>CM064870.1:35475859-36692526 GCA_032719365.1 Prinsepia uniflora
TGACTACTCTAGGGTCGACCCATGTCAATGACCTTCCCTAGAGGAGACAATCATATATAAAGGATGGCATACGAAAAACCTTTTGAAATCATTCTTTAAACCTTTCAAGGATTCATGACCGGCCCTCATAAGCCATCATGAACCATAAAATCCTTTCAAAGGTTCATGCTGGTTCCCATAAACCATTATGAACCATAAATCCATTTCAAGGGTTCATGCCGGTTACCATAAACCGTCATGACCCATAAAAACCATTTGTGGGTCCCTGACCTGAAATCACCATCGTAACACATAACTGGGCCCTAGGCCCGAATCCACATACAAATTGAACCTCATGCCCGATTCGTAAATACTCTGGGCCTCGTGCCTGAATTCGTAAATCAAATAGGTCTCATGCCCGATTCCATATTTCCAAATCTAAAATCAGTTTAAGAACCAATTGGGCCTCCAGCCCGAGAACGTAACTAAAAGGGACTTCGAGTCCGAGGGTTTCCAAACAAGTGGGTCTCGAACCCGAGTTTACTTTATTAAATCTAAAACCATTTCACGAAATCATATCCAAAACCATAAGTACGGAAAATCAGTGTAAAACCGGAAAACGTCGATTTACGTGCAAGCACGTAAATTGCCTCGTAATGCGTGAAACCATATAATTCACCAATATCCAAATCAACATCATCGAATCACATTCATAATCCATATAAAACATTTATGCATGCATCATAGTTTAGAAATCAAGGTCCACTCACAGACCGTCCTATGTTGGCGGCTCGGTTTGCATGCTGTAAACCTCGCCGGGCAAATCATCGTCACCGGGACTCCCAAACCTGTCCAAATCAATATAAAGGGTTACTAACTACCTTATTAACCTCTCATTGAAGTCCCATAATTTTCCCAAATTTTTAACTATTTAAAACTCAAACCTAAACCTTCCGATGCCCCGAACATTATCGAGACGGTATCCGATCGACACGAAACCAGTCCCAAAATGTTCGTTACATCGAATAGAGTCTTTCACATGTTGAACACTTTCCCAAAATGTTGGACACGCGCCCCCACGTGCCCAGGGAATCCCCTGCGCGTGAAGCCCACGCGTAGGCACTATTCATCATCATCAAGCTTGGTCAGACCGTGTTTGACTGGTATGAACCGGCCGAACCGGTCTAGACCGGTCCAAGGCCCTAAGTAATCCATTGTTGGTCCATTTCGTCCCTTTTTTATTTCTAAAGTTTCCTGATCTCATTTCCTATCATTTTAACATTTAAAAACATAAGGATAAACACCAAAACCTTACCTCGTTGATCGGCCATGGCAGTGGTGCCTGCAACCTCCACCTGCCGTCACTCCTAGCCGTCTAAGCCTTCGAAAACAATCCTATTAGCCTCACCAGACCCTCCAAAAACATACCCCAACCGTCAGGTTCGATCAAAAACCAATAAAACCCAAGCTTCGAATTTCAACCCAAAACATACCTTCTCGGGTTTCTCCTCCGCCGTCCACCACCGTGAGCCGCCGTCCATCCTATCATCTCAGTCCTTCATCATCTCAGTCTCTCCCTAACTCTCAAACACTCCTATGGTAATGGTCATGTAAGCTGTGTTTTGGGTGTTTGCTTGCTAAAGAAAATGGAAGATGAGGGAAATAGGTTTCGGGTTATGAGAGAACAGAGAGAGTGTAGGCTGATCAGGTGAGAGGGTGATAGGAATGAAGGGTGAGGATTGAAGGATTAATTGAAATGGAGGGCTAGGATTAGAGATGAGAAATAATAAAACTACAAAATAATAATAATAATAATAATTAATTAGGATAGATCCACAATTTAGGGGTTTTAGCCAATGGGATGAGTGACACTTGTCACTCATCCATGGGTCCCACTTAATATATCTGGCCAATCAGAATAGGCCAAGTCATCATCGTCTCGAAGTATGTGGATAGTGAAATTGAACTTCCGTGACCTATAACTTCCTCGTTCGAAATCCGATTTCAGCGTGCCGCTTGTGTACAAATTCGTATCGTCCCGATCTACGTAATGGTCCTTGGCCCTCGGCCATCGGACCTCCCAGTCCAAAAGTCAACATTTGCCCCTTTTAACCAAAATTGCCAAAATGCCCATGAACTTCCGAACGTCATAACTTCTTCCTCGAATGTCGGAATTGAACGTGCCACCTGTCTATGAACTTGTGACGTCCCAAAATTCGTCACAGTCATCGGTCAAAGTCCATTTGACCGCCTGAACGAAAAGTCAACATTTTACCCACGCCCAGGGACAAAACGATCATTTTTCATCGTTCGTCCGATTTCGCACAAATAATCACGAATTAACCTCACTAATCCTGATTAGTCACTAATCTAATCCGGGAATTCGGGACGGGTCATTAAAGACATGTCAGTGACGTGGCCCAAGAAAGTGTTGCCACGTGTCACTAACATGTCAGTGACGTGGACTAGTAAGCAGCTGACACGTGGCACTGTCAGATTTGACATATCAGATCTGACACCTGTCAAACTTGTCAGAGATGACGTCATGCTGTCGTCAGCGATGACGTCAGTGTTGACCATTGACCGCTGACATCAGAAATTGACTTTGACTAGCGTTGACTTTTACGTTGACCCACATGTGGGGGTTCGTGGGCGTGAATCTCAAGGTGGGACCAATGTCATTTTAAAGATTTCGACGATCCCGATCTAATGGTGGTAGTTTTGGGTCGATCGGAGATTGTTAGGTTGGTCATATTGAGGTTTAAAGCCTCGAGAAGCGTGTTCGGGATGCGTTTCCAGGTTGGGACTGTTCATGGGTTTTGGGTACGACCTTATAGAGTCTGTTAGTGACCTTTGGTATGATTTGGACAAGTATAGATGACCCGGAGAGGTTGGATTAGCCCCGAAGAGGCTTATGGTACGCGTATCAAGACGTAGTGAGGACAGTCGGTAAGTGGACATTTACTTTCTAAATACGATTTCTGCATAACTGTTTTATATATTTTACATACGTGGTCTGGAATGCATTGAGTGCATACGATTTATTTATTTGTTTATGGTTTAACACATAATTCGAGATTATGGTGTTTTGGGCTTGAGACTCGTCAGGATATTGTGTTGACTAGTTGTGGAATCAACAATGGTTTTAATTGAATAGATTTTGGATTTTGACAGATTACTCCGGGCTTGAGTCCCTATTGATATATTTGGCATCGAGCCTAGGGCCCAGTTGATACGATTTCAGGCTGGAAGCCCTGTTGGTTTATGATATCAGGCATGAGTCCCAATTGTGGCTTATGAAATGTGATTTTGTGTTTGGAGATCCTAAAGGGATTTGGATTGAAAATTGTTTTCAAAAATGGGATTTGTGGAAATGGTTTATGGAAATTATATCTCGGGCTGAGACCCTGTTGAAATGGATTTGATTTCGATTTTCAAACTATACGATCCTATATGTGGATTACACTCCAGGTGTCAAAGACACTAGAGTCAAAACATTTCCTGAGAGGGGCCGCTTAACTTGAAAGACCTTAGAGAAGTCCAGGATCAGGATTGCTAGGGGTTTAAAACCTTCGCCCCCCAAGGAGGGTTAGGGACCTGGGTGGACCTTGGGGAGACTCAGACTTGAGATCCAGGGGACATGCGTAGTCTTATGATAGCGACATCTGGGATGCCAAGAATGGTTTTAAATATGTTTTACTAGATTGGTATTTCTGTATTACTGGATTTGGGTTGTGACACACATACTTAGTTTTGGGCTGAGTTCCATATGACTGGTTTAGTGCTGAGTTCCCACATGGTTGATTTTATGGTTTTGGGCTAAGGCCCTAATGATTTGAGGAAGGAATTGGCTTTACTTGAGAAGCATTTTTCACTGAGTTTGGCATGGGAAAACCTATAATTTTTTTAAAAATATAAATGATTATAATAACTGGTTTTCGAATGCGTGCATACTTTTTAGTGAAGGGTATAAATATATTTTATGGAAATGTGTTTTATTAAATTATTTATTTTCATCCACTCGCAGTTTTTCTTAGTTTTAATACCCTTCAGGTCGATCGAGGATGCGGGTTGTAGTAGAGACTAAGACATCACACTCCACCACTAATCCTGACGTACTCTAGATAACCCCGAACAGGTGAAAGTGAGGTTTATCCCTTGTCTGACACATGATGTCAGACGTGAGCATGGCACATCCCGCGTTAATTCCTGGGGGATTGGGATGGCTCATGTCATAGCATGTCTCCGTGAACACATCACCCGCCGCGACCATCTCTAGATCATTGTGAACACATCAACTATCCATCTCAGAGAACAACAACACTCCTAAGCTGAGCCTCTCTGGGTCGTCGCCTTTAGCGGCTGCTCGACAAAAGGCAGTGCACCGTGACTTCTCAGAAAGGAAAACATCCGCACTCTGGAGGCGAGAGTCATACCACCAGGGACTCTAACCCAAAAATCATTGTCAACCGGAACTATAACCCAATCGACCAGGACTCTAACCCGAAAATCATCGATAGGGCCACAAGCTCGAAATATCACCAAATGGGTCACAGCCCGAAAACCCGTGACTAACAACACTTCACATCCCAGGATTCCTCGAATCCTATCAAATCCACAACTGGATCTTATGCCCGAAATATCTTTCATAAATCTCATAACTAGGTCACAGCCTGAACGTCTCATGTTTTACTATACTCTAAGTCAAACAATAAATCAACTAGGTCATACGCCTGAAAGATATTTAAAAATTCGAAAACAATTTCACATTTCAAAATCCCCTTTGACTATCATTTGAGTTAAAGACTAAATCAACTGTGACTCACGGTTGAATACCAATTTCACGCATCTCTGTGAAATCCTCAAAAAATGTAAATCAAGTCCTCGGCTTTACGCCTCTCAGTAAAACCATCAAAATCACATAAAACCTATGCACGTAGAACATTCAACAGAAGCCCAAATAACATATAAAATATTTATTTCGAACTGTGTGCACTATGTCAGGACCCGACCCTGCTCGGTTAGGACCCGACTCATCTAGCACCATATTGTCCGCTTTGGGCCTCGCCCTCGCGGTTTTGTTTTCGGGAGCTCATGGTGCAACTTCCAGGGGGTCACCCATCATGGAATTGCACTAGCCTCAACTCGCTTAACTTTGGGGTTCCAATCCCCCCCAAAGTCATTTGAGCTCCCAAAAGGCCTAGTGCTAGATAGGTGTGTGCCTACACCTTTAAGACACACCACCATCCTCTCCTAGACCATTCCCCCCTTGCAAGAATGTGGGATCGTTCATCGTTCCCTCCAGGACACGGGTCTTACAATCCACCCCACTTAGGGCCCAACGTCCTCTCTGGCACACTTCTCGGTCGGGCTCTGGCTCTGATACCAAATTGTCAGGACCCGACCCTACTCGGTCAGGACCCGACTCATCTAGCACCATATTGTCCGCTTCGGGCCTTGCCCTCACGGTTTTGTTTTCGGGAGCTCATGGTGCAACTTCCCAGGGGGTCACCCATCATGGAATTGCACCAGCCTCAACTCGATTAACTTTGGGGTTCCAATCCCCCCCCCAAAGCCACTTGAGCTCCCAAAAGGCCTAGTGCTAGATAGGTGTGTGCCTATACCTTTAAGGCACACCACTATCCTTTCCCAGACCATTCCCCCCTTGCAGGAATGTGGGATCGTTCACCGTTCCCTCGAGGACACGGGTCTTACACACTATCGCATTTTCTACGAAAATGCCAAATCAAAAATAGAATCACATAGCCCTCAAGGAATCTCAAATAATGTATATAAACATATAAAACATTTATGTATGCATCATAATTCATAAAACAAATTCCACACACAGACCGTCCTTGATGTACGCCTGCAAGTTGCGCCATAAGCCATTCCGGCCATACTGAACTCTCTGGGTCGTCTGGACCTGTCCAAAACATACTTAAAGGTCACTACCAACGTACGCAAGTCTAATAAAAAACCCTCGAATCCCCAGGAAAAGTCAATGTCAGGGCCCACCCCTAATCCCCCAGGATTAGGGACTAAACCCTGCTCCCGTCTGACCTACACATGTCACGAAGGCTAAACGGACGTCCAACCTCCGTGTGACACGTAAGTCGGACAAGGGATTTCCGAACCGAACGTCTCAAAATCTTCCAAACTTCCCAGAGTGCGCAAAGTCTACTGTGGATCGTACGTGTGATGTCTCCGTCTCTGTCGACCAACAGCCCGCGCCGCAACAACCTGGAGGGTATCGAAAACACGAAAAGACTGTGAGTGGACAAAAATAAAGTTTAAGTTCAAAACAGTTATCAGAAAACAATAACATTTATACCCTCCGCGTAAAAACCAATGCATGCATATCAATTTCATGTTTTAAAACCATGTAAGAAAACCAAACACATTTTCCTTTTCTGAAATCCCGAGCCTCCGCCCAAAACCATCAAAAACTGTTTCATCAATTCTCAATGAAATCCAAAACACATTTGCAATCACATTTTCATCCATGGAACCTGCTGGATCTATCCGAGTCTTTAAACTCTCGAGTCTTTAAACTCAATAACCAGGCCTCAATAATCCGAGTCTTTAAACTCCGAGTCCTTAAACTCAACAGGCCTACGGGGGAAATATCAATATATCCGAGTCTTTAAACTCCTGAGTCTTTAAACTCAATCTGGGTCTTTAAACCCAATCCGGGCCCGTCCCCCGTCAATCACAATATCCGGGTCTTTAAACCCAATAACCAGATCCAGTAAATCCAATCCAAACCGTTTGAAAACCACTTTCCATTTCAAAATCCACATCCAAACCCGAATCCGAAACCACTGGTCTGAAGCCCTTCCGGCATCCAGAACCGTCATTCTGAATCCAAATCCAGAATCATATCCATCTCATTTCCAGATCCGAGTCCGCAACCATCATTCCGTAAGCTGGCATCCGGAATAACCATTCCGAACCCAAACCCAGAAATCCATTTCAAGTCCCGAATCGAATCCCGAATTGTCACCCGGAATTCCGATTCCAAAACCCGAAATCACATTTCCGAAAAACCACTTTGAACTGTGCCTTAAGCCCAAAAACACTTTTCAAAATCTTTTTACATTCCTTGAAATCAAACCGTATTTCAAATCCCGAAATCAAACCGTTAAACCAGGTTCAAATCGCGATATTTATCAAAACCTCGTAAAACGTGAAAACCGTCATTTCCTCAAAAAACGTGCAAAATCGTAAACCATCACAATCATAAATCAAATCATAGAATCAAGTATAGAAAACATATAAAAACATATATGCATGCATCAAGAGTTAGAAAGCAAGGTCCACTCACAGACCATTCCGACGTCGCCTCGATACGTGCGCACTTACGCCGTTCCCGGCCATTCCGCTATCCTCGGCTTTCCGGGACCTGTCCAAATCCCAATATAAGGTCACTAACTACTTCACGATACTCATACTAAAGCCCCATAATTTTCCCGTATTTTTAACTATTTTTACTCGAGCCCTAAAACCTTCGGACAGCCCGAAACATATCGAGTCGATGTCCGATTAACTCGAAACCAGTGCCAAAATGTTCGTTACATCGATTAGGCTAAAAACCATGTTGGACACTTCCCCGGATTCTGCCCCACGCGCCCTCACGGGCCTCCCAAAGGGGCTGCGTGGGGGAGCCACGCGCCCAGCACAGTGTCATCGTCTTCCTTGGGAAAACCCGGTCCGACCGGTTCGGTTCAGTCGGTTCAGCCGTGAACCGGCGTTCACGGTTCTTACACATTTCGATCCATTTTTTTAAAATCTTTTACTTCCACTAGGTTCGTCCCCCTTTAACCCACCTATTCCACTATCTAATTCATGACAAACAATACCAAAACTTACTGTCCAAAACTCGAAAGGAAACTCAGAAAATTGAATTTCTGTCTCCGGCCACCCATGGCCACCGTAGGGCTCTAGGTCAAAACCTAAGGTTCCTCACATCTTCCTAAAGCTACTAGGAGCACTAGAAGACTTCGACACCCCTCCAAACTCCGAGATTTTCAAATTAAATCAAACTGGAAAAACAGAGGACTGTAAAAGCTTACCCGTTTTCTAGCCTCTGCCGTACACGCCGCCGTGTTCCTCTAGGTTCACAAGTTTGTCCTCATCCTTCCTAGCGATCCCTCGAACTAGTTTGGATCGTTTTGGTCAGTTGTGGTTGCACCACGATCCTCAACACCGTCTCTGTGAACGAAATGGACGATTAACAGCCGTGTATTATGTAACCGTGCACACACACACACACTGCTAGAACCCTCTGGGAGTCCCCCACGTGTCCATCATCCAACGATCCAACCCAAAACATCTCCAATCTCTCAGGCCACATGTCCCCCCTGATGACTCACAATTCCCAAGATGCCAAAAGACCAAAATGCCCCTAAGTATCGAAATTACCATTTTGCCCCTCCAACTTTACAGAACCATATCTTATCCGTACGAAGTCCGATACAAGCGTGCCGCTTGTCGTTGTACTCAGGACGTCGAGACCTATCTAACGGTCCTCGGTCTACGTGAAAGTCAAAAGTCTAGTAAAAAGTCAACATTTTCCTCTATTTAGCCAAAATTACAGTATTGCCCTCAAAATTCCGAACATCATAACTTCCTCCTCGGATGTCGGAATCGGGCGTGCCACCTGTCTATGGACTCGTGACGTCCCAAAATACGTCACGGTCATCGGTCAATGCCCAATTGTCGGACCGAACTAAAAGTCAAATTTTTGCCCATTCTAGGGGCAAAATCGTCATTCAACCATAACCGACCAAAAGTAACTAACTAAACACCAATTAGGCTCACTAATCCTTTACTAATCACTTTACTAATCCCGGCTCTCGGGACGGGTCGTTACAATCAACGTGTCCTGGACACGCATCCCTAAGCTAAAAACCTCAATTTGACCAATCAAATGACCTCTGATCGACCCGAAACCACAACCATTGGATCCAGATCATCAAAACCATTAAAATGCGACTAATCTCACCTCAAAATACTTGCCCACGCAACCCCACGTAACGATCAAAGTTCACGGTCAACCCTGGTCAAAGTCAACGCTAACGTCGGAAAAAGTCAATGCTAATGTCATCGGTTAACGGGTCACTCGATCAGCGGTCAAGTCGGTCAACGTGTCAACTCGATTGATCAACGGGTCAACTCAGTCGGTCAACGGTCGCTGGAGAAGATGACTAGCACCACCGCTGTTGCCTGGTTTCGGTCGCCGGTGGCCGAAACCTCCATTTTTGTCCAATATTTTCAAACCTTCATACCTTTCTCATTTCTCAACCAAATCCTACATTCTATATATGTAAATTCATCTACTCAATCCAAACAATCCACATCTGAACCCAGAAATTGAGGAAAGTGCCTAGTTTTTAATTATGGCCTCCCAAAGTTTCAACCAAACTTCGAATCGACATTCCGGCCATTTCCGTCGTCCAAAACCTTCCATTCTTGCACCTACAATATTGTATGAGCTCCAAGAACATAACACAAGCCTTAGAATCGATCAAAAATACAAAAATCCAAAACCCAAATCCAAGTCCCACAGTTTTACCTTTTTCCTCCATGTTTTTCGGCCACCACCACGGCGACTCCGCCGTCCCTGACCATCTCCTAGCCTCTTTCTCATCTTCTTTGTCTCTCCATGCTCTCAAAGATGAAGATGGAATGGTGTGGGGTAATGGGTACGGGTTGGAATGAAGAAATGAAGAAATGAAGAAATGAAGATAAAATGATGAAGATGATGGGTATGCATGTGTGTATGGACATGGGCCATAGGGTGGGTGACAAGTGTCACTCATCATATGGTTCCAATTTAGATATTGGGTCCCATTAAAAACAAACCATTTCGAAAACCGAACAATTATGAATAGTTCTCGATTCCTTTTGTGAACCATAGCTTTCCCGTACGACATCCAATTTTGGCATGCCGCTTGTCTACGAACTCGTAACATCCCGATCTACGTAATAAATCTCGGTCCACGTGCATTGGACCACCCGGGTAAAAGGTCAACTTTTTACCCTTGTAAAGGGGCAAAATCATACGTTCGTCCCGATCGTCAGATAATTCTCGACTAATTCCCTATTAGTCCTAATTAATCCTTGATTAGTCTCGCTAATCACATAATCTTCGGATGGGTCATTACAATCCACCTTTCTTAAAGAAATTTCGTCCTCAAAATTCCGATCGACTCAAATCTGCCACACAAGTCTTTGCGTGTATACGTACACGTCCATCACGTGACCACGGTAACCAGACCAAAAACAAATGTCACCTGACGTCACTACTATCCCAATAAGCACGTGACCTAACCCTCACTGAAAATCCCCCAACTCAATCTCAAGTCTCCAAAGACACATCGACACTCGTCGATCTGACATGTCACTCACGCAGGCTAGTTCCAAGCTGAGTACACCTGTAGTCAGAATCCGAGCTGGCATCCTTCTTAGCACCCTGCGGTAATCAGGCTATCTCAAGCCAACATCTTTGCTCTCTCGGAGCGAACACAAAGTGTCTTCCATTAAGTCGGTCTCCCACCTTAAACCATATCCACGACTAGCTATTGTGTCCAGCTGGTAACTCACGGCTCCACTGCACTTCCACTACGTAACCCTAATATTGACTCGCTCGAGAGTCCAAATCTTGTACCTCGTGTCCCTCAGTGGCCTACAATGTAATGCTGACTCCTCCTAGAGTCCCATTACTGTACCTCCTACAATACTCCCTGACGTATCTGGACACCATCTACGACTTGTTGTAGCAGTGATAACCACGAGGGTTCCCTTGGACCATCTTGACCCTGAGCTCCATGCTCACAGAAGAACCGAACCCTCAAAATCCACTATATACTAGGTGCTCAACATACAATCAACATCGGACCCCGTCCGATTACCATATCATATCATGTCCCTTATCATCTCATGTCCGAGAGGGACTCAATTTGATGATCATATTACATCAATCAGGTTGTCAACACTCAGCGATCTCACTTTCCATCATGCACTACGCACAGGCTCACCCATATCATAACACATCAATCACAAAGGAGCTACTCAGGCATGCTCAGGGACTGCTGAGATCCACACATCCCATCTCTATTTATCACATGGCTAACATGCCAGTCGTTTTCCAACACTGAAATCCGTCTATCTGATCTCTACTCTAGATGGATCACACTATACTCAACGTCCTCTCTGAGTCCTTATGGTCACCTGACCAACTCCAGATATAACCCAACTAGTTCACTAACCAATCTCATCCCTTGCTTCATTCCAAAGGTCAACTGGCCTACATCACCAAGACATAACAATCTTGAACCGGTTGGTTACCTACCACCATCCAAAAACACTCCATGGTCATCCACCACCAATACAATCTCTCCATTTGGAGCGGTAACGAACTTGCTAACAACCTACTCAAGGCATCCGCTATTCATCTTTTCCTAATTGATATTCAACATATCGTCTCATTTTCCACGGGGATAACATATACCCTACCGTCACTGACACTCATCCTATCCGAGTAATTCTCATCTCAACCATCCTGGCTAGTTGGCGCTAATCCCAAACTAGCCTGATCCACAACCAACGCGATCTATACTCATTTCGAGCATCCTGATTTGCTCTCACCGTGATCCATCTCCCAAATTGGTCCAAAATACTTTGATGCCTACGCATATCGTCTCACACATACTGTGATACTCAATAGCCTCAACCCATATTCATCTCGATCCTCACAACCTACCGAGGATCCACATTAGCACTCTTAGTCTATAGCACACGACCCATGACACCAGCACGAGTCCATCCAACTTTGGTGTTCACACAACCTCTAGTGACCCCGAGCACCATCCGTTCATCGTGTCACCCAAATTCAGCTAACGAACTCACGCTTGTAGCATTCGTCGACTCAATTCATTTACCGATGAGTGTTGAGACGTTCACTAGGAACCTTCAGTATAAGGATTCCTAAATTTCTTATGGTTTCCTCTTCAGCAATCCTGTCATAAATAACTCTCGAAGTTCCATCGTACTTCGACAAGGAACATTGGGTTTTCCAATCAGTGACGCTCCCAGTCAGCTGAATCCCAATCCGACTAAAATCACTACATTCAGTCACAGGCCTCTTGACATTCCCCACTTCGTCGGTACCTTCCAGCAATATGGTTACAACTGGGTTACGTACCCGAGGAAATTCCCTGAACGTGGCAACCATCACACTCTCCGATAACACATCAAAAACTCGAGCACCACTCAAAACTCACTCCAAGCTCGCCGAGCTAATTTGGGACATCACAACACGGGTCCCACGTCCCTCACGACCATACTGTCGTATTTTCCTAGCCTCCAAGTCGTCACTCACGCGGACATTAACTACGTGTCCTGAAACCCAATCTATCTTAGCTCAAGGCCTTACCTACCTTTTATCATACCATTTATGCACATCCAATAGGTGATTCCATCACCATACCCGTCGACATACTGGCTCACATGTCGCAACTCTTTGGGATCAACTCCTGCACCTAACACTCATGCAATTCGTCCAAAGACAACTAGGGTGCCTTCCACTATCCAGGCAGATGTTGTGCCTTCCGTAAACCAACCGAACTCCATCTCACCGAGCCACTCGGAATCCTCTCTGTCTCACTCAACGATCACTACCACTATGACTCGTACTTCGGTCGCTTAAGGCTCGGGGCTAGAAACAACCCTTGTCCAAGCTCCCTAAGTACACGAATGCCATGACGCCTCTGCATCGTTCGTAACCACTTGGTTATTGTGGAATTCCATTAAACTCATCTCCCTCCGAGATGCCATATCCTCACTCGAGGCTTACTCTCAAGACCCGACCCAAACCGATAAATCCTCACTGCCTCAATCGTCATCGCAGTCATCGCACTCAGGGAAAACCGAGTCTAACTGGAGATCTATGCTCATACCGAGAAATACTCACCTACTCTTGCACCAAATGCAGGAACCTCACTTCTCGGTAACGTGTCGGGTTGCTGGCATGACTGACGAATCCTCATCGTCTCCATCGTTACTAGGCCATGAGCATAGCCTAACAAGGTCACAACCTCTGCTCGTACCTCGACAATACTAGGGCTGATATAATGTAAGAATGTTCCTCGAACGTCGCCTATCTCTCAATAGTCTCATCCACGTCCGTCGAGGATAATGTCTGTCACTACCTTTATGCAGACCAATGCAAGAAATGCTCCGCTATCGAGACTCCGTACTCATGCGGGCAACTCCCCTAATGTACCTACCGCTCAGCGCGTATAACCCACTAATCGATCCCTCCCAGAATCTGGTCCATAAGTACCACTCTCTTAGTAACTTTTCCAATCAATCTCAATCTAAGGTCATCCACGACCTTGGTTGTTCACTGCAACACGTCCATCCTGACCGATCCACCGATCTCGACTATGAAAAGTCGTCATACGGAGGTATTTGGTTCTCAACCAACCAGTAACCATGATCCGAGGATCCCATCCACTCGTAACTCTATGCCCTCTAGCCGCTGGGCCCATAAGAAACTTGGCCCTACTCAGGGTCTAACACTACTCAACCACGGCATGGGATGCCATTCCAACACCCATTCGGGATCCAACACACTAAAACATGGCATACCATGCCAATCAAAACCCATGGCATACCGTGCCAATCAAAACCCATGGCATACCGTGCCAAAAGAATCTATGCCAGACAAAACCCTTAGATAGATTAATTTCCACCTAACATTCCTATTCCCATCCTCACTACTAGGTTGATGACGGGATGTTCTTATCATAGAGACATCACATCCGGCACATACACAACACTTTGAGAGCAAAACTCTGCTCTGATACCAATTTGACATGACCCATCCTAATTCCCCTTGGATTACCGTGGGATGTGCCATGCTCCCATTTGGCACTACGTGCCAGACTAGGGATACAACTGTAACCCGCTCGAGGTTACCCAGAGTACGCTAGGATCCGTGGCAGCATGTGATGTCTTGATCTCTATTACAGCCTGCATCCGTGATCAACTTGAAGGGTATTAAAAACATAAAAGCTATGAGTGGAAAAAAACAACAGTTATAAAACAGTTATTGCAATACACTTATACTCTTCACGTAAAAGAATACATCATCATGAAACGGTATTTCAAATACTTTTTCGAAAAGTATGACGTATTGCTTTTCAAATCAAATCCGATTAAAAAATGGATCAACCAAAGACATTTCCTCAGTTGGGACTCAGCCCAAAACCAAATCATACAGGATCCCAGCCCAAAGAAAAAACAAGAACAGGGCCTCAATCCAAATCAAATCACATAGAGGACGTCAGCCCAACTAGAAAACCATGTCGGAACTCAACCCATCATCATCTCAGTTTTAGTCATGATTCTAATCCCAACAGGCGTGCAAATAAGCTCAGGACCTCTCAGAGTCCTAGCATGTCACCGAGAACACATCACCCGCCACGACCGTCTCTAGATCATCATGAACACATTACCGATTGATCTTAGAGAACAACAGCACTCCTAAGTCGAGCCTCCCTAGGCCGTCTGACAGGACCCATCCCAATCCCCCCGGGATTAGTGCGGGATGACCCTGCTCCCGTCTGACACAAAGTGTCAGACAAGGGATATTTCCGACCTTTGCCCTCCCGGGCTATCAGAGTACGCCAGGATCCGGAGGAGGTATGTGATATCTCGGTCTCTGCTACAGTCCACATCGGATGTCAACCTGAAGGGCAGTCAAAACATTAAAAACTGTGAGTGGACAAAACAAGAGTTTGTAAAAACATTTTAACGAGAAGACATTTGTACCCTTCACTAAAAAGCATGCATGCATTGGAAAACCATTTAACAAAAGAAACCATATGTGGGAACTAAGCCCAAATCAGATATAAACCAAGGCCGAAAGGACCACAATGAAATCGACCATACGGGCCACTTCCCAAATCCATAAGGGACTCGGCCCCAAACCATAAAGAACCAACCATACGGGCCATTGCCCAAAACCTGTGTAAACACATATCATATATCTCATATAGCATACATCATATATACATATAATTCACACAACCAATCCTGTCACGGTTTCCAAAGCTACGCGCGTGCTACCCAGGTCTCAATCCGAGTCTTCTCAAAGTCAAGATCAATGTCCGTAGACCACTGACCCTACCCGAGGTAATAGTAATCATAGCCTTCCTGAGAGTAAGGAACCCAACTGGGGGGTGACTCCACTCAGTCGGTTCTCCGTGACTACTCCGGGGTCCACCCAGGCCAACGACCCTCCCCGGAAGAGATAATAAAAGTAAAGGAAGGTAGATGAACATATATATACATAACATAAACATTCATGACCGGTTCCCCTGAACCGTCATGATCCATAATATCCATAATCAGGTAACATGCCGGTTCCCATAAACTGTCATGTACCGTAATAACATAACCGAGGTAACATGCCGGTTCCCATAAACCGTCATGTACCGTAATAACCAACAAGGGTTCATGCCGGTTCCCATAAACCGTCATGAACCATGATACCATAACAAGGGTTCATGCCGGTTCCCATAAACCGTTATGAACCTGGGAATCCATTTAAGGTTCCATGACCTGACCTGAAATCAAAGCTGTAAAGTGACTGGGTCTCGTGCCCGAACATAGGACATCAGCTGGGCACCGTGCCCGGAATCTGAAGTCATATGCCCGAGATAAAACCAAATGGGTCTCATACCCGAGTTTATCCTTTTGAAATTCAAATCCAGTTCATTTTAATCAATACATAAATACAGACCCGTATAAGCACCGTATAAGGCCGAAACCTCGAAATACGTGCTTATACGTAACCACATACAAATGCACCCATGGCATTACAAACAAGCATTTAAAACATATAATAAATATTTATGCATGCACCAATTTAGATAACAAGGTCCACTCACAGACCGTCCGAGCTGCAGCCTCGATTTGCGTGCCATTCGGCTCCCCGAGCCGATCACCATCACCGGGACTCCCAAACCTGTCCAAATTTTAATAAAAGGTTAATAACTACTTAATTAACCTCCCATCAAAGCCCCGTAATTTTCCCGAACTTTTAACTATTTTTAAGCCGACCCTAAACATTCCGACACCCCGAAAACTATTGAAACGATGTCCGATTGACGCGAGACTAGTCCCAAAATCTTCGTTACATCGAATAGAAGATTTCCTGTGTTGGACACTTTCCCAAATTACTGTTCACGCGCCCTCACGCACCCTAAGAAGGTCAAAAACACTGTTCATCGACACCAACCTCCAGCAGACCGGTTTTACTGTTCATGGCCGGTTCACCTGGTTTGGCCGGTCCATCTGGACCGGCGTGACCGGTTCACAGCCCTAGACACCCCATTTTTCATCCTAGTTCTTCCTTTTTGGTTCCTTTCATCCTATTTTGATGTTTTCTATCCATTCCAATCCTTAAACGCAACCGAAAACGTCTAAATCCTATGGTTCGATTTTGAACCAAACGGTTCAAGTTTTCCAAAACTCTCCCATGGCTGCCCAGCCATCCCAAGCTTCCTTAAACCTTCCTAACATGTCCCTAGCAACCTAATGGACTCATTAAAACCATTAAAAACCAACCATAACATCAAAAATGGAAAAATGGATCAAAATGGACTTACCGTGAACCTCACGGGTTCTTCCTCCCCTCGCCGCCGTGGACGGCGGTTCTGGCCGCCCAGCAACCTCCTAAGGCTCCCTGGTCCTCTGCCTGGTCATGGGTGAAGAGTGGATGGGTTTTGGGTTGCACGGATGGGAGGAAAATAGGTGAGATCGGGTGGGTGTTTTGTGTGTGTTTGAGATGGAGAAAGGAAATGCACGGGAAAAGGAAGATGCATGAATGAATGAAGCTGTCTAGTGGATGGGTGACGCTTGTCACTCATCCATAGGGCAGGGATTAAATATCTGGGCCCCCGCTAAGTCCAAAAGTTAACTCGTTTTATAATTCGTGCAATAGTGCACTTGAACTTCCGTGAACCGTAACTTCACCGTCGAACGTCCAAATTCGATGTGCCGCCTGTCTATGGATTCGTATCATCCTTATTTACGTAACGGTCTTCGGCCCTCGGCCATCGGACCTCTTGGTCAAAAAGTCAACATTTGACTCCATTTAACCAAAATTACCAAAATGCCCCTAAACTTTCGAACGTCATAACTTCCTCCTCGAACGTCGGAATTGAACGTGCCACCTGTCTATGAACTCGTGACGTCACGAACTACGTCACGGTCATCGGTCAAAGTCCATTTGACCGCTCCGAACGAAAAGTCAACGTTTTGCCACACCGAAGGGCAAAACAGTCATTTTGCATCGCTCGTCCGATTTCACCTAACTAATCATGGATTAGCCTCACTAATCGTGATTAGTCACTAATCTAATCTCGGAATTTGGGATGGGTCGTTACACCGTCGCCTTTTGCGGCTACTCGACAACAGGTAGTGCACCGTGACCTCTCTGAAAGGAACACATCCGCACTCCAGAGGCGAGCATCATACCACCCGGGACTCTAACCCGAAAATCATCATCTACTGGGACTCTAACCCGAAAATCATCAATAGGGCCACAAGCCCGAAATATCACCAAATGGGTCACAGCCCAAAAAACAGTGTCTAATGACACTTCATATCCCAAGATTACTCGAATCCTATCAAATCCACAATTGGGTCTCATTCCCGAAATATCTTTCATAAATCTCATAACTAGGTCACAGCCTGATACGTCTCACGTTTGACTATACTCTAAGTCAGACAATAAATCAACTGGGTTATACGCTCGAAAGATATTCCCAAATCCAAAAACCATTTCACATTTCAAAATCCCCTTTGACTATCATCCTAGTCAAAGACTAAATCAACTGGGACTCACTCCCGAATACTGATTTCACGCATCTCCGTGAAATCTGCTAAAATTGTAAATCAAGTCCTCGGCTTCACGCCTCTCTGTGAAACCGTCAGAATCACATAAAACCCATGCACATAGAAAACTAGGCCGAAACCCAAATAACATATAAAATATTTATCTCAAACTACGTGGACTACCGTATTTTCTATGAAAATGCCAAATCGACAATAGAATCACATGCCCTCAAGGAATCTCAAATCATGTATATAAAACATATAAAAAATTTATGCATGCATCATAATTCATAAAACAAAGTCCACTCGAAGACCGTCCTTGCTGCGCATATGCACATTGTGCCGTAAGCCATTCCGGCCATACTGAACTCTCCCGGTCATCCAAACTTATCCAAAACATAGGTCACTACCAACTTAGGCAAGTCTTAATAAAAAAACCCTCGGATCGCAAAGAAAAGTCAACGTGTCCCAGACACGCATCTTTAGGCTAAAAACCTCAATTTAACCTATCAAATGATCTCTAATCGACCCGAAACCACCACCATTAGATCTGGATCATCAAAACCTTTAAAATGGGACCGGTCCCACCTCAAAATACATGCCCACGTGCCCCTACGCGCTAGTCAAAGTTCCCGATCAACTCTGGTCAAAGTCAACGCTAACGTTAGCAAAAGTCAACGCTGACGTCATCGGTGAACTCGTTCAAAGTCAATGGGTCAACTCGATCAATGGGTTAACTCGGTCAACAGTCGCTAGAGAAGATGACTGGTGCCACCGTCGCCACTTACGAGGTCTTTACCGTCTGGTTTTGGTCGCTGGTGGTCGGAATCTCCATTTTTATCCAATTTTTTCAAACATTCATAACTCTCTCATTTCTCAACCAAATCCTACATTCTATATATGGAAATTAATCTACTCAATCCAAGGAATACAAATCTTAACCCAGAAATTGAAGAAAGTACCTTGTTTTTAAGGTATGGCCTCCCAAAGTTTTGGCCAAACTTCGAATCGACGTTCTGGCCACACCCGTAGTCCAAAACCTTCCATTCTTGCACCTACAAACTCGTATGAAGTCCAAAAACATAACCTTGGGGTTAGGATGGATCAAAAACACCAAAATCCAAAACCCAAATCCAAGGCCCATGGTTTTACCTTTTTCCTCCATGTTTTACGGCCACTACGACGGTGGCTCCTCCGTCCCTGGCCATCTCCTAGCCTCTCTCTCGTATTCTCTGTCTCTCCATGGTCTAAAAGATGAAGATGCAATGGTGTAGGGTGGTGGGTAGGGGTTGGAATGAATAAATGAAGATAAAATGATGAAGATGATGGGTGTGCATGTGTGTATGGACATGGGCATAGGGTGGGTGACAAGTGTTGTAATGACCCGTCCCGAATATCGGGATTGAATATTAATTAATTATGATTTAGAATGACTAATCGGGGATTAGTTGAGTGAAATCGGACGAAACGTGCAAAATGACCGTTTTGCCCCTAGCGTGGGCAAAATGTTGATTTTTAGTTCGGGCGGTCAAACGGACCTTGATCGATGACTGTGACGTAGTTCGGGACGTCATGAGTTCATAGACAGGTGGCACGTTCAATTCCAACATTCGAGGTGAAAGTTATGATGTTCGAAAGTTGAGGGGTATTTTGGTAATTTGGCATATTAGGGGCCAAATGTTGACTTTTTGATCGGGAGGTCCGATGGACGAGGGCCAAGGACCATTACGTAGGTCTCGTCGATACGAATCCAACGACAGGCGGCATGCCAAAATCGGAGATTCGACGACGAAGTTATGGTCACGGAATCGGGCTCGATTAACCGAATGAACTGGGATTAAAATAATATTTTAATATGAACAGTACCCGGTGACTGTGCACATCCGGATGAGTGACAAGTGTCACCCATCCCCTGAAATCTGATCCATGTTTCCCTCCCAACACCATCATTACAACATCATCATTCCTCCTTCATCATTTTCCTTCCTTTTCTTTACATTTTCTTTCAAACCGTGCACAAATTGGGGGAGGAATGAACTGGGAGAATTGGCTCCTTTCCTCTGCCGTTCTTGAGAGAAAAATGAGTGATTAAAGGACTGGAATAACAAGGGAAACACGAGGGGTTGTGAGTGTGTTGAATTCTGGGTTTCGGATTTTAGGAATTTTGGGGGGGAAAATCGAATTGGATGAATTGAGCCTTGTTGATCGAAATTGGGTTCAGTTTCAGTCTTCTGGGATTGCTACGATCAATTTTGTAGAAGGAACGAAGTGGAATTGAGGTCGATTTGAGGTAGAACTGAGGAAGGAAGATTTCAGAAATTTCGAGCTTGAGTCGAGGAATTGGAGGCTTCGATGGATGGAATTGAGCTGGGGATTATGTTCCTGAGGATCCCACGATGCTTCTGGGTTCATCAATTGGAAGAAACCGGTTGAGATTTACGGAACTCCATGGTTGCACAGTGACGGCTGTTCTTCGAAGAATCGAGGTTGAGTCGTGGAGTTTGAGCCATGAATTGATTCAATTAAGTTGGGGAAAAGGTTTACCTGAGTTCATTGAAGCTTACTGGTGGATCAATTGAACGAAATCAAGAAGGTTTAATGGTTTTCGAAGGATGAACAGTGGCCGGATGTCCTTCAATTGATCATCTGTGATCGTGAGGATTGAGGATTGGAACCGGGTCTGATCGCGGATTAAACGACCCGTTTACCAGACGAATGGGTGAGGGAGACAACACTGTAGCTGGCGCGTAGGTTTCACGCGCAGCCCCTCACGGCGGCGCGTGGGGGCGCGTCTGGCCTAGTCTCAAGGAGTTGTGATTTTCAGATTTTACGGAAAAACGTGCAGCTCGGAAACTAACCGTTTTGAACGGTGTGTGTGAGTGGACTTTGTTTTCTAACCATCATGCATGCATATATGATTTAAAATGCCTTATTATATGATTATATATGCTTTGGCATGATTGATGTTTCAATTCGGTAATTTCTCGGTTTTATGATTATTATATTATTATTTTTGGACGATTTTCGAGAAATTACGAAATTTGGTAAAAATGATGTTTGGACTTGGTTTATGAGTCCGGGATTGAAATTGATTGAAAATAATGTTTGGATTCGGATTATGAGTCATGGATTGGAAATGATGTGGTGACTCGGGAATGAGTCCATGGTCAATTTCGTGGATTTACGTGAAAATGGCAACGGAGGTTGCAACGCATGGATTTGCGTGATAATGTTATTTTGGGCATGATAACCCAAGTGAATAGTGATTTTGACTCGGATTTGGAGTCACTTGTGAAATTAATAATTTATTGGGAATTTATGATTATTTTAATCAGTCTTTCGGGCACGTTTTACGAGGAACGTGCAAATGATGTTTTAGGCTAGGCCCGGAGTTTAAATGATTTCTAAAATGATATTTTGACTTTGTTGGTAAGTCAATGATGATTTCTGGATTATTTTATTGTTCTAAAAGGTGATTTTAAAGAAATACGTGTAAATGGTATTTTGGGCTTTGAGACCCAGTTGGGGATGATCTTGACTTGGTATGAAGTCAAGATTTGATTGAAATGTTTTGGGATGTAATTCCCGGGATGGTTTTCATTGTGATTGTGATATTCCCAGACGGTCGGTGCTTGGGGGGATTACCCAGACGACCGGACCTTGGGGGATGTGATTGTAGGATCGGGAGTTGATCCTATGGTAGTCAGCTTCTCGGATGAGACTGAGCCTGGATGTACCACTCGAAGGTGTCTGAGCCTGGGGATGTGCTCGCCCAGAGGTGACTGAGCCCGAGGGGGTTGAGCCCAGAGGTGTCTGTTCCCGAGAGAGTGACTGGATATTGGCCTACGCGTAGTGCAGCACTTGTGAGTAGTGCAGATGTGATTTGTGATATTTTATGCACTTGTGAGTAGTGCGGATTGATTGGATTGATATATCTCTTGTGCACTGGTGATTAGTGCTGATTGATGTTGTTGTGATGACGTACTGGTATTGAGTACGGGTTTTTGGTCTTTGTGGCCAGTGATTATGTTTTCACATGTGTTGGCCTGAGAGCCGGGATTTGATGTTTTATAACATGAACTGGTTTGGTGAACATGAGTTTTATGGACCATGGGAAAATATGTTTTGATTTTATCAGTCCACTATTCATACTTGAAGGATTTCATACTATTACTCATGTTTTACGATATGCATGCAAGTTTGTGAAAACTGGAGGGTAAGAATGTATTTTGATAAATTTTTTTATAAGAGTTCATTTTTGTCCACTCACACCTTTTCTGTTTTATTAACCCTTCAGGTCGTGGCGCGTTGATTGAGGCTATTCGAGAGGTGGAGGTATGAGCAGGCACAAGCGCAAATATCCCTTGTCTGGTAGGTGCTGAAGGGTAGTTTCGGACTTTCAGTTGACTTGTCAGACGGGAGCAGGACCGGGCACGGTTAACTTTGTCCTTCGGGGACGGGTCCTGTCAAGTGTCACTCATCCTATGTTTCCAATTTCGATATTTGAGTCCCACTAAAAACAAACCATTTCGAAAATCGAACAACTATGAATAGTTCCCGATTCCTTTCGTGAGCCATAACTTTCTCATACGACGTCCAATTTTTATATGTCGTCTATCTACGGACTCGTAACATCACTACGGACTCGTAAAATCCCTATCTACGTAATGGACCTCAGTCCACATGTAATGGACCTCAGTCCACATGTAATGAACCTCAGTCCACATGCATTGGACCTCAGTCCACTTGCATTGGACCTCTAGGGTCAAAAGTCAACGTTTTACCCTCGTCTAGGGGAAAAATCATAATTTCGCCTCGATCGTCCGATAATCCTCGACTAATTCCTTATTTTTCGTAATTAATCATTTATTAGTCTCACTAATCATATAATCTCGGGATGGGTCGTTATGGAAAGAGTAGGAGGTCAAGTCGGCTATCAAGTGCTCGACAGAGCTGGAGTGGGAGGTGCAACGTTAGAGGAAACGTGTCGAGGCAGTTGAGAATGTGGTGACCAATAAGGAGGAGACCATCCATGCCTTACAAAAGGAGCTCACCAGCTGAGAAAATCGGCTAGTAATGCTCCATGGGCAGGAGGAGGAGATTGCTCGGCTCCAAAAGTGCCTCACGACCAATCAGAATGAGGCGCTTGAGGCCTTCATGGACAATCTGGCCTTCAAGAACTACATCAAACTCACATTGGTCGAGGTTGAGGACGATGTCATGCAGCCTATGCTATACTTCAACCTTAGCATCTCTCTGAAGTTTCCCTGGCTAGATGAGCCCACATAGCTAACCAAGACGTTCGAGCTTCTAGAACGCACTAGGTAGCCAAGAATTGGCGAAGCCCTGTTAAAAGAGAATGGGCCGACCAATGAGGCTGAGAAGCCAACTGGTGGGGCTTCAAAGGAGCCAGAGACTACCGCTACCGATGAAGAAAATAGTGCTGACGAGCAGATTGATATTGAATATTGAGGCCGACGGGCCAATACTTGTAGTTTATTGTTTTTGTTTTCTTCCGGGGTATGCCTCATGTAATTGTATGAACAATTGATTTTGAATCGAAGTAGCTTTTTTCATTCACTTTCGTTTGGAACTAACTACTAAATGAGGCTTTATTTAAATGTGATGTGCAACTTTCAATTGAGGCACACTTGATAATATATATGTATATTTTCAATCTGCATGTTTGCTTGATTACATGTTGTATGTTGAACTAATGCATGGTCGTAGGAGGAATCGAGAGTGCCCAGTTGCCTTCGTGTGCCGAGTAAATTGTGAGGCACGTTAATTCTAGCTAGTAAGGGAGTGCCGACTAAGGACCCTACTAGACTGCCAAATAGGGTAGACTTGGTTGTTTTCCCCTAAATTGCGACGTAGATGCATAGCCATTGTAGTGGTCCTTAGCAACGAAGTGTCCTACTAGTCGACTAAAATAGTATGCAGGTGCCGATCACTCTGACAGGAGAATAGGAAATGTGTGTTTTGGTAGATAGCCCTTGTCTTGGGAGTAGTGGCCGATCAACTGTACCAATTTATGAGTACCGATCATGGAGAAGGTTCTCAGGTAAGCGAATGGGTCGGTCGATCGTAGTGGATGATATGCCGTTCGAGATACCGATGGGCAGAAATTTGAGCTAGAAATTACTGGGAGGCCTCCAAATATGGTCCAGGCTGATTGGCCATGGTGGTTGATTGTATCGACCAAGGTGCCGTTTGGCTTGAATTTGTAGAAAAGCTTTCCACCTAAGGCATATGCCGATTGGACGTTGTAGTTCACTGGTACCAAATGAGGCGACGGGGTTCAAATTTCCCTAGGAAATGTTGTAGTGATGATCGAAAATAGGCGTGTCCATGTACCGATCGAAGGCAATGATTAGAAAACTACTGAGTGGTGGCTAATATATGCAAAAAAACCTTAACCCCGAGTGTGCTTCCCATCAGAAAAGGGCATGAATGAGCGCCAAATTGGGTTGCCGATAGGCATACACTTGGAAATTTAAAGAACGTAAAAATCTAAAAAAAATGTGTTCCATTCAAAAATAGTACTTGGTCCGATTGGAGGTGGCCAGATCGGTTACAGAATGTGTTCTAATGCTAAGTAAGGCTAACTAGAATCTCACTTCTAGAAGAGTTTGAGATGATCGACATGCCATGGGTGTGCAAGTAGTTCGCCATCAATGGTTTATAGTTCATAGATTCCTTGTTGGTAGAACTTGGTGACCATGTAGGGTCCTTCCCACTTGGGTCCAAGTGTGTCGTCTGCCTAGTCCTTTGTTACTAGGACGATTTTCTTGAAGACCCAGTCCCCAACCTTGAAACTTTGGATTTTGACCCTAGAGTCATAGTAGTAGGCAATGCGCTGTTTATGAGCCATGTTGCGGAGGTTGGCCTGCTCGCGATGCACTTCGAAGATGTTCAGGTTGAGGGTAAGTAGCTTTTTGTTATCCTCAAGGTCGTAAAAGATCACCCGATAAGAAGTTTCCCCGATCTCTACTGGTACGACAGCCTCGATTCCGAATGTTAAGGTAAAAGATGTTTCCTTTGTTGATGTTCAGTAGGATGTTCGATAAAACCATAGAACGTGTGAGAGGATGTCAGAACAATTGCCCTTTGAGTCCTTATCTAGGTGAGTCTTCAAGTCGTAATTGATAATCTTGTTGACTACTTCTACTTAGCAGTTTTCTTATAGATGAGGGACATAAGCAAAGCAGAGTTGGATGTCGTAGACTTTCCAGAAATTGCAGAAGTGAGCATAGTTGAACTACTTCCCATTGTTAGTAACAATGGTGTGAGGAATGCCGAAGTGGCAGATGATGTTCTGGTAAACGAAGCTTTCAATCTGCGCAACAATGACGGTCTTGAGTGACTTTTCCTCTGCCCATTTGGTGAAGTAGTCGATGGCTACAACAACGTGTTGAACTCCTCATTTTCCTTTCAGCATTGGGCCGATATGGTCAAGTCCCCAATGTGAAAACAACCATGGATTGAGCATTAGAGTCAATCGTTCTATGGGTAGGTGAGGAATGTGGGCATACTTCTAGCACTAGTTGTAACGACCCGTCCTGGAATTCGGGATTAGATTAGTAACTAATCATGATTAATGGGGGTTAATCAGTGAATAGTTGGGTGGAATCGGATGAACGATGCAAAATGACCGTTTTGCCCCTAGTTGTGGGTAAAACGTTGACTTTTAATTCGGGCGGTCAAATGGACTTTGACCAATGACCGTGACGTAGTTTGGGACGTCACGAGTTCATAGACAGGTGGCACGTTCGATTTCGACGTTCGTGGTGTAAGTTATGACGTTCGGAAGCCCAGGGGCATTATCGTAATTTGGACGATGTAGGGGAAAAAGTTGACTTTTTGAAATACAATTGATTTTCACACGACTCGAAGACCGTTAGATTCGTCTCGAGGCCCCGAGTACAAGGACAGGCGGCACGCGTGAAACGGACATCGGATGGCCGAGTTACGGGTCACGGAAGTTGGAGAGCATTCTGGTAATTATTGCCCTTAGGGCATTTTAGTCGTTTTACACGGGTTACTGTAGCACCACCGTGAAAAACAGAGTGTAGTCGTGAGTGCCCTGCACGATTTCTTTGTTAAATCTTGTAGTGGACTGATCAGAGTAATTGTTTAATTGGATTAAGGATATTGGAAACAAGGCATGATGGTTGGGACTGTATGTCGTGCACGGGTGAGGTTTTAAAAATGGCCATGGATTCTGTGTTTGTGGGAAACAATTTCTAGAGAGATTCAATGTGTTTCCCATGGGTTGCTGGCCACATTGATCGACTATCTGGGTCCTATTGAGTGAGAGGATTCATTTGGAATCAGTTTGAGAGCTGAGTGTGGAGAGAAACAGACGGGAAGAAGAAAAACCAGTTTGGAGGGAAATTCGAAGACCAAATTGTGAAGCCATTTGAACGAAACCAAGGTTCGTGTGAGCCTTCTGGGTTCACTACGAACTCAATCACGAAGGAATTGAAAAGGATTGATCACGGTTTGCTCAGGAACTCAAGTTTCAGCTTCTGGAAATTCACAGTGTTGAGGATGATCGTCTACAGGTGAGTTCTTGTTCAGTTGGCTGTGCTAAATTGTTCGTATTAGCCCTAGGAAGCTACTGTCTGAGTTAATTTGGGATTGGGGCTAAGTTGGGTGAGTTGTGGACTTCGACCCGATTTGAGGTCCGTTGGATGGATCGATTTAGTCAATGTCGAGGCTAATAGATGACATAGAACTGGAATTAAATGGTTATAGAAGAAGTCAGGATCAAAAAGGAAAGGAATTGATTGAGAATTGATAGCTATCTAACCGGGTTGTCACGCTAGTTGTAAGACCCGTTTGCAGAGGATACGGGCAAGGACGATGATGAACAGTGCTTGTCACTGTAGCAGCGCGTGAGTGTCACACGCAGCCGTTTGCAACGGCGCGTGACGGCGCGTGGGTCCGATTTTCGAGGTAAGTCCAACATGACTTTTGTCCTACACATTGTAACGAACATTTTAACGTTGGTTTTGAATTTATCGGACACCGTTTCGATGTTGTTTCGAGGGTCCGAAGGTTTAGGTTACGTTTTTAATTAACGATTAATTCCCGAAAAATTATGGGAAATTAGTATGTTGCTATTTGAGACCTTAATGACCCTGGAATGTGATTTCGGACAGGATTCGGGTTTCCTGAAAAATGCCGGAAATTACGGGAACGCTTGCGGCACGAAACCGAGCCTTAAAAACGGTGTGTGAGTGGGCATTGCTTTCAAAATTTAATGCATGCATAAATATTTCTATGATTTCCATGATTATAATTATGAATTGTGTCTGATTTCGATTTTCGTATTTATACGTATTTTTGCTCTACATACAAAATGCACGTATTTTGAGACTATGGCTTCACTTACGCTTTGATGATGGTTTAACAAAAGAATTTGCATGATTGGAGCGTATGATGTTTTAAGAATGTTGTTTATGATTGCGAGTGTGACTCACGGTGTTGACACGGTTTTCGAGATTTCTGCGATTTTGCACGTTTTACGAGGTTTTGAGTATCTTGTGATTTGATCACTGTTTGATGTTTGAATTTGGAATTTGAAATGAGATTTGTGATTTTGAGGATTTTAAAGTGGATTTTGAAAAAGGCGATTTCGGGCTTGATGCTCGGGGCATAAAAGTAACTTTGATTAACGGGGATTTCGGTTTTCAGAAATTTAAAGTGGATTTTTGGTTTGGGTTCGGGATGATGCTTCCGGATGCCAGCTTACGGAATCATTATTGCGAATTCAATGCGGGAATGGAAAAGGATTTAATAAAGTGATTTGGTATGATTACACATGCCCCGTGTTTAATGATGATTTTGATATGTTTTGTGAAGTACGATTTGGGGACTTGAATGTGAAAATTCGGACCATGAGTCCTGTTGTGAAAATTGTGATTGAAAACTGTTTTGGGTTTAAAGACCCGGGTGCTATTGCTAGAGCACGTTTTGAGTTTAAAGACTTGGTTAATTGATGACAGGGGCGGGCCCAAAATTGGGTTTAACGACCCGGGTTGAGTTTAAAGACTCGTGAGTTTAAAGACTCGGTTATTGTGATACCCTCGAGGCCTATTGATTATGTTCTATGTTTAAAGACTCGTTGATATCCCGAGAAGGCCTGATTATGCACATGGTTTTGAGTTTAAAGACTCGGGCGCACTTGATATCCAGCAAAATGTTTGACTTGTGATTTATTGTTGTTTCTATGATGTCCGGATGTGTTGGGCAGTGGCCCGGTTCATATGGTTGATGGATTTGGACTATGTTGTGCACTTGGATTTTTGTTTTCGTGGTTTTGGGCTGAGGCCCTGTGTTTACGATTGCGGGCTAAGACCCGAAGATTAAGAAATGGAAAATGTTTTTTATTTTCTTATACGGATTTCTTGTGTTGAAAATGTAACGGTTTGCGAAACGATTTTTTTATGCATGCATTGGTTTTACGTGGAGGGTAAAAACGTCTTTCTGTAACTGTTTTATAAGCTAATTTATTTTTTGTCCACTCACACCTTTTGGTTTTTATTGACCCTCCGGGTTGTGGCGCGTTGATCGAGGCTGATCGTGAGGCGGATCCATGAGTAAGTACGCATGTGGCTATCCCTGGTTTGGTAAGCACTGAGGGCTAGTTGGGATTTTCAGTCGTCTTGCCAGACGGGAGCAGGACCGGGCACGGTTTTCAATGTCCTTTCGGGGGCAGTCCTGTCACTAGTCGCACTTCTTCGTAAGTACAATTGAACCTGTGTGTATGGTAGGCCAATAGTAACCTTGCTATAAATTGTTGTGAGCAAAAGAACTAGGCCCTGAATCGTTACTGCAGATGTCCTCATGGATCTCCTTGACAACTGCAAGTCCCTGATCTGCTGGTAGGTACTTGAAGAGAGGAACATCGAATCCACGCTTTTATAAAGTGTCATGAACAATTTTATATCTAGTGGGCTAGTGTGTGATACATTTGAGGAACCGGTGATTTGGGTCCATACAAGATGGTTCATTGGTAATAGCCATGACTTGGCAATCCTTCGTGCTCGGGGTCTCCAAGAGCTCGACTGGAATGCTACGACTAATCTTGTCGTCGATGGATGAGGTTAGGCAGGCTAGAGCATCAACGTGGCTCTTCTATGAGTGTGGTACTTGGTTGATCTCATAGGCCTGGAAACTACATAGAAGTGTCCTTGCCTAGTTCAGGTAGAGCACCATGGAAATGTCCTTGGGGTCCTCGAAGTTGTTCACTTGGCGAACAATAAGTTGGGTGTCATTGAAAATTTCGATTTTTCATGCATGCAGGTCCCTCGTGATGCAAAGGCCAGCAAGGAGTACCTCATACTCTGCCTCATTATTGGTGACCTTAAAACTGAAACAGAGTGCGTATTCAAGCTTGGCCTAGCCAGGTGTGCTGAGCACAAGCCCTGCACTGGAACCACTAGGACATGCTGATCTCCATTCACATAGAGGGTCTAGATTGGCTTGAACTTGTTCAAGGGAGATGAAGTGTTTCCTAGTTAAAAGGGTGCAGCTGGTTGTGTGGTGCTAGTTGCTTGATTTTTCATGTAAGACCCGTGTCTTGGAAGGAACGGTGAACAATCCCACATTCCTACGAGGGGAGAATGGTCTGGGAAAGGAATGGTGGTGTGCCTTAAAGGTGTAGGCACACACCTATCTAGCATGAGGCCTTTTGGGAGCTCAGTGGCTTTTGGGGGGGGGGGGGGGGGATTGGAACCCCAAAGTTAAGCGAGTTGAGGCTGGTGCAATTCCATGATGGGTGACCCCCTGGGAAGTTGCACCGTGAGCTCCCGAAAACAAAACCTTGAGGGCGCATGCTTGCCGTTGAGTATTGTTGTGGCCCAAAGAGGACAATATCGTGCTAGATGAGTCGGGACCTGACAGAGGAGGGTCGGGTCCTGACAGAATGGTATCAAAGCCAGACCCCAACTGGAAAGTGTGCCAGCGAGGACGCTGGGCCCTAAGCGGGGTGGATTGTAAGACCCGTGTCTTAGAGGGAATGGTGAACAATCCCACATTCCTATGAGGGGGGAATGGTCTGGGAAAGGAATGGTGGTGTGCCTTAAAGGTGTAAGCACACACCTATCTAGCATGAGGCCTTTTGGGAGCTCAGTGGCTTTGGGGGGGGGGGGGGGGGGGGATTGGAACCCCAAAGTTAAGCGAGTTGAGGCTGGTGCAATTCTATGATGGGTGACCCCCTCTGGGAAGTTGTACCGTGAGCTCCCAAAAACAAAACCTTGCGGGTGCAGGCTTGCCGTTGAGTATTTTTGTGGCCCAAAGAGGACAATATCGTACTAGATGAGTCGGGACCTGATAGAGGAGGGTCGGGTCCTGACATTTCAGCATGTACCGGGATGTACGATATGCAAACTCGAAGAGAAAGCCAGCGATTGCTTGGCCCTTATCGGCCAAGCGTGGGACAAAGGTAGTTTCAAACTTGATGAGCTTGATTGCCCACTTGATCAATCTTCTAGATGTGTTCGGCTTCTGGAGAACCTAACTGAGAGGCTTGTTGATAAGGACGAGGATGGGGTGAGCCTGGAAATAGGATCACAACCATCGGGTTGTGGTGACTAAAGCAAAGGCTAGCTTCTCCAAGTCATAGTATCTAGTTTCCGCATCCTGAAATGCTTTGCTCACGTATTAGATGGGATATTCTGCTCCTTCCTTCGTCTTCATTAAGACATAACTGATGACAGAAGTGGAGACTGAAAGGTAGATGGTGAGTTGTTCTCTAGTGTTTGGTCGAGATAGCAGAGATGCTTTGCTCATGTATTCCTTCAGTGCTTTGAACGCTGTGTCGCATTAGCAGTTCAGTTGATGGTGTTGTTTGTCTTGAACGTCTTGAAGAATAGGAGGCACTTGTCCATTGCCCTGGAATGAACCTGGTGAGAGTGACAACTCTTCTAGTTTGGGTCTGAACCTCCTTGATTGTGCGGGGTGCCTGCATATCAAAGATTTCCTTGATCTTCTTGGGGTTGTCTTCGATTCCGCGCTGGCTAATCATGTAGTTAAGAAATTTTTTGGATCTTACCCCGAAAACACATTTGGCGGGAATTAGCCTCATCTGGTACTTCTTAAGCACCTGGAACATCTTATGGAGATTAGTGACGTGATCTGCGTAAGTTTTGGAGTTGACCAGTCGTCGTCCTCATAAACCTTCATAGTCTTCCCGATTTGATCAGCGAACATGAAGTTCACCAAGAGTTAATATGTTGCTCCAGCGTTCTTCATTCTGAAAAGCCTGATGTTGTATGTAAGGACCCGTCCCGTGAGTCGGGATTAGCAAAGTGATTAGTGACGGATTAGCCGAGACTTTGGGCGTAGAATGACGATTTTACCCCTAGTTTGGGCAAATCGTTGAATTTTAGTTCGGGCGGTCGATTGGGCATTGACGAATGACTGTGACGTAGATTGGGACGGTACGAGTCCGTAGACAGGTGACACGCCCGATTCCGACATCCGAGGAGGAAGTTATGACGTTCGGAAGGTTGAAGGCACTTTCGTAATTTGGTTAAAAGAGGGGAATTTCTTGACTTTTTGTTTGACCATTAGTTTTCACGCAAACTAAGGACCGTTAGATAGGCCTCGACGTCCTGAGTACAACGACAGGCGGCACGTCTTTATCGGACGTCGTATGGATAAGATATGGGTCTAGAAAGGGGAGGGGTAAAATGGTAATTTGGGCATCAAGGGACATTCTGGTCATTTGGGGCCTTGGGGTCTGTGCCCAGTAACAATGGGACATGTGGCTGCTTTGGGGAAGTGTGTCCACAGAGAGTAGGATACCTGGACCTCTCTGGATGGCCGTGGAAGGTGCCAAACCGTCCAGCTTGAATTTTTAAAGGGTTGGATGGTTGCACGGGTTTGAGGTTAACTGAGGAAAAACAGAGTATGGGTAAACTATGAACGTTTCATTTAGACAATGTCTTTCAAGACCTCATCTTTAGCCCTCATGTTTAAAGGGAATGAGAAGGGGAGAGTAAACAAGGAAGCTGGTGGTGGCACGGCGGTCCACGGCGGCGATTGGAGGTCAAGAACCCGCGAGTCTGTTTTCCCAGTTAAGTGACAACCTGTGATTCTCCTGGGTTCTGATCAAGATAGTTGTTGGAAGGGGGCTTCTGGAGGTCTAAGGAGCCGTTTGGGCTTATTTTCAAGGCTTTAATCGAATGGTAAGGACCGTTTCCAGGAATCTTCAGTTAAGTTGTAAAAATGGCAGTTTTGATTTTAATTAGTTTTAATCGAGTTGGTCTTTTGGATGAGGTCCCTCGAGTTACCAACAAGCGATCAAGGCTGAAACCATGGCTTGAGATGGCCAAAACCATGGAAACCGTAAGAAGGACAACAGACCGGTTCGCAAAAATCCAAGGAAGGTATGATGGTTTAGCTTGGTTTTCAATTCTGAGCTTAGGAATCTCTTAGGAACACTGAGTTGGGACTGTAGAGTTAATTAGGGATGAAAACGGACAAAATTGGACAAGAGAGCACCGTGAACCGGTTGGACCGGGTTCACCCAAGGTAGAAGATGAATTGTGCTTGGCGCGTGAGGCCCACGCGCAGCCCCTTTGGGCGGCGCGTGTGGGCGCGTGGCATATAATTCGAGGAAGGTTCCAACATCACTTTTAAAGTATTCAATGTAACGAACATTTTGGCGCTGGTTTCGAGTCAATCGGACATCGGCTCGATATGTTTCGGGCTGTCTGAAGGTTTTAGGGCTCAGTTAAAAATAGTTAAAAATATGGGAAAATTATGGGGCTTTAGTAGAAGCTTAATTAAGTCGTTAGTGACCTCGTTATGGGATTTGAACAGGTTCGGGAAAGCCGAGGATAGCGGAATAGTTGGGAACGGCTTAAGTGCGCGCGTATCGAGGCGACCTCGGAATGGTCTGTGAGTGGACTTTGCTTTCTAACTCTTGATGCATGCATATATGTTTTTATATGTTTTCTATACTTGATTCTATGATTTGATTTATGATTGTGATGGTTTACGGTTTGTGCAAGTTTTTCGAGGAAATGACGGTATTTCATGTTTTACGAGATTTGATGGGTATTGTGATTTGAACTTGGTTTTAATGATTTGATTTTGGGATTTGAAATACGATTTGATTTCAAAGAAAGTAAAAGGATTTCGGAAAAGTGTTTTTGGAAAGGGTTTTCGGGCTTGAAGCCCAATTCAGAAAAGTGGTTTTGAGAAATGTGATTTCGGGTTTTTGAATCAGATTTTCGGATGACGATTCGGAATTCGATTCAGGACTTGAAAGTGGATTCCGGGTTTGGGTTCGGAATGGTTATTCCGGATGCTAGCTTACGGAATGATGGTTGCAGACTCGGATCTGGAAAAGAGGTGGATATGAGTTCTGGGTTTGGATTCGGGATCTTGAAGTGATTGCGGATTCAGATTCAGAATTGGAAAAAGGTATTCAAACGATTTTGGATTGGATTTGCTGGATCTGGTTATTGGATTTAAAGACCCGAATTATATTTGACGGGGGATGGGCCCGGATTGGGTTTAAAGACCCGAATTGAGTTTAAAGATTTGGGAGTTTAAAGACTCGGATATTGATATTTTCCCCCGTAGGCCTGTTGAGTTTAAAGACTCGGGAGTTTAAAGACTCGGATTATATTGAGGCCTGGATTGAGTTTAAAGACTCGGGAGTTTAAAGACTCGGGAGTTTAAAGACTCGGATAGATCCAGCAGGTTCGATGGATGGAAATATGGTTCAATATGTTTTGGTTTTCTCTGTGATTGATGATGACGGTTTTCAAGGATGGTTTTCGTTGGGTATAATGGTTTTCGATGGTTTTGGGCTGAGGCCCGAGATTTGAGAAAAAAGAAAATGTGTTTGGTTTTCGTACATGGTTTTATGATATGAATTTGATATGCATGCATTGGTTTTTGAAACGGATGGTATAAAGTAATTGTGTTTTCTTTTAAATGTTTTTTACTTATACTTTATTTTTGTCCACTCATAGTCTTTTCGTGTTTTCGATACCCTCCAGGTTGTTGCGGCACGGGCTGTTGATCAAGAGAAACGGAGACATCACACGTACGTTCTCAGTAGACTCTGTGCACTCTGGGAAGTTCGGAAGCTTTTGGACAGTCGGATCAAAAATCCCTTGTCCGACTTACGTGTCACATGGAGGTTAAACATTCGTTTAGCCTTTGTGTCATGCGTAAGTTAGACGGGAGCAGGGTTTCGCCCTTAATCCCAGGGGATTAGGGGTGGGCCCTGACATTGTAGTAGTAGACACCAAGACTGGTGTGGAAGCTAGTATGGATCTGATCATCAGGGTACATCTAGATCTGATTGTAACTTGAATAGACATCTATGAAGCTGAGAAGTTCGCAACCTGCAGTGGCATCCACCGAGAGATCCATTTTTTACAACAAGAATGTGACGACTAGGAAATTCGAAAAAGGAAATTTTGGAAAATTTTGAAGGAAATGACGATTTTGCCCCTGGTTATAAGGGCTAAAAATTGACTTTTTGTTCGGGGACAGTTTTTGGATCATCCATAGAGACCGTTGGGTAGGTCTCGAGACGCTGAGTCCGTAGACAAGCGGCATGCGTCAATTGGAGTTCGGACGACCAAGTTACGGGTTTAGGAACATGAAGGGCATTTTGGTAATTTGTTAAGGCAGGGGCAAAATGGTAATTTGGGCAGGTATTGGCTGATTCAGCCGTTCTTAGTGAGTCATGGGGTTCATTAAGTGACATCTATCACTTTATAATTGAGATTGGTCGCAAATCATATGTGTGTACGGTTGGGCAGTGGTGAGATTTAAACAAGCCGTGTATGTGTGTGTTTTGGGGAGAAAACAGAGCATCAGTGTGCTTAACACCCAAACATCATTAATCCCCTTTGTTTTTGAACAATTGAGAGGAATTGAGAGAGGTGGAATAGAGCATTAAACATGGAAGGAAACAATAAAACCTGAAGAAAAACCTAAACCCGAAACGAACCCAGACAATTCGAATTTAATCAAATTTCGAATTGAACCTTTAAGACCCAAAAACACATAAATTGATATCGAATTAAACCTCCTGACCTCAAGGCGAGTCGAACCCAATCAAGAATGAAGGAAAGGAAGGTCGTTTTGGCCGTGAACGGAGGTCATCAACCCCTCAAACAATTGAGGTTGAGTTCGAGTAATTGGAGGGGTCGAAGGGAGTAATTGAAATTGGAAACATACTTGGATGGATCTTGCAAAGCTTCTGAATAAATCAATTCAAAGGAAGCGATGATAATTGAAAGGATCAGATGATGAACTTACTTGGAAATTTCGAGGTTTGGTCGAATGCCTTCGAGGTAAGAGATTGTGCAATTGAACTTACAGACCTTTAATTAAGTAAAATTGAAGAAATTGAGTGGAAATTGACAAGGAGTGAGTCGGGTTATATCGTGGGTTGCAGGATCTGTTTAACAGGCAATCGGGTTGAGAATGTGAACAGTGCCCTGCACTGTAGCAGGCGTGTGGCACCCACGCGCAGCCATTCACGCCGGCACATGAGGGCGCGTGGTAGCTTTTCTCAAGGTTAGTTCAACATGAAACTTACTCCTTTTGATCTAATGAACATTTTGGCACTAGTTTCGAGGAAATCGGATATCGTTTCGATAGTGTTCGGTGTATACGAAGTTTTCATATACGTTTAAAATACGTATTTAAATCCCAAAAAAATTGGGGAAAATTATATGAGGTATATTGAAGTGTTAGTAACCCTCGATAATGATGTTGGACAGCAATTGTGATTTCTGAAATTTACGGAAAAACGTGCAGCTCGGAAGCGGGCCGTTTGGACGGTGTGTGAGTGGACTTTGCTTTCTAAATTTCAATGCATGAATAAGTGTTTTCTATGCTTTCTATTTATGATTTCTATGCTTATGATTATGGTACTTACGATTTCCGTATTTACACGTATTTCGATATGCAATACGTAATTGCACGTATTTTGAGAATATGGTTTATGCTATGCTTTGATGATGGTTTGATGGATTATTTTATATGGTTTACACATCATGTTTTGATAATGATTGATGATGTGACATTGGATTTGCATGTGAATTCGGGCACAAGACCCATTTCGATAAAATATGATTTCGGAGTTGGTTTTGGAATTTGGATTTCGATAGATTCTGGATTTTCTATGATTTACACATGGTTTTGGGTTTAAAGACCAGATACTATTGCTGGATCTGGTTTTGGTTTTAAAGACCCGATTGATTGATGATGGGGGAGGACTCTTGATTGATATGTTTTGAATTTAAAGACTCGGTTATTGTGATATCCCCGAGGCCTATTGATTGTGTTTTAAGTTTAAAGACTCGTTGATATCCCTGGAATGCATGATATATGTGAGTTTAAAGACTCGGTGATTGAGATCCAGCAGATTGATTGACTTGTGATTTACTATTGATTTCAGATGTTTTCGGATGTGTTGGGCAGTGTCCCGGTTTATATGGAGTTATGGATTTTGGGCTATGTTCTCGTACTTGGATTTTGATTCATGGTTTTGGGCCGAGGCCCTGGATTTATGGTTTTGGATGTGAAATGATTTCCGATTTTTCGTAAGCGGTTTTCTGATCGTGGAACTAAGTGATTTTCGAATGCATGCATTGGTTTTACTTGGAGGGTACAAATGTCTTTTTCTGTAACATGTTTTATAAACTGATTTATTTTGTCCACTCACACCTTTTATGTTTTTATTAACCCTACAGGTCGTAGCGCGATGATCGAGGCCGATCGAGAGGTAGAGGCATGAATGGGCACAAGTGCGGTTATCCCTTGTTTGACAAGTGCTAAGGGTAATTTTGGAACTTCAGTTGACTTGTTAGACGGGAGCAGGACCGGCTACGGTTATCAATGTTCCTCAGGGGACGGGTCCTGTCAAAGAAGCTTAATACTGTTCACCTCCCTTGTCACCTGTTTCTCTGGTTTTCCGGGTCGCCCTGACAGGACCCGTCCTAAATTTCACGAAAACTGAACCTGTCCTACTCCCGTTTGACAGACTCTTGCCAGACAAGGGATCTTAAAAATTTTAACTCAACTCGAACCTTAAATAAACCAAAATTAATTCCATCTCGCCAGGTTGCCGCCCATGTCCAACCCACTAACTCCGTCGTGTGACGAAACATTACTTTTTAAGTCAAGCTTAATCAGTATAAATCATAATACTATAACTTTAACATCCACATTTCTAACCATACATTTATACTTCCGCCTTTAAAAATGCATAGACCATTTCCATTAAGCATAAAGGATCCATTATTATCCAACCAATAACACACACACACACATATACACATACATATATATATATATATATATATATATGTCTATACTCATGTTTATGTCTATACTTCTTTTTTCCCAAAATCAACATCATCATGGATTTATCATATTCTAGATGCATCATATATTACACAACCATAATCCCAATTATCCTTTTTAATAGAAAATACATAGTATAACTATTTATTGTATAATACAAAACCATTATTAAAATCCAAAATTATCTTATTAAGTCACCTAATACCGAATCTTAAATTGGCACAATAATTCCTTAATTACCCCTAATATAAATTAATTAAAATCAATAAACATAACAACTTGGAAGCTCAAACTATCACCAAACAGAGTCCAAATAAGCTACAAATTTCACCAATACATTCAGAAAATTATAGGGAACATTTTCCCGTTGATAGGACTACCCAGAATGGCCACACACGTCGGTGGAAGTTCCATGCATGTGAGGTCACGCGCTAGCACAATGTCGTCATCAACCTCAGTTCGAGTTGACCCATTTTCCTGTTTCGGGTAGCCCGATCCTCGACACCAACCCGACCATATCTCAGCTGTTTGACGTTCATTTCCTACGTTCTATATATCGATATGGCACGTTTCAATCCCAGGAATCTCTATATTGCCTCAAAAAAACATAAATCGTAACAAAAATTAAGGAAACTTACCTTCACGTTTTCGACCATGGCTTCCATTGACGTTCTGAAGCCTTCTTGTGTTTCTCCCTTCGTCTCCTTACCTTAGAGGCTTCGTGGAGCACCCAGGTGGCCTCTACCACGTTAAATGCCTACGCTTTCCATCGAGATTCTTGAACCCGAAACAATGATTCACGGGTCCATGGTTTTTGCTTCCCCTTTGATCACTCTCTTCGTTTCTAACTTACAGGCTTCCTTTACTCTTCATTTTCTTTTCTCTTCTGATCGTTTTCCCTTTCTGAATTCTCTCAACCTCACGGTGTAAGGTTTTGGGGTGGTTCTTCATGATTCAGCCTATGCTATCTCCCAAACCCAGCCAAACCCACTTATTTAAACTTGGAAAGGAAGATGGTGGGTGGCTACATACAGAGAGAAGAGAGGGTTCTAGATGACCCTAGAATTTCACACGTAAAATTACTATTTCTCCTTTCTAGCAAAATTACCAAAATACCCCTATTCTTTCTTTGAACCATAACCATCTTATCTAAACTCCGATTTTGACCTACAGTCTTCCGACGTACTCAAGAGATCAAGATATTCGTAACGGTATTCTCGGTTTACCTAAATGAGGTCCCGATAAAAAAGTCAACACTTTGACTAAGAAAAGTTAACTTTTTTACTTTAACCAAAAAGTCAACCTTTAACTCTTAGTGGCAAAATGGTCATTTCCAATCTTTTGAATGTCTGGGGTGTTACAATCTCCCCCCCCCCCCCCCCCCCCCGCCCCCCCTTCTCCCCTAAAGAAATTTCGAGCACTTTGACTTTGACTAAGAAAAGTCAACTTTTTTACTTTAACCAAAAAGTCAACCTTTGACTCTTAGTGGCAAAATGGTCATTTCCACTTTACAATCCCCCCCCCCCCCCCCCCCCCCCCGCGCGCCCTGCTCCCCCTTCTAAAGAAATTTTGAGGAACTAACTCAAAGTTAGATACCGATGACAGGACCGCCCCCGGAAGGGGCATCGATAATCGTGCCCGGTCCTGCTCCCGTCTGGCAAGTCGACTGAAATACCCAAGTTACCCTCAGTACGTGCCAGACCAGGGATAGCCACATGTGCTTACTCATGCCTAGGCCCTCGTACAGCCTCGAACAACGCGCCACGACCTGGAGGGTCAATAAAAACCAAAAGGTGTGAGTGGACAAAAATGAATCAGTTTAGCAAAACGGTTACAACAAACGTTTATACCCTCCGCGTAAAAACCAATGCATGCATACAAAAACATTTCGCCATCGGTTAAGATTTTCCACATAATAATAAAAAAAAACTGTGTATCAAATTTCAACATAAGGAAGAACTCGTATGAACCTCAAATCATTTTCCTTTCTCAACCATCGGGTCTTAGCCTGCAATCATAAACACCGGGCCTCAGCCCAAAACCACGAGTCAAAAGCCAATTACACAACATGATCCAAAACCAACAACCATATACCGGGCCACTGCCCAACTCAACCGAAACATCAGAAATCATCAATAACTCACAAGTCAATCATTTTGCTGGATAACAAATGCGCCCGAGTCTTTAAACTCAAAACCATGCGCATAAACAGGCCTTCCCGGGATATCAACGAGTCTTTAAACTCAGAACATAATCAATAGGCCTCGGGGGTATCACAGTAACCGAGTCTTTAAACTCACGAGTCTTTAAACTCATTAAGGGCCCTCCCCCGTCATCAATTAACCGAGTCTTTAAACTCAAAACGTGCTCCAGCAATAGCACCTGGTTTTTAAACCCAAAACAGTTTTCAACACAACAACGGGTCTTTAAACCCCAAGCAGTTTTCAACGGGTCTTTAAACCCCAAAACAGTTTATCAATCACGACAACGTGGGATCCATCCCAAAATCACATTTTTCACAACAGGACCCATGGTCCGAATTTCCACATTCATTTTCCCCAAATCATTCTTTACAAACATAAACAAATCATCATTAAACACGGGGCATGCACAATCATAGCGAATCACTTTATTAAATCCTTTTTCATTCCCGAATTCGAATTCGCAATAATGATTCCGTAAGCCGGCATCTGGAAGCATCATCCCGAACCCAAACCAAGAATCCACTTTAAATTTCTGAAAACCGAAACCTCGTTCGTTAAAATTTCTTTTATGCCCCGAGCATCAAGCCCGAAATCACCTTTTTCAAAATCCATTTTAATTCCTTGAAATCACTTCATTTCTCAAATCTCATTATCAAGACATCAAGACCACAATCATAACTACCAAAATCACAATCCAAGCAAAACATACTCAAAACCCACATTTAAAATCCTCAAAATCACAAGTCTCATTTTAATTCCCCAATTCAAACATCAACAGTGATCAAATCACAATAACTCAAAATCTCGTAAAACGTGCAAATCCGGAACGTTCTCGAAAAACGTGTCAAAATCGTAAGTCACACTCGCAAATCATAAACAACCTTCTTAAATCACTTTACACCCATTTCATATAACTTCTTTCATTAAACCATCATTAAGCACACGAGTGATCATAGTCTCGAAATACGTGTAATTTCACATGTATAGTAAAAATACGTATAAATACGGGAATCGAATACGTATAAATACGGAAATCAAAATCAATCACAACTTATAATCATAATCATAGAATCATAGAAATAATTTATGCATGCATTAAATTTGAAAGCAACGTCCACTCACACACCATTCTTAAGGCTCGGTTTCGCGTCGCACGCATGCCCGTAATTTTTGATATTTTCCAGAAATTCCAAATCCTGTCCGAAGGGCCTAGATAGCAACATACTAATTTCCCATAATTTTCCGGGAATTAATCGTTAATTACAAACGTAACATAAATCTTCGGACCCTCGGAATAACATCGAAACGGTGTCCGATAAATTCGATACCAACGTTAAAATGTTCGTTACAATGTGTAGGACAAAAGTCATTTTGAACTCACCTTGAAATTCGGGTCCACGCGCCCTCACGCGCCGCCGTGAGTGGCTGCGCGTGAGCCCACGCGCCTGCTACAGTACCCCTGCACAGTTCACCTTCCTCACCCGATTTCACTGTCAAACGGGTATGCGACCCGCGACTGGACCCGTTCCAATTCCTGTCAAGCACAACCTAATTACCTCAATTGATCCATCAAGTAGACTCGCAAGGGACTCAATTAAAGGTATGCATCAATTAATCCACCCGATACGGCCTCAAACCAACCTAATTGAACTCGAGTCGAACTCGGAGTTCATCGTCCCAGTTCATCACACTGTCACTGTTTCCTTCAATTGATTTGTTAGGAAGCATCAGAGACTCATTCTAAGGATGATTGTGAAATCAATTTCACGAGAACTTACCTCCATGACCACGACTCCAAGCTCGACTATCTCTGAAACCAGGGGCCTCCGATCATGGCCATACGGTGATCAGTTCCCTTCAATTTCTGTATGGTCGAGTTCGAAATGAACTCAGAAGACTAATATCTACCTCTGTTTGGCTCAACTCAGCTCACAGATTAAATTTGGAATTTCCCTCCATTTTTGAGTTTTTTTCCCAAAGCTGGTTCTCCCAACTCCCAGCTCACTTCCTGGTTCCAAAATGAATCAGAGCAACACTCTCCACACTCTGATAATCGAACAAGCCCCCAACACCCGTGGGAACTCGTTCAGGCTCCTCTGCGAATCGTCCCCCGCACTGTCCCAGAAATGAAGAAGAAAATGGTTGCCCGTGCCCGCAATTTTCCAGTCCCACTGTCCCAATGTCACTCACCAGCACAGACAAATCTCCCTCAGTGCTCTGTGATCCTCCACTCAAGGGTATAAACAAACCCAACCCGTGCACGCTCAAGTCGAAGCTCTGTTTTTCAATTCCGCACACCATCACTTGTTTCCCACACACACACCACTCGTGCACGCCCAGCACACACACAATCCTCAAAGTCACTAAATAAATCTCCCCAATGACACTAACCGTTTAAACAATTCATTGGGAAAAAAAATTGAACACTTCCCTCAGCCCATGCTCTGTTTCTGAAAGGGAAACCACGCCGCACACGGCTGTCCCAACAACAGTGGCCAATTTACCATTTCGCCCTCACTTGGAAAATTACCAAAATGCCCCTCACCTTCCGTGACCCATAACTTGGTCACCCGACATCCGTTTCAAGCGTGCCGCCTGTCGTTGTACTCGGGGCTTCGAGACGAACCTAACGGTCCTTGGCCCTCGGCCATCGGACCCCCCGATCAAAAAGTCAACATTTTCCCTTATTTTGTCAAAATTACGGAAATGCCCCTGAACTTCCAAACGTCGTAAATTTCACCACGAACGTCGGAATCGAACGTGCCACCCGTCTATGAACTCGTGACGACCCAAACTACGTCACGGTCATCGGGAAAGGTCCATCTGACCACCCGAATAAAAAGTCAACGTTTCACCCACGACTAGGGCAAAACGGTCATTTTGCCACGTTCGTCCGATTCCACCCAACTAACCACCGATTAACCCTCATTAATCATGGTTAGTTACTAATCTACTCCCGAATTCCGGGACGGGTCGTTACAACCGAGACTCATGCGTGACTGTGGCCAATTATCTAATTAGATCAATACTATAACATATATGTATATATCACTATCAAGTCCATGATCCAAGTCATACACAACATTTCTGATATCACGAATACCAAGGATTCTTATATCCATCTCATAACTCAAAACCTCGGCCTATGCCCCCAAACACAACAGTTTCACAATGTATTTTCATGGTATTTTCGAAAACCATTCCCAAATCATATATCAAGACTCTAATTCTTCAATTATCGTGGATCTTATTCAATTTGAACCCATACTCGAAAAGATATTCGAAAACCGAGTTTTAAAATCAAAACATACTTTTGTACCACGACTTATATCAAGATTCTGGTAATACCAGGATCCTGTATAACCTCAAACTTATGTTTCGTCAATCCATAATCCAAACTTAACAATATAAAACTGTTACCCAGACTCAGTCATGATTCAGAATACAAGATAGCCAATTTCCTTGCAAAATGCGTTATTAAAAAATTACTTTAATATTCAACTAATCACAAAAACCATAAAGGTTTCAACCAAACAAACATCACTTAAACACATAGAAGGTTAATAACATACTCGCGTACGCATGCATGCGGTTTAATAGAAGCCTACGCATAAACTCAATTATCACTGAGGATTACAACATAATGTTTGAGTCATTCCCAACCACTTATATCAGCAATGAAAACGTACTCACAAATACGTAAAAATCTCTAGATTTCATTGTCAAACACTAGTTATCATTTCAATTGCTTTATATGATCCAATTTTACTTTTCCGACTTCAAGTCATCATGACTTTCTTAGATCACTAATCTCCCAATTAATATTATGAATTGTCACTTAGGTCATCATACCTATAGGTGGTAGTTTTAAACAACCATCACAACAATTGTTAAGTCAATACGACAATCTTGTACCATTTTATATCATATCTTAATCAAAACTACAATCAGTACTTTAATTAGACCAAGGTCACAACTCGATTTCAAACTCTGTAAAACATGTCACCAAATACACCTAGGACACCAGCTAGAAATAAAACCCATTGTAATCTAATACCACACAATCTCATGTCGTAATTGAGAATGCAACAAGCATAAGAAGTCACAATAACCAACAAACCAATCACCATAACAATCAATCACAAAATCCACGCAGATATTATCATGATAAACACTAGGATGCCTTCATAATACTATCACATATCCAAAACATAACTAGTATCATATAAAATCGCTCATATAATTACTGTTTCGTAATGCAGAGCAACAACTACTGCCTTCCAGGCAGGCACATCGCACTTTCACAATGCACAAATATCATATTAACTATTAAATCACAAGTGCATTTGCGGCTAAGTCTATCATATACTTGCTCGGGAATCAGAGCCCTAAGCTCGACGTCCGAGTTATCAAATATCACACACTATCTCAAATTTGCTCGATTTTCAGAGTTCAATATGTTAACCACCAATTATGTTGGTTGCTTATCTAACCTAATACATAATGATGTTAATCACCAATTCTGTTTGTTGATTAAGTTATTATACACATTAGCCTTCGGCATTGGGCCTGACCGGGCAAGCCCGGCCCAAATTTTTTTGGGCTTGGGTCGGCCTCGATCGGGCTTATTAAATAATTTTTAAATTTGCGGATCGGGCCGGGCGGACTTAATGACATCGGGCCTGATTTATATCGGACTTTTCGGGTCGGGCCTATTAAGCCCACTTGGATTGGGCTTACGTGGGCTTTTGCAATAAATTATGTCTCAAATTTTAAAGTTACAAAAAAATATATGCATGAAAAAAAATATTAATAATGAAGAAAATACTCAAGGGTGCAAAAATGTGGCCTCGTTAAAATAAAATACTCAAGGGTGAAAAAATGTTGAGCCTATTAAGTAGGTGGATGAGTGGTTAGGGTTTGTATTGGGTATTGGGTATTGAGTATTATGATTTTTAAAATAAATTAGGTGGGCTTGGGTTGAGATTTGGGTTTGGATTGAAATATTAGTATTAAGAATGAGTTGAGTATTAATTTTTAAATAATAAGTATTTTATATTTTCGTGCTTATGGACAGTGTTATTACGGGCGGGTCGGGCTGGACTTATTGGGTTTTATCGAGCTCGGGCCTATTGGGCCTATCGGGTTTGAATACCATAAGCTCAAGCCCAACCCGCTAACTCTCGGGTCGGATAGGCCCACGACCCATAACAGGTCGGGCCGGATTTTTGTCCATCGGGTTTATCAGGCCCTCATAAGCCCATGGGCTTTTGGACTAAATGGTGAGGGATACATTATGTATCCATTTAATTTTTTTTTTTTAAAAGGTCAAACACTCCAAATTGTTATAGGAACAAAGAGGAGTCACCTCCATTGATAAAATAAAAAGTAAATAAAAAAAAAAAACAGGCCCAATATGGGAGGCCCATTAAATTCCAAATCTACAAAACTTTGCTCGTTCAGTCATTTTCTAGTAGAAAATAAAATAAATCCTTACGGAGAAGAAATTCCTGAGAGATTTAGGCTTCTGAACTTGTAGATGAGTTTTATTTACCCACCTCACAGAGAGGCAGAAATAAGGTAGGGAGAGAAAGCAAGACATAAATAAAGGCAAAAACATTATATGTAAACCAGATTCTCTGTGGTGTAATAGAGTAGATGGTCATTTGGTTATTGTCTGAGAGATTTTGAATATCATTTCCTCTGAATGATAGGGCTTTTAATTCAATTGAATTGAGTCGAGTTATAGAGTATATACACGGAAAGGGTGGGCTCCTGCTATTGGATTATCGGTGTTGCGGGGTTTCATTTAGATTAGGGTTGGGACGGATTGTCTCGGCGATGATGACCTGCCGGAAGGAACGGGCAGTCGATGAGCTTTACAACGCACCGAGGATTGTTATGAAACCAGAGGCATGTAATTGCTACCCGACTTTGTTCTTTTAATCTCTTCTCTATTGGAATAATTTGATTCAATTTTGTTTATTATGATCGGATTCCTCGTTTTATTGATTTCCAGTTGGTCGCTGATTTCTTGGTTAGGGTTTTTGGGTCAAGAAGGGACTTGCCACTTTGTACATATTTTGCTAGCTTTCTATCGGTTACTATTTAGATTTAGTTTGTAATTAATGTAAAATTGGTGTTCCCTTTTAGATCACGCTAGTCTTGAGATAGGGAGTCATTGCATGCAAGGGCCTGTTGATGAGACTGATATGATATTCGGAAGAATATGGTGAGACGACAGGGTAATTTGCATTCGTTATGCTTCTCTCGTTCTTTTTTATTTATCTTCATATATCATGTGGTAGCACATAATAAGTGATAAAATAGTCAATTAGCTTATGGGTTTTTATTGCGTTTCTGATAAGTTCGTAAGAATCTCACTAGCAATTTCCGGCTAACAAGGAGTGGCTATAATGGATGATAAGTCCAGATTTCAGGAAAAATGCAAGAATTTCTTTTACACATTTATATGAGGACAATGTTGACAGTTATATGTCATTCTTCTTCGTTTGGTACTCAATACATGCAAAATCATATGCATTTCTTATTGGCAAGCCTCTTTGAGTGAGTTTTAAATGCGTTAACATGAGTTCAACCAAATTCTGCTTTATTGTGTATATACAATGAGCTACATGCGGACTTCCCTCTGATTTTTAAATACCATGTTTTCTTTTTCCTTATTTGCTCAAATGGTGAATGACTTTTGGTGTTGACTTTATCTATCTCATCTGATTTCTAAGTTTTCCACGCTCTTAATATGGTCAATGTTGCAAAGTCTACATTTTTCAGTCAATCTCCATTGTTAATTTATGTATTAGATCTATTTCTATTTTATGTATTGTATTTATTAGGTGTCATCTCAATCCATAAAAGAATTTGGTAAGCATTCCATGAGTGAGAAATTTCATATGAGAGGCGAATCTGGGGCTTGTAACGTGTGCTCTTCTCCCTGTTCATCTTGTATGCATCTTAATCGAGCTCTTATGGGGTCAAAGGCTGATGACTTTTCTGATGAAACCGGTCGTGTTAATGCGGGCAGTCAATATTCTATCAATGTGGCAGATACTGCATCTTCTTTTAAGAGCAAGGCATGTGACAGTTTACAACATACCAACAGTGAGACAAGTAACCTACTTAGTTTTAATTCAAGTCACGATTCTTTGTCTGATACATCTGATGGTGTAGAAGGTTCTGAGACACTTACGAATACTTATGAGGATTCTAAAGTTGTTGAAGGCAATGAAGATAGCATTTCATGTATAAGTAGAGCCAATGATGCAAGCCTAGCAGTCAATAACCATAACAGGAATGTAGAACGAAAGAATTTTTCTTGTAGTTTAGCTTCAGTTGGTAGTTTAGGGACAGAAGAATTTGGAAAGGCACACAGATCAGTATTGTCAGAGATGGTAAAAGCTGCAGATTCTGGTGACAGCTCAGTAAAGGTGAAAACTCATGCGCTCTCTCCCCAATTGTTACATCTCTTTGTATTAGTGCAGTTTTACTGATTTTGGAGGATCTATGTATTCATCTGTAGGGAAAGCTGGCAGATTTATGTGGACATGCAGATTCATCATTAAAAAAAGAGTCCACATCTGATATTGTTGCTAGCCAGAAATTTGCTTTTTATAAAAAAATCAGTCCAAAGACAGAAGCAGAAGCCATTGATGATGGCCATGCCCTGAAAGGTGAAGCTTTGGAAAGTTTGGATCACGATCAGAAAGATGTTAAGGCTTGTGAGTTGATCAAAGTATCTGACATGCAGACGTTGCAATCTCTACCTGGGGATAACAGTGATGATTCGGACATTGTGGAGCATGATGTAAGTTTTTTTCTCAGTAAAAAATTTTATGCAAGACTTATCTTCACAATATTTTGTAATTTTGTTCTTTGGATTTGGTTTGTGTTATTTGCCCTCGAATTGATCTGGCCTCCTGGAAGTGTCTATATGATTATGGTGGAATGATAATTTTCTTTTTAGTATTTTTCTGAAGCTTTGTAAGTATTAGCCTCTTCATTTTTTTTTTCAGAAAAGAAATGAAAAAAAGTGTAAGCCTTATGTCACTGAATTTTGGTCCCATTATTTGTTTCTTTTTGTAGCTACTCAATTGTTTGATCAAGGCTAATGTTGATTAGCATTCCCTGGGGAAATCTAGGGCAATATTTGCAGCTTGTGTAGTGTGATCGAGAAAACATTCCCTCCTTATTCTTCTAAGAGTTTGACAAATGTTTTTATTTATTTAGATACTGTTTCCCTCACATTTTCATTAGAAGGATGTTCGCCGCTTGAATCAGTTGTCATTAGGAGGGATATGTTTGATATTTCTGTTGAGGTCGAATTATCTTATCGTTTATGCTTGAGATATAGTTGTAGCACGCTAAAAAAGGAGGAGGTTGCCAATTCACTTTTATTATTGGTTCCTTCTGGGAGGTTTAGTTTTAAGCAATTTGTTTATTTTTAAAATTTGTGTCATGCTTTAGAGCTTCTCCTTTTTGGTCTTGACGTATTCTCTTTCTCTCATGTTCTGGAGGGTCCATATATCAGTAGAAGAAGGATTAGCCTCTAACATTTATTTGCTGAAAAACTGAAATGTTTGCCCTCTGTTTTGGGGTCATAAACAGGTAAAAGTATGCGATATTTGTGGGGATGCAGGTCGCGAGGAAATGCTTGTCATGTGTAGTAGGTGCAGTGATGGTGCAGAGCACACGTAATGGTTTTTCGTTATATTTTTCTTCTCCTGGTTTTCCAATGATATTTTATGTTGATATCATGCTGGTGATAAATTTTAACGTTTATATTGCTAAGTGCAGCTATTGCATGCGAAAAATGCTTCGGAGAGTTCCTAAAGGGCAATGGTTGTGTGAGGAGTGCAAGTATGCTGAGGAAAGTCTGAAACTAGGTAAATCATATCGAGTTATATTAGTTAACATGCTAACAGGTTTTTATTTGGGAAATACTCTGATCTTTTTCTGCATTTTGAGTTTAAAGGTTCAGATATGGAGGGAAAACGAAGGGACAAAGCCATTTTGAGTACACAATTCTCTAATAAGAGACTTGCAGGAAATATAGAAGTGGCTCCTGCTGCAAAAAGGCAGGCTCTTGAAATTCGTGTGGGAACACCAAAGCCTTCCAGCCCTAAGATTATGGGTGTTCTTTCATGCGATTCTTCGTTCAAGAGCATAGATAGGGATAAGTCAAGGGCAGCATATCAGATCTCTCAGTCCTTTAATGATATATCAGAAAGTACACGCTCTCCTTCAAGTGGTATACAAATTCAAAAAGCGAAGGGTGAGTGAATCGCTATTGCTGCATGCTACATGTCTGATGCATCATCTTTAGCCCTCACTTTTTTATTGTACGGTTGTTCTTATTCTTTCTCATGTCTAGGTGGGGTTCCTTGTTTATCATTTTAACTGATTTTTTAGGTAGAGTTCTTTCTTAAGAAACAACAGTTCATCGTATGTCTGTTTGCAGGTACATTGTTAAAGTCCAATTCCTTCAGCACCTTAAATACCAAACCAAAAGTTAAACTTGTAGATGAAGTTGTTCCTCATGAACAAAAGGGGTCTAAAGAACATGCTCAGCTTGAAATGAAGGGGAAGGCGGCATCCAGATTGATGGGCAAATCGGCGTCGTTCAAATCCTCCAGCTCTGGGCGTCCAAATGTGTCTGAATCAAAAGCTAAAATGCTCTCATCTAAATTAAGCCATGCTCCAGAACTAAAGGGAACGAAACAAGCAAACGAGCGGAGCACAGTTGAAAGAAAAATGTTTTCCAAACTAGACTGTCCCTTGCCTAGCTTGACAATAGCTAGTCCTATTACTTCAACACCTAAGAGTGATCTAGCATCCCGTGGTGAAACTAGTTTGCTTTCATCTGTGATCAACAATCGAGAGCCAAAGGTCATGCTACATGAAGGACAATTGAGTGCCTTATCAAAATCATCCAGTCTAACTCGTAAAGGTGTTGAAACAAAAATTGCTTCAGGTAAACTTTTGTATTGTTGATGGTGGAAAGGGGACTAATTATTTACTTCTGTTCTTTTAAGCACATGGTTGTGTCTTATATTTTTTTGGAAGTCTTTTTTTCTGTTCATGTATCGTGGAACTGGATGATGTTAATAATTTAAGTTCTCACCCATGTGTTTTCTATTGCAGTTGGAGTTTCATCTACGAATGGAATGTTTAGCGCTACCTCTGAAGAAAAGACAAACCAAGTTAGCTCTGTTGAAAAACTAAGCTGTAATGTTGACGGAACATTAGATGTCTTGCCGCAATTAGGGGAAATGAATAATGAGGCTGATAAATTGCAGGAGAGCTCTGTTCGCTGTTGGCCTACGTCTGTAGCAAGCCCAAAATGTAAAGAGATAAGTCATGATGTGGAACTTTGCAGAGGTGGAATTTCACAGGCTTCTGGTACTGATCCTTCTACTCCAAGAAGTTCTAGGGAGGAGATGCAGAGAGGTAGTAGGTTGAAAGATGCAATTCACGCAGCTTTGCTTAGAAAGCCCGAAATATACAGAAAGAAAACAGTATTCGATCAATCTGATGAGTTGTCAACGTCAAACATGGACTTAAGTTATGAAGTACCTGCTGGAGGATCCCATGACGGACAAACAATTTTTGGCACTTCTACTTCAGATTCTTACAAGAATACACCTGTAGATAATTTAAAGCAGTGCACAGTGCTGACTAGTGATTCTATATGTCCTCCAAAAGTGGCAGATTCTGTTTCTATAGTTTCTTCTCCTGGAAAGCCTACAGTGAAAGATTTGCATAGTCATGCTTCAGCGGCAATATCTGTTCTTGTGAAGACAACAGCCATTCCTGAATATGAATACATTTGGAAGTATGGTTCTTTTGGATTCTATTTATCTACCTCATACTCCGGAATTTCTTTCACTTTTTTTCCTGGTGTTATTTCCCTGTTTACTTTCTTTTTGTTTTTTCTTGACAGGCGACAATTTTTTTTTGTTATTCAACTTGACGGCAACTTATAAGATAGGCTTATCTTATTTTCATGCAGTGGGAGTTTTGAAGTGCAGAAAGGTGTAAAGTTTCTAGAATTATGTGGTGGAATTCAAGCTCATTTGTCTACTTGTGCATCACCAAAGGTTCTTGAAGTGGTGAGAAAATTTTCGAACAGAGTTTCATTGAATGAAGTACCTCGTCAGAGTGTATGGCCATCACAGTTTCATCAAACTGGTGCTAAAGAAGATAACATTGCCCTGTACTTTTTTGCCAAAGATCTTGAAAGGTAGAGATAACAATATATTCTTTTCATTTTATATTTGATTGCCTTTTTCTTTCCGCCTAACATATTTTCTTTATGGCTTATTATGCAATATTTTTTCAATTCAATGCAGTTATGAGAGACACTACAAGAGCCTGTTGGATGCTATGATCAAGAATGATCTAGCCCTCAGAGGGAATTTTGATGGTGTTGAACTTCTGATATTCCCGTCAAATCAGCTTCCTGAGCGATCACAACGTAAGGAGTTATGAGTTTCATTGTATGAGGGTTAGGAGTTCTATTCAGTGACAATATGTTTTATACGGTTCTGTTTTGTGCAAGTTGTGACTCACGTTTACCACATATGCGTGGCCGCTGGTATTATGAGCCTGTACTCATGAAGCATATATAAAAATAGTGATACTCTTCTTTACAATTTTGTCTTATAAAATGTTGTCAGAAGTGCTCATCTTGCTGCTGTTCTTTATCCTGTCAAGTGTTTTCAGCTTGACCTTGTTATTGGTTATTTTTGCAGTAATTTCTCTGTTACCAAGTGTTTGTGCTAATAGCATTGTTTGTACTGACCTAAAGTCACCGTCTGATGAAATCTGTTTATCTTTTATTGGCAGGTTGGAATATGCTATTTTACCTATGGGGGGTATTCAGGACAATGAGGGTGCATTGTTTAGATTTGACTAAGGAAACATGTGCTTCCAGCTTTTACAACTCTTTGGATAAAGGCACTCTTACTGTTGGCATGACTTTGTCTGAGAACCTATGTATACCTAAGCATATAGATGAGTCTTCTGCCTCTGCATCCAATACCCCTCAGCACATTGACCGCATGCTTAGCAAGGATCATGGGAGCAAAAATACTTATCCGGGAGAGGTGCGTTCAGGTTCAAAAGAAAATTTGGTGTTACTGGATAGTGGACTTGACACCCGCACAGCAAGCAATGCAGGCTTGTCTAAAGGAGTTGAATGTGCCACTCCTTGCCTGGTAATTTTTAGTTTTTCCAGAATATCCATTGCTTGGTAAGGTGCATTGGTGGTGCTTGTAGTTTCTTGATTTTTATATTCAGTCTCCCTCCCTCCCTCCCTCTCTCTTCGTTGTTATGCTTGGTTTTATATTTCTAATATCTGTACCAGACTTCATTGATGTTGTTGAATCATATGGTTGAAGCACTTGTTCTCATTCTTTGTCTCTTTACTCTTTTGAGCTTTATTAAAATTTCGCATGATAGTGTGGTTGACAATTTTGACCTTTGTTGTTGCTGTTTTATATATTTCTAATCTTCTGTATATATAGTGTGGTGGCTTGAAAATTATTTTATTTATTTTTTCAATAGATGAGGAATATGTTCCTACTCAATTTTCGATTCAACGTTGCAATAGTGGTCTGGAGTTGAGAGCTCTCCTGCCGCGTTGCATAGAATTGAGAGTTTATTACTTGGTCAAAAGATCTCTATTTGCTTTGCACCTGTGCGTTGGCGCAGATGGGATTACTGATGTCACAGTACTTGGCTCCTCAAAGATCCTTATTGGAGTGCCTAAATATTGACTTGGCGAATGGCGTGTCTTATGATGTATTGTACTCCACTAGTGAACCGTGTATTAGAGGAACAAAATTTTAGGAAAGAGTGATATTTTAAGCTTGACCCTTGTCTCATGGTTCAGTATACTTTGCTAGTAAAAATTAGTTTTAATTAATCTGTTTCTGAAAATTGGTACTGTATGCTTTTATATTTTGGGTCAGTTGTGTTTCAACAATGGGGTTTCTATATATGTACTAAAGGTTTACAAAAGGTTTACAATCTGGTATTCTTTTTTAATCTTCTCTCATTCTGCAGCAGGAAACTTGTCTTCAAGAGAGCAGACTTGGTTCAGAAATTAAATCTTCTATTTCAACAACTGGGCCAAATATCTCTAGCAAAGGTGAGAAGAGGCAAGTGCAATGGCTCTCTTCTGTTGATAGAGAAGATACCGATTCTTTGAAGAGTCATCCTGTTTTGGGTGAAGAGGTAACCGTTGCTGGGAGTGTTGGTGAGGAGAAAATTCCATGTAGAAAGAAAAGGGTTGGCATCTCAGGAGGTGTTGAGGAGGTGGTTCTGGGCAGAGTAGACATTGATAGAGATCAATTTAATCAAGAGAGGGAATTGAAGAGAGAGAGTGGATACAAGGAAACTGAAGCAGCTTTGATGAGAGGCTTCACAGCCAGAGCCGGCTCTGATAGAAAACATCTAGACATAACTCTTTCTGAGACACCAGCTTCTGCAGCCACAAGTCGAGGATTGCCATGGAATGAGGTGGACAGTACACAGATAGATGGTGAGAGCGGTGGCAGGAAGCCAAGAGTAAGTTCAAGTAGATTCTATGGTTGTAGCACGACTGGAGATGATGCTTTGGCCTCACATAATGATCTAGGTCCTTGTTCTCTGGTTGAGGAGAAGAGATGCGATGAAACCTGTGAGAAAGTTATTTCAGAGGACATGGGAGCTACTGAAAGGTACTTCTTTCCTGTGGATTCACGGAATTTTAGGACAGTTGGCAACTCTTTGCCATGGAAAGATTTTGCACCCGAAGATGTGGACAAGTCCCGTGATGGGTTCCCAAGTCTTGAGCTTGCTCTAGGGGCGGAAACAAAACCACAAAATAAGGGGATGCTTCCCTTCTTTATTGGGTTAGCCGACGAGAAAGATAACCAGGATAAGACCTTAGATGCAGTGGCAGTGGTTGATGAGAAAGATGATGATGTGTCTGCCTCCCTTTCCCTTTCTCTTTCATTCCCATTTCCGGACAAGGAACAAGCTGTGAAACCTGTCTCAAAATCGGAGCAGCTTCGGCCTGAAAGTCACCATGTGAATACATCACTGCTTCTCTTTGGGCCCTATCCCGAGAAAAAGTGAAGATTGCGTCATGTACATTATATTGCTTCTTCAAATGCATGTGGCAGTCATTTCTGACGAGATGATCCTGCCTGGGTTTACTTAATGCATAATTATCTCATTAGGTTTACTTTTTGTCCATTATTACTTACTAGTTCTTTGGTTTTTGAGTGCGCTTTCTATTTCTTACGGCTGTATATAAGAGACATATAAGCCACCATAATATCCATATGTGATTAGGAATTTGCAAACCGAGGTGTTGTGAAATTGTGAATTTTTTATCATATCATAGTTATTGCTAGGTAAAGCTCATACTTTTGTCACTTCCAAAGAGCGATTTCCTATCACTTCGAAAGAGCGATTTCCTATTTACCAGGAGTTCGAATTTAGTTAGGGACAAGCTATATCCTGAATGAAAATTATGCCCACCTTTAGAGTGGTAGTTACCAAAAATAAAAAAAATACTGGTACTTTCGGGTATGGGATGATGACAATTCGCGCCCAGTTTTGATATGCTTTTTTCCTTGATTTTCTTCTCCAATGAGCTGTCAAAGATGGATTTATGGGCTATAGACTAATAGTGTCCTCCCAATTTTGCTTCTTGCTAGCAATTGGAATATTAGTGTTAGCTCTTGCGTCTAGTGGGGACTTTTGTGCCACCCATTGCGACTTACAATTTTTTTTTTCCACCCAAATCTTACCACCTAAACTAGCTCATCATCTTTATTTAGCTCTCATCTTCTCACGCCTCTTATTTTCTTATCGTTTACATCTTCTCATTGCTCTCATTTTCACATCACTCTTCATCATCAGCTACAATCATCAATTTGAACCAATCATCTTTCATCTTTCTACGTCTCTAACTTTTCTGATCTTTATTTTTGGTGTGTGGTGCTTGTTGAATTTGTTTTATTATGTGTTGGGCATTAAAAAATTAAAAAAAAATAACTAATTAGGGAGTGAGGAAGATGAATTTGCAGGTGTGAGGTTGTGAAGATAATGCAGGGCTAAAGGCCATGGAAACTTTTTGAATCTGCAGATATGATGTGAGATTAGATCTTATCTGAATTGAAGAACACTATCGGATTATGAAGACAGTATCAGACTATAGGGATACTATCAGACTATGTATACACCAAACAACATTAGTTGATGAAAATTTTGAAATTGCATTTGTGTCCCTATAATAATCTGATAGTATCCCCGTAGTTTGATAATGTCCTTATAGTCAAATAGTGTATTCATAGTTAACTTCAAAATTTTCATAAATTAAGCTTATTTGTTGTCTCCATAGTCTGATAGTGTCCCTACTATCTGATACTGTCCTCAAAGTCTGATACTGTTTGTAGAATTCAAAATCACCCAAAAATTGTGGAGATGCCACGGGTCCCATAAATCACATAATGTCAAAATGGCCCTTGATAATGACATTAACGGCTCACAAACACACACACATTTAGTAATAAATTTACTAGTTAAATATATTATTAAATCGAGTCAAAGCCTCAATAATATTAATATTCTTCTCGGGAATTAATTGTCACGATTCTTAATAATGAACAATTCTTATTAATATTAAATAATATATTATTTATTGATTACAAAATCAACTGACCAATCAGAAAGCTCCGAGACTCCCAAGGTTTCTGTAATAGCAGAGCTCATTTCCCTTTCAAGGGAATTTGATTCATCGCTACTTAAACTCTTATGATTTCTCTCTCAAAGCTGACTTTAGCATCAGATTATTCTTGGTCAAACAACCCCCTAGGGACTCGATCAAAACAAACAATAGGTTTTTTTTAGTTGTTTGTAAGGATCCAAGAGACTTTTTTGAGCGTACGAATTATGCCTCAAAAAATTGGTGAATTAAGAAATACTCAAGAGGAGCTCTTTCGTTCGTCAACGTTTTTCAACGTTCAACAACTTTGTTCATCTTTCATCATACTTCGTTCGTTCGAGATTATTTGAAGTTCTTTAACAGTTGAACATTGTTCATCGTTCATAAAAAATAGTTTCCATTCAATCTGTGCATTCAACATGGTTAGGACCAATCGATCTGTTCGATCAACTAAGGGTGGTGTTTCATCTTCCACAGCTCAAATTGAGAACTAAGCGCACATTATGACTCTAGGGCAACACCAAAGTCATACTCGATGCGTGATAATCGAGGCGCCCATGGAGACACAAGGAACAATTCTAACTTTTGGATTTGGAACGTTCCCTGTCCGAACGACTCTTGGACCTGCATTAGGAGAATGAGTTGGAGCATTTCAAAAAACCGATGGGCAGTTGTTGGGAGAAGAGTTAAGGTAGAGTCAGCCCTATGCAAACAGGGACCTACGTGCATTCTTGGATGGAGGCCATGACATATCATGCCAAAATCACGAACAAGTCTGACTCGATACAGACCAGCAGCTCCTAACGTGTAGGCCTATATGTGATAAGCGTGATAACACTCAAACTGCGCATTTAAATAAACACGTAATTCGAGTATTTACAATTTAAATCCTTTTTGTGTAGATGTAGTATTGGTAAATAAGGATCGTTCTTAACCGAGTAAATTATGGAACATTAATAATGGTTATTGAAAAAGAATAATAAATAATCAAATAATAAATGAATAAAAGAATAAATGAAGAATAAAATAATAAATGGATAAAAGAATTAAGGAATTAAAGATTTAAAGAATTAAAGAATAAAGAAATAACATGATTTTTTTTTTGGGTGGGGGGGGGGGGGCGGGTGGTTGGGTATGACGACCCGGAAATTCAGAAAAGATAAATTTGAGAATTTGAAAGGGAAATGATGATTTTACCCTTGGTTAATGGGGTCAAAAGTGGTCATTTTACTCAAGACACTTTTTGGGCTTTTTGTGAAGACCGTTGTGTATCGAAATTCTGAGTCTGTAGACATGTTGTACATCGAAATTGGAGTTCAGATGAGTTCATTACGAGTCTAGAACGGCTAGGGGCATTTTGGTAATTTGTGCTTGATGGGCAAAATGGCCTTTTTCTCTTGTTAAGTGGGTGAGTTAGTATTCCTTTGTGCTGGTTAAGTGGGATGGAGACAAGTGTCACCATCCTATTAAGGTTAGTGGCAACCCGGGAGGGTGTGTATGTGTTTGTTGGAACAAAAACTCCATTTGATTGAATTGAACTTTACCTGAGGACGAAATGGAGAGACATAGAGGAATTGAGAGGAAAACGTGAAGAAAGGGGAAATTAGAAGCAAAAAAAAAAAGGAGGGGGAAACTCAGACCCGAAACTTAAACACTCGAACCAAAAAAACCCAGATTTGAAGGAACCTTAAATTCAAATTTCACTTTTTGGATGTGGATTGATGAAACCAAGTTTAGATAAATCCTTCTGGGATCCATATGACTTGAACCATCACAAAATTGAAAGAAATTTTCATGGTTTGAGCCTAGAACAGGGCCTGCAACCCTTTCGAATTTTGGATTGTAAATTCGACTAAGTTGAGGTAAGGATTTGATAAATTGGACCTGGAATCACGTTTATAAGTTTCTTATAATGGTTTCTAGTTGATTAGAATCAAGAAAAAGCTTGAAATCAAACGGAATTGAATCGGGTTGGAAACCGGGTCGCGTGACCCGTTTTGCAGGAAAACTGGCGAGGAAGAAGGTACTGTAGCAGTTACTGTGCATGGCGCGTGAGGCCTATGCGCAACAGCTTGCGGCGACATGTGGGGGCGCGTGGACACAATTCCTGAGGTACGATCAACATGAATTTTCATGTAATCAATGTAACGAACATTTTGGCGCAAGTTTTAAGTCGATCGAACACTATTTCAATATAGTTTTGAGGGTCCGAAGTGTTATGTTACGTGTTTAATACATATTTAAATCCTGGATATTTGGGGGATTGTATTGTGAGGTTATTTGGGGATTATAATGACCCTCATTGGTGGTTTTGACAAGATTGGCGATTCCTGGAATTATGAAGGAGCGTACAGCTGGGAAACGAAGCGCATGGACGGTGTGTGAGTGGACTTTGGTTTTATAAACTGTGATGCATGCATAGGAAATGTTTTCCATGATTTATTGCATGATTTTAGTTGCAATAATTGGATTGATGATTTGATATGATTATGTGGTGATTTTATGGATTGAATAATTGTTTTGTGGACATGATTTACGAGAATGGTGAAAACGATGTTTTGGGCTAGGCTCAGGTTTGAAAATGGTGTTTTGACTTGGATTGTGAGTCAAGGATGATTTTATGGAATATTTAATGATTTATGTGACAGGACCGCTCCCGAAAAGGGCATTGTTAACTGTGCCCGGCCCTGCTCCTGTCTGGAAAGACGACTGAAATTCCCAAGTTACCCTCAGTACGGGCCAGACCAGGGATAGCCACACGTGCTTACTTATGCCTCCGCCTCTCGATCAGCCTCGACCAACGCGCCACGACCTGGAGAGTCAATAAAAACCAAAAGGTGTGAGTCGACAAAAATAAATCAGTTTATAAAAACAGTTACAAAAAGACGTTTTTACCCTCCACGTAAAACCAATGCATGCATACAAAAATCATTTCGCAATCGGTTAACATTTTCAAGATAAGAAAAACAGTGCATGGAATCAAAATCATTATCCTGTTCTTAACCTTCGGGTCTCAGCCCGCAATCATAACACAGGGCCTCAGCCCAAAACCACGAATCAAGACCAGATACTCAACATGATCCGAAACCATCAACCACATAAACCGGGTCATTGGCCAACTCAACCGAAACATCAGAAATTAACAATAAATCACAAGTCAATCATTTTGTTGGATTTCAAGTGCGCCCGAGTCTTTAAACTCAAAACCATGCTCATAAACAGGCCTTCCCGGGATATCAACGAGTCTTTAAACTCAAAACATAATCAATAGGCCTCAGGGGTATCACAATAACCGAGTCTTTAAACTCACGAGTCTTTAAACTCACTCCGGGTCTTTAACCCAATTTTCGGGTCCGCCCCCGTCATCAATTAACCGAGTCTTTAAACTCAAAACGTGCTCCAGCAATAGCACCCGGGTCTTTAAACCCAAAAAAGTTTTCAACGGGTCTTTAAACCCAAAACATTTGTCTATCACAACAACGCGGGATCCATCCCGAAATCGCATTTTTCACAACAAGACTCATGGTCCGAATATCCACATTCAAATCCCCAAATCATACTTCACAAAACATATTCAAATCATCATTAAACACGTGGCATGTATAATTACACCAAATCACTTTATTAAATCGTCTTCCATTCCCGAATTCGAATTCGCAATAATGATTCCGTAAGCCGGCATCTGGAAGCATCATCCCGAACCCAAACCAAGAATCCACTTTCAATTTCCAAAAACCGAAATCTCGTTAATCAAAGTTACTTTTATGCCCCGAGCATCAAGCCCGAAATCACTTTTTTCAAAATCCATTTTAATTCCTTGAAATCACTGCATTTCTCAAATCTCATTATCAAAACATCAAAACCACAATCATAATCACCAAAATCACAGTCCAATCAAAACATACTCGAAATCTCGTAAAACATGCAAATCTGGGACATTCCCGAAAAACGTGTCAAAACTGTAAACCATACTCACAACCGAAATCAAAACATCTTAAAAACATGATACGCTCAAGTCATATAAATCTTTCGTTAAATCATCATCCAAAACACACGGGACCCATATCTCGAAATACGTGCAAATTCGTGTGCATATAAAAAATACGTATAAATACGGAAATCGAAATCAATCACAAATCATAATCATAGAAATCATAGAAATATTTATGCATGCATTAAATTTTGAAAGCAACGTCCACTCACACACCATTCTTAAGGCTCGGTTTCGCGCCGAACGCATTCCCGTAATTTGCGGCATTTTCCAGAAAACCCAAATCCTGTCCGAAATCACACTCCAGGGTCAGTAAGGTCTCAAATAACAACGTACCAATTCCCCATAATTTTCCGGGAATTATTTGTTAATTAAAAACGTAACCTAAACCTTCGGACCCTCGAAACAATATTGAAACGTTGTCCGATAATTTCAAAACCAACGTTAAAATGTTCGTTACATTGTGTAGGACAAAAGTCGTTTTGAACTCACCTTGAAAAACCGTCCCACGCGTCGTCACTCGCCGCCGTGAGTGGCTGCGCGTGACACCCACGCACCAGCTACAGTGCCAGCTATAGTCGTCGTCCCAACCCGACTGTCTGGTAAATGGGTCCTGTTGGCCTGCGGCGTGACCCGGCTGGGAATCCGTTAATTCCAACCTATGTGCATAAATTCAAACGTTCAATAGAATCGCCAAGCATCTAATTTGGGTTCTGTGACCTCCAATCAGTGACCTCTTACCTGAATCCAGACGATTAGAAGTCGAACTTCGAAGAACAGGTGGATACTGTTCAATCATCAAACTCGACCAACCTCGATTGTTTACTTGAAATTGTCCCACTCAGAAGCTTCGTAGTGTTCATATGAACTTGTTTCTCCTGCCAATTGGTCCTCTAAACTCTTCCAAAATCACAACTCAAGCTCGATTTTCTTCTCGGTCAGCAGGTCCATTCAGAGTCGAAAACGACATCAAATCTCTTCCCACGTCTATGCGATCAACTTGAATTGATCCCAGAGGACTCATTGAAGCCTTAATTTGCCATGGGCTGGCCTACATTTTGAAACTGGATTTAAATTCACTCAAGAACAAGTTTCGGGTTTTTTTGGAACTCTCCTTTCCCAAATTCCTCCCTTTCTTTCATCTCTCCCTCTCAGAACTCTGTTCTCTCCCCGTAGATCCTTCTCTCGCTCACAATTTCACTCACTGTGGCCTTGGGAAGATCGATCATGCCCTGAACAAAGTCTCTGTTTTCCTCAGTTCACAGGCACCAACTCAATAATGTTTCCCGCACTCACCTCAACCAGCACAACCCGTGCTCCGACTCTGTCTCTGTTCCCTCACTAAGGCTTAAACAATTCGTCCATAACCGTTCTCTAATCAAAATGGTCTTGGGAAGTTGATCAAACATGGAAACAAAATCCATTTATGTTCCATTCTAATTCCAACAGCACCAAGCACAACCCAGCACGCCTAGCAGTATACCTTAGCATTAAACAATCCCTTAGTGTACTGTCACTAACCCAATTCTTTAAGTTAATTAGATTAAACAATTCCTAGACTAGGTTTAACAGGTCACTCACGGAATGGGCATCAGACTCTGTTTTCACGGCAACCAAACAGTTCCCCTGCGAAACAAATTACCATTTTACCCTCAGATTGACAAATTACCAATATGCCCCTCATGCATCCAGACCCGTAATTTGGTCATTCGAGCTCCGATCTACGCGTGCCGCCTGTCTACGGACTCAGGGCATCGAGACCTTCCTAACGGTCCTTGGTCCTAGGCCATCGGACCTCCCGGTCAAAAAGTCAACATTTCCCCCTTTTCGTCCAAATTACGAAAATGCCCTTAAACTTCCAAACGTCATAACTTTCACCACGAATGTCAGAATCGAACGTGCCACCTGTCTATGAACTCGTGACGTCCCAAACTACGTCACGGTCATCAGTCAAAGTCCATTTGACCGTCCGATTTAAAAGTCAACGTTTTACCAACGACTAGGGGCAAAATGGTCATTTTGCACCGTTCGTCCGATTTCGCCCAACTAATCACCGATTAACCCCGTTAATCATGATTAGTTGCAACTCTAATCCCGAATTTCGAGATGGGTCGTTACATTCTGGATGTGATTTTACGGATTTTCATGGAAATTGTATTTTGAGTTGTAATTGTACGAATTTGCATGAAAATAATGTTCCGGGCTTGATGACAGGACCCACCCCGATTATCGCCTCGATAATCGGGAAGCATCCTGCTCCCGTCTAACAATCGAACACAAAAGACCGGAAACCCACATAACATTACATCACACCCATTGTCAGACCAGGGAGATTAAGCAAATACAACCGACTGGACATCAAGTCCATAGTTTCACAGAGCATAATATTACAAAACAAGTTAAAGAACAAATCCTACTCTGTGAACTAACTACTCCGCAACGGAAAACTTGTGCCACGACCTGGAGGGTAATTAAAACAAAAAAGAGTGAGTGGACCGAAACAAAAGTTTGCAGAAAACAGTTTAAGGAAATCGGGGTTCGCCCTCCAGTTTTATAACACGCATGCATAACCAGATATTCGAAAACCGTGTATTAAATATTCGAAATCCCTTTTTCCGAAACACATGTAACACGTTACAGAAAACCGTCATAACCCATGTAAAATAATATAATATTAACCAAAATCCAGAAATCGTCATTTTGAAATATCGATTAAACAAATCAAGTAAAAACTGAATCAATAAGCACAATTAAGTCGTTGGATCCATCCGAGTCTTTAAACTCAATATCAGGCCTTCCCGGGATATCAACGAGTCTTTAAACTCAAAACATAATCAATAGGCCTCAGGGGTATCACAATAACTGAGTCTTTAAACTCAATCCGGGTCTTTAAACCCAATTTTTCCGAGCCCGCCCCCGTCATCAATTAACCGGGTCTTTAAACCCAAAACCAGATCCAACAATAAACCGGGTCTTTAAACCCAAAACCATTTATAAACTCAATAAACCAGGATTCATCATGATCCGTTTTCCAAAAAATCATTCCGAAATCATATCTTGTCATAATAGAACTTATGTCCGAATTCACATGCAAATTCCAAAACATGCAATTCCTGAAAGTCACTTCACAAATATAATCAAAACATCAAAAATACGTAACATGCATAATCATATCCAAATACTCCATCAAAACATCATTCATCCATAGGAGAAAACTGTAACCTCGAAATGCGTGAAATACGATAATAATCTCGAAAAGCGTGAAATTTCGTAAAACCGAATATCATAATCATCACCATAAATTATATATGAGAACAGTAATCAATGAGTAAAAATGGTCATGCATGCACAATTTGGAAACCAAAAGTCCACTCACGGTTTTCTGTACGCGTCAATCGCGCCCCGTGCGCTCCTCCGTGGCTTCGGAAATGTCCGGGCCTGTAAAAACGTACAAGGAGGGTTACAATCATCCCCAAATAACTCGTAAGATTTTCCCTAATTTTTCCGGATTTTTCCGCGTAATTAAACTTAAGGACTAAATCTTCCGAACCCTCGAAACTATCCCGAACGACTCCCGATCGACTCGAACTCTAAAGATAAAATGTTAATTAGACTGAAAGGATTAAGTTTCATGTTGACTGCGATCGGAAGTGACCTCACAAGCGCCGTCACGCGCCGCCCAAAGTGGCTGCGCGTGAAGGCCACGCGCCTGCTACAGTGACACTGCTACAGTGTCACCACCTTCACCCGACTCCTGCTATTCGGGTCTTCAACCCGCGAGTTCAACCCGTCTAATTAGCCTTCAATTCTCAATCAATTGCTCTCGTTTTTAATCCTAACTTCTTCTGTAACCTTTTAATTTCAGTTCTATGTCGATTAATAACCTCAACTTGGACCTAATCGACCAATCCAAACTCGAACCTCAAATCGGGTGGAAGTCCACAACTCATCCAGATCGAACCCATTCCCAAATTAACTTCACCAGTAGCTTAAGGGAACCTAGACGAACTCAAACATCCAATCAATTGACCCAATACTAACCTGGAAGTCGTCGTCCGCAACGCTGGTCTTTCTCTGAAACTGGAACTCAGGTTCCTGGGAAAACCGTGATCATTCCTCATCAATTCTTGCACGGTGATGTTTGAAATGATCTCAGAATTCTAATGCAACTCACGGTTTGGCTCGGCTCACCTCAAAACCCAACCTTCGAATTTTCCCTCCAAACTGGTTTTTCTCCCCGACTCGGTTTCTCTCAAGTCTCAGCTCCCTCAACTGACGCCAAATGATGCAAAATGAAACCCTCTCTCGCTCCCCTACTCGGTTAATCGATCAATGAGGCCAGCAACCCGAGGGAAACCAACTGAGGTCTCTGAAAATTTGACAGGACCCATCCCAATCCCCCCCGGGATTAGTACGGGATAACTCTGCTCCCGTCTGACACGGAGTGTCAGACAAGGGATAATTTCGACCTTTGCCCTCCCGGGCTATCAGAGTAAGCCAGGATCCGGAGGAGGTATGTGATATCTCGGTCTTTGCTACAGTCCACATCCGATGTCAACCTGAAGGGCAGTCAAAACATTAAAAGCTGTGAGTGGACAAAACAAGAGTTTATAAAACATTTCATAAGGAAGACATTTGTACCCTTCACTAAAAAGCATGCATGCATTCGAAAACCATTTATCCAAAACAAACCATATGTGGGACTAAGCCCAAAGCAGATATAAACCAAGGTCGAAAGGACCACAATGAAAACGACCATACGGCCACTGTCCAAATCCATAAGGGAACCAAGTACACGAGCCACTGCTCAAACCTTGTGCACACCTGTGCACACCATATATCATATATATATATATATATATATATATATATATATATAAGTCACACAACCAATCCTGTCACGGTATCCAAAGCTACGCGCGTGCTACCCGGGTCTCAATCCGAGTCTTCTCAAAGTCAAGGTCAATGTCCGCAGACCACTGATCCTACTCGAGGTAATAGTAACTATAGCCTTCCTGAGAGTAAGGAACCCAACTGGGAGGTGACTCCACTCAGTCGGTGCTCCGTGACTACTCCGGGGTCCACCCAGGCCAACGACCCTCCCCGGAGGAGATAATAGAAGTAAAGGAAGGTAGATGAACATATATATACATAACATAACATTCATGTCCGGTTCCCCTGAACCGTCACGATCCATAATATCCACAATCAGGTAACATGCCGGTTCCCATAAACCGTCATGTACCGTAATAACATAACCGAGGTAACATGCCGGTTCCCATAAACCGTCATGTACCGTAATAACATAACCAGGTAGCATGCCGGTTCCCGTAAACCGTCATGAACCTGGGAATCCATTTAAGGTTCCCTGACCTGAAATCAAAACCGTAAAGTGACTGGGTCTCGTGCCCGAACATAGGACATCAGTTGGGCACCGTGCCCGATATCTGAGGTCATATGCCCGAGACAAAACCAAATGGGTCTCATACCCGAGTTTATCCTTTTGAAATCCAAATCCAGTTCATTTAAATCAATAAAGAAATACATACCCGTATAAGCACCGTGTAAGGCCGAAACCTCGAAATACGTGCTTATACGTAACCACATAGAAATGCACCCATGGCATCATCAAACATGTATTAAAACATATAACAAATATTTATGCATGCACCAATTTAGAAAACAAGGTCCACTCACAAACCGTCCGAGCTGCCGCCTCGATTTGCGTGCCATACGGCTCCCCGAGCTGATCACCGTCACCGGGACTCCAAAACCTATCCAAATCGTAATAGAAGGTTACTAACTACTTAATTAACCTCCTACCAAAGCCCCGTAATTTTCCCGTATTTTTAACTATTTTTAAAATCGAACCTAAACCTTCCGATGCCCCGAAACATATCGAGACGGTGTCCGATTGACACGAAACCAGTCCCAAAATGTTCGTTACATTGAATAGAAGATTTCCCGTGTTGAACACTTTCCCAAATTCCCTGCCACGCGCCCTCACGCGCCGCCTGAAGTGGCTGCGCGTGGACTTCACGCGCCGCTACAGTACCTGCTGATGTCATCTGACAGCTGTCAGGTCTGACATGTCAGACTCTAACAGGTGCCACGTGTCAAGCTCGTATTGGTCCACGTCACTGTGCTGTCAATGCCACGTGTCATCACGGCACTGGTCCACGTCTATGCCACGTGTCAGCCCCTGATTGGGCCACATCACTAACATGTCAGTGCTGACTGTGCACTGACATGTGACACGTGTCGGCTGATGAGTGGTCCACGTCACCTGACAATCTGACAGGTGCCACATCATCATGCCACGTCACCACCTTCAACCACTCGACGGGTCGACCCGAACCCTGCAACCGGGTCGCCGTGACCCGCGACTTGACACGGCCGGTTCTCCACCGTCCGACCACCAAAATGCCTCCCGTTTGTCCCATTTTCATCCTCTAATCCCAACCTAGGGTTCTATGACATTAGAATGGAAGAAAAACATCAAAAACCCATACCTTCAATTCGGCCATGGCGGCCGTGACTTCTCCCGCCGTTCACGGCTGTTCTAGGCCGTCCAATGCCTCGAAACCAATCCCATTCATCTCCTGGGGTCCCTAGAAACCTTACCCAATTAATGGAATCAAGTAAAAACCATTAAAATCAAATTTTCAAAATTCGAATATTTTCGTACCTCACGGGTTCACTTCGCCGTGGCCTCCACCGTGGGCCACCGTCCTCAGCCGTCGTCCTCAGCCCCTCACACTCCTCACACGGTCACACCTGGCTCAGATAAAGGAAGGTGTGGTATGGTGTGGGTTGTGTTTCGGGTTTGGGAAGGAAAAGGAAGAAAATGAAAAATGAAGAAGAATGATGAAGTGATGAAGGTGATGTCGTGGAAGAGAAGGGAGAAGGAGATGATGGCTGATGAGAGAAGAGAAATGGAGGGTGTGGATTTAAGGATGAATTGAAATGGATGGCCAAGATTGAATGGTGGGTGGGTTTGGTTAAAAAAATTAATTAAATAATATTATTTTATTATATAGATCCACATTTTGGGGGATCAAGTCAATGGGATGAGTGACACTTGTCACTCATCCATGGGGCCCACCAAAATATCCACCCAATCAGATTTCGCCGAAACGTCCCCGTCCCGAAGTTCGTGCATAGTGAAATCGAACTTCCGTGACCCATAACTCTCCCGTTTGAAGTCCGATTTCAGAGTGCCGCCTGCCTATGGATTCGTATCGTCCTTATCTACGTAACGGTCTTCGGCCCTCGGCCATCGGACCTCCCGGTCAAAAAGTCAACATTTGACCCCTTTTACCCAAAATTACCAAAATGCCCCTAAACTTCCGAACGTCATAACTTCTTCCTCGAATGTCGGAATTGAACGTGCCACCTGTCTATGAACTCGTGACGTCACGAACTACATCACGGTCATCGGTCAAAGTCCATTTGACCGCCCGATTGAAAAGTCAACGTTTTGCCACCACTAGGGGCAAAACGGTCATTTCGCATCGTTCGTCCGATCTCGCTCCACTAATCACGGATTAGCCTCACTAATCGTGATTAGTCACTAATCTAATCATGAAATTTGGGACGGGTCGTTACAACCTTCCCTCCTTAATTAATTTCGTCCTCGAAATTCCAACCGACCTAATCTAACCGTTCTTCCCTCCTTAATTAGTTTCATTCTCGAAACTCCAATTATTCTAATTCCACATCCATCTCTTGGAAAGTAGAATCGACCTACCTCGCAACACGTGTACGCTAGTACACCCACTAACCCGAACAATACTTACTCGTCTGCAGCCAGACGTACCGCTAACATCCATATCGTATCGACTACGTTCGACCACGTCGAATGACAGTAGTCATACGTTCTGAATTGACACTACTGGTTAAATCTACCGTTTTCGTTGACACAGCAACTCGACGGTTCATTTCTCAAACACAAACTATCCCGACATCTACTCCCACTGGGAGTTACCAATCACTCAACGATCCACGCTAACACCTCCGACAAACTGTCACCACTTGACAGTCGTCAGTCGCAAACTGATATGACACACACTCGTGGTTACACTAACCACAAGCATTTCACTCGACCTGTGTGTAACCAGACTCATGAGAACCACTATGACCCAATGCACAGTATCCAATGTCCAGTCCACGACCCTTACTAATCCAATGGTATCGGAACCAAGCCGACTACCAACACGCTCTCCAACGTACCATCGGTATCACCTATATACCGTCACCAGGTACGACAAGTCTGCCTAGTATCGTACCTTGAACAATGTACAAGGTACGTACATCTACCCATCAATCAGCCTACAACCACCTAGGTCATAGCCAATCACGTTTCTACGATGCAGTCCATTTATCCAATCCAGTATTAGACAAATCGAAACTCCGACCCATTATTTATTTCCAAATCTGAATCCGAATCCGCAATTTCGTAAGAAATCCCAAATCCAAACCCAGAAGTCGTATCCATATCCATGTTCAAATCCGAATCCGAAATCATTATTCCGTACGCTAGCATTTGGAATAACTATTCCGAACCCAAATCCATAAAAGAAAATCCACAATCAAGCTCTAGAATCAAATCCTGAATCGTCACCCAGAATCCGATTCCAAAACCCAAATCTAGAAATCCTTTTTCAAGTTCTACAATCAAATCCTGAATCGTCATCCAGAAATCTGATTCCAAAACCTGAAATATCTCGTTCTCGTCTACCAAGACGCACCATATCCGAACCTATCGGATACCTGCTCCACCGATTACCACATTACCATCAATTGACTTCATAGGGACGCCAATCCCAATATCGACACATCTCTAAGACTGACCATATCCGACCACGTCGGAAAACTACTCATCGGACAACTACTCAAGCGAGTAGTAAGCCATATGGGCTTTACCTCGAAAAGAAGTTCAGTCCCATCATCCTCAACTTCAACATCCAGGTAAGAGTGATAAACTCTCCACTTATCGGGATATCCAAATCACGATCCATATCCAACACTACGTCAACCGACCATAGACGTCACGATCCCCGATCGTCACGACGTCCAAAGTCCTCAACCCTTTCCCACATCTAAATAGATTAGTCAACGACGAGACACGCCGAGACTGTGGGTTCTCACTGATTACCTCGTATCGATCCTTGTCATTCCACCTAGGAAAACCAAGGATGATCCAACACGATGACATCAAAACTCATCCTACGTGAATGTAACCAAAACTTGCTGCGCTCACCACGCCACGTAATCCAACATCGTCTGCCACCAAGTAGAAAATGAGAAATCTCAGTCATTTAACTTCGATATACTTATCTCCTCCTGATGATTCAGAACAAATCCCGGGTCCACCAACCAATACACGATCAGTGTACTAGTGGCAACCAACAACATCAATGACATCTACATCATCTACCACCATCAATTATGGTAGAACCTGAGAAGTCACCCAAACGACTTCGACATACCTAATACCAATGCGGAAAACCCGCATTCCATTCGTCACCGCAATCGCACCCTCTCGCGATTTCGAAATTCCAACAAGATTGGAAACAACATAACCGGACATCAACCACGTGTCCCCTAACCAATTTAACTTTATCCGTGATCCACTCTCGAACCACAGATGCCGAACATATGCCCATCACGACTGATGTTACATCCCGATACGTAATTCATCGTCATCACGATCACCGGCACCAGCACTAGTATCAGCGCCAGCCCACAATACTATCGGTACACGCAACCAGCATCAGTATCGGCACACCATGTGCAAAACTGACAACCCTGGATCTCCGCTCATACCGAGCGACGATCCCGTACCTCTGCTCGAATAGGAGAAACTCTACCTCCCTCGTACCCAACACCTCTGGGTACAATCACCCTGACAACTCATACGAGAAAAGGAAACGTCCCCTAAACGTCCCCGATTTCCAACAACCACAGCTACAACCACTCTCAGTAGTAGTGCCTTCCACAGACTCGTGCAGACCTAACTACCAGACCTCGCTATATCCAGACTCCGTATCCAACGGAATCAATCGCCCGTACCAACTACTCTGTATCCCACTCAAGGATTCCATCGACAAGTACCAACCCTGGTAACCTGTCCAACCAAACTCTAACCAGTCGCAACTCGACTAACCCAATGTCCTCTACCAGGTCACCAATGACCTTAGTTGCGACAAACCACAACTGAGTAGCATGCCAACCAACTATGTCTAACCGGTAAATATAACCTCGACTGCGAAGTGCAGTCCCAACACAAGCTGACATGACTAGACCGACTAACGAATCCAAATCCGAATAGTCGTCCAAGTCAAACCACTCGTCAACTCACATTTCCGAACCATACACCCAAGGTAGGGTTCCACGATCATGCCTAGAGTTCCTCGGAACCCAACTGCATAAGGCAGTAAAATCAACAATCTGACCGATTCCGCAGTCTTGACATCGTAAGGACGTCAATCCAATCCTACCGTCAATTAACTAGGATTCCCCGAATCCGGCTGCTCACAGCAGTAAATCCATCTAACTCACCAATATCCGATCATCGAACTCAACAATATCCGACCATCCGATTGTCACTATTCCTAACCAGTCATCGGAATTGATCCTACGACATCGTGAAGACGATCCCAACTAACCGTCTCACTATCCAAATCTATAAGAATACGTTTATCCCTTTGTAGGGTCCCACACTGTCATCCACGACAGAAATATGGCAACCCCGGCATCTAGTGCCGAACCAAGACATTCCACGATACAGTCCTACTAACTATCGTACCGGCACCCCAACAATAAGGTTGACCACGAACTGCAGCCCATTGAGATATCACATCCTCGACCTACGTACGGAGTATGGCACAAAATATACTCTGGAATTCAGAGTAACATGAGCAACCATGCTCTGATAAGCAATCCTATGCTCTGATACCACGTTGACAGGACCCATCCCAATCCCCCCCGGGATTAGTGCGGGATGACCCTGCTCACGTCTGACACGGATTGTCAAACAAGGGATAATTTCGACCTTTGCCCTCCCGGGCTATCAGAGTACGCCAGGATCCGGAGGAGGTATGTGATATCTCGGTCTCTGCTACAGTCCACATCCGATGTCAACCTGAAGGGCAATCAAAACATTAAAAGCTGTGAGTGGACAAAACAAGAGTTTATAAAACATTTCATAAGGAAGACATTTGTACCCTTCACTAAAAAGCATGCATGCATTCGAAAACCATTTATCCAAAACAAACCATATGTGGGACTAAGCCCAAAGCAGATATAAACCAAGGTCGAAAGGACCACAATGAAAACGACCATACGGCCACTGTCCAAATCCATAAGGGAACCAAGTACACGAGCCACTGCTCAAACCTTGTGCACACCTGTGCACACCACATATCATATAACATATATATATATATAAGTCACACAACCAATCCTGTCACGGTATCCAAAGCTACGCGCGTGCTACCCGGGTCTCAATCCGAGTCTTCTCAAAGTCAAGGTCAATGTCCGCAGACCACTGATCCTACTCGAGGTAATAGTAACCACAGCCTTCCTGAGAGTAAGGAACCCAACTGGGGGGGGGGGGGGGGTGACTCCACTCAGTCGGTGCTCCGTGACTACTCCGGGGTCCACCCAGGCCAACGACCCTCCCCGGAGGAGATAATAGAAGTAAAGGAAGGTAGATGAACATATATATACATAACATAACATTCATGTCCAGTTCGCCTGAACCGTCATGATCCATAATATCCATAATCAGGTAACATGCCGGTTCCCATAAACCGTCATGTACCGTAATAACATAACCGAGGTAACATGCTGGTTCCCATAAACCGTCATGTACCGTAATAACATAACCAGGTAGCATGCCGGTTCCCATAAACCGTCATGAACCTGGGAATCCATTTAAGGTTCCCTGACCTGAAATCAAAACCGTAAAGTGACTGGGTCTCGTGCCCGAACATAGGACATCAGTTGGGCACCGTGCCCGATATCTGAGGTCATATGCCCGAGACAAAACCAAATGGGTCTCATAACCGAGTTTATCCTTTTGAAATCCAAATCCAGTTCATTTAAATCAATAAAGAAATACATACCCGTATAAGCACCGTATAAGGCCGAAACCTCGAAATACGTGCTTATACGTAACCACATAGAAATGCACCCATGGCATCATCAAACATGTATTAAAACATATAACAAATATTTATGCATGCACCAATTTAGAAAACAAGGTCCACTCACAGACCGTCCGAGCTGCCGATCACCGTCACCGGGACTCCCAAACCTATCCAAATCGTAATAGAAGGTTACTAACTACTTAATTAACCTCCTACCAAAGCCCCGTAATTTTCCCGTATTTTTAACTATTTTTAAAACCGAACCTAAACCTTCCGATGCCTCGAAACATATCGAGACGGTGTCCAATTGACACGAAACCAGTCCCAAAATGTTCGTTACATCGAATAGAAGATTTCCCGTGTTGAACACTTTCCCAAATTCCCTGCCACGCGCCCTCACGCGCCGCCTGAAGTGGCTGCGCGTGGGCTTCACGCGCCGCTACAGTACCTACTGACGTCATCGCTGATAGCAGCTGGACCGAGGGCTTCTCTTAGGCTGGATTTTGGGCTGGGCTTCACAAATTTTGGACTGGCCCCGCGGCTAAAGGATAGGTTGAGATGGAAATGGATTTGGGCTGCACTATTTGGGCTGCAATTAGTAGCTATCCATCGAACTTCGTCCATAATTTCTTCGTTATAAGTCCGATTGGGGCGATTCTTTCGTCAAAATGCTCAAAATTCCAAGCTTTATTTATTTCTGCAATTTCCCCACAAAATATATTATTTTCTTCAATTTTTTGGCATTTTTATATTAAAAGATAAGTACAAAGAGTATAAAATGATATAAAATAAAGCCTAATTAAAAACCTATCAACGTGCTAGTCGTAAACACCTCGACTCCATCCCCTCAAGAAAACTTATCTCAACAAGTTAAAAGGTTGAACAAATAAGTCCAAATGCAGTCAGAGCTATTGCAACGACTCTTAGCTGAAAGAATAATTTAAGTGCCTAGGAGACACTTCACATCATGTGGAAGGTAAGAGGATGTTCCAAGATGCCTTGGAAAGAAACAATCTAATTCGAAACCATGTCTCATGACACGTGGCATGATTTCGGAGAGGAAAGTCATACACGCAGAACAAAAAACCCAAAACACTCAAGGCTATCGATGCATAAGTAACTTGGAGACTGAGTAGGGATATCATCATAAGTCGAACGTTTGCATGGGACCAGGAGGCAGTACATGGCCTCCCAAAATACTTCAAGGCATATTAACAACCACAATGAGGAAAGGGATGAGACATACTCACCCACACGATCTCAGAAATAAAAAATCTAGACTCGAGGAGGTCACCGACGATTAACGCATAATGACTCACCACGACATCGAGGCGCCCTGCAAGCTGATGGTGTCCAAGGATGTTGGATCGACACTTCCACATCCCACGTGATAGAGATCTGGAAGATGATCGAAGCAGCCAATGATAGGACCAGTCATTAAATTCCATGAAAACTGGACCGATCCTACTCCCATCTGACAACGCTTGTCAGACTAGGGATTTTTCCATTTTAAGTCTTGCTTTTATATAATATGAGACTAAAAAAATCCGTCTCTTGTGGGGTTACTGCCCACACCCGACCCACTAACTCTGTCAAGTGGCGGTACATACTAACCCAACAATATCAGAGTCATACTTAGTATTCATTCAACGAACTTTATAAAAATGCATAATCCGTCAATAAACATGAATAATAAATAACCGAAGTATACCATTAATATCAATAGTAATAAAATTATTATTAACAAATTATCACATATTCGTAGAATCAATATAGACTTAAAATAACTTGATCATATGTATACATGACCGCCAATATCATAACAACGTAATCATATACCACTATATTCACAAGTAACCCTTTCCATTTTCCATATTTCAATGCTAAGGTTATTATTACTTAATTTAATCATGATCACATCTTTAATATCAACATATACATGACAATATAATTATATTAACCTTGATAGGACCCATGTCAGGATCCATCCCAATCCCCCCAGGATTAACGACGGACGCTCCTGATCCCGTCTAGCACAGAGTGTTAGACTAGGGAAAATTTTAACTTTTAGCTCGACCGGCTTCCAGAGTACGGCAGGATCCAGTGGAGGAGTGTGATGTCTCGGTTTCTGCTACAGTTCGCACCGTATTCAACCTGAAGGGCATTGAAAACAGAAAGACTATGAGTGGACGAAAAGCAATAGTTCATAAAACACATTTTATAAAAGACCTTTATGCCCTTCACTAAAAAGCATGCATGCATAGGAAAACCATTTATCAAACCACATATGTTTAAACAACCATATTTATAGGGTCTCAGCCCCAAATTCCGTAAATTCAAATCATACGGCCCCCTGCCCAAATCTATTTACAGAAATCCACAATATAGTAAACATATGTGGGAACTCAGCCCAAATCCATTTATCAATAATAAAACAAAATTTTGCAAAATCAAGAAATCATGTTTATCATAATCATATATATATATATATATATATTATATAACCATCCTGTCACGGTATCTATAGCTACGCGCGTGCTACCCGGGGTCTCAAATCCCAAGTCTCCCCAGGTTCCACCCAAGTCAATATCCGCAGATCATTGACCCTCCCTGGGGGTTATAATCCATAGCCTTTCTAAGAGTAAGGAACCTGACGGGGGCGACTCCACTCAGTCAGTGCTCCGTCACTACTCTCGGGTCCACCCAGGCCAACAACACTCCCCGGAAAAGATAATCCATATATAAAGGATGGTATACGAAAAACCATTTGAAATCATTCTTAAAACCATTCAAAGGTTCATGCCCAGTCCCCATAAACTGTCATGAACCAAAAATCCATTTATGGGTCTCCGACCTGAAATCACAATCGTAAACCATCACTGGGCCCTAACCCCGGATTCATAAACCAACTAGGCCTCATGTCCGATTTCGTAAAATAAATGGGCCTCGTGCCCGAATTCGTACACCAAATGGGCCTCGTGCCCGATATGTAAGTCAACTGGGCCTCGAGCCCGATACGCAAACCAATTGGGCCTCGAGCCCGATACGTAAACCAACTGGGCCTCCGACCTGATGCCTTGTTAAATGAAATGGACTTCAAGTCTGGAATTTCGTAAATCAAATGGGTCTTGTGCCTAATTCCATATTTTCAAATCCGAAATCGATTTACGAACCAATTGGGCCTTTGGCCCGAAAACGTAACTAAATGGACTTAAGGTCTGAGGGTTTCCAAAAAAAATGGGTCTCGAACCCGAGTTTACCTTTTCAAATCCAAAACCATTTCATTAAACCATTTCTAAAACCATAAGCATGGATAGTCAGTGTAAAACCGTAAACTTTGATTTACGTGCAAGCACGTAAATCGCCTCGAAATGCGTGGAACCATGTAATTCACCAATATCCAAATCAACATCATAGAATCATATCTATATAAAATATAAAATTTTTATGCATGCATCACAGTTTAGAAATCAAGGTCCACTCACATATCGTCCTAAGCTACCGCCTCGATTTGCATGTCGTAATCACCGTCACCGGGACTCCCAAACCTATCCAAATCAATCTAGAGGGTTAATAACTACCTTATTAAGCTCTTATTGAAGCCCCGTAATTTTTTCGAATTTTTAACTATTTTTTAACTCGATCCTAAACCTTCAGATGTCCTGAACAATATTTAGACGGTGTCCGATCGACACGAAACCAGTCCCAAAATGTTTGTTACATCGAATAAATTAAAAGTCATGTTGATGTCATCCCCAAAAGACCCACCACGCGCCCTCACGTGCCTCCCGAAGGGGCTGCGCGTGAAGCCCACGCACCTGCTACAGTGTCACCTCCTACCTCCAACGAACTGGGTTCGCTTAGTTCGAACTGGACCAGACCGGCGCGACCGGTTCAATGCTATCTCTCCTTCATTTCAATCCATTTTTGTTCCATTTTGATTCCTAAAGGTTCCTAACAACAAACCTAATCTATCTAGCCATTAAAAACACATGAAAACTAAAAGGAACCATACCTACCAAGATCAAACTATAAGCTTGATCTTCAAGCTCATTTTTGTAACCTTCTAGCCATCCATTTCCAGCAAAATCGATCCTCATCGAGTTACCTTAGTCCCTAGGTCTCAATAGAATCGAAAGGAACACAAAACATCAAACAAAACTCAACTTCTGCTTTTTGAAAATAGAAAATGGGTTCTCGGGTTCGGTTTGACTCACCCCCACCGTGGACCACCGTGGGCCGCCGTCCTCGTCACTCTCAGTCTCTCATTAGCCCTCTCACGAATGTATGGATGCAAGTGTGGTAGTGGGGTGGTGTGTCGTGTGTGTTTGCTCAAAGGAACATGAGATTGGGAGGGGAGGAGGGGGGGGGGGGGGGAAGGGAAGAAGATATGGTGAGGCTCATTATGGTCATAGGGAACGACAGAGATGAGAGATTAGATGAGATGAAGGGTTAGGATGAGTGGTGGGTGGAAAAATGTATATTTTAATCCAAGTGGACCAATCATCATTTAGATCCACAAAATGGGGTTTTGGGTCAATGGGATGAGTGACACTTGTCACTCATCCGTGGGTCCCACCTAAATATCTAACCAATCAGATATTGCCACATCATCCCCGCCTCGTAATGCATGCATAGTGCAATCGAACTTCTCGTGACCATAACTTTCTCATTCGACGTCCGATTTCAGCGTGCTGCTTGTCTACGAATTCGTATCGTCCCGAACTACGTAATGGTCCTCGTCCCTCGACCATCGGTCCTTCTAGGTCAAAAGTCAACATTTTGCCAACGATTAGGGGAAAAACGGTCATTTTATACCGTTCGGCCGATTTCGCTCAACTAATCACCGATTTACCTCACTAATCCTTCATTAGTCACTAATCTAATCCCAGAATTCGGGACGGGTCGTTACAACATTCCCTCCTTAATTAATTTCGTCCTCGAAATTCCAACTATCCCGATTCCACAACCACCTTGTGGGAAAAAATTCGACCTCACAACAAATGTACACTTGTACACCAACTGACTAGAACAATACTTATTCGCATCCAAACGTTCCACTAACACTCGCGTCGCATAGACTACGATCGACCACGTCGAGTGACAAAAATCACATGTTCTGAGTTGATACCACCCGACAATTCTACCATTTCGCTAACACAATCCACTTGACGGTCCATTTCTCAAACACCAAACTATCCGGATATCTGCTCCCACTGGGAGTCACTAGACCTCACACAACGATCCATGTTGACACATCCAACAAACTATCACCACTTTACAGTCGCCAGTCAAAAACTGACACTAGACTTACTTGTGGCTACACTAACCACTAACTCACTACATTCGATTGACTTCATAGGGAAGCCAATCCCATCATTCACACATCTAAGGCTAACCAAATCCGACCCCGTCAGACACGTACTCGTTTGATTAGTACACCATACGGTATTTACCTCGAAAAGAAGTCCAGTCCCATCGTTCTCATCCTCAAATGTCCAAGGCAAAACGTACACACCTCGATTTACTCAACTACCATCTTAAACCGGATTGACTTCGAAAGGAAGTCGTCCCAACATTCTCCTATTCAAATATCCAAGTAAGGGTAAAATGTGAAGACCCGGAAATTCGAAAAAGGAAAAAATTGGAAAATTTGAAGAAAATGACTATTTTGCCCCTAGAATTGGGCGAATGGTTGACTTTTGGTTCAAGCAGTCAAACGGACTCTGAACGATGACTGTGACATAATTCGGGACGTAACGAGTTCATAGACAGGTGGCACATCTGATTATGACATTCGAGGAAAAAGTTATGATGTTCGGAAGTTCAAGGGTAATTTGGTTAAAAATGGGCAATTTTTTGACTTTTCAAACGACAAGGACTTTGCACGTAATTCGAAGACCGTTGGGTTGGTCTCGAGATGCTAAATTCGTAGACAGGTGGTACGCATCAATCGGAGTTCGGAAGACAAAATTTCGGGTTTCGGAATATGTAGGGCATTTTGGTAATCTGTAAGGGTAAGGGTAAAATGGTAATTTGGGCAGTATTGGCTGATTCAACCGTGCTTAGTGAGTCATAAGGTTCACTAAGTGACACCTGTCATTTTCTAAGGAGGATTGGTGGCAGGTGCAAGGTTGTGTGTGTGTTGTGGCGGTGGAGAGAATTCAAAGAATTGAACCGTGTCTTTGGGAGGAAAAACAGAGCATCAGTTGTGCTCAAAACCTAGACCTCATTCAATCTCTTCGTTTTGGTTCCAATTGAGAAAGTTTGAGAGAGGAAGATCAAGGGAATGAAATGAAAAGAAGAAGGAATTGAGAGACAAAACCCAGAGAACCCGAGACCCAAACCCTTCAAAAATTTGAATTGATCAAAAACCAAATTTGGAATTTTGAGCTATAAACAATGAAATTGAGATGGGATTGAATTTCCTGAGATCAATTCGAGTCGACCCACTTCAAAAATGAAGGTAATCGAGGAGGTATTGGCCAAGAACAGGACCTACGAATTGTTGGAATTTTCGAGCTTGAGTTGTGTACTTGGGGGTAAGTTTTTGTGAAATTGATTTCAGAATCATTGTTAAAATGAGTCTATGATGCTTCCTAACTAATCAATTTAAAGAAATCAATGACAATTGAAGGGATTGAATGATGAACAGTCTTCAAAAAATTGAGTTGAGTTGGATAGTTGGAAGTAATTAGAATTGGAATTGATATGCCAGACCTCTAATTCATGTGTTTACGATGCTACTGGACATTTTAATTACATAAAACAAGTTGGAATTGGACGGGGTTGAACCGGGTCAATACGTGGGCTGAACGACTCGTTTAATAGGCAGTCGGGTGAGAACGATGAACAATGCATGCACTGTAGCAGTGCGTGGGCTGCACGCGCAGCCACTCACTGCGGCGCGTGGGGGCGCGTGAGACCGAATCTTGAGGTGAGTTCAACATGAAACTTGCTCCTTTTAATGTAACGAACATTGTGGCACTAGTTTCGAGGAAAATAGATATCGTTTCGATAGTGTTCAGTGTATCCGAAGTTTTCGTGTAAGTTTAAAATACGTATTTAAATCCCGGAAAAATTGGGAAAAATTATATGAGGTATATTGAAGTGTTAGTGACCCTCGAAATTGATTTTGGACAGGAATTATGATTTCCGGAATTTCTGGAAAAACGTGTAGCTCGGAAGCTAGCCGTTTGGACGGTGTGTGAGTGGACTTTGCTTTCTAAATTTCAATGCATGCATAATTCTTTTCTATGCTTTATAATTATGATTTCTATACTCATGCTTATGGTAATTATGATTTCTGTATTTACACGCATTTCGATATGCAATACGTAATTGCAAGTATTTTGAGACTATGGTTTCTCCTATGCTTTGATGATGGTTTGATGGATGATTTTATATGATTTGTACGTATCTTGTTTTGATGATGTTTTAATTATGAGTTGTGAGTATGATTTTGGATTTGAACGTGAAATTCGGACATGAGTCCCATTTCGATTAAAATGTGATTTCTGATTTGGTTTTGGAATTCGGATTATGATGGATTCTAGATTTGTTGTGAATTACACATGGTTTTGGGTTTAAAGACCCGGTACTATTGTTGGATCTGGTTTTGGGTTTAAAGACCCGATTGATTGATGACGGGGGAGGGCCCTTGATTGATATGTTTTAAGTTTAAAGACTCGGTTATTGTGATATCCCCTGAGGCTTATTGATTGTGTTTTGAGTTTAAAGACTCGTTTATATCCCGGGAAGGCCTAATATATGTGAGTTCAAAGGCTCGGTGATTGAGATCCAGCAGATTGATTGACTTGTAATTTACTGTTGATTTCCGATGTTTTCGGATGTGTTGGGCAGTGGCCCGGTTTATAAAGTTTTATGGATTTTGGGCTATGTTCTCATATTTGGATTTTGATTCATGGTTTTGGGTTGAGACCCCGTGTTTATGGTTTCGGACTAAGGCCCGAGGTTTGAGAAAAGGAAATGATTTTGGTTTTCATACACGGTTTTCTTATATTGGAAATGAAATGGATTATGAAATGATTTTCGAATGCATGCACTGGTTTTTTGTGGAGGGTAGAAATGTCTTTTCTGTGACATGTTTTATAACTGATTTATTCTTGTCCACTCACACCTTTTATGTTTTTATTGACCCTCCAAGTCGTAGCGTGATGATCGAGGCCGATCGAGAGGTGGAGGCATGGGTGGGCACATATGCAGTTATTCCTTGTTTGGCAAGTGCTGGGGGTAATTTGGGAACTTCAGTTGACTTGTCAGACGGGAGCAGGACTGGGCACGGTTATCAATGTTCCGCAAAGGACGGTCCTCTGATAAAAAGCTCTCCACCTAACCTGGTCATCAAGATCATGATCTAGGTCCACCATAATTCCCGAAGTCCTCAACAACATAGTCCTGATCCACCTAGGATCCATGCATGCTCACTCAGTTATCGACTACCTGAAACCTGATCCTAGGGTCGTACACCCTCTTTGAATCCTTTGTCAGTCACATCAATGCTCAACCAATTTCTACATCTAAACAGATCAGTCAACGACAAGACACGTCGATACTGTGGGTCCTCTCCAATTACCTCATATCGATCTTTGTCATCCCACCTTAGAAAAACCAAGGATGATCCAAGCCGATGACATCAAAATTCATTCCACGTGGATGCAAATAAAACTCACTGCACGCACCACGCCATGTAACCCAACATCGTCTGCCACCAGGTAGAAAATGAGAAATCTCATTCACCTAACTTCGAAAATACTCAACTGCTCCTGATGACCCAAATAAACGTGGGTCCACTCACCAATACATGATCAACGTACTGGTGATAACAACCATCATCTGCCATGGAAGAACAAGAGAAGTCACCCCAAATGACTACGAAATACCCATTACCAATGCGGAATCAAGAACTTTCCTCGTCGCCTCAAACACAACCTATCTCGATTATGAAGTTCCAACCATGTCAGAACCAACTCACTCGGACATCAACCACGTGTTCGTAATCAGTCGAACTCACTACCAAGTTCGCCTGTCGACTTATACCGTTACGTTCATCCAAAGGATGTGGACCATTACTACTCGATCCTCACATCTCAACTACTGCTCAATCATATCCAGTCTACCTCTACATGTGATCCACTGCAGGACCACAGATACCGAACATGTGCCCATCTTGATGGAGTCACATCCCGACTCGTGACTCATCGTCATCCGAGACACCGGCACAAGCACCAGCATCAGCACACCGTGTGAAAAATAGACAACCCTGGATCTTTGCTCATACCGAGCAATGACCCAGTACCTCTATTCCAGTTGGAGCAATCCTGCCTCTCTCGTACCCAACAACTCTGGGAACAGTCACTCTGACAACTCATATGAGAAAAGGAAACGTTCCTCGAACATCCCCCAATTCTCAACAACCACAACTACCACCACTCTCGATAGTAGTGCCCGCCACGAACTTGTCCATACCCAACCACCAGACACTTCTATTGAGAATGCGTATCTAACGGAATCAATCGCCTTTACTAACTACTCCATATCCCCACTCCGGGATTCCATCGACAAGTACCAACCCTGGTAACCTGTTTAACCAATCTCTAACCAATCTTAACTCGACTCAACCCATGTTGTCTACCAGGTCGTCCATGACCTTAGTTGTATCAACTATCTATCACAACTAAAGTAGTACGACACCAAACTAGGTCTAACCGATTAATACAACCTCGACCGCAGAGTGTAGTCCCATCACCAAAGCTGACATGACATGACCGACCAACGGTCTCGACTCCGAAAAGTCGTTAAAGTCAAACCACTCGCCAACTCACATTTCTGAACCATACATCAAACACTAGGGTTTACCTTTCCAGACCATCCATCATACCTTAGGGTTCCTCAAACACAACCCTAGGGTTCCTCTGAATCCAACTATAGAAGGTAGTATAATCCATAATCTAACCTACCCTGCGGTCCTGACATCGTATGGACGTCAAATCCAATCCTACCATCAACTCAACTAGGGTTCGCATTCCCTCACCATCACGCAAAAGGGGTTCCATCACTCAATTGGGGTTCATATTTCCAGATTACCACTCAAATAGGGTTCACATTTCCAGATCATCACTTAAATAGGGTTTCCCCGAACCCATCTGCTCCCAGCAGCATAACCATCTAACTCAGCAAGATCCGACCATCTAAAGATCACAACTCCAAACTATCGTCAAAACGGATCCTACAACATCGTGAAAGATGATCCCAACCTAACCATCTCACGATCAAAACTCTAAAGTACTGTTACGTTCATCCTTCCGTAGGTTCCCACACTGCCAACCATGACAGAACTATGACAACCCCAACACCGAATACTGAACCAAAACGATCCACGATACGTTCCTACTAACTATCATACCGGCATCCTAACTATCAGGTTGATAACAAACTGCAGCCCATAAAGACATCACATCCTCGACCTGCGCGTAGCTCTTGTGGTACGCTTCGACCACTTCGCTCTGGAATTCAGAGTAACATGAGCAAACCTCCTTTGATACCACTGTTAGGACCCATCCCAAACCCCCAGGGTTTAACGAGGGACGCTCTTGATCCCGTCTGGCACGAAGGGTTAGACCAGTGAAAATTTCAACCTTTAGCCCAACCGGCTTCCAGAGTACACCAGAATCAGGTGGAGGAGTGTGATGTCTCGGTCTCTACTACAGTCCGTACCGAATTCAACCTGAAGGGCATTGAAAACAGAAAGACTGTGAGTGGACAAAAAGCAATAGTTCATAAAACACATTTTGTAAAAGACCTTTATGCCTTTTACTAAAAAGCATGCATGCATAGGAAAACCATTTATCAAACGCACATATGTTTAAACAACCATATTTATAGGGTCTCAGCCCCAAATTCTATAAATTCAAATCATACGGGCCCCTACCCAAATCCATTTACAGAAATCCACAACATAGTAAACATATGTGGGAACTCAACCCAAATCCAATTATCAATCATAAAACACAATTTCGCAAAACCAAGAAATCATGTTTATCATAAATCGTATATATATATATATATCATATAAACATCCTATCATGGTATCTAGAACTACGCGCGTGCTACCCGGGGTCTCAAATCCCAAGTCTCCCTAGGGCCCACCCAGGTCAATGTCCGCAGATCATTGACCCTCCCTGTGGGTTATAATCCATACCTTTCTGAGAGTAAGGAACCCAACAGGGGCGACTCCACTTAGTTAGTGCTCCATGACTACTCCGAGGTCCACCCAGGCCAACGACCCTCCCCGGAGGAGACAATCCATATATAAATTATGGTATACGAAAAACCATTTGAAATCATTCTAAAAACCATTCAAAAGTTCATGCCCGGTCCCCATAAACCGTCATGAACCAGAAATCCATTTATAGGTCTCCGAATCGAAATCACAATTGTAAACCATCACTGGGCCATAAGCCCGGATGACAGGACCCGTCCCAACTGGACTTTGATAACCGTGCCCGGTCCTGCCCCCGTCTGACAAGTCAACTGAAGTCCTGAAACTACCCTTCAGCACCTGTCAGACAAGGGATAACTTGTCAGGGCCCACCCCTAATCCCCCAGGATTAGGGACTAAACCCTGCTCCCATTTGACAACCCAAAACGAAAGACCGAAAGGACCTCACGAAAACCACAAATTACATTGTCAGACGTAGGAGAATTTAAAACACAACCAAAAGTCAACCGTTATACAGACCATAGTACTCAAAAACAAAGTAAAACAAAACCGACACACAGAGCACACACACAATGGGTAAATGAACCCTCTAGGAAAACTCTCGAGTACTCTATGCCTCCGACGCTGCCTCAACGTCAACCCCCGCGCTAGCTCCACGACCTGGAGGGCAGTTAAAAAACCAGGAAGTGTGAGTGGACCATAAAGAATAAAAGTTCAAAAACCATTTCATAAACAAAGCTATAAACCACGTAGTAGTCATCATAAAAACGTTCATAATTCATAAAATAGGCATCATGAAAACAGTACGATAACACATAAATCCAAGTCATCATTATCCGATCAAACCTGCTGGACCTATCCGAGTCTTTAAACTCAATCCGGGTCTTTAAACCCAATCCGGGCCCGTCCCCCGTCAATCACAATATCCGGGTCTTTAAACCCAATAACCAGATCCAGCAAATCCAATCAAAACCATTTCTAAATCCATATCCAAACCCGAATTCGAAATGACTGGCCGGAAGCCCTTCCGGCATCCAGAACCGTCATTCCGAACCCAAATCCAGAATTCCACTTTTCAACTTTAAAACCAAATTCCGCTTTCCGAAATCCGATACTAAAACCGAAAACCTTGATCATCAAATCATGTATCAAAATCCACTTATAATCATTGAAAATCACTTATCGTTTAAAATCCCAAAATCATGGCATCATAATCATAAATCAAAGCTTCCTCGTAAAACGTGCTGAAAATCGTAACTTTCTCGTAAAACGTGCAATTATATAAATCAGTTATAACATATTCGATAATCATGAAATCACATGTAAAACCATAAAAAATTAATTAAAAGCAGTCATGCATACTCAGTTATAGAAAATGGGTCCACTCACAGTTCTAGGGTACGTCACTCGCGTCCCGTACGTTCCTCGACCTCCTCGGGGATTCCCGATCCTGTCAACAGTTACCAAAACACGTCAGTAACACATTAACGAAGATTCTCCTAATTCTCCACAAAATTCCCCGGATTCTAAACGTAACGAACCGAGACCCTAAACCTTCAACCTCACGGAACTAACACTAACCGACGTCCGATTAACCCGAAACCTATCCCAAAAGATCCGTTACAACGTATAGACCAAACACCTAGTTGAACACCTCCCCGAAAAATTCCGCACGCGCCCCCACGCGCCGCCTAAAGTGGCTGCGCGTGGGCCTCACGCGCCTGCACACAGTCACTGTTCATCGTCGTCCTCAGCTAGTAGACCGGTCTGAACCGGCGAGGGCGGTTCTCCGTCCTTCCTCCACCGTTTTCCTTCCTTCCAAGCCCAAAAGCTTCGTCCTATCCTAAGCAATCTATTTCCCTCAACCAAACATATCAATCCTACCTCTAACCTGTCGTCCCTAGCTCAAACCCGTGACCAACCAAAACCCCTGTTCTTCAATCCGGCCACCCGTGTCACCCTTCATCACGGCTCCGATATTAACAGGTTCCTAAGGACCTAAGGAATTGATTAGAACCTACGAGACACCTCGACTCAGCCCCTAGCTTCACGACTAACCCTTTGAAGCAAAACGGAAAAACAGGGTATCGAAAAGAAATCCAGAAATTACTTGTGCTCTGGCCGCCACCGTGAGCTCCACCGTGGTTATACAACCCTTCTAATCCTCCTCCATCCTCTGAACACCACCTTCAGCCTCGATTAATCCAGCACGGCTGCACCACCACCAAATTCCCTCGAAACCTCTCTGTTTTCCCCGAAACCTCACCTTCCTCACACACACAACCACTCAACTCTCAGCCCAGTCCTTGCACTCTCAGCCTCCTCTGAACAGACTCTCACACCCAAGAACTCACACACTCACTGTAATTTGATCGATTCCTCCCTCAACCTCACTCTCTGTTTTCTTCGATTGCACGACCACAACCACGACTCACCCAAATATTTTGAACCGTGCAAACTCGTAGAAACCTCTAGCCCCTTGCCACATGTCACAATCCTAGAGCCCCTCTCACAAATATCCACTTGCACCTGCACACTTCGCCTTATCAGATTGGCCCAATTCCCAATGCACCAAAAAGACTAAAATGCCCATGTGAGTTAAAAATTATCGTTTTGCCCTTCACCGTTCTAGACCTGTATCTTGCCCGTCCAATGTCCGATGCAGGCATGCCGCCTGTCGTTGAACTCAGGACGACGAGATCTACCTAACGGTCCTAGGTCTACGTGAAAATGACAAGCGTAGCAAAAAGTCAACTTTTCCCCCTATTTTAACTAAATTACAGTAATGCCCTCGACCTTCCGAACATCATAACTTCCTCCTCGGATGTCGGAATCGGGCGTTCCACCTGTCTACGGACTCGTGACGTCCCAAACTACGTCAAGGTCATCGGTCAATGCCCAATTGACCGCCCGAACTCAAAGTCAACATTTTGCCCAAACTAGGGATAAAATCGTCATTCTACACTAACGGGCCAAGGTAACCAACTAAACACCAATTAGACTCACTAATCCGTTACTAACCACTTTACTAATCCCGGCTCTCGGGACGGGTCCTTACATAACTGCACTGATTTCCGCTCATGCCTCCGCCTCTCGATCAGCCCCGAACATCTTACCACGGCCTGGAGGGTCATCAAAAATGAAAAGGTGTGAGTGGACAAAAATAAGATAATTTAAAAACACATTTCAAAATACATCATTTACCCTCCAGTTTATCAAACCATGCATGCATAGGGTAAAACATATGAATGACAATCACCGACTTTCCAGCCAAATCACATGAAACATATCAAATTCCGGCTCTCAAGCCAACATATGAAAACATAATCACCCGGCCACACATACCAGAATCCGTACTCAATACCAGTACGCAATCACAATCAACATCAAACACCATTACTCACAAGTGCACAATCAATCCACCCGTACTATTCACAAGTGCACAAACAATCACACAGTCACATCCGCACTACGCGTAGGCCAACATCCAACCACATTCTCTAGATCAGACACATCTGGGCTCAACTGTAACAACCCATCCTGAATATCGGGATTAATTATTAATTAATTATGGTTTAGAATGACTAATCTGAGATTAGTTGAGTGAAATCGGATGAAATGTACAAAATGACCGTTTTACCCCTAGGTGTGGGTAAAATATTGACTTTTAGTTCGGGCCGTCAAACGGACTTTGAACGATGACCGTGACGTAATTCGGGACGTCACGAGTTCATATAAAGGTGGCACGTTCGATTTTGACGTTCGAGGAAGAAGTTATGATGTTTGGAAGTCTAGGGGTATTTTGGTAATTTGGTTGAAAAGGGGTCAAATGTTGATTTTTGACCCGGGAGGTCCAATGGACGAGGGCCAAGGACCGTTACGTAGATCGAGTCGATACGAGTTCATAGACAGGCGGCACGCCGAAATCAGAGGTTCGACGACGAAGTTGTGGTCACGGGAGCGAAATCGATTAACCGAATGAACCGAGGTTTCGATTAAAATAATATTAAAATTAGTGAACAGTGATCAATGACTCTGGACACTTGGATGAGTGACAAGTGTCACTCATCCCCACACTCCCTAAAATCTGGATCATGTCTCCACTAAATAATTAAAATATAATTTATTTGCCCTTTTAATCTCATCCGTCCATCTCACTCCCCAGATTGCATCTACATCGTCCATCTCATCTCTTCCCTTATATTTCTGATCAGTCCTCACTCCCTCACTCTCATATATTTTCCCCACCCGTGAACACACACACACACGGCTCACCATTGTGAAATAAACACACATCACCACCATATTTGTATCCTTGAGGCTGTGTGGAGGACTGTACGAGACTGAGAGTTCGTGGACGACTGAGGTGAGCTGGCACGGCGGGGACGACGGTGGAGGTGAGAAACCGTAACCCATTTCGAAACCAAAAATGGAAATCAAGTTCTGGATAGGTGTTAGCCGTTGGAATTGATCCTACAATGTTCTAGGAACCTAAACAAATACTTTGGACGCAGTTTTGAGGAGGGAGACCGCCAGGATCGACGACACGATGCACTTGCAGATGGCCGGTCTGCACTCTTCCTTGAACAGGTAATGAAATGAACTTCTTTCTGGTTTTTAAAACAACTGATCAATTGGAAATAGTAAGACGAAGATGTAGGGACAATTAGGATCGAAAATGGTTGGATATTGGCAGAGAACCGGCTGGGTTAGATAGTCGGTTCGGTTGAACCGGACCGAACCAGTGAACCGGTTCAGACAGGGTTCGCTGGAGCTTAACGATGAACAGTACCCGCCGTATGGGTTTCACGCGCAGGGGGTTCAAACAGCGCGTGGGGTTGCGTGGAGCGTATTTTGGGGAAACCTTCAACATGACTTTTAATCTATTCGATGTAACGAACATTTTGGGATTGGTTTCGTGTCGATCGGATACCGTTTCGATATTGTTCGGGACGTCCGAAGGTTTTGAATCGAATTTAAAAATAGTTAAAAATTCGGGAAAATTGCGGGACTTTAGTAGGAGGTTAATGAAGAGGTTAGTGACCCTTTAATGTGATTTAGACAGGGTTTGGAAGTCCCGGTGATAGTGGTATGGTCCGGGAAGGCCTATGGCACCCGTATCGAGGCTTAGCGTTCGACGGTCTGTGAGTGGACTTCGGTTTTTATAAATTCTATGCATGCCTAACGGTTTTATATGTTTTATATACGTGATTTCCATGATGATGATTGTGATTATTGATTTCACGTACGTTGCACGTATTTCGAGACATTTTCCGTATTGTACGTATATCGAGATTGATGATTTTCTTGTGGTTTTATGTATGATGTGATGAAATGGTTTTGAAATTGGAAAGATGAACTCGGGCTTGAGGCCCAATTGTTTTGGAATCCTCGGACTTGGAGTCCATTTGAGTTACGTAATCGGGGCGGGGGCCCAATTGCTTTATGAAATCGGCGAAGGGGCCCAGTTGTTTACGAAATCGGGCTGAGACCCATTTGAGTTATATTATCTGGCAAGGGGCCCAGTTAATTTACGAAATTGGGCCAGGGGCCCAGTTGATTTACAATTTCGGGCCATGGGCCCAGTGGTTTAAAGAATCGAGCATGAGGCCCAATTGGGTTATAAATGTGATTTCGGGTCTCGGACCCTATGTTTCATAAATGTGATTTCGGGTCTGGGACCCTATGTTCATAAATGTGATTTCGGGTCGGGGACCCTAAATGAAATTGTGATGTTTTATCGAGATTTCGGGCAGGGCCTATTGAAATGTTGTGAAATGATTTGATAAAACTGTTTTCCATATACCATCTTGATACGAGAATATGTGATGGTCTCCTCCAAGTGCCTAGGACACTGGGGAAGTCACGGCACGTTGCCTGCGAGGGGTCATTGTACGGAGCTACCAGACCGTATAGTGACTCAGGAGCAGGATTGCTATGATTAGACATCTGGGACGTCAGACATCTAGGATGTCAGAGATATTGACCCGGAGAGACCCCGGGCAGCACGCGTTGCTTATTATCGTGAGATATGATGTCTGGGATGTCAAGCTTCTGGGACGCTAGGCATCTAGGATGCCGGAGATGGTAATGTGGTAAACATGGACTATTGGATTTATGAAATGGTTTTTCTTTTGGATTTATGTTTATGGATTTGGGCGGTGGTCCACATGGTTTTTTAATTATGGATGTGGTATTTCACAGTTTTGGGTTGAGTTCCCACATTTGGTTTTGAGTTACGGTTTTTGTGTTAAGGCCCTAATGGCTTGTTTGAGTAAATGTTTTGATTACTGGTTTTCGAGGCATGCATATGTTTTCATGAAAGGCATAAATGTCTTGATGAAATGTGTTTATGAACGTATTTATTTTTGTCCACTCATAACTTTTGGTTGTTTTTAATGCCCTTTAGGTTGATCACGGATGCGACTGCAGCAGAGACTGGGACATCGCATACCTCCTCCATCGATCCTTGCGCACTCTGGAAGCCCCGTTTGGGCAGTGGCATCAGGTTATCCCTTGTCTGACACTTCGTGTCAGACGGGAACATGGTACATTCCACGGTAATCTCGGGGGGATTGGGATGGGTCGTGTCAAATTGGTATCAGAGCAGGTTTGCTCTTTTTGTGCACGCATGTCGAGGGTGTGATGTCTCTTTGGACTGCAGTTCGTTATCAACCTAACGGATAGTTTTTGGGTTTTAATGGTGGATATAATATGATTGGCCCAATATGCCGTGCGTTAGTGTGATTCGACCCAAGTGGGGTTGTATGTGATGAACTGGTAATGTGGGACCGTCGGTTTGGTCATGTGATACTAGATTGTTGTACTGCTGGGCACAGCTGGGTTCGAGGAACCCCATTTGAGCAATAGTCTAAAAATGTGACCCCTAGTGGTGATTGCTAGTGTGAGGGATGTTGGTACGTCGGAGTTAGCCAATGACCTTAGTAATGGAACCCACGTTGAGTTGATGGTAGGATTGGATTTGATGTCTATACGATGTCTGGACCGCGGGTCAGTCAGGTTGTGGATTATACTGCAGAGGACAGTTGGGTTCGGAGGAACCATAGGGTGTGATTGTGGGAACCCTAGTATATGATGGATTGAAAAGGTGAACCTTAGTTGTGATTAGTGGATGAGAACTTGTGCTGCGAAGAGCGACTGAGGTCATGGATGACCATGTGGAGGACTCTAGCGAGTCTAGTCAGAACTATGGGATTCGATCCACGGGTACGGTTATGAGATAAGATATGGAATACTAAGTTGGACCAAACAATAGTGTGATATGTGGATACGGATCTCGATAGCGATGACTGTTGGTCGATAGTCGTGTGGAGATGACTGGCTATCGAGGGTATTTGGTATGGTTGTAGTAGTTGAGAATCAGGGGACGTTCAGGGAACTTTCATTATCCTGACGTGGATTGTCAGAATGGTGGTACCCATAGTTGTGGGGTACAAGTAGAGGTATGGGATCGTCGCTCGGTATGAGCGGAGATCCAGGGCTGTCAGATTTGCACATTGTGTGCTAGTGTGGATGTTTGTATGCTGGTGTTGATGTTGGTACTTTTGTGCTGATACTAGTATGGATGTCTGTGTGCTGATACTAGTGTTGATGATAGTGCGTTGGTGCTGGTACTAGCGCTGGTGCTGGAGTCGGTGATTGTGATGACGATGAGCCACGAGTTGGGGTGTGACTTTGTCGTGATGGACACACGTTCGGTATTTGAGATTTAGTAGTGGTTGAGTGATGGACCGGATGGGATCCAGTTGAGATTGTGATGTGTTGGGATCAGTCCCATCAGAGATGAGATGACAAGTGATGAGTGGATAAAAAGGTATGATTGAGACTTGAGGAATCTTAGGATGACGTCCCCTACGTCATGGGAATGAGTGGATTTGGGGAGTCTAAGAGTTGTGTGATTGTTTGTTTCTAATATCCCCATAAAGTACAAGGAAATTACTGAAATTGGAAAAGACGAGGAAAATCATTGGTGGTGTAGATGTGGGATTTTGTGATTGAGAATAACTTGGAAACCTGAGGGTTGAACCTGTAAAGGTTGGAATGTGAGACGAAGGTAGTAATGTATGCACATCCAAAAGGAGTTGAGTGATTTCCAATCGGAATAGGTGTATGTGCGTAAACGGTATAAACGGACATGAGGTCTGATTAATGGATTGATTGTGGACACGTGGTTGTCCAAGTGAGTTGAGGATGTGTGTCAGGACCGATCCTAAATCCCCCGGGATTAACGTGGGACCCGCCTGATCCTGTCTAACACGAAGTGTCAGACCAAGGAAAATTCCATCTCTAGCCCTCGCTGGGGCTATCAGAGTACTTCAGGATCGTAGGAGGAGGGGAGTGATGTCTCGTCTTTTCTACAGCCCGCATCCGCGATTAACCTGAAGGGTATTAAAACACAAAAACTGTGAGTGGACAAAAACAATCATTTTAATAAAAACATTTTCTCTTTAAGACATTTATGCCCTTCACTAAAAGCATATGCATGCTTTCAAAAACCATTTACCAAATGTTCATAAAATCATTTGTCAAACATATTCTAAAAACCTTTCAAGGGTTCATGCCCGGTTCCCATAAACCGTCATGACCCATAAAATACATTTGGGTCCTCGACCCAAAATCACAAAAGAACCATTAATCAAAACTTGGGAACTCAGCCCAAATCAAACACCCGTGGGACTCAACCCAAAACCATTCTCAAACATTGAATACGGGGTCTCGCCCCAAATCACTTTCTAAAACATGGAACACAGGGCCTTCGCCCTCAAATATCTTTCTGTAAACCACATTCGTATTGAAATACGTATAACCCATCCGCGACACTTCCGAGAAGATGCCAACTCGGGGCACACAGTCCCTAGGGAACACATCCCCTATAAATGTCACGATAAATCTCTATACTAGTGTGCACACTACTCGGGGTCTCACTTCGAGTTTTCTCCCAAGAATTCTCCGTCTGGGAGGTTCAATCTCTAGATCTAGTCCGAGCTCTAACTCCGGATCTAGTCCACACATCTCTCCGGAATCTGGTCTGGGACCACAACATAAATGGTAACCCCCACTCCTAGGACGGGGTCCCTATGGGGATACCCATTCTAGTCTGTGGATCATAACTCTCCAGGTCGACGTCTGGAGGAGGCCATATAATCAAATGGAGGGTTCGTAATCATTTTCAAAACTCTTTCTTTCTTTCTCAAACCATTTCTCAACTGGGTCTCATACCCGATTCATTTCAACAGGATTCCTCGAATCCGATTCAAATCCATTTCACAGGCCTTGGCCTAAATCCACAGTTCAATAGGGTCTCATGCCCGAATTCTCATTTCATAAACCGAACCGGGACTCAAGCCCGATTTCAAGAAGAACAGGGCCCTAAGCCCGAAACCATAAATTAACGGGACCTCACGTCCGATTTTTGCAACCAACAGGGTCTTAAGCCCGATATCTCAAATAAAGGGGTCTCAGGCCCGATATCATAAATCAACGGGGCATCAAGCCCGATACTACACTAATTGGGCCTCAAACACGAATCGTAAACCAACTGGGCCCCCGACTCGATCGTATAACACAAATGGACCCTCGGTCCGATTCCTCATCAATTAAAATGGACTCCAAGTCTGAGAGTTGTAAATCAAAGGGGTCTCATACCCGATTTCATATTTCCAAAATCCAAAATCCATTTATTAAACCCTCGTTGAAAACCTAGCACGTATAAGCATCGTATAAAATCGTAAATCTTGAAATACGTGAAAATACTTAAATCCTAGGCTACCACAAACAAATGCACTCATGGCATCACAAAATATATATTAAAACACTTATAAAACATTTATGCATGCGTCAAGTTCGAAAGAAAGGTCCACTCACAGACCGGCCGAAGTCGCGCCACGATACGCGTGCCATAAGCATCTCCCGGGCCAAACGTCAACTCCAAGATTCCCAAACCTGTCCACATTAATTTAGAGGGTTACTAACTACTTATATAACCCCTCACTAAAGCCCCGTAATTTTTCGGATTTTCTAACTATTTTTAAAGCCAATCCTAAACCTTCGGACGTCCGGAACTATATCGAAATGATGTCTGATTGACACGAAACCAGTCCCAAAATGTTCGTTACATTGAATAGATGAAATTACATGTTGGAACCATCCTAAAATTCCCCGCCATGCGCCGTCACGTGCCCCAAGAGTGGCCTGTGAGTGGGCCTCACGTGCCGGCGACTGTTCATCTTCTCCCGCGAGTGAACTGGTCCAGACTGGCCGGTTCGGTTCAGGTTCTGCAACTGGACCGACGTGATCGGTCCAGGCCCATATTTTCCATATTTTTCATCCAATCCATTCCATCTCAATCCCAATCTCCCTAATTCAGTCCTAGTAACCTAAATACATGATTAGAACGCCCAGAAACCGGTTTAAACCCATCGGTTCAAACTTGAACTCACGGTTCGGTTTTCCCAACTCCTCCCCAAGGGTTCCTCGACCTTTAACACTCCTCAAAATCATCCTATTACACTCCTACTAACCCAATAACTCCATCCTAATCATTAAAAGAAGTCTATAACGTATAAATAGAAAATTGGACGATAAATGGATAAACCGAGTACCTCTCGAGTTTTTGCCTCCGCCGTCCACGGCGGCGCCGTTCTGGCCTGCCACCAGCATCCACACGGCCATCCATCACTCTCTGGTCTCTTAGATATGATCATAGGGTTGAAGGGTTGGATTTGGGGTGATATTTTTGATCGGGTTTGTTTGGGAATGGGGAAAATGATCGATGAAGGCAAGGGATGATATGCATGAATGTGGGATGGTGGCCAGTGGATGATTGACACTTGTTACTCATCCATTGGTTGCTGGGAAAAAATATCTAGCACCACTTAAATCCAAAAAGCATCTGTTTTGTAATTCCTGCAATAGTATTTTCGAACTTCCGTGAACTGTAACTTCTCCGTCGAACGTTCGAATTCAACATGCCACCTGTCTACAGATTCGTATCGTCCTGATCTATGTAGCGGTCTTTGGCCCTCGGCCATCGGACCTCCCGGGTCAAAAGTAAACTTTTTACCCAAATTACCAAATCGCCCCCGAACTTCCGAACAACATAACTTCCTCCTCGAATGTCGGAATCAAGCGTGCCACCTGTCTATGAACTCGTGACGTCACGAACTACGTCATGGTCATCGGCCAAAGTCCATTTGACCGCCTGAATGAAAAGTCAACAATTCACCCATTTTACGGGTAAAGTCGTCATTTCACCTTGAACGTCCGTTAATCCTCGTCTAATCCCTGATTAGTTTCGCTAATCCATCATTAATCCTTAATTAATCCCATTAATTCGGGATGGGTCATCACAATGTGGGACGTCCAGTGGTTGGACTTGACATATCGTTGGGAGCATGTCTGTTTCCAACATGGTTGGAAGTTCAGATTCGAGGAGAGTTGTGATTGAGGAGACGAGAGGAGTTCTCGTTTTCGCATTGGTGATAGGTATTCTGAAGTCATTGGGGGTGACTTCTTAATTCCTGTCTGTGGCAGACGATGACTGTGGTTACTAGTACGTTGAGTGTGTAATGGTTGGTGGACCCATGATTGGCTTTGGGTCATTGGACAAAAGGAGTTGTGTTTAATTCTGGATTTGGGTGGTGAAAAGCGAGGTCATCATTCCACCAAGGGAAATTTGACGAAGGATTCAAAGCAGGTGTAAGACCCTACGATCAGATTCTAGGTGGATTGCTAGCTACGTAAGCATATGTGGATCCGAGGTGGATCTGGATTGTGATGTTGTGTACATTGGGCATGGTGGCGATCTAGGATCGTGTGTCAGGACCGGTCCCAAATCCCACGCGATTAACGTGGGACCCGCCTGATCCCGTCTGACACGAAGTGTCAGACCAAGGAAAATTCCATCTCTAGCCCTCGCTAAGGGTATCAAAGTGCATCAGGATCGTAGGAGGAGGGGAGTGATGTCTCGTCTCTGCTACAGCCCACATCTGTGATAAACCTAAAGGGCATTAAAACAAGAAAACTGTGAGTGGACAAAAATAATAATTTAATAAAAACTTTTTCGCATAAAGACATTTATGCCCTGCATAAATACATATGCATGCATTCAAAATCATTTATCAAACTTTCGTAAAAAAATTTGTCAAACATATCAAAACCTTTCAAGGGATCATGCCTGGCCCCATAAACCGTCATGCCCCGTAAATCCATTTGAGTCCCCGACCCTAAATCACACTTACAAACCATAACTCAAAACATGGGAACTCAGCCCCAAATCATGTCACGTGGGTCTCAGCCCAAAACCATTTCCCAAAATATCAACTACGGGGTCTCCGCCCCAAATCACGTTCTAAATCATAAAGCACAGGGTCTCCGCCCTCAAATCACTTTTCCATAAAACCTCATACGTATCAACATATGTATAACCCATCCTAGGCACATCCGGAGAAGATGTCAACTCAGGGCACATAGCCGATAGGGAATCCCCGATATAGTCACGATATCGAATCTATACTAGTGTGCACACTACTCGGGGTCTCACTCCGAGTCTTCTCCCAGGAATCTCCATCTGGGAGGCTCAATCACTGGATCTAGTCCGAGCTCTCTCTGGATCTAGTCCACACATCTCTCCGTAATTTGGTCCGGGACCACATCATAAGTAACCTCCACTCCTGGAACGGGATCCCTATGGGGATACCCACTCTGGTCTGTGGCTCGTGAGTCTCCAGGTCGACGCTGGAGGAGACCATATAATCAATGTGGAGGGTTCATTCATTTCAAATACTTTCTTTCTTTTTCTCTTTCTTTCTCAAAACTCATTTCTCAACTAGGTCTCCTGCCCGATTCATTTCAACAGGATTCCTTGAATCCGATTCAATTCATTTTCACAGGCCTCGGCCTAAATCCTCAATTCAACAGGGTCACATGCCCGAATTCACATTTCATAAAACGAACTGGGACTTAGGCTCGATTTCACAATCAACAGGGCCCTAAGCCCGAAACCATAAACCAATAGGACCTCACGTCCGATTTCACAACCAACGGGGCCTTAAGCCCGATATCTAAACCAAATGGTTCTCAGGCCCGATATCATAAATCAGCGGGGCATCAAGCCCGATAGTACCACTAACTGGGCCTCAAACCCGAATCGTAAACCAAATGGACCCTCGGTCCGATCGTATAGTTCAAATGGACCCTAGGTCCGATTCCTCGTCATATCAAATGGACAACAATTTCGAGAGTTAGTAAATCAAATCGGTCTCATGCCCGATTTCATATTTCCAAACCCAAAACCAATTCATTGAACCCTCATTGAAAACCTAGCACGTATAAGCATCGTATAAAACCGTAAATCTCAAAATACGTGCAAATACGTAAATCCTAGGCTACCACAAACAAATGCACTCATGCCATCACAAAATATATTCTAAAATAATTATAAAACATTTATGCATGCATCGAATTCATAAAACAAGTCCACTCACAGACCGTCTGAAGCCGCACCTCGATACACGTGCCATAATCGTCTCCCGGGTCAAACGTCACTTCCGGGATTCCCAAACCTGTCTCAATTCATTTTGAGGGTTACTAATAGCCTCATTAACCTCCCATTGAAGTCCCATAATTTTTCCGATTTTCTAACTATTTTTAAAACCAAACCTAAACATTCTGATGCCCGGAAACCTATCGAAACGATGTCCGATTGACACGAAACTAGTCCCAAAATGTTCGTTACATCGAATAGATGATTTTGTATGTTGAACACTTCCCCAAATTATGGACCACGCGCCCTCATGCTCCCTCGAAGTCCTTATGTACTATTCATCATCTTCCCCACACAGCCGACCGGTCCGGCCGGTTCACCTGGTTTGGCGGGTCCAGTTGCACCGGCGTGACCAGTTCACGATCCTAGACCCCCCATTTTTCATCCTACTTCTTCCTTTTTGATTCATTTCTTCCTATTTTGATGTTTTCTATCAATTCCAATCCTTAAACTCAACCAAAAACATCTAAATCCCATGGTTTGATTTTGAACCAAACGGTTCAATGTTCCTAACTTCCTCCCACGGCTTCACAGCCATCCTAAGCTTCCTAAAAGCATCCTAACAGAATCCTAGCAACCCATTTAATTCATTAAAACCATCAAAAATGACCCATAACATTAAAAATGGAAAATGGATCAAAATGGGCTTAACTGGGTACCTGTTCGGGTTCAAGGCCGCCGTCCACGGCGGCGTGGCTTCCAGTCGGCCACCATGATCCACCCTTCATCCTCACATGCTCCTGGCCTCTCAGTCATGATCAGTGGGGTTCAGGTTTTGATTTGGGGAAGGAGAATGGACCGGTTTTGGTTGTTTGGGTGGATGGAAAATGAATGATCAATGAAGGTCGAAGATGCATGAATGAATGAGGTTGGCTAGTGGATGGGTGACACTTTTCACTCATCCATTGGTCCACTGAATGGTAACTGGGCCCACAAAAGACAAAACTTCACTTTTTGTCTCGTAAAATGTGTCGCCGTAAATAGTTTCCCGGAACTTCCGTGAACCGTAACTTTGCCGTAGAACGTTCGAATTCGACGTGCCACCTGTCTACGGATTCGTATCGTACCGATCTAGGTAACGGTTTTTGGCCCTCGGCCATCGGTGTCAGGACCCGACCCTCCTCTGTCAGGTCCCGACTCATCTAGCACGATATTGTCCGCTTTGGGCCTCCTTGCCCTTGACCTCACGGTTTTGTTTTCGGGAGCTCACGGTGCAACTTCCCAAGGGGTCACCCATCATGGAATTGCACCAGCCTCAATTCGCTTAACTTTGCGGTTCCAATCCCCCCCAAATCCACTGAGCTCCCAAATGGCCTCATGCTAGATAGGTGTGTGCTTACACCTTTAAGGCACACCACCATTCCCTTCCCAGACCATTCCCCCTCGCAGGAATGTGGGATTGTTCACTATTCCCTCCAGGACTCGGGTCTTACAATCCACCCCCCTTATGGCCCAGCGTCCTCCCTGGCACACTTCCCGGTTGGGGTCTGGCTCTGATACCATTCTGTCAGGACCCGACCCTCCTCTGTTAGGTCCCGACTCATCTAGCACGATATTGTCCGCTTTGGGCCTCCTTGCCCTTGCCCTCACGGTTTTGTTTCTGGGAACTCACGGTGCAACTTCCCAGGGGGTCACCCATCATGGAATTGCACCAGCCTCAACTCGCTTAACTTTGGGGTTCCAATCCCCCCCAAAGCCACTGAGCTCCCAAAAGGCCTCATGCTAGATAGGTGTGTGCCTACACCTTTAAGGCACACCACCATTCCCTTCCCAGACCATTCCCCCCTCGCAGGAATGTGGGATTGTTCACCGTTCCCTCCAGGACACGGGTCTTACAATCGGACCTCTCGGTTCAAAAGTCAACTTTGGCCAAATTTACCAAAATGCCCTTGAACTTCCGAACTTCATAACTTCCTCGTCGAACGTCGGGATCGAGCGTGCCATCTGTCTATGAACTCGTGACGTCAAGAACCACGTCACAGTCATCGACCAAAGTCCATTTGACCGCCTGAATGAAAATTCAATGAGTTGGCCATTCTAGGGGCAAAATCGTAATTTCGCCCGAACGTGCGCTAATCCTCGTCTAATCTGCAATTAGTCTCGCTAATCTGTAATTAATTCTGAATTAATCCCGTTAATTCGAGACGGGTCGTCACAATCTTCCCCCCTTAAAGAAATTCCTCCTCGAAATTCAAATTTACCCGATTCCACAGCCAAACTGTGGAATCCAACCTTGTTCCTCGAATCGGATCGCTGCACCCACACGAGAATACTCATGTAGCTGTACACATCCAACACACATACCGTACTCAATGGTATCGTCCTCGGTACATACAGTCATCGGAGCCTCCAAAGCTCCAATTCATTACCAAAAACTACATGTCCGCTCGGACGTCTCACTCGAGACGGAACGTCGACACTCGTCGATCTCGCCTGTCACTCACTTAGACAGGTCAGCAACACCACACTGACATCCAAACAGCTTTTCAGTCTGACTCTCTGACACTTCCATCTGACAGTCGTCAAGCTGGAAACACATTCCCACGAAGGGCTATCACATCTAAGCTGGCGTCCTGTTCAGCATTGGATCAGACAACATGTCACAACCCGTCCCGAGAGTCGGGATTAAGATAGTGATTAAGGTGGGATTAGTGAGGTTTATCGGTGGTTAGGTGGTCCCGATAGGTCCGTAAGTTTAGAATGACGATTTTGCCCCTGACTTGGGCAAAAATGTTGACTTTAGTTCGGGTGGTCAAATGGGTGTTGACCAGTGACCAGGACGTAGTTCAAATCGGGTGGTCAAATTGATTTCTGATTATAATGTTATAGTTTTGGGATTTCAAATGATAAATGATTTCTAATGATTATAAATGGATTTTGGAACATAATTTCGATGATCAAGGTTTTCGGTTTTATAATCGGATCTCGTAAAGCAGAATTGGGTTTTAAGTTGAAAAGTGAATTTCCGGATTTGGGTTCGAAATGACGGTTCTGGATGCTGGAAGGGCATCAGACCGGTGATTTCAGATTCGGGTTTGGATATGGATTTAGAAATGGGTTTACAAATGGTTTTGGATTGGATTTACTGGATCTGGTTATTGGGTTTAAAGACCCGGATATTGATTGACGGGGGACGGGCCCGGATTGAGTTTAAAGACTCGGGAGTTTAAAGACTCGGATATATTGATATTTCCCCCGTAGGCCTATTGAGTTTAAAGACTCGGGAGTTTAAAGACTCGGATATTATTGAGGCTGTTGAGTTTAAAGACTCGGGAGTTTAAAGACTCGGATAGGTCCAGCAGGTTTGATCGGAAAATGATGATTTTGACGTTCAGGGTTTATGATATGGTTTTATGATTCCTACGCTATGACTTCTATAACTGTTTTATAGTGTTTCTGTTTCTTATGATGTTTTCTGAGTATTGGATCCTACTGTTTTGATAACTGGGTTATGCATGTGGTTTCAAAACGGAGGGTTAAATTCGGTTTTCTGATAAATGGTTTTAGAACTTTTCTTTTATTATGGTCCACTCACATCTTCTGTTTTAAATTTCCCTCCAAGTTGTGGATCTAGCGCGGGGTCTTGACGTCGAGGCAGTGTCTGAGGCATAGAAGTGACGAGCGGGATTCCCGAGTGTTTAAGTTTTTCTTCCACGTGCGTGTAATTGTCATCGGTTTTTATTTCATTGTATTCGTACTATGCTCTGTAAACTCCAACTTCGGTTTTTATTGAGTGCTTTCTCCTGCGTCTGCCTGTTTTTGTGTCGGGGTGTCAGACGGGAGCAGGATTTACCTCGGGTTTCGGGGTGAAACCGGGGTGGGTCCTGACAATTGGTATCAGAGCATAGGTTTGTCGAGTTTGATGGGTCTGTTGGTTTGTGAGGTTGTGTTTTAGTTGTTTGACTACTTCTATGCCTCTTTCAGCGTGCGGTTGACGATGCCTCCAAGACGAGGACCCTCTCCATGATCTGAAGAAGAAATGGCGAGGGGAACTGAGAGTACTACGATTGAGCGAGCCCAGCGGCTCGGGGCTACTACTTTTAGTGGTGGGGCTGATCCTGAGGAAGCCCAGAGGTGGATTAACAGACTTGAGCGGATCTTTGCGGTGATGCATTGCCCGCCAGAGGAGCGAGTGCTGTTGGCTACATTTTTATTGGATGGTGCGGCGTATGAGTGGTGGTATACCCTCGAATTGTCTGGCTGGGATGTCCATACGGTGACTTGGGAGACGTTTAGGGAACGGTTCCTGGAGCAGTATTATCCTCGTTCTTTCCGGCATGCCAAGGAGGCTGAATTCCTGCAGCTTCAACAAGGGAATATGACAGTGGCTGAGTATGAACGGCAATTCCAGATGTTGTCTCGGTTTGCTCCTGCTTTTGTGGCCACTGAAGCCGAGAAATGCCGTAGGTTTGAATTGGGCTTGCGAGGTGAGATTTGAGCCATCGTGACGGCTGGATCGTTTGCTACCCTCCGAGAATTGTCGGATGCTGCGGTGAGGGTTGAGGCTAGTTTGCCGGTGCGGCGCCGGGAGCCATCTTTTTCTGGAGCTTCGAGCCAGCGGACACTGAAAAGGGGTAACTTCGGTGGAGCATCGTCGTCGGACGATGATCGTTTTGGTAGGCCTGGTAGTTTCCAGAGTTCAGGATTTTGGGGTTACCGAGCACAGCCGACTCCGCAAGCTAGTGCGACGTCCGTTGCATCGACAGGACGACCAGGTCTTTCCGGTCGGGATGTGTGTTTCTACTGCAGAGAGCGAGGTCATTTTCGACGTGAGTGTCCACTGTTGCCACAGGAAGGTGGTGTAGGTCGAGGAGCAGCGGAGCCCGGACAGAGTATAGCGTCAAGGACAGCAGGCCCGAGAGGAGGTGGTGGTGCCACTAGTAGTTCGAGGGGACGTGGTAGAGCGTCGGGATCTCAGGCCCGAGTGTTCTCGATGACTCAGCAGGAAGTTCAGTCGGCACCAGATACGGGGACAGGTACTTTATTAGCCTTGCTTGTGTTGTACCCAGTTTTGTTGTTGGAGTCTGGGAGCGAGTCTAGGATTTTCCCTAGGTGACCTGGGGAGTGTTGCAGTGGAAGGATGACGGAGGGAATAGGAAAGGAGTGACTATAACTGATCGATATAAGGTTATTGAGGGAGAGAACCCACAAGCTAGAGTTTGCCTTTAGGACTTTGGAGATTTATTCCGATAATGGCCGACGTAGTAGCCGAGTTGGTTTGGGAAGGTGGGGTAGTACGTGAGGATGTGCTCTGTGAATTTATTCGGGTATTCCATATGAGGTATTGTAAAATACCTTTGTTTTCTGTTAATAGAGTTTCCCTTGCGTACACCATACAGTGGTTACATAGAGAGGGTTGGCCATGGTAACAGTAGTTGGGGATGGTGTGAAATACCCAAGGTGGAGATGATAGACAAGAAACCCAGGAGAGGTTGTTATTGACCTAGTGTTGATTACCAGGTAGGAGACCCTAGGTGTCGGGAACTAGCTGTGGAATTTCGAGGAAGAAATTATTTTTAGGTGGGTAGATTGTAACAACCCGTCCCGAGAGCCAGGATTAAGATAGTGATTAAGGTGGGATTAGTGAGGTTTATCGGTGGTTAGGTGGTCCCGATAGGTCCGTAAGTTCAGAATGACGATTTTGCCCCTGACTTGGGCAAAAATGTTGACTTTAGTTCGGGTGGTCAAATGGGTGTTGACCAGTGACTAGGACGTAGTTTAAGACGTCATGAATCCGTAGACAGGTGGTACGCTCGATTTCGACATCCGAAGAGGAAGTTATGATGTTCGGAAGGTTGAGGGCATAACTGTAAATTGGTTAAAATAGGGGGAAACGTTGACTTTTTGGACGATCGGGTTTTGGTACGTTGACCAAGGATGGTTACGTAGATCTCGTTGTCCTGAGTTCGATGACTGGCGGCACGTATTCATCGGACTTACGATGAGTGAGTTACGGGTCTAGGAAGTTAGTGGCAAAAGTGTAAAATTGGGTTAAAATGAGGGGCAGTTTGGTCTTTTGTGCTCTGGAAATTGTGCAGAGAAAGGGACAGATGGACGGCTGGGATTGAGCCATGTGGGAGAGGATGGAGTGGATGGTGACATGTGGCAGGTCGATAGTGGCTTCTGGGGGGTTCTTGTGTGTGTGCACGGCCCAAATAATTGGGGTGCACCCGTGCAAGGGTGTGTGTTCGTGTTCTTCAACCAGAGTGAAACAGAGGGAGATTGTGAGGAAGAATTGAGGGTTGATCGAGGGTGCTGGTGAGTTGTGAGTGTGTGAGAGTGAGCAGGGAGTGAGAGGGAAGCAGTGAGAGAGGCTGACGGTGTGGTGGCTGTGTGTGAGGGCGTCGAGAGCTGCGGGAAAATCAGGGGGGAAACAGGAAGGAAATAAGGGAGTTTGTGAGAAGTCGTGGCGGTGGCGGCCGTGTACGGTGCTACTGAGATCGTGGTGGTGTCGTGAGGGGTGTGAGGAGTCCACCAGCCCCAGCGGAGCTCACGACGGTGACGGAAGGCAGGTAATTCCCTCATCCCCATTTCGATGCTCTGTTTAGCCGTAGAAGTTCAAAATGGAAGTCGTAGCCTCAGAGGTAGAATCGTTGAGTCTAGGGTGGTCTAGGTGACTCAGGGGAGGCCTGGGTATCTCCTGGTTGTGCTGCCGTCACGGGGGTATACGGTGGCGGTTAGCACGACGGCAGGTGCTCTGCGTGCTCTGTTTTAGCCATGACTTTCAAACCGAAAGTCGTGAAGATTGGCGTAGAGTCGACGTTCCAGGTGATTTGGGTGAGGTTTAGGATGGTCCTAGGAACCGTCTGGTGTTGCCACCGTGACGGGAGGTGACCTGGGTGGCCGGGAAGGCAAACAGGGGAGTTTGGGCCGTCTGGTTCGAGCTTGAGACGATGAGCTACGGGTTGAATCACGGTGATTCAAGGACGGGGATGGATAGAGTAGGGCTGGACGAAGCTAGAGGTGAAGAAAGGAGGTGAAATGGTGGCCAGACGGCAGAGAACAGGTCTCGCTGGTCCGAGTTGCAGCACTGGTGTGAACCGGGTCGACGTGAGGTTAACGGTGGTATTGTAGCTGGCGCGTGAGGGCCACACGCAGCCACTTTGGGCGGCGCGTGGGGGTGCGTGCGGCGGTTCTGGGGAAAGTGGTCAACATGGTTTTTGGTCCAGGAGTTGTGACGAGTCCATTGGAATTGGTTTCGGGTTAATCGGACGTCGTTTGAGTTTAGTTTCGCGAGGGTGAAGGTTTAGGGTTCCGGTTCGTTACGTTTAGGACCCGGGGATTTTTGAGGGAATTTAGGTGGATACTTGTGGACGTGTTAGTGACGTAATTTGGTGGTTGTTGACAGGATCGGGATTTCCCGAGGAAGCCGAGGAACGTGCAGGACGTTCGGGACGCGATTGAGGGCTTGGTACTGTGAGTGGACCCTTTTATTAAACTCGAACATGCATAACTGTTTTCTATACTTGTTTTATATATGTGATTTCATGATTGTTGGATTTATGATGTGATTTTAGATAATTGCACGTTTTTCGAGAAAATACGGTATTTGGCACGTTTTACGATAAAAGGTTGATTTCTGATTATAATGTTATAGTTTTGGGATTTCAAATGATAAATGATTTCTAATGATTATAAATGGATTTTGGAACATGATTTCGATGATCAAGGTTTTCGGTTTTATAATCGGATCTCGTAAAGCAGAATTGGGTTTTAAGTTGAAAAGTGAATTTCCAGATTTGGGTTCGAAATGACGGTTCTGGATGCCGGAAGGGCATCAGACCGGTGATTTCGGATTCGGCTTTGGATATGGATTTAGAAATGGGTTTACAAATGGTTTTGGATTGGATTTGCTGGATCTGGTTATTGGGTTTAAAGACCCGGATATTGATTGACGGGGGACGGGCCCGGATTGAGTTTAAAGACTCGGGAGTTTAAAGACTCGGATATATTGATATTTCCCCCGTAGGCCTATTGAGTTTAAAGACTCGGGAGTTTAAAGACTCGGATATTATTGAGGCTGTTGAGTTTAAAGACTCGGGAGTTTAAAGACTCGGATAGGTCCAGCAGGTTTGATCGGAAAATGATGATTTTGACGTTCAGGGTTTATGATATGGTTTTATGATTCTTACGCTATGACTTCTATAACTGTTTTATAGTGTTTCTGTTTCTTATGATGTTTTCTGAGTATTGGATCCTACTGTTTTAATAACTGGGTTATGCATGTGGTTTCAAAACGGAGGGTTAAATTCGGTTTTCTGATAAATGGTTTTAGAACTTTTCTTTTATTATGGTCCACTCACATCTTCTGTTTTAAATTGCCCTCCAGGTTGTGGATCTAGCGCGGGGTCTTGACGTCGAGGCAGTGTCTGAGGCATAGAAGTGACGAGCGGGATTCCCGAGTGTTTAAGTTTTTCTTCCACGTGCGTGTAATTGTCATCGGTTTTTATTTCATTGTATTCGTACTATGCTCTGTAAACTCTAACTTCGGTTTTTATTGAGTGCTTTCTCCTGCGTCTGCCTGTTTTTGTGTCGGGGTGTCAGACAGGAGTAGGATTTACCTCGGGTTTCGGGATGAAACCGGGGTGGGTCTTGACACAATATCCTATAGATCCTACCATCACGATGGCACGAATCTCATCTTACAGGTCATCCTCAGACCTATGTCCAAACTGACTTAAATACTCGCATTAGTCAACTCTTTCAATTTCTTATACCCAAAACTGACTCTTCTGAGAGTCCCACCAATCCACACCTATTCCAACTCCTCGGATACCTAACAGTCCAATCCCCACACAGGTCACAACCCTTGTGACCAGCTGGCAACTCCAGGCTCCACTGCGCTTCGCTGCGATACTCTGATCTCGACTCGCTCTCGAGTCCTCATATCGTACCTCGCATCGCTCAGCGATACCACTTGTCATCTAGACTCAGGTGAGTCTCCAAACTGTCACTTATCGAATCTGATCTGATCGCCACTCACGTCCATCTAGGACTCTATCCAAACTACAACGTACTCGAACTCTTGGGCATTCTCAACCCGACATACCGATTGACCGCAGTCAATCCCATTGTTTAAAGTGCACAACACTCCGATGCACCTATACCACAACAACATCGGGGCGCCCCCGACCTACACGAGGACTGCTCTCTGGCAACGTCCAACCACAAACTACCGTTCGCACACCAACCATGGTCCGGGTCCCAACCGTCCGTCACCAGGCGAACATCAATCCATCACCTCGGACACTCACTCATCACATCCTGTGACGCTAAATACCATCTACTCATCAAGTTAAACAAATTGACCCATAGCCTAGGTGTTCGGTTCTTACACCCTCTTGAATTCCTAGCTGTCACAACACTCCTCGTCGTCCTACCTAGGGACCAATCCACAATGATGACATCAAAGTTCATCCAATGTCATCCTCTGGCACTCGGCACTATCTACTAAGGAGTTACACTCAATGACCTCGGAATATCCATTTCCAATGTGGAATCAAGTACTTCTCTCAACGTCTCAGTCACAACTTATCTTGATTCCGATGTCCCAATTACGTTGGAACCAGGTTACTTTTCCAAACACTGAGTTCACTCATCACCCGAACATCCTCACGTTTTATAGGCAAACAAGTACCATGCCCCGACTTAGGAGGTATGGTAACCCGTGGTCAACCAAACACCATTCACCAATGCACTCTCACGTCCACAACTCAACCGGACATCAACCACGCGTTCGTAACCTCCAACTTGCCTAGCCATTTACTACCGTATGTGCACATCCAAAATGATGTCAAATCATCCTAATCCAATGTACTGCTCAGCTGAAGAGGCACAACAGACTCCTGCTGTGATCTGCAGCCAAATTGTTGTACCACCAATCTGACCATTCGCCTTTCTGTCATAAGACGTCAATTACGTTATCTATTCACACAAGCAACTCACGTTTCACCTCAATACTTCTGAGTACACCCTCGCGACTCAATCTCGTAGTACTGGGGGAACTAGTCTCCATTACTGGGGAAACTGATCTCCATCACATGGGAAACTAGTCTCCATCACTGAGGAAACTTGTCTCCAACATTGGGGAAACTGGTCTCCATACCAAGTACTCCCGTACCTTGCACTGAGCCACTCGGGATCCTCTCTGTCCCACTTATAACCATAACCTTCACTAGAGTGTGGCAAGTGTGCCAACACCCAATGTCAACATTTCATTCTGCGATCGGACTCAGCCGTCACCGAGTCGAATCCTGAATCACTGCTCGTACTGTGAGCCACTCACGCACCTCGTATCATCGTCACGACTGAAGAATCCTATCGTCACAATCGTCACGGCAACCTAAGTCTATCCAACTCGATAAGACTCGATCACGTCCATCGTAGCAGCGTCTGTCACAACCTCGTGCAGACCAAACTCACAAACACTCTGCTATCGAGACTCCCAATCCATGCGGTAGTCCCACCGCCAGTACCAATCGTTCCACACTCAACATCTACCGATCGGTCCACCTCTGGATCCGATCACAAGTACCACACTCCTGGTAACTTGTCCAATCAATCACCTACTAGGGTTATCACAAACCAGGCTGCCCATTGCAACTCAACCATCCTGACTGATCCATTGCTCTCGACTCCGAAGAGCCATCGTACTCCACTACTAGTACCAAACTAGCCAATAACTACAGTCTGAGGATCTCGTCCTCTCGTAACTCTACGGCTCTCAGCCGCTGGCCTCCACAAGAATTGGTCATACTCTGGGTCAAATATTGCACAAGCGCTACGTGCGCACACGCCTCCTATCGTGTCACACCCCATCTACTCCGGGCATCCACTGGCAGTCGACATCCTGTGTCGGTCTGCATCCTCTGTCAGTTGTCATCCCTTCAGGATTAGACACATTGAAACATGGCAACACATGCCAAAAAGAATTACACGTTCCTATTCCCAACCGTGGTAAGTGTAGTCGTACAGGGTCATCGTAAACCGGGCGACCCTGACCTCTGACCATACTGGTATGACTCCGTACATCCTCTATCCGACATGACTGTATCGTCGAGCGGTCACGACTCTAGAGTCGTCATACTGTGTCAGCATAACCTATCCACCGGTAACACCATGGCTCTAAGCCGTTATCTTTCACACAAATTTTGATCCTACTCAGGATCCACTTCCTCGAAACACGTGGCATTTTATGACAATCGAACCTCAAACGATCGTACCACTTGAAAAACCTCATCTAACTAAGGTTCGATTCTACCAAAACCTCGTACTAATGCCCTAACTACCAGGTTGCTGATGGCTGTTACGACTTCAAAGACATCACATCCTCGACCTGCGCGTACTCCACAAGCAAAACATGCTATAATACCAACTTGTCAGGACCGGTCTCAAATCCCCCAGGATTAACGTGGGACCCGCCTGATCTCGTCTGACACGAAGTGTCAGACCAGGGAAAATTCCATCTCTAGCCCTCGCAGGGGCTATCTGAGTTTGTCAGGATCGTAGGAAGAGGGGAGTGATGTCTCGTCTCTGCTACAGCCCGCATCTGCGATCAACCTGAAGGGCATTAAAACACGAAAACTGTGAGTGGACAAAAATAATAATTTAATAAAAACATTTTCGCATAAATAAATTTATACCCTTCATAAATACATAGGCATGCATTCAAAATCATTTATCAAACTTTCGTAAAAACCTTTCTCAAACATATCAAAACCTTTCAAGGGATCATGCCCGGCCCCATAAACCGTCATGCCCCGTAAATCCATTTGGGTCCCCGGCCCTAAATCACACTTACAAACCATAACTCAAAACATGGGAACCCAGCCCCAAATCATGTCACGTAGGTCTCAGCCCAAAACCATTTCCCAAAATATCAACTACGGGGTCTCCGCCCCAAATCACTTTCTAAATCATAAAACACAGGGTCTCCACCCTCAAATCACATTTCCATAAAACCTCATACGTATCAACATACGTATAACCCATCCTAGGAACTTCCAAAGAAGATGCCAACTCGGGGCACACAGCCCCTAGGGAACACATCCCCGATATAGTCACGATATCGAATCTATACTAGTGTGTACACTACTCGGGGTCTCACTTCGTGTCTTCTGCCAGGAATCTCCATCTGGGAGGCTCAATCACTAGATCTAGTCCGAGCTCTCTCTCTGGATCTAGTCCACACATCTCTCCAGAATCTGGTCCCAAACCACATCATAAGTAACCTCCACTTCTGGAACGGGATCCCTATGGGGATACCCACTCTGGTCTGTGGCTCATGAGTCCCCAGGTCGACGCTGGAGGAGACCATATAATCAATATGGAGGGTTCATTCATTTCAAATACTTTCTTTCTATTTCTGATTCTTTCTCAAAACTCATTTCTCAACTAGGTCTCCTTCCCGATTCATTTCAACAGGATTCCTCGAATCCGATTCAATTCACTTTCACAGCCCTCGGCCTAAATCGTCAATTCAATAGGGTCACATGCCCGAATTCTCATTTCATAAAACGAACTGGGACTCAGGCTCGATTTCACAATCAACAGGGCCCTAAGCCCGAAACCATAAACCAATAGAACCTCACGTCCGATTTCACAACCAACGGGGCCTTAAGCCCGATATCTCAACCAAATGGTTCTCAGGCCCGATATCATAAATCAACGGGGCATCAAGCCCGATAGTACCACTAACTGGGCCTCAAACCCGAATCGTAAACCAAATGGACCCTCGGTCCGATCGTATAGCTCAAATGGACCCTAGGTCCGATTCCTCGTCAAATCAAATGGACAACAATTCCGAGAGTTAGTAAATCAAATGGGTCTCATGCCCGATTTCATATTTCCAAATCCAAAACCAATTCATTGAACCCTCATTGAAAACCTAGCACGTATAAGCATCGTATAAAATCGTAAATCTCGAAATACGTGCAAATACGTAAATCCTAGGCTACCACAAACAAATGCACTCATGGCATCACAAAATATATTCTAAAAAAATTATAAAACATTTATGCATGCATCGAATTCATAAAACATGTCCACTCACAGACCGTCCGAAGCTACACCTCGATACGCGTGCCATAATCGTCTCCCGGGTCAAACTTCACCTCCGGGATTCCCGAACCTGTCCAAATTCATTTAGAGGGTTACTAATAGCCTCATTAACCTCCCATTGAAGTCCCATAATTTTCCCGATTTTCTAACTATTTTTTTAAAAAAAACCTAAACCTTTCGATGCCGCAAAACCTATCGAAACGATGTCCGATTGACACGAAATGAGTCCCAAAATGTTTGTTACATCGAATAGATGATTTTGTATGTTGAACACTTCCCCAAATTATGGACCACGCACCCTCACGCGCCCCTAGAAGTCCTTATGCACTAATCATTATCTTCCCCACACAACCGACCGGTTCACCTGGTTTGGCCGGTCCAATTGGACCGGCGTGACCGGTTCACGGTCCTAGACCCCCCATTTTTCATCCTACTTCTTCCTTTTTGATTCCTTTCTTCCTATTTTGATGTTTTCTATCAATTTCAATCCTTAAACTCAACCAAAAACATCTAAATCCGATGGTTTGATTTTGAACCAAACGGTTCAATGTTCCTAACTTCCTCCCACAGCTTCACATCCGTCCTAAGCTTCCTAAAAGCATCCTAACACAAATCCTAGTAACCCATTTAATTCATTAAAACCATCAAAAACGACCCATAACATCGAAAATGGAAAATGGATCAAAATGGGCTTAACCGGGAACCTGTTCGTGTTCAAGGATTCCGTCCACGTCGGCGTGGCTTCCAGCCGGCTACCATCATCCACCCTTAAACCTCACATGCTCCTGGCCTCTCAGTCATGGTTAGTGGGGTTCAGGTTTGGATTTGGGGAAGGAGAATGGATTGGTTTTGGTTGTTTGGGTGGAAGGAAAATGAATGATCGATGAAGGTGGAAGATGCATGAATGAATGAGGTTGGCCAGTGGATGGGTGACACTTTTCACTCATCCATTGGTCCACAGAAAGGTAACTGGGTCCACAAAAGACAAAACTTCACTTTTTGTCTCGTAAAATGTCGCCGTAAATAGTTCCCCGGAACTTCAGTGAACCGTAACTTCGTCGTCGAACGTCCGAATTCGACGTGCCACCTGTCTACGAATTCGTATCATCCCAATCTACGTAACGGTCTTCGGCCCTCGGCCATCGGACCACTCGGGTCAAAAGTCAACTTTTGCCCAATTTACCAAAATGCCCTTGAACTTACGAACGTCATAACTTCCTCCTCAAACGTCGGAATCTAGTGTGCCACCTGTCTATGAACTCATGACGTCAAGAACCACGTCACAGTCATCGACCAAAGTCCATTTGACCGCCTGAATGAAAAGTCAATGATTTGCCCATTTGAGGGGCAAAACTGTCATTTCGCGCGAACATGCGCTAATCCTCATCTAATCCACAATTAGTCTCGCTAATCCGTAATTAATTCTTAATTAATCTCGTTAATTCGGGACGGGTCGTCACATCGTGATGTTACCGGTTGGGTGACGTGGTGATAGTTTTGAATTGTGATCTTGTTGATCAGGTTAAGTGAAAGGCTTATTGCCCTGTATGGGAATGGTTGGATTGTACTTCTTTTCGAAGTTAATCCGGTTTGAGGCAGTACTCGAGCAAGTTGGAATTTTTATGAATTAACTCGAGAATTTGACTTGTGAATGATGGGATTGGCTTCTTTTCGAAGTCCATCAAATGTGGTATGGAAATCGTTTGAGTAAGTATCCGATAGATTCAGAGTTGGTACGTCTCGGTAGATGTGAGTGAGATTAGATGCTCTTTTGGCATGAATGGAAACGCCTTGGTGGCCGTGCTTGGATTGGTGAATTTTGGATGTACTACCCTGTATGTTGTATGAGGATCGATACTGGGTAGGCTGAACGGTGCCTAGTGATGGTACATGGGAGGTACCAGTGGTGTATGGATGAACGTGTTGGTAATCGACTTAGTTCCGATACCATTGGATTGATTGTGATCGTGGACTGGACATTGGATATTGCGCATTAGGCCAGAATGATCTTATTGGGTTCAGTGATTGTATGAGCAGGTGCTCTTAGCCATGGATGGCTAGTGAAACCCTAGTGTTGAGATGTGTGATCACTGCTAGGCTGGTGTTCAATGTGTTTCAGTTACACCACCTGATTGAGTGAGTTGGTGGTTAGTGTAACCACAAGTTGCTTTGCGTGATGTTATCACGCCGTGACTTTACCAGCATTTTGGATCGCTGAGGGAGTTGACAGTTGTGGACACTGAGATCGATATATGTCACAGGATTGAGCTTGCCATGCGAGGTGAGGTCCTGTTTTCGATCTTACACTACATTGAGGGAGTTGTAGTACGAGGTGATGTCACTGATTGGTTGATGATTGGAGCTTTACAAGAGTGGTAGAGCTTAGTGGTGACAGTTTGATTAGTAGTGTCACCGTGGATTGACAAGTGAGATTTGGTGACTCCCAATGGGAGCAGAGGTCAGGGTATAGTAGTGTTTGAGATGAACCGTCAAGCTGAAGGATTCAACTTAATGGTGAAATTAACAAGCGGTATTAACGCGAATCGTGTGATCAATTCCACTCGAGGTGGTCGAGTATAGTCGATACGACGTGAATTTGTGATGGAATGTCTGGGTACAGACAAGTGTTGTTCCCGTTAGTGGGTGTCCAATTGTACACATGGTGTGAGATCGAATTATTTTCCACGAGGTGGATGTGGAATAAGGATAGTTGGAATTTCGAGGACGAAATTATTTAAGGGGGGAAGATTGTAACGACCCGTCCTGAATATCAGGATTAATTATTAATTAATTATGGTTTAGAATGTCTAATATGAGATTAGTTGAGTGAAATCAGACGAAATGTGCAAAATGACCGTTTTGCCCCTAAGCGTGGGCACAATATTGACTTTTAGTTCGGGCGGTCAAACGGACTTTGACCGATGACCTTGACGTAATTCGGGACGACACGAGTTCATAGACAGTTGACACGTCCGATTCCGACGTTCGAGGAAGAAGTTATGACGTTCGGAAGTCTAGGGGTATTTTGGTAATTTGGTTGAAAATGGGCCAAATGTTGACTTTTGACCCGGGAGATCCAATAGACGAGGGCCAAGGACCGTTATGTAGATCGAGTCGATGCAAGTTCATAGACAGGCGGCACGCCGAAATCAGAGGTTCGACGACAAAGTTGTGGTCACGGGAGCGAAATCGATTAACCGAACGAACTGAGGTTTCGATTAAAATAATATTAAAATTATTGAACAGTGATCGATGAATCTGGACCCTTGGATGAGTGACAAGTGTCACTCATCCCCACATTCCCTAAAATCTGGATCATGTCTCCACTAAATAATTAAAATATAATTTATTTGCCGTTTTAATCTCATCCGTCCATCTCACTCTCCAGATTGCATCTACACCGTCCATCTAATCTCTTCCCTTATATGTCTGATCAGTCCTCACTCCCTCACTCTCATATATATTCCCCACCCGTGAACACACACACACACACACACACACACACACACACACACACGGCTCACCATTGTGAAACAAACACACATCACCGCCATATCTGTATCCTTGAGGCTGTGTGGAGGATTGTGAGAGACTGAGAGTTCGTGGACGACAGAGGTGAGCTGGGCACGGCGGGGGCAATGGTGGAGGTGAGAGCCCATAACCCATTTCGAAACCAAAAATGGAAATCAAGTTTTGGACAGGTGTTGGCCGTTGGAATTGATCCTACAATGTTCTAGGAACCTAAACAAATACTTTGGACGCAGTTTTGAGGAGGGAGACGGCCAGGATCGACGGCACGATGCACTTGCAGGTGGCCGGCCTGCACTCTTCCTTGAATAGGTAATGAAATGGACTTCTTTCTGGTAATCAAATCACTCACTCTGGATGCATAGCCCAACTTGACGTCCGAGTCGCCATCACATATTAGGATTAGGATACAGAGCCCTACTCGACGTTTGAGACTAACCAAACCAATAAAGGGTTTTCCACGACACATTTTATAAAAGACATTTATGCCCTTCACTAAAAAGCATGCATGCATAGGAAAAACCATCTATCAAACCACATATGTTTCAATAACCATTTATAGGGTCTTAGACCCAAATTCCGTACATTCAAATCATACGGGCCCCTGCCCAAAACCATTTGCAGAAAATCCATAATCATATCAAACATATGTGGAAACTCAGCCCAAATCCATTTATTATCCATAAAACACAATTTCACAAATCCAAGAAATCATGTTTATGATAAATCGTATAACCAATCATTTCACGGTATCTAAAGGTACGCGCGTGCTACTTGGGGTCTCAAATCCCAAGTCTCCCTAGGGTCCACCCATGTCAATATCCGCAGATCAATGACCCTCCATAGGGGTTATAATCCATAATAGCCTTCCTGAGAGTAAGGTACCCAACGGGGGCGACTCCACCAACTTAGTGCTTCGTGATTACTCTGGGGTCCACCCAGGTTAACGACCCTCCCTAGAGGACACAATCCATAAATATATAAGGATGGTATATGAAAACCATTTTGAAATCATTTGCAAAACCTTTCAGGGGTTCATGCCGGTCCCCATAAACCATCATGAACCAGAAATCCATTTATGGGTCCCCGACCCGAAATTACAATCGTACACCATAATTGGACCCTAAGCTTGAATTCATAAATCAACTGGGCCTCCAACCCGATTCGTAAGCCAATTGTGCCTCGTGCCCGATTTCATAAGCCAAATGGGCCTTGTGCCCGATTTCGTACACCAAATGGGCCTCGTGCCCGAGTTCGTAAACCAAATGGACTTCGTGCCCGATTTCGTAAACCAAATAGGCCTCGAGCCCGATACGCAAACCAACTGGACCTCGAGCCCGATACGTAAACCAACTGAGCCTCCGGATCGATGCCTTGTTAAATCAAATAAACTTTAAGTCTGAGTGTTCGTAAATCAATTAAGTCTCTTACCCGATTCCGTATTTCCAAATCCAAAATCAGTTCACGAATCAATTGGACCCCTAGCCCGATAACGTGACTAAAAGGGACTTCGAGTCCGAAGGTTTCCAAAACAAATGGCTCTCATGCCCAAGTTTACCTTTTCAAATCCAAAATCATTTCATTAAATCATTTCCAAATCCATAAGCACGTATATCAGTGCAAAGTCGAAAACCTCGATTTACGTGTAAACACGTAAATTGCCTCGAAATGCGTGAAATCATGTAAATCACTAACATCCAAATCATCATCATAGAATCACATCTATGAACCATATAAAACATTTATGCATGCATAACAGTTTAGATATCAAGGTCCACTCACAAACCGTCCTAAGCTACCGCCTAGATTTGCGTGACGTAAGCCTCCCCAGGCTAATCACCATCACTGGGACTCCCAAACCTGTCCAAATCACTTTAGAGGGTTACTAACTACCTTATTAACCTCTCATTGAAGCTCCTTAATTTTCCCAAATTTTTAACTATTTTTACACTCAATCCTAAACCTTCAGACGTCCCGAACAATATCGAGACGGTGTCCGATCGACATGAAACCAGTCCCAAAATGTTCGTTACATCGAATAGATTAAGAGTCAAGTTAAAGTCATCCCCAAAAGACCCCTCACGCGCCCCCACGCACTGTCCAAAAGGGTGGCTGGTTTTGGACTGGACCGGACCAGTCTAGACCAACGTGGCCGGTTCAGCGTTCTAACCTTCTCATTTTCGATCCTTTTCATCTCATTTCAATCCTTAAACCTTTGTCTACTCATTTCCAATCAACCTATGAATTTAAAACACATAAAAAGGACCCAGAAGCTACATGTGAAGATCGAACCTCACGACCCCTGTTTTCCTCCTCCTCTGCCTAGGCTGCTCAGCCATCCCCAGTCGATGATCTTGATCCCAAACGACAAATATGACCAGTAGAAACATTAACCAATCCTTAGAACCGATCCAAAACCTTTAAACCAAAACATCCAAGTTTGAACGTAAAGCTTACCTCGCGGGTTCTAGGCCACCGTGCGCGTCGGCCCTTGCCGTCAACGCCACCATCATCGCCTCACTTCATCATCTCATCCTCAACCATGAGCCACCAGCACCAGATGAGGTTTAGGGAAAGGGATAGAGTATGGTTCATACTGTTCGGGTTTTTGAGAAAAACAAGGAAAGATGGTGAAGTTTGATGGTGATAAACAGATGAGGAAAATGATGGAGATGAGAGGAAGAAATAGGGATGAATGGCTGAGATTAAGAGATGAGAGGAGTGGGAATTATAAAATAATAAAAATAATATTATTTTAATCTCAAAACTCACCAATCAAGAATGAGATCCACAAATTGGGGTTAAGGCCAATGGGATGAGTGACACTTGTCACTCATCCATTGGGCATGAATTAAATATCTGGGCCCACCAGGATACAAAAGTAATATGTCTCGTACTTCTTGCAATAGTTTAAACGAACTTCCCGTGACCATAAATTTTCCATCTGAAGTCCGATTTCGGCGTGCCGCCTGTCTACGAATTCGTATCAACCCGATCTACGTAACGGTCTTCGATCCTCGGCCAATGGACCTCCCGGGTCAAAAGTCAACATTTTACCAACGACCAGGTGCAAAACGGTCATTTTGCGTCGCCCGTCTGATTTCGCCCAACTAATCACCGATTAACCTCACTAACCCTTGATTAGTTACTAATATAATCTCGAAATTCGGGACGGGCCGTTACAACCTTCCCTCCTTAATTAATTTCGTCCTCGAAATTCTAACTTTCCTGATTCCACATCCACCTCATGGAAAGAAAATTCGATCTCACCTCATGTGTACACTCATACACCAACTAACTAGAGCAATACTTGTCTGCAACCAGATGTTCCACCAACACTCACGTCGCATTGACTACACTCGACCACGTCGAGTGGCAATAATCACACTTTCCGAGTTGATACCACCCGACAATTCTACCATTTCACTGACACAAACAACTCGACGGTTCCATTCTCAATCACCATTCTATCCTGACGTCTGCTCCCACTGGGAGTTACCAAATCTCTCTCATCGATCCACGTTGACACAACCCACTAAACTGTCAAGACTTGATAGTCGCCAGTCGAAAGCTGACACTATACTTACTTGTGGTTACACTAACCACCAACTCACTCGACCTGAGTACACATTTACCAACATCTCACTCGACCTATGCTTAACTGGATCCATTAGAATCACCCTAACCAGTGCACAGTATCTAATGTCTAGTTCACGTCCTCAACTAATCCAATGGTATCGGGACCAAACTGACTACCAACACGCTCACCAACATACCCCTGGTATATCCCATATACCGCCACCAGGCACCACAAGCTTTCCCAGTATCGTTCCTCGAACAACGTACAAAGTACATACATCCATCCACCAATCAGCCTACAACCTAGATTGTAGCCAAACACGCTTCAATTCTGGAGTCCGTCTGTCCAATCCAGTACTAGACAGATAAAAAACTCAAGCTCATCGTCCATTTCGAGTCCCCTGGTCACCCGACCGGTAACACAACGTCCACTTCCAAACACAAACTCCAACACTTACCAATCTGAATCATGCATACCAAGGCATACCCACTCATGCCAACTAGCATCCAATCTCACCCACGTCTACCGAGATGCACCAAATTTGAACCTATCGATTACATGCTTACACGAATAACACATTACATTCGATTGACTTCATAGGGAAGCCAATCCCAACATCTGCACATCTAAGGCTGATCGAATCCGACCCCGTCGGACACCTACTCATTCGATTAAAACATCATACGGGATTTACCTAGAAAAGAAGTTCAGTCCCATCATCTACATCCTCTAGTGTCCAAGGTAAAACGTATACACCTCAATTTACTCCACTACCGTCTCATACCGGATTGACTTCGAAAGGAAGTCGTTCGGCATTCTCGTATCCAAATATTCAAGACATGGAAATAAAGTTTCCACCTAACCTGATCATCAAGATCACGATCCTCAATTGTCACAATGCCCAAAGTCCTCAACCTCACAATTCCGATCCACCTAGGATCCACACAGGTTCTCTCAGCTAACAATCCACTTGAAACCTAATCATAGGGTTTTACACCCTCTTGAATCCTTCGTTAGTCACAATACTCCTCAACCATTTCTCACATCTATACAGATCAGTCAACGACGAGACACTCCGAGACTGTGGGTCCTCTCCAATACCTCATATTGATCCTCGTCATCCCACCTAGGGAAAACCATCGATGATCCAATATGGTGACATTAACATTCATCCTACGTGAATGCAACAAAACTCATTGCATTCACCACACCACGTAACCCAAGATCGTCTGCCACCATGCAGAGGATGAGAAATCCCATTCACCTAATTTCAAAATGCCCAACTCCTCTTGATGACCCAAAACAAATGCGGGTCCACCGACCAATACACGATCAATGTACTGGTGACACAACCATCATCTGCCATGGCAGAACATGAGAAGTCACCCTAAATGACTTCGAAACACCCATTACTAAAGCGGAAACAAGCACTCCTCTCGTCGCCTCAAACACAACCTCTCTCGATTCCGAAGTTCTAACCATGTCGGAACCAACACACTTGGACATCAACCATGTGTCTGTAACTAGTCTAACCTACTACTAAGTTCACCTATCGGTGTCTACCGTTTATGCACATCCAAGAGAATGTGGTCCATTACTACTCAATCCTCATGGCTCAATCCCTGCTGGATCTCATCCAGTCTAACTCTATCCGTTATCCACTCCCGAACCACAGATACCGAACACATACCTATCTTGACGGAGTCACATCCCGACTCGTGACTCATCGTTATCACAATCACCAGCACCAGCACCAGTACTAATACCATCACCAGCATCCACACTAGTATCAGCACACAGAGTGCGAATCAGTCAACCTTGGATCTTTGCTCACACCGAGCAACGGCCCCGTACCTCCGCTCAAGTTGGAGAAACCCTGCCTCCCTCGTACCCAACAACTCCGAGTACAATCATCCTAACAACTCACAAGAAAAGGAAACGTTCCCTGAACGTCCCCCGATTCACAACGACCACATCTACAACCACTCTCGATAGTAGTGCCTGCCACAACTCGTGCAAACCCAACCATTAGACATCGCTATCGAGACTCCGCATCCAACGAAATCAATCGCCCGCACTAACTATTCCGTATCCATACTCTAGGATTCCATCGACAAGTACCGACTCTGGTAACCTATCTAACCAATCGTAACCCGACTCAACCAATGTCGTCTACCAGGTTGTCCATGACCTTAGCTGCACCAATAATCCATCACAACTAAAGTAGTATGACAACCAACTAGGTTTAATCCATTAATATAACCTCGACTGGAGAGTGCAGTCCCGTCACCAAAACTGACATGACCTGACCGACTGACGGACTCGACTCCGAAAAGTCATCAAAGTCAAACTACTCACTGACTCACATTTCCGAACCATACTTCATACCTTAGGGTTCCAATATCACACCCTAGGGTTCCTCTGAACCCAGCTGTCCTCAGCAGTAAACTCCACAACCCGACCGACCCCGCGGTTTTGACATCGTAAGGACATCAATCCAATCCTACCGTCAGTTCAACTAGGATTCACATTTTCTGACCATCACGCAAAAAGAGGTTCCATCACTTAATTGGAGTTCGGGGAAACTCGACTACTCCCAGCAGCATAGCCGTCTAACTCCACATGATCCGACCATCTGACGGCCACAACTCCTAACTATCGTCAAAACCGATCCTACAGCATCGTGAAAGACAATCCCAACCTAACTGTCCCACGATTAAACTCTAAAGTACTATTACGTTCAACCCTTAGTAGGGTCCCACACTGCCAACCACGACAGAACTATGGCAACCCCGGCGTCAAATGTTGAACCAATAATCCACAATATGTTCCTACTAACTACTATACCGACATCCTAACTATCAGGTTGATAACGAACTGTAGCCCATAGAGACATCACATCCTCGACCTGCGCAAATCACAAGAGCAAACATGCTATGGTACCACTTGACACGACCCATCCCAATCCCCCTGGGATTAAGATGGGATGTGTCGCGATCCCTTCTGACACGAAGTGTTAGATCAGGGAAAATTTAAACTTTTAGCCCAACCGGCTTCCAGAGCATGCCAGGATCCGGTGGAGGAGTGTGATGTCTCGGTCTCTGCTACAGTCCACATTCATATTCAACCTGAAGGGCATTGAAAAGCAGAAAAGACCATGAGTGGACGAAAAGCAATAGTTCATAAAACACATTTTATAAAAGACCTTTATGCATTTCACTAAAAAGTATGCATGCATAGGAAAAACCATCTATCAAACCACATATGTTTCAATAACCATTTATAGGGTCTCAGCTTCCGTAAATTCAAATCATACGGGCCCCTGCCTAAAACCATTTACCGAAATCCATAATCATATCAAACATATGTGGGAACTTAGCCCAAATCTATTTATTATCCATAAAACACAATTTCGCAAATCCAAGAAATCATGTTTATCATAAATCATATAACCAATCCTGTCACGATATCTAAAGCTACGTGCGTGCAACCTGAGGTCTCAAATCCTAAGTCTCCCTAGGGTCCACCCAGGTCAATGTCCGCAAATCAATGACCCTGCATGAGGGTTATAATCCATAATAGCCTTCCTGAGAGGAAGGTACCCAACGGGGGCGACTCCACTCAGTTAGTGCTCCGTGACTACTCCGGGGTCCACCTAGGCTAACGACCCTCCCCGTAGGAGACTATCCATAAATATATAAGGATGGTATATGAAAACCATTTTAAAATCATTCTCAAAACCTTTCAAGGATTCATACCTAGTCCCCATAAACAATCATGAACCAAAAATCCATTTATGGGTCTCCGACTCGAAATCACAATCTCAATCCATAACTGGGCCCTAAGCCTGAATTCATAAATCAATTGGGCCTCACGCCCGATTTCGTAAACTAACTGGACCCTGATTCGTAAGACAACTGGGCCTCGTGCCCGATTTCGTAAACCAAATAGGCCTCGTGCCCGATTTCGTAAACCAAATAGGCCTCGAGCCCGATATGCAAACCAACAGGGCCACGAGCCCGATACGTAAACCAACTGGGTCTCCGGCCCGATACCTTGTTAAATCAAATGGACTTCAAGTCCGAGAGTTCGTAAAACAAATGGGTCTCTTACCCGATTCCGTATTTCCAAATCCAAAATCAGTTCACGAATCAATTGGACCCCTGGCCCGATAACGTGACTAAAAGGGACTTCGAGTAAGAGGGTTTCCAAAACAAATGGCTCTCATGCCCGAGTTTACCTTTCCAAATACAAAACCATTTCATTAAATGATTTCCAAATCCATAAGCACGTATAATCATTGCAAAACTGTAAACCTCGATTTACGTGCAAACACGCAAATAGCCTCGAAATGCGTGAAATCATGTAAATCATGAACATCCAAATCATCATCATAGAATCACATCAATAAACCATATAAAACATTTATGCATGCATCACAGTTTAGATATCAAGGTCCACTCACAGACCGTCCTAAGCTGCCGTCTCGATTTGCGTGTCGTAAGCCTCTTAGGGCTAATCACCTTTACTGGGACTCCCAAACCAGTCCAAATCACTTTAGAGGGTTACTAACTACCTTATTGACCTCTTATTGAAGTCGTGTAATTTTTTCGAATTTTGAACTATTTTTAAACTCGATCCCAAATTTTTGGACGTCCCCGAACAATATCGAGACGGTGTCCGATCGACATGAAACCTGTCCCAAATTGTTCGTTTCATCGAATAGATTAAAAGTAATGTTGAAGTCATCCTCAATAGACCCCTCCCGCGCCACCCAAAGGGGCTATGCGTGAGCCCACGCACCTAACACTATTCACTGTCTCCTATCTCCAGCCAACCGGGTTCGCTGGTTTTGGACCGGAACCGACCGGTCTCGACCGACATGGCCGGTTCAGCATTCTAACCTTCTCATTTTCAATCATTTTCATCCCATTTCAATTCCTAAACCTCTGTCTACTCTTTCCAATCAACCTATGAATTTGAAACACATAAAAAGGACCTAGAAACTAATTGTGAAGATCGAACCTCACGGCCCCTGTTTTCCTCCTCCTCTGCCTAGTCTCCTCAGCCATCCCCAGTCCACGATCTTGATCCCAAATGACAAATATGACCACTAGAAACATTAACCAATCCTTAAAATCGATCCAAAACCTTCAAACCCAAACATCCAAGTTTGAACGTAAAGCTTACCTCGCAGGTTCCCCGCCACCGTGCGCGTCGTCCCTCACCGTCAACACCACCATCATCGCCTCACTTCATCATCTCATCCTCAACCATGAGCCACCAGCACTAGATGCGGTTTAGCGAAGGGGATTGAGTATGGTTCATGTGTTCGATTTTGAAGAAAAACATGGAAATGTGGTAAAGTTTGATGGTGATAAACAGATGAGGAAAATGAGGGAGATGAAGGGTGGAGATGAGAGGAAGAAATAGGGATGAATGGCTGGGATTAAGAGATGAGAGGAGTGAGCATTATAAAATAATAAAAATAATATTATTTTAATCTCAAAACTCACCAATCAAGAACGAGATCCACAAATTGGGGTTAAGGGCCAATGGGATGAGTGACACTTGTCACTTATTCATTGGGAATTAATTAAATATCTGGGCCCACCAGGATACAAAAGTAATCCTTCTCGTACTTCGTACAAATGTTTAAACGAACTTCCAGTGACCATAACTTTTTCGTCCGACGTCCGATTTTGTTGTGTCGTATGTCTACAAATTCGTATCGACCCGATCTACTCGGCCATCAGACCTCCCCGATCAAAAGTTAACATTTTGCCCACGATCAGGTGCAAAACGTCATTTTCTGTCATCCGTCCGATTTCACCCAACTAACCACCAATTAATCTCACTAATCCTTGATTACTCATTAATCCTTGATTATTCACTAATCTAATCTCGAAATTTGGGACGGGTCGTTACATGCTCGACGTCCGAGTCATTACAGTACCAGTCTTAAGAACTGGAGCCTCATGCTCGACGTTTGAGACCACTAACCAATCAATCAACAAGCACCACAAGGAGGGTTATTCACACACATACAAAAATCACATTGTAGTGCACCAATATCAAGAAATCACACATCCATTCCATAAATAGAACCTCGTTTTGAAAACCCAAGCCTAAGTCCAAAACCATGATATACACTATATCTCGAAAAACATGCAGAAATAGCATTTCCCATGAAAATCATTCGAAAACCAAAATAATCTCACATCACATACATTTCCATCAAAAGTATCGAGAAAACATTAAATAAGCACACTTTTCTCAAATCCACAGCAAAACATGAGACCATACATTCAATAAACCTCGTAAAGCGTGCTGTCAAAACACTTCTGAAAACTGTCCAAAAACCATATGAAAAATTTCAAACACTCCAATATTAAAATATCTCATGATATAAATCATCTTCACTTTAAAACCAGAATCGAAACGGGATTTGAAAATGAAATTTCTAAAAAATCTCGTAAAACGTGCAATAAAATAATAATTAAATATAAAATCACAGACAAAATCGTACAAAATTCCCAATCATTCAAATATCACCAAAAAACAAGTTAAAACATTTAAAACACACACACACACACACACACACACACACACATATATATATATATATATACATGCACAATAATTTAGGAAAAAATAGTCCACTCACACAACGTCCACCTAGCTGAATCTCGTTTTTCATGTATTTCTGTAATTTTCGAGAATTTCAGAACCAATATTACAATATCCCATGATATAAATCATCTTCACTTTAAAACCAGAATCGAAACAAGATTTACAAAGCAATTTCTGAAAAATCTCGTAAAATGCGCAATAAAATAATAATAAAATATAAAATCACCGAAAAAATCGTACAAAATTCCCAATCATTCAAATATCACCAAAACACAAGTTAAAACATTTAAAACACATAAATATGCATGCACAATAATTGAGGGAAAAAAAGTCCACTCACACACCGTCCACATAGCCAAATCTCGCTTTTCATGCATTTCTGTAATTTTCGAGAATTTCATAGCCAAATCTCACAGCCAAATCTCGCTTTTCAGGATTTTTAAACGAATTGAAAATAACTTCTAAACATTCGGACATTCAAAATTGCCTCGAAACGGTGTCTGATTGCCTCGAAATCTATGCCAAGATGTTCGTAACATTGAAAGGATAAATTTTCATCTTGGCTGTACCCCCAAAATCACTAGCACGCGCCCCTATGCGCCACCTGAAGCGACTACCCGTGAAGCCCACACGCCGTCTATAGTAACTGCTTTAGTGTCACTTTCTTTTCTCGATTCTCTAGTTTCGGGTTGCCCAACCCGGCGACCCGACTCGATCCTAACTCCCTCCAAACTTCATCGTTTCCATCCCCATTTTGTCCATTCTACTCTAATTAAACTTAGGAGTAGATCTATGAAGCTAAAATGAGAAAAATCACATTGAAACTCATCCACCAACTTCAACGTTTCGGTCGTCTATCACCTCTACCAACTGGACTGTTTCCAGCAGCCAAAACCACAACTTAATAGCATGTTTAGGTCGTAGGAACCCAGAGAGGAATTTATCAGACTTGGTTTGCAAGTTCCTAGTCGAAAACTTGTTCGAGAAGTCTCAAACTTGTTCGAGAAGTCTCAAACTCCATTTTGGCTTTTTTGTGTTTGCACCCTTTTCACGGGCCAGAGCTCTCATCCCCTTCCTTATTTATCTTCTGTTTTCCTCTCTCTTGTCTTCCCTAGCTCTTCTTATTCCCCTCTTTCTTTTTCTCCCCTGTTTCTCTCCCTCTCAAGTTTTTCTTTTCTTTCTCTCTCGACCAAACCACACCACACACACACTCAACGAAATATCAAAACCCACACATTGAGTCCCAAGTTCGTTTGCACAATTCCATACATGATAAGTGACACATGTCACATGCCTAGGTTGACACGATCCATCCCAATCCCCCCGGGATTAGTGCGGGATGACCCTGCTCCTGTCTGACACGAAGTGTCAGACAAGGGATATTTCCTACCTTTGCCCTCCCGGACTATCAGAGTACGCCAGGATCCGGAGGAGGTATGTGATATCTTGGTCTCTGCTACAGTCCACATCCGATGTCAACCTGAAGGGCAGTCAAAACATTAAAAACTGTGAGTGGACAAAACAAGAGTTTATAAAAACATTCAATAAGAAGACATTTGTACCCTCCACTAAAAAGCATGCATGCATTCGAAAACCATTTATCCAAAACAAACCATATGTGGGACTAAGCCCAAAGCAGATATAAACCAAGGTCGAAAGGACCACAATGAAAATGACCATACGGGCCACTGCCCAAATCCATAAGGGACTCGGCCCCAAACAATAAAGAAACCAAGTACCCGAGCCACTGCTCGACTCCTGTGCACACCTGTGCATACCACATATCACAATCCATATATCATATATACATATAAGTCACACAACCAATCCTGTCACGGTATCCAAAGCTACGCGCGTGCTACCCGGGTCTCAATCCGAGTCTTCTCAAAGTCAAGGTCAATGTCCGCAGACCACTGACCCTACCCGAGGTAATAGTAACCATAGCCTTCCTGAGAGTAAGGAACCCAACTGGGGGGTGACTCCACTCAGTCGGTGCTCCGTGACTACTCCGGGGTCCACCCAGGCCAACGACCCCCCCGGAGGAGATAGTAGAACATGTAAAAGAAGGTAGATGAACATATATATACATAACATAAACATTCATGTCCGGTTCCCCTGAACCGTCATGATCCATAATATCCATAATCAGGTAACATGCCGGTTCCCATAAACCGTCATGTACCGTAATAACCAACAAGGGTTCATGCTGGTTCCCATAAACCGTCAAGAACCAGAATGACCTGACAAAGGTTCATGTCAGTTCCCATAAACCGTCATGAACCACAATGACCTTTCCAGAGTTCATGCCGGTTCCCATAAACCGTCATGAACTTGGAAATCTATCTAGGGTCCCTGACCCGAAATCGTAAACCGTAAAATAACTGGGTCTCGTGCCCGAACATAGGACATCAGTTGGGCACCGTGCCCGATATCTGAGGTCATATGCCCGAGACAAAACCAAATGGGTCTCGTACCCGAGTTTATCCTTTTGAAATCCAAATCCAGTTCATTTAAATCAATAAAGAAATACAGACCCTATAAGCACTGTATAAGGCCGAAACCTCGAAGTACGTGCTTATGCGTAACCACATAGAAATGCACCCACGGCATCATCAAACATGTATTAAAACCTATAACAAACATTTATGCATGCACCAATTTAGAAAACAAGGTCCACTCACAGACCGTCCGAGCTGCCGCCTCGATTTGCGTGCCATACGGCTCTCCGAGCCGATCACCGTCACCGGGACTCCCAAACCTGTCCAAATCGTAATAGAAGGTTACTAACTACTTAATTAACTTCCTACCAAAGCCCCGTAATTTTCCCGTATTTTTAACTATTTTTAAAACCGAACCTAAACCTTCCGATGCCCCGAAACATATCGAAACGGTGTCCGATCGACACAAAACCAGTCCCAAAATGTTCGTTACATCGAATAGAAGATTTCCCGTGTTGAACACTTTCCCAAATTCCCTGCCACGCGCCCTCACGCACCGCCTGAAATGGCTGCGCGTGGGCTTCACGCGCCAGCTACAGTACCTGCTGACGTCATCGCTGACGTCAGCATGACGTCATCTGACAGCTGTCAGGTCTGACATGTCAGACTCTGACAGGTGCCACGTGTCATGCTCCCATTGGTCCACGTCACTGTGTTGTCAGTGCCACGTGGCAGTCTGACATGTGCCACGTGTCATCACGGCACTGGTCCAAGTCAGTGCCACGCGTCAGCCCCTGATTGGGCCACGTCACTGACATGTCAGTGCTGACTGTGCACTGACATGTGACACGTGTCGGCTGATGAGTGGTCCACGTCACCTGACAATCTGACAGGTGCCACATCATCATGCCACGTCACCTCCTTCAACCACCAGACGGGTTGACCCGAACCCTGCAACCGTGTCGCCGTGACCTGCGACTTGACCCGGTCGGTTCTCCACCGTCCGACCACCAAAATGCCTCCCGTTTGTCCCATTTTCATCCTCTAATCCTAACCTAGGGTTCTATGATATTAAAATGGAAGAAAAACATCGAAGACCCGTACCTTCAATTCGGCCATGGTGGCCGTGACTTCTACCGCCGTTCACGGCTGTTCCAGGCCGTCCAACGCCTCGAAACCAATCCCATTCATCTCTTGGGATCCCTAGAAACCTCACCCAATTAATGGAATCAAGTAAAAACCATTAAAATCCAATTTTCAAAATTTGAAATATTTTCACCTCACGGGTTCGAGCCCCTCCCGCCGTGAACCGCCGCGTCCTCCGCCGTCCTTCGTCTCACAGTCCTTCATTACTCTCTCATGGTCACACACGGCATATGGGCTCGTGGTGGGGAGGTGTGGTGGTGCGGTTTCGGTTTTTTGAAGGAAGAAGAAGAAAATGAAGAAAATGGGGTTATGGGTTTCGGGCTTTAGGGAGAACAGAGAAGAGGGATGGCTGATGAGAGAAGGGAGATGGGATGGAGGGTGTGGATTTAAGGATGAATTGAAATGGATGGCCAAGATTGAATGTTAGGTGGATTTGATTAAAAAAAATTAATTAAATAATATTATTTTATTATATAGATCCACATTTTGGGGGATCAAGTCAATGGGATGAGTGACACTTGTCACTCAGCCATGGGGCCCACTAAAATATCTGCCCAATCAGATTTCGCCAAATCGTCCCCGTCTCGAAGTTCGTGCATAGTGAAATCGAACTTTCGTGACCCATAACTCTCTTGTTCGAAGTCCGATTTCAGTGTGCCGCCTGTCTATGGATTCGTATCGTCCTTATCTACGTAACGGTCTTCGGCCCTCGGCCATCGGACCTTTTGGTCAAAAAGTCAACATTTGACCCCATTTAAGCAAAATTACCAAAATGCCCATACACTTCCGAACGTCATAACTTCTTCCTCAAACGTCGGAATTGAACGTGCCACCTGTCTATGAACTCGTGACGTCACGAACTACGTCACGGTCATCGGTCAAAGTCAGTTTGACCGCCCGATTGAAAAGTCAACGTTTTGCCACTACTAGGGGCAAAACGGCCATTTTGCATCGTTCGTCCGATTTCGCCCAACTAATCACGGATTAGCCTCACTAATCGTGATTAGTCACTAATCTAATCTAGGAATTTGGGACGGGTCGTTACAACCTTCCCTCCTTAATTAATTTCGTCCTCGAAATTCCAACCGACCTAATCTAACCGTTCTTCCCTCCTTAATTAGTTTCGTTCTCGAAACTCCAATTATCTTGATTCCACATCCACCCCGTGGAAAGTAGAATCGACCTCGAAACTCGTGTACACTCGTACACCCACTAACCAGAACGATAACCATCTGCAACCAGACGTACGACTAACACTCACGTCGTATCGACTACATTCGACCACGTCGAATGACAGAAGTCGTACGCTCCGAACTGACACCACTTGTCAGATCTACCATTTCGTTGACACAACAACTCGACGGTTCCTTACTAAATCTCCACTCAACGATCCACGCTGACACATCTGACAAACTGCCACCACTTGACAGTCGCCAGTCAAAAACTGATATGACACACACTCGTGGTTACACTAACCACAAGCATTTCACTCGACCTGTGTGTAACTAGACCCATCAAAAATACCATGACCCACTGCACAGTATCCAATGTCCAGTCCACGACCTCAACTAATCCGATGGTATCAGAACCAATCCGACTACCAATACGCTCTCCAACGCACCACCGGTATCTCCTATATACCGTCACCAGGCACGACAAGTCTGCCTAGTATCGTACGTTGAACAACGTACAAGGTACGTACATCTACCCATCAATCAGACTACAACCACCTAGGTCATAGCCAATCACGTTTCTACGATGGAGTCCATTTATCCAATCCAGTATTAGACAAATCGAAACTCCGAACCATTATTTATTTCCAAATCCGAATCCGAATCCGCAATTTCGTAAGAAATCCCAAATCCAAACCCAGAAGTCGTATCCATATCCATGTTCAAATCCGAATCCGAAATCATTATTCCGTAAGCTAGCATTTGGAATAACAATTTCGAACCCAAATCCATAAAAGAAAATCTACAGTCAAGCTCTAGAATCAAATCCTGAATCGTCACCCAGAATCCGGTTCCAAAACCCAAATCTAGAAATTCTTTTTCAAGTTCTAAAATCAAATCCTGAATCGTCATCCAGAAATCTGATTCCAAAACCCAAATCTAGAAATCCTTTTTCAAGTTCTAAAATCAAATCCTGAATCGTCATCCAAAAATCTGATTCCAAAACCTGAAATATCGTTCTCGTCTACCGAGACGTATCAATCATGAACCTATCGGTTGTCTGCTCAACCGATTACTCCTATACCATCGATTGACTTCATAGGGAAGCCAATCACAATATCTGCACATCCCTAAGGCTGACCATATCCGACCACGTCGGAAAACTACTCATCGGACAACTACTCAGGCGAGTAGTAAGCCATATGGGATTTACCTCGAAAAGAAGTTCAGTCCCATTGTGCTCCACTCAACATCCAAGTAAGAGTAATAAACTCTCCACCTATCTGGATATCCAAATCACGATCCAGATCCAACACTACGTCAACCGCCCATAGACGTCACGATCCCCGATCGTCACGACGTCCAAAGTCCTCAACCATTTCCCACATCTAAATAGATTAGTCAACGACGAGACACGCCGAGACCGTGGGTTATCACTGATTACCTCGTATCGATCCTTGTCATTCCACCAAGGAAAATCAAAGATGATACAAGACTGTGACATCAAAACTCATCCTTTGTGAATACAACCAAACTCGCTGCATTCACCACGTCACGTAACCTGACATCGTCTGCCACCAAGTAGAGAATGAGGAATCGCAGTCACCTAACTTCGATATACTCACTCCACCTGATGACCCAAGACAAATCACATGTCCACCAACCAATACACGATCAGTGTACTAGTGGCAACCAACAACATCAATAACATCTACATCATCTACCACCATCAATTATGGTAGAACCTGAGAAGTCACCCAAAATGACTTCGACATACCCATTACCAATGCGGAAAACCCGCATTCCACTCGTCACCTCAATCGCAACCTCTCGCGATTCCGAAGTTCCAACAAGATTGGAAACAACATACCCGGACATCAACCACGTGTCCCCTAACCAATTTAGCTCTATCTGAGATCCACTCTGGGACCACAGATACCGAACATATGAGTAACTCTATGGAGTCACATCCCGACTCGTGACTTACCGTCATCACAATCACTGGCACCAGGACCAGCACCAGTACCAGCACCAACGCATTATCACCTGCACTAGTATCAACACACAGGTATCCACACTAGTAGCAGCACACTAACACCAGTATCAGTATCAGCACACCGTGTGCAAACTGACAACCCTGGATCTCCACTCATACCAAGCGATGATCGCGTACCTCTACTCGTATAGGAGAAACTCTGCCTCCCTCGTACCCGACAACTCTGGGTACAGTCACCTTGACAGCTCATGCGAGAAAAGGAAACGTCCCCCGAACGTCCCCGATTCCCAATAATCGTAACTACAACCACACTAGATAATAGCGCCTGCCACACACTCGTGCAGACCTAACTACCAGGCACCGCTATCGAGACCCCGCATCCAACGGAATCACCCGCCCGTACCAACTACTCTGTATCCCACTCAGGGATTCCATCGACAAGTACCAACCCTGGTAACCTGTCCAACCAAACTCTAACCAGTCGCAACTCCACTAACCCAATGTCCTCTACCAGGTCACCAATGACCTTAGTTGCACCAAACGACAACTAAAGTACCATGACAACCAACTATGTCTAACCGATAAATATAACCTCGATTGCGAAGTGCAGTCCCAACACAAGCTGACATGACTAGACCGACTAACGAATCCAAATCCGAATAGTCGTCCAAGTCAAACCACTCGTCAACTCCCATTTCCGAACCATACCCACCAAGGTAGGGTTTCACAATCACTAACTAGAGTTCCTCAGAACCCAACTGCGAAAAGCAGTAAAATCAACAATCTGGCCGACCCCTCGGTCTTGACATCGTAAGGACGTCAATCCAATCATACCGTCAATCCAACTAGGATTTCACGAAACCGACAACTAACTGCCGACCGCAGTAAATCCATCTAACCCAACCAAAGTCCGACCATCGAGTGGTCGCAACTCCAAACCAGTCGTCGGAACCGACCCTACGACATCGTGAAAGACGATCCCAACTAACCGTCTCACGACCAAAACTCTCAAGTACGAATACGTTAATCCTTCCATAGGGTCCCACACTGTCAACCTTGACAGAACTATGGCAACCCTGGCATCAAGTACCAAACCAAGACATCCACGATTCAATCCTACTAACTATCGTATCGGCATCCCAATATCAGGTTGACCACGAACTGTAGCCCAATGAGATATCACATCCTCGACCTATGTACATACTCCAAGAGCTGCACGGTTGCTCGAATAGAGACAACCCCGCTCTGATAAGCATCCTATGAGCAATCCTATGCTCTGATACCACATTGACAGGACCCATCCCAATCCCCCCGGGATTAGTGCTGGATGACCCTGCTCCCGTCTGACACGAAGTGTCAGACAAGGGATCTTTCCTACCTTTGCCCTCCCGGACTATCAGAGTACGCCAGGATCCGGAGGAGGTATGTGATATCTCGGTCTCTGCTACAGTCCACATCCGATGTCAACTTGAAGGGCAGTCAAAACATTAAAAACTGTGAGTGGACAAAACAAGAGTTTATAAAAACATTCAATAAGAAGACATTTGTACCCTCCACTAAAAAGCATGCATGCATTCGAAAACCATTTATCCAAAACAAACCATATGTGGGACTAAGCCCAAAGCAGATATAAACCAAGGTCGAAAGGACCACAATGAAAATGACCATACGGGCCACTGCCCAAATCCATAAGGGACTCGGCCCCAAACCATAAAGAAACCAAGTACCCGAGCCACTGCTCGACTCCTGTGCACACCTGTGCATACCACATATCACAATCCATATATCATATATACATATAAGTCACACAACCAATCATGTCACGGTATCCAAAGCTACGCGCGTGCTACCCGGGTCTCAATCCGAGTCTTCTCAAAGTCAAGGTCAATGTCTGCAGACCACTGACCCTACCCGAGGTAATAGTAACCATAGCCTTCCTGAGAGTAAGGAACCCAACTGGGGGGTGACTCCACTCAGTCGGTGCTCCGTGACTACTCCGGGGTCCACCTAGGCCAACGACCCTAACCGGAGGAGATAGTAGAACATGTAAAGGAAGGTAGATGAACATATATATACATAACATAAACATTCATGTCCGGTTCCCCTGAACCGTCATGATCCATAATATCCATAATCAGGTAACATGCCGGTTCCCATAAATCGTCATGTACCGTAATAACCAACAAGGGTTCATGCTGGTTCCCATAAACCGTCAAGAACCAGAATGACCTGACAAAGGTTCATGCCAGTTCCCATAAACCGTCATGAACCACAATGACCTTTCCAGAGTTCATGCCGGTTCCCATAAACCGTCATGAACTTGGAAATCTATCTAGGGTCCCTGACCCGAAATCGTAAACCGTAAAATAACTGGGTCTCGTGCCCGAACATAGGACATCAGTTGGGCACCGTGCCCGATATCTGAGGTCATATGCCCGAGACAAAACCAAATGGGTCTCATACCCGAGTTTATCATTTTGAAATCCAAATCCAGTTCATTTAAATCAATAAAGAAATACAGACCCGTATAAGCACCGTATAAGGCCGAAACCTCGAAATACGTGCTTATACGTAACCACATAGAAATGCACCCATGGCATCATCAAACATGTATTAAAACATATAACAAACATTTATGCATGTACCAATTTAGAAAACAAGGTCCACTCACAGACCGTCCGAGTTGCCGCCTCAATTTGCGTGCCATACGGCTCCCCGAGCCGATCACCATCACCGGGACTCCCAAACCTGTCCAAATCGTAATAGAAGGTTACTAACTACTTAATTAACTTCCTACCAAAGCCCCGTAATTTTCCCGTATTTTTAACTATTTTTAAAACCGAACCTAAACCTTCTGATGCCCCGAAACATATTGAAACGGTGTCCGATCGACACAAAACCAGTCCCAAAATGTTCGTTACATCGAATAGAAGATTTCCCGTGTTGAACACTTTCCCAAATTCCCTGCCACGCGCCCTCACACGCCGCCTGAAATGGATGCGCGTGGGCTTCACGCGCCAGCTACAGTACCTGCTGACGTCATCGCTGACGTCATCTGACAGCTGTCAGGTCTGACATGTCAGACTCTGACAGGTGCCACATGTCATGCTCCCATTGGTCCACGTCACTGTGCTGTCAGTGCCACGTGGCAGTCTGACATGTGCCACGTGTCATCACGGCACTGGTCCACGTCAGTGCCACGCGTCAGCCCCTGATTGGGCATGTCAGTGCTGATTGTGCACTGACATGTGACGCGTGTCGGCTGATGAGTGGTCCACGTCACCTGACAATCTGACAGGTGCCACGTCATCATGCCACGTCACCTCCTTCAACCACCCGACGGGTTGACCCGAACCCTGCAACCGGGTCGCCGTGACCCGCGACTTGACCCGGCCGATTCTCCACCGTCCAACCACCAAAATGCCTCCCGTTTGTCCCATTTTCATCCTCTAATCTTAACCTAGGGTTCTATGATATTAAAATGGAAGAAAAACATCGAAATACCGTACCTTCAATTCGGCCATGGCGGCCGTGACTTCTCCCGCCGTTCACGGCTGTTCCAGGCCGACCAACGCCTCGAAACCAATCCCATTCATCTCCTGGGATCCCTAGAAACCTCACCCAATTAATGGAATCAAGTAAAAACCATTAAAAATCCAATTTTCGAAATTTGAAATATTTTCACCTCACGGGTTCGAGCCCCGTAACTCTCTAGTTCGAAGTCCCCGTCTCGAAGTTCGTGCATAGTGAAATCGAACTTCCGTGACCCATAACTCTCTCGTTCAAAGTCCGATCTCAGTGTGCCGCCTGTCTATGGATTCGTATCGTCCTTATCTACGTAACGGTCTTCGGCCCTCGGCCATCGGACCTTTTGGTCAAAAAGTCAACATTTGACCCCATTTAACCAAAATTACCAAAATGCCCCTACAATTCCGAACGTCATAACTTCTTCCTCGAACGTCGGAATTGAACGTGCCACCTGTCTATGAACTCGTGACGTCACGAACTACGTCACGGTCATCGGTCAAAGTCCATTTGACTGCCCGATTGAAAAGTCAACGTTTTGCCACCACTAGGGGCAAAACGGTCATTTCGCATCGTTCGTCCGATTTCGCCCAACTAATCACGGATTAGCCTCACTAATCGTGATTAGTCACTAATCTAATCTAGGAATTACCAAAATGCCACTACGTTATCTAGATTTAAAACGAACCAGTTCGAATTTCGTTTTCAATGTGCCGCCTATCAACGTACTCGGGAGGCCAAGACCTTCATAACGGTCTTCTCGAATTTTTGAAATGAGATTCTGGTAAAAAAGTCAACACTTTGACTTTTGGTCAAAAGTCAACTATTTGACTATTGGTCTAAAAGTCAACTATTTGAGTTGACTTTTAGGGGCAATACGGTCAATTTCATTTGACTTTTCGATTCGACCCTTGTTAAAAGTCCGGGTCATTAGAAACCTGCTTTAGACATAATCCTAATTATTTATCCTTTCCATAACTTCCTATTCATTACAATTCATCCTTTAATTTCATTATAGCAATTTCCCCCATCCTTAGGATTAATTAGGAGTTTTAAACAAAACAAAAAAACTTTGAACAACCATAACTATCTCAAAAGATGTCCAATTAACCCAAAATCTATATCATTGGAATAATAAGACAGAGAGGAACATTTTTCATGTTGGTCAGATACCCAAATTCTTTCACACAAACCTATAGTGTTACGACCGGTAACAAATTCCTAGATTAGATTAGTGACTAATCACGATTAGTGAGGTTAATCTGTGATTAGTTAGGCGAAATCAGACGAACGATGTGAAATGACCGTTTTGCCCCAAATCGTGGCAAAACGTTGACTTTTCATTTGGGAGGTCAAATGGACTTTGACCTATGACCGTAACGTAGTTCGTGACGTCACGAGTTCATAGACAGGTGGCACGTTCAATTCCGACGTTCGAGGAGGAAGTTATGACGTTCGAAAGTTTAGGGGCATTTTGGTAATTATGGTTAAAAAGGGGCAAATGTTGACTTTTTGACTGGGAGGTCCGATGACCGAGGGCAAAGGACGATTACGTAGATCGGGATGTTACGAATCCATAGAGAGGCGGCACGCTGAAATCGGACTTCTAACGGGAGAGTTATAGGTCACGAAAGTTCAATTTCACTATGCACGTACTTCGAGACGGTGATGACTTGGCAATATCTGATTGGACAGATATTTTGAGTGGGTCCCATGGATGAGTGACAAGTGTTACTCATCCGATTGGTCAATTCCCCTAAAAAGGGGATCTCACTTAATTAAATATTATTAATTCTATCATTTTAATCTAAAATCACACAACACTCCATCCTAGCCCTCCATCTAAACTTAATCTATCAAATCCTAGCCATCCATTTAGTCTTCTCTCATCAGCCATCAAATATCATCACTTCATCTCCTTTGTCTCCCACAAAACCCGAACCCCCCATAGGTGTATTTTCTTCATTTTCTTCTTTGTTCTTCAAACAAGCACACACACACACACACACACATACCACCATTCCTCATGTGCTTGTGTGTGACCGTGATTGAGGTGGTGAAGGACTGAGAGACTGAGGACGGCTGAGGACGCGGCGGTTCACGGCGGGGGAAGTCGACCGTGAGGTAAAATATTCAAAATCTCGAAATCGGTTTTTATTGAGTTTTAATCACAACTAATATCTAGGTTAGGTTTCTGGGAACCCCAGGAGATGAATGGAATTAGTTTTGGGGCTTAGGATGGCCTGGAACGGCCATGAACGGCGGAGGAAAACACCTCCGCCATGGCCGAGCTTGGAAGGAACGGGTTTGAGTGGGTTTTCAGTTTTTAACTAGTTAGAAAGTTAGGGTTTGATGTTAGGATCAAATTAGAATTAAAAAGGAACGAAATGGAGTCGAAATGGATGGTTTTGAACGATGAACCGGTCCAGGCCGGTTCGGCCAGTTCAGGCCAGTCGAACCCGGTCTAGTCCAAGATTAGGGATGATGAATTGTGCCCGGCGCGTGGGCTCACGCGCAGGGACTTCCTAGGGCGTGTGGGCGTGTGGCTAGTCTTTTAGGGATGTCTTCAACACGTGAAATCTTCTATTCGATGTAACGAACATTTTGAGACTGGTTTCGTGTCGATCGGACACCATCTCGATAATGTTCGGGGCATCGGAAGGTTTCAGATCGAGTTTAAAAATAGTTAAAAATACCGAAACATTACGGGGCTTTAGTGGGAGATTAATAAGGTAGTTATTAACCTTCTATTACCATTTGGACAGATTCGGGAGTCCCGGTGACAGTGATTGGCTCGGGAGAGCCGTATGGCACACAAATCGAGGTGGCAGCTCGGACGGTCTGTGAGTGAACCTTGGTTTTCTAAATTGGTGCATGCATAAATTTTTATTACATGTTTTATTACATGTTTGATGATGCCATGGGTACATTTGTATGTGGTTACGTATAAGCACATATTTCGAGGTTTCGGCCTTATATGGTGCTTATACGGTTTTGTATTTCATTATTGGTTTTAATGAATTGGATTTGGATTTCAAAAGGATAAACTCGGGTATGAGACCCATTTGGTTTTTTCTCGGGCATATGACCTCAGATATTGGGCACGGTGCCCAGCTGATGTCCTATGTTCGGGCACGAGACCCAGGTTACTTTACGGTTTTGATTTCAGGTCGGGGAACCTTAAATGGATTTCCTGGTTCATGACGGTTTATGGGAACTGGCATGAACCCTTGATTGGTCATTATGGTACATGACGGTTTATGGGAACCGGCATGAACCCTAGTTATGTCATTGTGGTACATGACGGTTTATGGGAACCGGGCATAGAGGTTGTTGTCTAGATGTATATGAATGGATGGATATTATGGATCATGACGGTTCAGGGGAACCGGTCATGAATGTTTATGTTATGTATATATAGGTTCATATACATTCCTTTACATGTTTTATCTGTAACGACCCGTCCCAAATTTCATGGTTAGATTAGTGACTAATCACGATTAGTGAGGCTAATCCGTGATTAGTAGAGCGAAATCGGACGAGCGGTGCGAAATGACCGTTTTGCCCCTGATGGTGGCAAAACGTTGACTTTTTAATCGGGCGGTCAAATGGACTTTGACCGATGACCGTGACGTAGTTCGTGACGTCACGAGTTCATAGACAGGTGGCACGTTCAATTCCGACGTTCGAGGAGGAAGTTATGACGTTCGGAAGCCCAAGGGCATTTTGGTAATTTGGGTGAATAGGAGGTCAAAAGTTGACTTTTTGACCAGGAGGTCCGATGGCCGAGGGCCAAAGACCGTTACGTAGATAAGGACGATACGAATCCGTAGACAGGCGGCACGTCGAATTCGGACGTTCGACGGCGAAGTTACGGTTCACGGAAGTTTCCGGTTACTATTCACAACGGCACGTTTTACGAGACAAAAAGTGCAGTTTTGTCTCTAGTGGGCCCAGATATTTAATGGAGGCCCAATGGATGAGTGACACTTGTCACCCATCCACTGGCCAACCCCACCTACTCATGCACCAAACCCATCCCCGTGCATTTTCATTTCTTCATCCACACACAAACCCACCCGATCTCACCCATTTTCTCTCATTCCCGTGCAACCCAAACCCAGCCAACCATCACCCATGACCAGGCAGAGGACCAGGGAGATCGAGGGAGCCGAGGTGGCCGGCTTGGAGGCCTGAACCGCCGCCCACGGCGGCGAGAGGAGGAGAAACCCGAACGGGTACTCGGTTAGCCCATTTTGATCCATTTTTCCATTTTCGTTGTTATGGTTAGTTTTTAATGGTTTTAATGAGTCCATTAGGTTGCTAGGGACATTTTAGGAAGGTTTTGGTGGTGGTTGACGGCCGAGAAGCCGTGTAGACTGATCGGGAAAAATTGAACCGTGAGGTTCAAATTGGACCGGTCGGATTTCGTAGGTTTTAGGTGGTTTTGTTAATTGGGTTAGATAGGAAATGAAGAAATAGGAATTTAGGAATTGGAATGGATGAAATCGGACCGAAAATGAGGGAGAAGGACACCTGGACCGGTTACGCCGGTCCAAGTTGCAGGAAAAACCGGACCGGATCGGTTCAGACCGGTCTGACCGATGTAGGGGATGACTGATGACGTCATCCTGATGACGTCATCATGTCAGGGATGACGTCATCATGTCAGATCTGACAATGTCAGACTGACATGTCAGACAGTGGGCCAATGGGAGTGTGACACGTGTCACTGTCAGGGGCTGTCAGTGATGACGTCATGTTGACGTCAGCGATGACGGCAGCAGGTACTGTAGCAGGCGCGTGAAGCCCACGCGCAGCCACTTCAGGTGGCGCGTGAGGGCGCGTGGCAGGGAATCTGGGGAAGGTTCCAACATACGAAATCATGTATTCGATGTAACGAACATTTTGGGACTGGTTTCGTGTCGATCGGACACCGTCTCGAGATGTTTCGGGGCATCGGAAGGTTTAGGTTCGGGATTAAAAATAGTTAAAAATACGGGAAAATTACGGGGCTTTATTGGGAGGTTAATTAAGTAGTTAGTAACCTTCTATTACGATTTGGACAGGTTTGGGAGTCCCGATGACGGTGATCGGCTCGGGGAGCCGTATGGCAAGCAAATCGAGGCGGCAGCTCGGACGGTCTGTGAGTGGACCTTGTTTTCTAAATTGGTGCATGCATAAATGTTTATTATATGTTTTATTACTTGTTTGATGATGCCATGGGTGCATTTGTATGTGGTTACGTATAAGCACGTATTTCGAGGTTTCGGCCTTATACGGTGCTTATACGGGTCTGTATTTCTTTATTGATTTAAATGAACTGAATTTGGATTTCAAAATGATAAACTCGGGTATGAGACCCATTTGGTTTTGTCTCGGGCATATGACCTCAGATTCCGGGCACCGTGCCCAGTTGGTGTCCTATGTTCGGGTACGAGACCCAGTCACTTTACGGTTTTGATTTCAGGTCAGGGAACCTTAAATGGATTTCCCGGTTCATGACGGTTTATGGGAACCGGCATGAACTCTTAATATGGTATCATGGTTCATGACGGTTTATGGGAACCGGCATGAACCCTTGTTGGTTATTACGGTACATGACGGTTTATGGGAACCGGCATGTTACCTGGTTATGTTATTACAGTACATGACGGTTTACGGGAACCGGCATGTTACCTAATTATGGATATTATGGATCATGACGGTTCAGGGGAACCGGTCATGAATGTTTATGTTATGTATATATATGTTCGTCTACCTTCCTTTACTTCTATTATCTCCTCCGGGGAGGGTCGTTGGCCTGGGTGGACCCCGGAGTAGTCACGGAGCACCGACTGAGTGGAGTCACCCCCCAGTTGGGTTCCTTACTCTCAGGAAGGCTATGATTACTATTACCTCGGGTAGGGTCAGTGGTCTACGGACATTGATCTTGACTTTGAGATGACTCGGATTGAGACCTGGGTAGCACGCGCGTGGCTTTGGATACCGTGACAGGATTGGTTGTGTGACTTATATATATGTATGTGATGGATATATGATATATGATATGTGGTGTGTAAAGGTGTGCACAGGATTTGGGCAGTGGCCCGTATGGTCGTTTTTATTGTGGTCCTTTCGACCTTAGTTTATATCTGCTTTGGGCTTAGTCCCACATATGGTTGTTTTGGATAAATGGTTTTCGAATGCATGCATGCTTTTTAGTGGAGGGTACAAATGTCTTCCTTATTAAATGTTTTTATAAACTCTTTGTTTTGTCCACTCACAGTTTTTAATGTTTTGACTGCCCTTCAGGTTGACATCGGATGTGGGCTGTAGCAGAGATCGAGATATCACATGCCTCCTCCGGATCCTGGCGTACTCTGATAGCCCTGGAGGGCAAAGGTCGGAAATATCCCTTGACTGACACTCCGTGTCAGACGGGAGTAGGGTCATCTCGCACTAATCCCCGGGGGATTGGGATGGGTCCTGTCAACGTGGTATCAGAGCGGGGTTGTCTCTATTCGAGCAACCGCGGAGCTCTTGGAGTATGTATGCTGGTCGAGGATGTGATGTCTCATTGGGCTGCAGTCCGTGGTCAACCTGATTGTCGGGGTGCCGGTACGATAGTTAGTAGGATTGGCAAGCCTTGGTTCGGCACTCGATGCCGGGGTTGCCATGGTTCTGTCAGGGTTAGCAGTGTGGAACCCTACGGAAGGCTTAACGTAGTATTACGTTAGAGTTTTGGATCGTGAGACGGTTAGTTGGGATCGTCTTCACGATGTCGTAGGATCGATTCCGACGACTGGTTAGGAGTTGTGACCATTAGATGGTCAGATTATGTTGAGTTAAATGGATTTACTGCAGTTGACAGTTAGTAACCGGATTCGAGGAATCCGAGTTGGAGTGTTGGTAGGATTGGATTGACGTCTTTATGATGTCGGACCGCAGGGTCGGTCCGATTGTTGATTTTACTGCTTTTCGCAGGTGGGTTCAGGGGAACTCTAGGTGTGATCGTGGAACCCTACCGTATGTGTATGGTTCGGAAATGGGAGTTGACTGGTGGTTTGACTTGGACGACTATTCGGATTTGGATTCGTTAGTCGGTTAGACCGAGTTGGTTGTCGTGCTACTTCAGTTGTGGGTTGGTGCAACTAAGGTCGTGGATGACCTGGTAGACGACAATGGTTTAGTCAAGTTACGACAGGATAGAGATTGTTGGACAAGTTACCAGGGTTGGTACTTGTCGATGGAATCCCTGAGTGGGATACAAAGTAGTTAGTACGGGCGATTGATTCCGTTGGATACGGAGTCTGGATATAGCGATGTCTGGTAGTTAGGTCTGCACGAGTCTGTGGAAGGCACTACTACCGAGAGTGGTTGTAGCTGTGGTTGTTGGGAATCGAGGATGTTCAGGGGACGTTTCCTTTTCTCGTATGAGTTGTCAGGATGACTGTACTCATAATTGTTGGGTACGAAGGAGGCAAAGTTTCTCCTATACGAGCAGAGGTACGCGATCGTCGCTTGGTATGAGCGGAGATCCAGGGTTGTCAGTTTGCACACGGTGTGCTGATACTGATACTGGTGTTAGTGTGCTGCTACTAGTGTGGATGCCTGTGTGTTGATACTAGTGCAGGTGATAATGCGTTGGTGCAGGTGCTGGTGCTGGTGCCAGTGATTGTGATGACGGTAAGTCACGAGTCGGGATGTGACTCCATAGAGTTACTCATATGTTCGGTATCTGTGGTCCCAAAGTGGATCTCAGATAAAGCTAAATTGGTTAGTGGACACGTGGTTGATGTCCAGGTATGTTGTTTCCAATCTTGTTAGAACTTCGGAATCGCGAGAGGTTGCGATTGAGGTGACGAGTGGAATGCGGGTTTTCCGCATTGGTAACGGGTATGTCGAAGTCGTTTTTGGTGACTTCTCAGGTTCTACCATAAATGATGATGGTGGATGACGTTGATGATATAGATGATGGTTGGATCACTAGTACACTGATCGTGTATTGGTTGGTGGACCCGGGATTTGTTTTGGGTCATTAAGTGGAGTTGAGTATATCGAAGTTAGGTGACTGAGATTTCTCATTTCTGCTTGGTGGCAGACGATGTTGAATTACGTGGCGTGGTGATTGCAGCGAGTTTTGGTTGCATTCACATATGATGAATTTTGGTGTCATCGTGTTGGATCGTTCTTGGTTTTCCACGGTGGAATGCCAAGGATCGATACGAGGTAATCAGTGAGAACCCACAGTCTCGGCGTGTCTCGTCGTAGACTAATCTATTTAAGATGTGGGAAATGGTCAAGGACTTTGGTTGGCGTGACGATCCTCGATCGTGACGTCTATGGTCGGTTGACGTAGTGTTGGATCTGGATCGTGATTTGGGTATCCAGATAGGTGGAGAGTTTATTACTCTTACTTGGATGTTGAGTGGAGCATGATGGGACTGAACTTCTTTTCGAGGTAAATCCCATATGGCTTATTACTCGCCTGAGTAGTTGTCCGATGAGTAGGTGTCTGACGAGGTCGGATTTTGTCTGACCTAGTGTTGTGTTGATGTTGGGATTGACTTCCCTATGAAGTCAATCGATCGTATGGTAGTAATCGGTTGAGTGGGTAACCGATAGGTTTGGTTTTGGTACGTCTCGGTAGACGTGAACGATATTTCAGGTTTTGGAATCAGATTTCTGGATGACGATTCAGGATTTGATTTTGGAACTTGAAAGAGGATTTCTGTATTTGGGTTTTGGAATCGGATTCTGGGTGACGATTCAGGATTTGATTCTAGAGCTTGACTATAGATTTTCTTTTATGGATTTGGGTTCGGAATGGTTATTCCTAATACTAGTTTACGGAATGATGATTTCGGATTTGAATTTGGACATGATTATGGATATGATTTCTGGGTTTGGATTCGGGATTTCTTACGAAATTGCAGATTCGAATTCGGATTTGGAAATAGATAATGGGTTGGAGTTTTGATTTGTCTAGATCGGACAGATGGACTCCATAATTGAAATGTGATTGACTACAACCTAGGTGGTTGTAGGCTGATTGATGGGTAGATGTACGTACCTAGTTCGTTGTTCGAGGTACGACACCGGGCAGACTTGGGATGTCTGGTGACGGTATATAGGTTATACTGGTGGTGCGTTGGAGAGCGTATTGGTAGTCGGATTGGTTCTGATACCATCAGATTAGTTGAGGACGTGGACTGGACATTGGATACTGTGCATTGGGTCATGGTATTTCTAATGGGTCTAGTTGCACACAGGTCGAGTGAAATGCTTGTGGTTAGTGTAACCACGAGTGTGTGTCATATCAGTTTGCGACTAACGACTGTCAAGTGGTGACAGTTTGTAGGAGGTGTCAGCGTGGATCATGGTGTGAGGTCTGATGACTCCCAGTGGGAGCAGACGTCAGGACAGTTAGTGGTTGAGCAAGGAACCGTCTAGTTGGTTGTGTCAGCAAAACGGTAGATCTGATAATGGGATCAGTTCGGAGCGTACGACTTCTGTCATTCGACGTGGTCGAATGTAGTCGATACGACGAGAGCGTTAGTGGTACGTCTAGTTACAAACGAGGTTTATGTTGACTAGTGGGTGTACTAGGGTACACGTGTTTTGCGGCCGATTCTACTTTCCACGAGGTGATTGTGGAATCAGGATAGTGGAGTTTCAAGAACGAAACTAATTAAGGAGGGAAGAACGGTTAGATTAGGTCGGTTGGAATTTCGAGGACGAAATTAATTAAGGAGGGAAGGTTGTAACGACCCGTCCCAAATTTCATGGTTAGATTAGTGACTAATCACGATTAGTGAGGCTAATCCGTGATTAGTAGAGCGAAATCGGACGAGCGGTGCGAAATGACCGTTTTGCCCCTGATGGTGGCAAAACGTTGACTTTTTAATCGGGCGGTCAAATGGACATTGACCGATGACTGTGACGTAGTTCGTGACGTCACGAGTTCATAGACAGGTGGCACGTTCAATTCCGACGTTCGAGGAGGAAGTTATGACGTTAGGAAGCCCAAGGGCATTTTGGTAATTTGGGTGAATAGGAGGTCAAAAGTTGACTTTTTGACCAGGAGGTCCGATGGCCGAGGGTCGAAGACCGTTACGTAGATAAGGACGATACGAATCCGTAGACAGGCGGCACGTCGAATTCGGACGTTCGACGGCGAAGTTACGGTTCACGGAAGTTTCCGGTTACTATTCACAACAGCACGTTTTACGAGACAAAAAGTGCAGTTTTGTCTCTAGTGGGCCCAAATATTTAATGGAGGCCTAATGGATGAGTGACACTTGTCACCCATCCACTGGCCAACCCCACCTACTCATGCACCAAACCCATCCCCATGCATTTTCATTTCTTCATCCACTCACAAACCCACCCGATCTCACCCATTTTCTCTCATTCCCGTGCAACCCATACCCAGCCAACCATCACCCATGACCAGGCAGAGGACCAGGGAGATCGAGGGAGCCGAGGTGGCCGGCTTGGAGGCCTGAACCGTCGCCCACGGCGGCGAGAGGAGGAGAAACCCGAACGGGTACACGGTTAGCCCATTTTGATCCATTTTTCCATTTTCGTTGTTATGGTTAGTTTTTAATGGTTTTAATGAGTCCATTAGGTTGCTAGGGACATTTTAGGAAAGTTTTGGTGGTGGTTGACGGCCGAGAAGCCGTGTAGACTGATCGGGAAAAATTGAACCGTGAGGTTCAAATTGGACCAGTCGGATTTCGTAGGTTTTAGGTGGTTTTGTTAATTGGGTTAGATAGGAAATGAAGAAATAGGAATTTAGGAATTGGAATGGATGAAATCGGACCGAAAATGAGGGAGAAGGACACCTGGACCGGTTACGCCGGTCCAAGTTGCAGGAAAAACCGGACCGGATCGGTTCAGACCGGTCTGACCGATGTAGGGGATGACTGATGACGTCATCCTGATGACGTCATCATGTCAGGGATGACGTCATCATGTCAGATCTGACAATGTCAGACTGACATGTCAGACAGTGGGCCAATGGGAGCGTGACACGTGTCACTGTCAGGGGCTGTCAGTGATGACGTCATGCTGACGTCAGCGATGACGTCAGCAGGTACTGTAGCAGGCGCGTGAAGCCCACGCGCAGCCACTTCAGGCGGCGCGTGAGGGCGCGTGGCAGGGAATCTAGGGAAGGTTCCAACATACGAAATCATCTATTCGATGTAACGAACATTTTGGGACTGGTTTCGTGTCGATCGGACACCGTCTCGAGATGTTTCGGGGCATCGGAAGGTTTAGGTTCGGGATTAAAAATAGTTAAAAATACGGGAAAATTACGGGGCTTTAGTGGGAGGTTAATTAAGTAGTTAGTAACCTTCTATTACGATTTGGACAGGTTTGGGAGTCCCGGTGACGGTGATCGGCTCGGGGAACCGTATGGCACGCAAATCGAGGCGGCAGCTCGGACGGTCTGTGAGTGGACCTTGTTTTCTAAATTGGTGCATGCATAAATGTTTATTATATGTTTTATTACTTGTTTGATGATGCCATGGGTGCATTTGTATGTGGTTACGTATAAGCACGTATTTCGAGGTTTCGGCCTTATACGGTGCTTATACGGGTCTGTATTTCTTTATTGATTTAAATGAACTGAATTTGGATTTCAAAATGATAAACTCGGATATGAGACCCATTTGGTTTTGTCTCGGGCATATGACCTCAGATTCCGGGCACCGTGCCCAGTTGGTGTCCTATGTTCGGGTACGAGACCCAGTCACTTTACGGTTTTGATTTCAGGTCAGGGAACCTTAAATGGATTTCCCGGTTCATGACGGTTTATGGGAACCGGCATGAACTCTTAATATGGTATCATGGTTCATGACGGTTTATGGAAACCGGCATGAACCCTTGTTGGTTATTACGGTACATGACGGTTTATGGGAACCGGCATGTTACCTGGTTATGTTATTACAGTACATGACGGTTTACGGGAACTGGCATGTTACCTAATTATGGATATTATGGATCATGACGGTTCAGGGGAACCGGTCATGAATGTTTATGTTATGTATATATATGTTCGTCTACCTTCCTTTACTTCTATTATCTCCTGCGGGGAGGGTCGTTGGCCTGGGTGGACCCCGGAGTAGTCACGGAGCACCGACTGAGTGGAGTCACCCCCCAGTTGGGTTCCTTACTCTCAGGAAGGCTATGATTACTATTACCTCGGGTAGGGTCAGTGGTCTACGGACATTGATCTTGACTTTGAGAAGACTCGGATTGAGACCTGGGTAGCACGCGCGTGGCTTTGGATACCGTGACAGGATTGGTTGTGTGACTTATATATATGTATGTGATGGATATATGATATATGATATGTGGTGTGTACAGGTGTGCACAGGATTTGGGCAGTGGCCCGTATGGTCGTTTTTATTGTGGTCCTTTCGACCTTAGTTTATATCTGCTTTGGGCTTAGTCCCACATATGGTTGTTTTGGATAAATGGTTTTCGAATGCATGCATGCTTTTTAGTGGAGGGTACAAATGTCTTCCTTATTAAATGTTTTTATAAACTCTTTGTTTTGTCCACTCACAGTTTTTAATGTTTTGACTGCGCTTCAGGTTGACATCGGATGTGGGCTGTAGCAGAGATCGAGATATCACATGCCTCCTCCGGATCCTGGCGTACTCTGATAGCCCGGGAGGGCAAAGGTCGGAAATATCCCTTGTCTGACACTCCGTGTCAGATGGGAGCAGGGTCATCTCGCACTAATCCCCGGGGGATTGGGATGGGTCCTGTCATTATCTCCTCCGGGGAGGGTCGTTGGCCTGGGTGGACCCCGGAGTAATCATGGAGCACCGACTGAGTGGAGTCACCCCCAAGTTGGGTTCCTTACTCTCAGGAAGACTATGGTTACTATAACCTCGGGTAGGGTCAGTGGTATGCGGACATTGACTTTGACTTTGAGAAGATTTGGGTTGAGACCCCGAGTAGCACGCGCGTAGCTTTGGAAACCGTGACAGGATTGGTTGTGTGAATTATATATATATATATATATATATGGATTATGATATGTGCTATGTGGTGTGCACATGATCTGAGCAGCGGCTCGTGTACTTGGTTATTTATGGTTTTGGGCTGAGTCCCTTATTGGTTTCTTTATGGATTTTGGCAGTGGCCCGTATGGTCGATTTCATTGTGGTCCTTTCGACTTTGATTTTGGGCTTAGTTCCGACATATGGTTTCTTTGGTTAAATGGTTTTCGAATGCATGCATGCTTTTTAGTGAAAGGTACAAATGTCTTAATGGAAATGTTTTTATTAACTTTTGTTTTGTCCACTCACAGCTTTCAATGTTTTGACTGCCCTTCAGGTTGACAGCGGATGTGGACTGTAGCAGAGATCGAGATATCACATACCTCCTCCGGATCCTGGCGTACTCTGATGGCCCGAGTGGGCTAAGGACGAAATTATCCCTTGCCTGACACTCCGTGTCAGAAGGGAGCAGTGTAACGACCCGTCCTGAATTCCGGGATTAGTTTAGTGACTAATCTTGATTAGTGAAGTTGAACGGTGGTTAGTAGGGCGGAATCGGACAAAATGTGCAAAATGACCGTTTTGCCCCTGGTCGTGGGCAAAATGTTGACTTTTTAATCGGGCGGTCAAACGGACTTTGACCGATGACCGTGACGTAGTTCGGGACGTCACGAGTTCATAGACAAGTGGCACGTTCGATTCTGACATTCGTAGAGAAAGTTATGGTGTTCGGAAGTTGAGGGGTATTTTGGTAATTTGGCATGTTTGGGGCCAAATGTTGACTTTTTGACCGGGGGGTCCGATGGACGAGGGCCAAGGACCGTTACGTAGGTCTCGTCGATACGAATCCAATGACAGGCGGCATGCCGAAATCGGAGATTCGACGACGAAGTTATGGTCAAGGACGTAAAACGCGATTAACCGAGACTCGGAATAAAATAATAATATAATAATAAAATCTGATTACTTTAATCCAAACCAATCTGGACCCTTGATGAGTGACACATGTCATCATCTCCTTCCTTCCCTAATTCAGGGATCTTTGCTGGCCATTTGGGTTAAATAATCATTTTCTCTCCTTAAATCACCACCCTTCATCCTATACTCAGATTAGATCCTAGCCGTTGATTTCATTTTCTTATTTTGTTCTTAAACCATTAGACTCACATTCATCCTCACATTTTCATTTCTTTCAACCCGTGCACTCTCACTCTTTGCACGATCACTCCACCACCTCACAGCCCAGCCTCACACACCAGTCAGCCCCAGACGAACCCCAGCCACCTTCAGACGCCGGCCACCACCACCACGGCCGCCCTGCACGGCCGAAAACTCCCCAGACCCGAGAGGAACCCGAACAGCCCAAATCGATCCAACCATGCAAACCTTCATACCTGGACTCGAACCAACGTAGGGATAGGACCACTGGAACCTTAGGACGACTCAGACCACGACTGGACGAGCCACGGCGGCGCCACTGTAACGACCCGTCCTGAATCCCGGGATTAGTTTAGTGACTAATCTTGATTAGTGAGGTTGAACGGTGGTTAGTAGGGCGGAATCGGACAAATTGTGCAAAATGACCGTTTTGCCCCTGGTCGTGGGCAAAATGTTGACTTTTTGTTCGGGCGGTCAAATGGACTTTGACCGATGACCGTGACGTAGTTCGGGACGTCACGAGTTCATAGACAGGTGGCACGTTCGATTCCGACATTCGTAGAGAAAGTTATGGTGTTCGGAAGTTGAGGGGTATTTTGGTAATTTGGCTTATTAGGGGCCAAATGTTGACTTTTTGATCGGGAGGTCCGATGGGCGAGGGCCAAGGACCGTTACGTAGGTATCGTCGATACGAATCCAACGACAGGCGGCATGCCGAAATCGGAGGTACGACGACGAAGTTATGGTCACGGACGTAATCGCGATAAACCGAGACTCGGAATAAAATAATAATATTTAAATAGGTGAACAGTAACTGACGAATCTGGACCCTTGGATGTAGTCCACATGTCACTCATCCCCACCTTCCCTAAAATCTGGATCCTTGTTGGCCATTGGATTATTTAATCCATTTTCTCCCCTTAAATCCTCACCATCCATTCAAACCTCAGATTAAATCTGGGCCCTTGATCTCATCTCTTTCTTCCCTTCATCTACTGATCACACTCATCCCTCTCACTCTGTTCTTTCTCCCACCCGAAACACATATGCACACAATCTACATGAACCACCTCACCAATCTCTTCTGTGTTGGTGTGTGAGTGAGATGAGCTGCACGGTGAGGCTTGAGAGACGGCGGGGGGACGACGGAGACGGCGGAGACGACGGCGGCAAAACAAAAACAGAGGAGCAAAAATGCAGAAATTGGAAGATCGTTATGGATTGGCTTTTGATCATGTTTGAGGGGTGAGAGGAGTTCCTGGAGTCGAACTGGGCATGCTGGTGGCCACGGCGGTAGCCACGGCGGCGAGGTAAGCCTCGAACCCGTGAGTTTGTTTTCGGGTACAAAAATGGTAGGATGGGTTTTAACGTGTTTCGATCGATCTGGTGATTAGGATGATGATCTAGAAGGTGAGACGAGCTTCTGGGGATCGTTTTCGAAAGGAATGGTGGCCGGGATCGTGCAGACACGACGGTTGCAGGTGGCGGTCTGCACACCTCCACGAACAGGTAGTGAAACGAAGTTGTTTATTAGTTTTTAAAGCATGGATCAACTGGAATTGATGAGACGATCTTGTAGGAACAAACGGATTTGAAAATGGTCGAGTAATGGCTGAGAACCAGTCGGGTTGGGCCGCGGGTCACGGTGACCCGTTTATCAGACAACCGGGTCAGAACGGTGACACTGTTCATGGCGCGTGAGTTTCACGCGCAGCCACTCACGGTGGCGCGTGGCGGCGCGTGGGCACGAATCTCGAGGTGAGGTCAACATGACTTTTAATCCATTCGATGTAACGGACATTTTGGAATTGGTTTCGTGTCGATCGGACACCGTCTCGATAGTGTTCGGGATGTCCGAAGGTTTTAAATTAAGTTTAAAAATAAGTAAAAATTCGGGAAAATTACGGGACTTTGATAGGATGTTAATAATGAGGTTAGTGACCCTCTAATGTGATTTGGACAGGATTGGGAGTCCCGGTGATAGTGGTGTGGCCCGGGAGGGCCGGTGGCACGCGTATCGAGGCACACGGTCAAAACGGTCTGTGAGTGGACTTTGGTTTTATAAATCCTATGCATGCTTAAATGTGTTATATGGTTTATATACATGATTTCTATGATGGTATTTGTGAGCATTGATTTTGGATATGTTGCACGTATTTCGAGGTGTTTTCCGTATTTCACGTATATCGGGATTAACGGTTTATTTGCGGTTTTGTGTGCTTGTGGTTAAATAAATAATATGATGAAATGGTTTTGAAATTGGAAATATGAACTCGGGCTTGAGGCCCACTTGTTTTGGAAATTTCGGACTTGGAGTCCATTTGAGAATCGGGCCGGGGGCCCAGTTGGTTAATGAAATCGGGCCAGGGGCCCAGTTGGTATGAAATCGGGCTGAGACCCATTTGAGTTATATTATCGGGCCAGGGGCCCAGTTGATTTACGAATTCGGGCCATGGGCCCAGTGGGTTTATAAGTCGGGCTGCGGGCCCAGTTGGTTTACAAATCGGGCCGTGGGCCCAGTGGTTCATAAAATCGGGCATGAGGCCCAGTTGGATAATAAATGTGATTTCGGGTCAGGGACCCTATATTTTATAATGGTGATTTTGGGTCAAGGACCCTAAATGGAATTATGTGGTTTTATGGAAATTTCGGGCAGGGCCCAATGGTAATGGTGTGGTAAAAGGATTTAATAAAACTGTTTTTCCATATACCATCTGGATACAAGGATATATGATGGTCTCCTCCAGATGTCTGGGACACTGGGGAAGTCACGGTGCATTGCCTGCGAGGGGTCATTATACGGAGCAGCCGGACCGTATGATGACTCAGGAGCAGGATTGCTATGATTGACGTCAGGGACGTCAGACATCAGGGATGTCAGATATATGGACCCGGAGAGACCCCGGGCAGCACGCGTAGCTTATGAAACCGTGAGACATGACGTCAGGGACGTCTAGCATCAGGGATGCTGGTGATGGTAATGGTAAAATACGAATTAATGAAATGGCTTTCCGGGTGGATTTATGGTTGTGTGATTTTAATGAATTAATGTTCATTTATGGTAGTGGGTGGTGACCCACATGGTTTTAATATGTATGGTGGTGGTATTCCACGGTTTTGGGCTGAGTTCCCACACATGGTTTTTGGTTAACGGTTTTTGGGCTAAGGCCCTAATGGCTCGGTTGAGCAAACGTTTTGGTTACTGGTTTTTGGTGGCATGCATACGTTTTTATTGGAGGGCATAAATGTCTTATAAATGTATTTGGTAAACTTATTGGTTTTTGTCCACTCACAGCTTTTGGTTTTAATGCCCTTCAGGTTGATTACGGATGCGATTGCAGCAGAGACTGGGACATTGCAGATCTCCTCCATCGATCCTTGCGCACTCTGGATGCCCTGTTTGGGCAGTGGCTCTTGGTCATCCTTTGTCTGACACCCCTTGTTGGACGGGAGCAGGGCACATTCCATGGTAATCCCGTGGGGATTGGGATGGGTCCTGTCAACTTGGTATCAGAGCATGGTTGCTCTTTTGTGTGCGCAGGTCGAGGGTGTGATGTCTCTTTGGGCTGCAATTCGTTATCAACCTGATAGATAGTTTTTGGGTTTGGATAGTGGATGGAGTGCGATTGGCCCGATACGCCGTGCGTTAATGTGATTCGACCCAAGTGGGGTTGATTGTGGTGAACTGGTATAGTGGGACCGTCGGTTCGGTCATGTGACATTGGATTGTTGTGCTGCTAGGTGCAGCCAGGTTCAGGGAACCTCATTTGAGTAATGGTCTAAAATGTGAACCCTAGTGGTGGTTGTTGGTGTGAGAGATGCTGGTTCATCGGAGTTGGCCGGTGACCTTAGTGGTGGAACCCACGTTGATGGGATAGTAGGATTGGATTTGATGTCTATTCGATGTCTAGACCGCGGGGTCGGTCAGGTTGTGAGTTTTATATTACGGAAAGCTGTTTGGTTCGGTTGAACCATAGGGTGTGATTGTGGAACCCTAATACTAAAATGGTAAACCTTAATTGTGACTAGTGGATGAGAACTTGTGCTGCGACGAGCGGCTGAGGTCATGGATGACCATGTGGAGGGCTCTGGTGAGTCTAGGCAGAACTATGGGATCCGATCTACGGATACGGTTCTGAGATAAATTGTGGAATCCCGTGTTGGATCGGGTATTAGTGTGCGGTATGGATGCGGATCTCGATAGCAATGACAGTTAGTCGGTAGTCATATGGAGATGACTGGCTATCAAGGGTAATCAGTGTGGTTATAATACTTGGGGACGTTCAGGGAACGTTTATTTTTTTGATGTGGCCTGTCAGAATAGTGGTACCCATAGTCGTGAGGTACGGGATCGTCGTTCCGTATGAACGGAGATCCATGGTTGTCGTATTTGCACACGGTGTGCAGTATGGATGTTTGTGGGTTGGTATTTTCGTGCTGATGCTAGTATGGATGCCTGTGTGCTGATACTAGTGTTGGTGATAGTGTGTTGGTGCTGGTACTAGCGCTGGTGCTAGTGTCGGTAATGGTGTTGACGATGAACCACAAGTTGGGGCGTGACTCCGTCATGATGAACATATGTTCGGTCTTTGAGATTCGGTAGTGGTTGAGTGATGGACTGGATGGGATCCAGATAAGACTGTGCTGTGTTGGGATAAGTCCCAATAGTGGTGAGATAACCAGTAAGGAGTGGATTAAAATGGTATAATTACGATTTAAGAAATTTTGGGATGATTAGTGGATTTGGGGGAGTTGTTGGCAACTCCAAAATTTGTGCGATTTTATGTTTTTAAATATCCCTAAAATGTACGTGGAAATGATTAAAACTGGAAAAGACGAGGAAAACCATTAGTGGTATAAAGGTAGGAATTTGTAATTGAGAACTTGGGAAACCGAGTGTCGAACCGGTAAAGGTCGGGATGTGCGAACGGAACAATAACGGATTGATTGTGGACACGGGGTTGTCCAAGTGAATTGGGGAGGTAGGAAGTCTAGTGGTTGGACTTGACGTCTTGTTGGGAGCATGTCTGTTTCCAACATGGTTGGAACCTTAGTGTCGAGGAGAGTTGTGATTGGGGAACGAGAGTGGTGCTCATTTTTGGTGATTGGTATTCCGAAGTCATTGGGGTTCTCTTGTGTGTTGCGAGGTCATTAGGAGGAGCTACGGGTTCGAAATTAGGTAAACGAGATTTTTCATTTTCTGCTTGGTGGCAGACGATGTTGGGGTACATGGCGTGGTGAGTGCAGTGAGTTTTGTTGCATCCACGTAGGATGAGTATTGGTGTCATTATTTTGGATCATCCTTGGTTTTTCCTAGGTGGAATGACAAGGATTGATACAAGGTAATCTGTGAGAATCCGCAGTCTCGACGTGTCTCGTCGTTGACTGATCCGTCTAGTTGTGGGAGTCGGTTGTCGATCGTTGTGGCGATCTAGGATTTTGACGTTATTGTCAGGGACACAGTGTCTATCTGGGTCGTGATCTTGATGATTCAGATAGGGGGAGAGTATATCGCTCTTACCTTGGGACGTGAGTCGTAAATGACGAGGTGGAACTTCTTTTCGAAGTAGGGGCCCGTATGGTATTCTACTCGGGTGAGTAGGTTTTCAAGGTAGTTGAATTTTGTCAACCTTAGACGTGGGGGGTTGGATTGGCTTCCCTATGAAGTCAATCAAGTGTATTGAACGGGTAACCGATAGGTTCGGTTTTGGTGTGTCTTGGTAAATGTGACGAGATTTCGGGATTTGGAATCGAATTTCTGGGTGACGATTCAGGATTCGATTTTGAAACTTGAAAGTATATTTCCGGATTTGGGTACGGAATGGTTGTTCCAAATGCTAGCTTACGGAATAATGATTTCGGATTCGGATTTGGAAATGAGTTAAACTGTGATGTCTGGGTTTGGATCCGGGATTTCTTACGAAATTGCGGATTTGGATTCGGAATTGGAACTAGATGTTGGGTGGAGTTTCGTTTTGTCTCATGCTGGATTGGGCAAACGTACTCCATTATTGGAACGCGTTCGGCTATGACCTAGGTGGTTGTAGTCTGGTTATTAGGTAGATGTGTGTACTTCGTACATGGTTCGAGGTACAATACTTGTAGACTTGTGATGTCTAGTTACGGTATACGGGATATACCCGAGGTGTGTTGGTGAACGTGTTGGTAGTCGGATTGGTTCCGATACCATGGGATTGGTTGTGGACCGGACATTACTATGCAATGGGTCATGGTAATTCCGATGTGTTTAATTACACACAAGTCGGGTGAAAATGTCGGCAAGGATATATTTGTGAGTCGAGTACGTTGGTGGCATGTGTAGCCACGAGTTAGTCTAGTGTCGGTTTTCAACTGACAACAACTGTGTGGTGACAGTTTGTCAGGATGTGTCAACATAGATCGTTGAGTGGGGTCAGCTGACTCCTAGTGGGAGTGGGAAAGGAACCGTCGAGTTGTTGCGTCAACGAGAGGGTGGATTTGACAAGTGGGGTCAAATTCGAAACAAGTAGTTTCAGTCATTCGACGGGGTCGAATGTAATCGTTGCGTTTTGAGTACTAGTGGTACGTTTGGGTGTAGACAAGTTTTGTCTAAGTAGTTGGTGTGCGGGTGTACACGTGTTGCGTGGTCGATTCCACTTTCCACGGGGTGTTCGTGGAATCAGGGTAATCGAGTTTCGAGAGCGAAATTTTTTAAGGAGGGAAGTACGTTAAGTTTAGATCGGTTGGAATTTCGAGGACGAAATTTATTAAGGAGGGAAGGTTGTAACGACCCGTCCCGAATCCCGGGATTAGTTTAGTGACTAATCTTGATTAGTGAGGTTGAACGGTGGTTAGTAGGGCGGAATCGGACAAATTGTGCAAAATGACTGTTTTGCCCCTGGTCGTGGGCAAAATGTTGACTTTTTGTTCGGGCGGTCAAATGGACTTTGACCGATGACCGTGACGTAGTTCGGGACGTCACGAGTTCATAGACAGGTGGCACGTTCGATTCCGACATTCGTAGAGAAAGTTATGGTGTTCGGAAGTTGAGGGGTATTTTGGTAATTTGGCTTATTAGGGGCCAAATGTTGACTTTTTGATCGGGAGGTCCGATGGGCGAGGGCCAAGGACCGTTACGTAGGTATCGTCGATACGAATCCAACGACAGGCGGCATGCCGAAATCGGAGGTACGACGACGAAGTTATGGTCACGGACGTAATCGCGATAAACCGAGACTCGGAATAAAATAATAATATTTAAATAGGTGAACAGTAACTGACGAATCTGGACCCTTGGATGTAGTCCACATGTCACTCATCCCCACCTTCCCTAAAATCTGGATCCTTGTTGGCCATTGGATTATTTAATCCATTTTCTCCCCTTAAATCCTCACCATCCATTCAAACCTCAGATTAAATCTGGGCCCTTGATCTCATCTCTTTCTTCCCTTCATCTACTGATCACACTCATCCCTCTCACTCTGTTCTTTCTCCCACCCGAAACACATATGCACACAATCTACATGAACCACCTCACCAATCTCTTCTGTGTTGGTGTGTGAGTGAGATGAGCTGCACGGTGAGGCTTGAGAGACGGCGGGGGGACGACGGAGACGGCGGAGACGACGGCGGCAAAACAAAAACAGAGGAGCAAAAATGCAGAAATTGGAAGATCGTTATGGATTGGCTTTTGATCGTGTTTGAGGGGTGAGAGGAGTTCCTGGAGTCGAACTGGGCATGCTGGTGGCCACGGCGGTAGCCACGGCGGCGAGGTAAGCCTCGAACCCGTGAGTTTGTTTTCGGGTACAAAAATGGTAGGATGGGTTTTAACGTGTTTCGATCGATCTGGTGATTAGGATGATGATTTAGAAGGTGAGACGAGCTTCTGGGGATCGTTTTCGAAAGGAATGGTGGCCGGGATCGTGCAGACACAACGGTTGCAGGTGGCCGGTCTGCACACCTCCACGAACAGATAGTGAAACGAAGTTGTTTATTAGTTTTTAAAGCATGGATCAACTGGAATTGATGAGACGATCTTGTAGGAACAAACGGATTTGAAAATGGTCGAGTAATGGCTGAGAACCAGTCGGGTTGGGCCGCGGGTCACGGTGACCCGTTTATCAGACAACCGGGTCAGAACGGTGACACTGTTCACGACGCGTGAGTTTCACGCGCAGCCACTCACGGCGGCGCGTGAGTTTCACGCGCAGCCACTCACGGCGGCGCGTGGCGGCGCGTGGGCACGAATCTCGAGGTGAGGTCAACATGACTTTTAATCCATTCGATGTAACGGACATTTTGGAATTGGTTTCGTGTCGATCGGACACCGTCTCGATAGTGTTCGAGATGTCCGAAGGTTTTAAATTAAGTTTAAAAATAAGTAAAAATTCGGGAAAATTACGGGACTTTGATAGGATGTTAATAATGAGGTTAGTGACCCTCTAATGTGATTTGGACAGGATTGGGAGTCCCGGTGATAGTGGTGTGGCCCGGGAGGGCCGGTGGCACGCGTATCGAGGCACACGGTCAAAACGGTCTGTGAGTGGACTTTGGGTTTATAAATCCTATGCATGCTTAAATGTGTTATATGGTTTATATACATGATTTCTATGATGGTATTTGTGAGCATTGATTTTGGATATGTTGCACGTATTTCGAGGTGTTTTCCGTATTTCACGTATATCGGGATTAACGGTTTATTTGCGGTTTTGTGTGCTTGTGGTTAAATAAATAATATGATGAAATGGTTTTGAAATTGGAAATATGAACTCGGGCTTGAGGCCCACTTGTTTTGGAAATTTCGGACTTGGAGTCCATTTGAGAATCGGGCCGGGGGCCCAGTTGGTTAATGAAATCGGGCCAGGGGCCCAGTTGGTATGAAATCGGGCTGAGACCCATTTGAGTTATATTATCGGGCCAGGGGCCCAGTTGATTTACGAATTCGGGCCATGGGCCCAGTGGGTTTATAAGTCGGGCTGCGGGCCCAGTTGGTTTACAAATCGGGCCGTGGGCCCAGTGGTTCATAAAATCGGGCATGAGGGCCAGTTGGATAATAAATGTGATTTCGGGTCAGGGACCCTATATTTTATAATGGTGATTTTGGGTCAAGGACCCTAAATGGAATTATGTGGTTTTATGGAAATTTCGGGCAGGGCCCAATGGTAATGGTGTGGTAAAAGGATTTAATAAAACTGTTTTTCCATATACCATCTGGATACAAGGATATATGATGGTCTCCTCCAGATGTCTGGGACACTGGGGAAGTCACGGTGCATTGCCTGCGAGGGGTCATTATACGGAGCAGCCGGACCGTATGATGACTCAGGAGCAGGATTGCTATGATTGACGTCAGGGACGTCAGACATCAGGGATGTCAGATATATGGACCCGGAGAGACCCCGGGCAGCACGCGTAGCTTATGAAACTGTGAGACATGACGTCAGGGACGTCTAGCATCAGGGATGCTGGTGATGGTAATGGTAAAATACGAATTAATGAAATAGCTTTCCGGGTGGATTTATGGTTGTGTGATTTTAATGAATTAATGTTCATTTATGGTAGTGGGTGGTGACCCACATGGTTTTAATATGTATGGTGGTGGTATTCCACGGTTTTGGGCTGAGTTCCCACACATGGTTTTTGGTTAACGGTTTTTGGGCTAAGGCCCTAATGGCTCGGTTGAGCAAACGTTTTGGTTACTGGTTTTTGGTGGCATGCATACGTTTTTATTGGAGGGCATAAATGTCTTATAAATGTATTTGGTAAACTTATTGGTTTTTGTCCACTCACAGCTTTTGGTTTTAATGCCCTTCAGGTTGATTACGGATGCGATTGCAGCAGAGACTGGGACATTGCAGATCTCCTCCATCGATCCTTGCGCACTCTGGATGCCCTGTTTGGGCAGTGGCTCTTGGTCATCCTTTGTCTGACACCCCTTGTTGGACGGGAGCAGGGCACATTCCATGGTAATCCCGTGGGGATTGGGATGGGTCCTGTCAGCCACGGCGGCGATATGCCCAGAAACCCGAGAAGGTTTGATTTTCTTCCCTGTTTCGAAACACTGGTTTTTGACGTTGGGATTGCTTGCTTACTTCTGAAACATGTCCTAGGAACCTAGACGACCATTTTGGACCATGAACCACGGCCGGAATCTCGACGAGTCGCCGGAGTTGATGACCTGAGTTCTCAGCCGATTTTCCCGTCAGTTTTCAGGTAGTTTAATCCACCTAAAAATTAGTTTGGATGTCACAGAACCATAGAGGGGATTATGACGAGTCCATAGGATCAAACCGCATCAAAAATGGTGGTCTGGAACTCGATCTGTGATCGGGTCAAGCCGCGGGTCGACGGCAACCCGGTTACAGACCCGGTTTCAGAACCCGGTTACTGTAGCATGACATCATCATTGTTGACTTGAATGTTGACCTGGCGCGTGGGGGCGCGTGAAGGGTATTTTGGGAAAACTTCCAACATGACTTTTAATCTATTCGATGTAACGGACATTTTGGGATTGGTTTCGTGTCGATCGGACACCGTCTCGATAGTGTTCGGGATGTCCGAAGGTTTTAAATTAAGTTTAAAAATAAGTAAAAATTCGGGAAAATTACGGGACTTTGATAGGATGTTAATGATGAGGTTAGTGACCCTCTAATGTGATTTGGACAGGATTGGGAGTCCCGGTGATAGTGGTGTGGCCCGGGAGGGCTGGTGGCACGCATATCGAGGCACACGGTTAAAACGGTCTGTGAGTGAACTTTGGTTTTATAAATCCTATGCATGCTTAAATGTGTTATATGGTTTATATACATGATTTCTATGATGGTATTTGTGAGCATTGATTTCGGGTATATTGCACGTATTTCGAGGTGTTTTCCGTATTTCACGTATATCGGGATTAACGGTTTATTTGTGGTTTTGCGTGCTTGTGGTTAAATAAATAATATGATAAAATGGTTTTTATATTGGAAAGATGAATTCGGGCTTGAGGCCCACTTGTTTTGGAAATCTCGGACTTGGAGTCCATTTGAGTACGTAATCGGGCCGTGGGCCCAGTTGGTTTATAAGTCGGGCATGAGGCCCAGTTGGATTTAAATGATGATTTCGGGCCAGGGGCCCTATATTTAATAAATGTGGTTTCGGGTCAGGGACCCTAAATGGAAATGTGTTGTTTTATGGAAAATTCGGGCAGGGCCCATTGTGATGTTGTGAAATGAATTAATAAAAACTGTTTTCCATATACCATCTTGATACAAGGATATATGATGGTCTCCTCCAGATGTCTGGGACACTGGGGAAGTCACGGTGCATTGCCTGTGAAGGGTCACCATACGGAGCAGCCGGACCGTATGATGACTCAGGAGCAGGATTGCTATGATTGACGTCTGGGACGTCAGACATCAGGGATGTCAGAAATATGGACCCGGAGAGACCCCGGGCAGCACGCGTAGCTTGTGAAACCGTGAGACATGACGTCAGGGACGTCTAGCATCAGGGATGCTGGTGATGGTAATGGTAAAATACGAATTAATGAAATGGCTTTCCGGGTGGATTTATGATTGTGTGATTTTAATGAATTGATGTTCATTTATGGTCGTGGGTGGTGACCCACATGGTTGTTTATGTATAGTTATGGTATTTCACAGTTTTGGGCTGAGTTCCCACACTTGGTTTTTGGTTAACGATTTTTAGGGCTAAGGCCCTGATGGCTCGGTTGAGCAAACGTTTTGGTTACTGGTTTTCGTGGCATGCATACGTTTTTATTGGAGGGCATAAACGTCTTATAAATGTATTTGATGAACTTACTGGTTTTTGTCCACTCACAGCTTTTGGTTTTAATGCCCTTCAGGTTGATCACGGATGCGATTGCAGCAGAGACTGGGACATTGCACACCTCCTCCATCGATCCTTGCGCACTCTGGATGCCCCGTTTGGGCAGTGGCTCTTGGTTTGTCTGACACCCCTTGTTGGACGGGAGCAGGGCACATTCCATGGTAATCCCGGGGGGGATTGGGATGGGTCCTGTCAAGCAGGGTCGTCCCGAGTTAATTCCGGGGGGATTGGGACGTGTCCTGTCATATAGAGTTAGAGGACAGTCTCTGCATGTGGGCCTCACGTGCCTACGCAAAGGTTTTCTTCAACCTGGTGACATGCCAGGATCATGTCACTAGTTGGCACCATGTGCCTATGCTGTTCCAGGGCCGTGTTCCACCTTTGTTCCAAGTTCCAGAGCCATGTCCCACTTTGTTCCATCGAGTGGCACCCTTGTTCCAAATCTCCAATTCTGGTCCTAGCCGAGAACCAGAACAATGTGCTTGTGCCCGTCCATGCTCATGTTCTAGCCTTGTTTCAGCTTTAGGCTGTGTTTTGGGTCCGTGTTCCATGTTCAGTATAAAACCAAATTAATATCTGGATTAAATTCAAAAGTAAATTAAAACTTTTGGACTCATATAGCACTGCGTTGGAGTTTAAAGGTCACACTAAAAGGGGTGTGAGGTCCGAGGAGCAGCTAAGGACGGTGAAGTGAATGGGGCGGAATAACCAAAGGTGGAATGGAAGCTTTAAAACGGGTCGGGTAATCGGCTAAATTCTCCACTTCCCTGGATTGCCCTCCCAAGAAAAAGTAGCATCTAACAACCATTCGCTAAATTCTCTTGTTGCCAAAAAAATTTAAAAAAATCACTAATTCCAAATATCATTGCCATAGAATGGGGGCAATTGGGGAAATAAAAAATGTTAAAGTTATTTGAGTGCGTGCAGTTAGCTATTATCCCAAAGGGAAGAAGCATCTCATTTCGTTTACAGATTTTCAAAGAGTAAGAGGAGTATAGTTTACATCGCCTGGCTACTTTCTCTCCTCTGCGGAACTCTGCCTTTCTTCTCTCGCCTGCTCTCTGTAATGGCGATCTGCTTTGCTCCTCTCTCCACCTCATTCTCAGGTATGTCTTTACTCAACCGGGGAATCGCTCTCAGCTTTTCCTCCTTTTGTGTTCGTTTGCTAGGAATGGTTCGAAAACAATTTTAGTGAAAAAAAAACCCATGGATTTCAGTTTATTTTTCTTTTCACGAGCATCCAATTTACATTTACTAGCATTTTTTTTGTGAAAATATTATACTCGAAGTGGACGTTATGAAATCCCCTCCAGAACCGCCTGATCGTTTCGGCTGAAATGTTGGAGCAGCTCACTCGAGGTTTATTTAAAGATGTTCGTCGTCAAGCTAAGACTAAGTTAATGGTTTTTTCTATTGCAGGATTTTTCATTTGTCTAATCTTCTCTATTGCTAGTGGATTGTTCAATTGTGTAATTCTTTTGTGATTTAGAATTTTTATCTGATTTCTGAAATATAGATACATATACATATTGTTTAATTTAAATCCCTTATAGCCTTTAGTGCGACGATCTGAATTAATATATTTTAAATTGTAACTTGTTTTTCACCTGTTTAGAGTTTGGAGTCTTTGGACTTTGGTATGTTGTTGATTTTATGTTTGTATAATGTCACCCTAATGTGTTAAGACCTGTAGGCGGCGGATGTCAGCTGAAGGCACGTGATATTTGGTGGTCCAGCAACGGCAAGAAAGGAGTAAAGCTCACTACCCAAAGCCAAAGGAAAAATATTCAACTGCCGGCCAAGCGCAATTTTGCCATTCGGGCTGAATACAGGTACGCCTATTTCCATCCCAGTTGATCGAAACTATTCTTGTTTTTTTATTAACTTTGATTCTTAACCAATATCCAATTTCTGCACTCCTCTATATGCAATTACGCAGTGATGATAGTAGAGGCGGAGGTGCTGATTTTCTTGCTGGTTTTCTCTTAGGAGGTGCTGTCTTTGGGACTTTGGCTTATGTTTTTGCTCCACAGGTGGTTCCGTATTCCCTGCATTATTTTCTACTCTTGCGCGTTATATTCATTGTGTATGGAGTAATATGACTTACCATGGAGTAATATGACTTACCATGCATAATTTTCTATTTTACTCATGCTTAATGAAGTGAAATCTCTATGCTTACTGAAAGAGGTTGGGTGTTGCACTTACATTATAATCAGTTCTCATTGTGAATGGAGTCATTCTTACTTCGTCAAGTCAAGATAACAGGGATGAATCAATTCCTGTTTTCATTGCATTAATATGCTTCCTTGCAACATTGCATTGCTTAAATTAAATAAGTTTTCTTTGTGAATGTTAATATTCTTGCAAAAGAAAATCCGTCATTTGAATTTTGTAGCCTGCTGCTGCTACCAATTTCCACTTTTATCTTCTGCAGGTAAAATGATTACTATAATGATGGTTAGAAATTTGTTTCTCTGACTTTATATTCATGACATGACCAGTCTTAGACTCTTAGTACTTTTTCATTTTTGGTCATTTAATTTAAATTTTAGATTCTCATGCTCCCACCAACCCTCCTTTTTTGGATGAATAGATTGGCACAAAGACTTTGTGCTACAGATTTTGAAATTACTATCGGCTCTCTGTAGTGCTTTATAGGGTCTTGAATCTAGATTTTTGTTGCCTAATTGTGTTCTTAGAGTGACCCTTAAGTTATGTTTGGTGCCTAGGGTTTGGATAACTCAGTAGATTCAAGGAATATTGAATTAAGAAATGAAATCCAACTTCCAAATTTTTTCCAAGTTAAAGGAATTGGATGGGTTAGTTATAAGGCGCTGATATTGTACCATTTTGTGGGGATTCGAAGGTAGAAGTTTTCTTCATGATTAATCCATCTTCTGGCTTCAACTTGGACAAAATGTGGAAGTTGGCTTTCATTTCTCCAACAACCCTTAAATCTAGTGAGTCATCCAATTCGATCTTAGTCACCAAACATGGTCTAAAGATATAGGATTAGTATGCAACAAATTTTATTTCATTTGGGTTTTCATCCAGGTTTGCATTTTTGTCTTATGCAGATTAGAAGATCCCTCCTTAATGAAGATGAATATGGATTCCGGAAGGCCAGAAGACCAATATATTATGATGAAGGTTTGGAGGTAACACATATTCACGACTGGACATCCAACCTTTTCCGCTTGTTGGAGATGCAATTTATCCTTCCTTTTTTTTTTTCCTTTTTTTTTTTCAAATCCCAGAAGAAAAATTATCTGACTGTTAGACTATCTTTTTCTGGGAAGCAGAAGACCAGGCAGACTTTGAATGCAAAGATAAGCCAGCTCAACTCAGCCATTGACAATGTCTCTTCACGTTTGAGAGGTGGGAACAATCCACCCACGGTTCCAATTAAAAATGATCCTGAAGTAGAAGCTACCATGTGAAGTTCGTTTCATGCTCTTTTAGGTACCAGTGGTGCTGATTCATGAAGTTTATATCTTCGGAGACCAGATACACAACTGGATGTGTAACTATGTGGTCTTGGCATACTTTCTATTGAAATGTTTATTTCACTATTTGGGTTATTTTAGTTAGACTGAAGCTTCCATATTGATAAATTTCTTTGCGAGTTAGTGGTTAATAAATGGACTTCGAGGCTCATGGAATTGTTGGTGATGGGATTTAAAATTAAAGTACTGCTTCAGATTTCTTGTGAACTGTTCCGACTACCTATTAAGTATATTTTTGTCCTTGTGATTGCTTTTATAAATTAAGCACAGGTTTTAGGCTGTTCTTCTGGTGGTCCAATTAGAAAAGTCGGGGGGCGTGTATACTAGCTAGAGCCTAGAGGGGAGATCCCAAACAAATCAATTCTTTCGTTTCATATAGCTATAGATTTCTTATGAATCTAGGTTATTTGCAATAAGCTGATACCAAAAAGCAATTAAGCAACTTATTTCTTAGCAAGGTACAAATTAACAATCAAATGGAGTCAAGTGAGAATGAATCGAATCTTGATAAGAGCCATCTGGCTGCTTGAGAAGCTCAAGTGCCTGGTTAATGTCAAAAGTTAATCTTTCAAGGACTTGTTCAACGATGATGTCTAGGTTGTTATGAGTTTAGATTACGAATAGGATTACTCCTCCTACCCTCGATACTATAAATCACAAGATGTTATGACTGTCACTCAAACAATTACATTAATAATTATATGCAAACAAGTTAACAAAACTTATATAGACATAAATTAAATTCATGAAGCATAGTAATCCAACAAATTTAGCATGCATAACAATCACAATCAAGAGCCAGAAATCTAATTATGAACTGACATGTTGGGGCTTTATGCAACCATAATTCTAGAAAGACTACTCACACATAATTGAACTTAAAAGCATAATACAAAATTGCATTAAAATTATAATGAAAATAAAAGTTCAGAGTACTAATGAAGGAGGACAATGTTGCACAACAGAAGACACGACATGCTTTCTTCTCTAAGCCTCAAGTCCAAATTGAAGAACAAAAGAAACTGTATATGAAAACTAAATTCAATTTGCGGCTAGGGTTGTATAGCCTACGAATTGGGAAATGAGAACCTATTGCCGTGAATCCTAAAGCTCTTATTTATATAGCCTTTAATCCGCTAAAGTTTAGGAAACCCTAGAACAAGGAATTCTCATGAAAAACGGAGTAGTATGGTTGTTCCAACTAGAATTGATCAGCAAACAATAAATCCATGTTGGATTAGGAGACTTTTGTAGTCAGGAAGTGTGACAAACAATTCTTGGTCTTTCTTGCATGTTAAGGTATCTTCTTGGGTCTTATGAGGTTTCTTGGACATCACACAATGAGCTGGACTGTACTTAGATGTTCGGAACACAGCTGGACAAATTCTAGGCTCCAAAACCTCCATAATTGGGTTTTTTAGGCCTTTCTAGAACTGGGCATGCCACCGACCTTAGGCACTAAGCCAAATCTCGCCTTTGGTTTATTAATGTCATACTTTGAAGTTTTCAGGCTCAGAGGTAACTTAGAAACAAATCGAGACATGAGATCCTAAATCTGGGCCAAATCTTGGTCCAGACTCGTCCCAAGACATCCTTTTTTTATTTCTTGAACATGCTCCAAAACAGGCCTTGATAGTGCACTTGGAAGGTGCATACTTGAGTGTCACAAGCACACACTTGGTAAGGAGGGTGCATAGATTGGACCGCATGCACATAGGTGACAACACCGAGCATCTTTAGCCTAGGACACATCCAGGGACATGGACTTGGCTAGTGCTCGGTTAGGACACGTTTAGGGACACGTACAACACCTAGGACAGAGCTCAAGGAAGCCTGACATGTCTAGGGACATGTACTCCAAAGTGGCACCACAACAGGTCCTCAGATGTGTCCAGGGACATGTCCTATATTCAATTTAGGGCCCAATTTTCATCATGAGATAACTTCTTCGTTGTAAATCTAATTTGAGCCATTCGGTTTCCATTCTTCTTATAATCATTTTATCTTTTCAATTATGCACAAGTCTCATAAGATAGATCATTTTCTATTATTGATGATGTGGATTCACTCAAAAGATATGGAAAAGAGGTACAAAGGATTACAATGAAATAAAAAAGTAAAGCAAAGAAGGAGTAGTGAAGGTCGAGCCACAACAGAGGCACAACAAGTCTAATTCTCTCCAAGATCCAAGATCCAAGATCCACGCTCAAGTCTCCTCTCAAATACAAAGAAAAATTAAAGTGTTTAAAAAGTCTAAAACTCTGATTTGTGACTAGGGCTAAAATTAGGTAAAAAAAAAGGATCCTTGAACTATGGACTTAAGGAGACTCCTATAAATAAGGTATGAATTCCCTAGAATTTAGGAAACCAATCTAAAGAGGAATCCTCTAGAAAATCAAACTAACCATTCAATTCCAACTAGACTTTGAAAAGCAACAACCAATCCTTGTGCGATTAGGATAAGACTTGTGGCAAGAATTGTAAAAAAAACTTTTTGGTCTTTCTTGCAAGCAAAGGAAGTTTATGGGGTCTTCTAAGGTTGCCTAGATGTCACACAATGTGTTGGAATTTTCTTTGGACATTGAGAACATAGCTGGACCGATTATGGGCCCCAAAACAACTATAATTGGGCTTATTGAGAAATTTCTAGAACTTAGCATGCCTCGAACTTGAGACACTGAGCCACATAAAGTCTTGGGCTCATTAATGTCCTAACTTGAAGGTTTGAGAGTTAAGGCCCACACAGAAATTGGTCGAGACATCAGATCCCAAATCTAGGCCCAAATCTTAATCCAAATACCACCCGGGACATCCATTGGTCATTTATGGAATATGCTCCAAAATATGATGAGATTACTTTTGTAAATTACTTTCCTTTTGTGTCACACGTGTACAAATGGCAAGGTGGATCATTGGGGGAGTTGACTGATGTGAACACCAAGATCGACGGATGTCGTAAGTTTGAGCTTGCCCTGCGAGGTTAGATCCTGTTGTTGATATTATGTTACATTGAAGGAGATTTGGTCCAAGGTACCTTGGTGTTACTCAATAGTGAGTCAGAGTTGTGTTGGTGACTCGAATGGTGACCATGGAGCCGTGAGTGCCAGCTAAGTACGACGTTATGAGACGTGTGATGTTGACATGGTAAAATTCAGGAAATGCAGAGAAATTGTGAGATTTGATAACTCTCGGTGTGGGAGAGATGTCAGATTGATTTAAGACTAGCAAAGTGGTGACAGTTTGGCTGGATGTGTCAGCGTGGATTGATGAGTGATATTTGGTGACTCCTAGTGGGAGTAGATGTCAGGGTGGATTGATGATTGAGAGCAACCGTCAAGTTGAGTGTGTCAGCTAAATGTGTTAGCGTAATGGTAGAATTATCGAGTGGTATCAACTCATAATATGTGATCAATTTCACTCGAAGTGGTTGAGTGTAGACGATGCGATGTGAGTGTTGGTGTCACGTTTGGGTGCAAACAAGTATTGTGCTGATTAGTGTGGGTACACGTGTATACATGATGTGAGGCTGAAATTGCTTTCCACGAATTGGATGTGGACTTGGATAGTTGGAATTTGGGGGACGAAATTATTTAAGGAGGGAAGGTTGTAACGACCTGTCCAGAATGTCGGGATTAAATATTAATTAATTATGGATTTAGAATGATTAATCGAGGGTTAGTTGAGAGGAATCGGACGGACAGTGTAAAATAACCATTTTGCCCATAGATTTGGGCAAAATGTTGACTTTTGACTCGGGGAGTCAAACATACGAGGACCAAGTACTGTTACGTAGATCGGGATGTTATGAGTACGTAGACAGGTGGTACGACGAAATCGAACGTCGAACGGGGAAGTTATGGTCACGGGAACGAAATCGAGAATTTACATCTCGGAATTCGAATTAAATATTCTTTTAAATCAGATTAACTGATATTTTGTGTGGGGTCTTTGGATGAGTGACACTTGTCACTCATCCCATGTGTGGCTTTCCATAAAATAGGGATCTTGTCTCATTGGCTAATTATATATATATATATATTATTCACTCATCACTCATCTCACAATCCTTACCTTCCATCTCTCTTTCAAATCTCTCATCCTCACCCTTCATCTCCATCATTTTCTATAATCTTCATCATCCTTAGACTACATCTCTGACATGACCCGTCTCAACTGGACTTTGATAATCGTCTCACTCATCCAGTCTTGCTCCCGTCTAACAAGTCAACCGAAGTCCCGAAACTACCTCTCAGCACCTGTCAGACAAGGGATGACTAGATCGATTTCTGCTCATTCCTCCGCCTCTTGGTTTGCCCCGAATCTCGTGCCACGGCCTGAAGGGTCATCAAAAACAGGAAATGTAACGACCCGTCCCAAATTCCAGGTTTAGATTAGTGACTAATCACGATTAGTGAGGCTAATCCGTGATTAGTTGGGCGAAATCGGACGAACGATGCGAAATGACCGTTTTGCCCCTGATGGTGGCAAAACATTGACTTTTCAATCGGGCGGTCAAAAGGACTTTGACCGATGACCGTGACGTAGTTCGTGACGTCACGAGTTCATAGACAGGTGGCACGTTCAATTCCGACGTTCGAGGAAGAAGTTATGACGTTCGAAAGTTTAGGGGCATTTTGGTAATTTTGGATAAAAGGGGTCAAATGTTGACTTTTTGACCAGGAGGTCCGATGGACGAGGGCCGAAGACCGTTATGTAGATAAGGACGATATGAATCCGTAGACAGGCGGCACGTCGAATTCGGACGTTCGACGGCGAAGTTACGGTTCACGGAAGTTCCCAGTTACTATTCACGACGACACGTTTTACGAGACAAAAAGTGCAGTTTTGTCTCTAGTGGGCCCAGATATTTGCTGGAGGCCCAATGGATGAGTGACAAGTGTCACCCATCCAATGGACATCATTTTTCCTTCATGCATCTCACCTGCCTCTTCATCGATCATTCCTCTCCATTTCAAACCATTTTCACCCGATCCCATTTCACCCAAAATCCAAAAACCTTCATCCCTTATGATCTGAGGAACCAGGAGAGTGAGATAGGAGGACTAGGACGGCAGCTGGTGGCTGGAACCGCCGTGGGCGGTGGCGGGAGCCCAAAACCCGATCGGGTACCCGGTAAGCCCGTTTTTCCTCATTTTTCGATGTGAGCATTATGGTTGGTTTTAAATGATTAGGGAATGATTATTAGGATGCTAGGAAGGTTTTAGGACGGTTTTGGTGAGGGTTAACGGCTGAGAAGCCGTGGGGGACCGATCGGAAAAAAATGGGACCGTGAGGTCCATTTCGAACCAAGGGGTTTCGGGTAGTTTTCTTAGGTTGTAAGGATTGGGATAGATTGGAAATGAGAAAATAGGAATTTAGGAATTGGAACGGAGGAAATCGGACCGAAAATGAGGGAGAAGGAGGCCTGGACCGGTTACGCCGGTCCAGTTGCAGCGGTTGGACCGGACCGGCCAGCCCAGACCGGTTCGATCGCTGGAGCAGGTGACACTGTAGCGGCGCGTGAGGCCCACGCGCAGCCACTTCAGGCGGCGCGTGAGGGCGCGTGGCAGGGAATCTGGGGAAGGTTCCAACATACGAAATCATCTATTCGATGTAACGAACATTTTGGGACTGGTTTCGTGTCGATCGGACACCGTCTCGATATGTTTCGGAGCATCGGAAGGTTTAGGTTCGGGATTAAAAATAGTTAAAAATACGGGAAAATTACGGGGCTTTGGTAGGAGGTTAATTAAGTAGTTAGTAACCTTCTATTACGATTTGGACAGGTTTGGGAGTCCCGGTGACGGTGATCGGCTCGGGGAGCCGTATGGCACGCAAATCGAGGCGGCAGCTCGGACGGTCTGTGAGTGGACCTTGTTTTCTAAATTGGTGCATGCATAAATGTTTATTATATGTTTTATTACTTGTTTGATGATGCCATGGGTGCATTTGTATGTGGTTACGTATAAGCACGTATTTCGAGGTTTCGGCCTTATACGGTGCTTATACGGGTCTGTATTTCTTTATTGATTTAAATGAACTGAATTTGGATTTCAAAATGATAAACTCGGGTATGAGACCCATTTGGTTTTGTCTCGGGCATATGACCTCAGATTCCGGGCACGGTGCCCAGTTGGTGTCCTATGTTCGGGTACGAGACCCAGTCACTTTACGGTTTTGATTTCAGGTCAGGGAACCTTAAATGGATTCCCAGGTTCATGACGGTTTATGGGAACCGGCATGAACCCTTGTTATGGTATCATGGTTCATGACGGTTTATGGGAACCAGCATGAACCCTTGTTGGTTATTACGGTACATGACGGTTTATGGGAACCGGCATGTTACCTGGTTATGTTATTACGGTACATGACGGTTTATGGGAACCGGCATGTTACCTGATTATGGATATTATGGATCATGACGGTTCAGGGGAACCGGTCATGAATGTTTATGTTATGTATATATATGTTCGTCTACCTTCCTTTACTTCTATTATCTCCTCCGGGGAGGGTCGTTGGCCTGGGTGGACCCCGGAGTAGTCACGGAGCACCGACTGAGTGGAGTCACCCCCCAGTTGGGTTCCTTACTCTCAGGAAGGCTATGATTACTATTACCTCGGGTAGGGTCAGTGGTCTGCGGACATTGATCTTGACTTTGAGAAGACTCGGATTGAGACCTGGGTAGCACGCGCGTGGCTTTGGATACCGTGACAGGATTGGTTGTGTGACTTATATATATGTATGTGATGGATATATGATATATGATATGTGGTGTGTACAGGTGTGCACAGGATTTGGGCAGTGGCCCGTATGGTCGTTTTCATTGTGGTCCTTTCGACCTTGGTTTATATCTGCTTTGGGCTTAGTCCCACATATGGTTTGTTTTGGATAAATGGTTTTCGAATGCATGCATGCTTTTTAGTGGAGGGTACAAATGTCTTCCTTATTAAATGTTTTATAAACTTTTGTTTTGTCCACTCACAGTTTTTAATGTTTTGACTGCCCTTCAGGTTGACATCGGATGTGGACTGTAGCAGAGACCGAGATATCACATACCTCCTCCGGATCCTGGCGTACTCTGATAGCCCGGGAGGGCAAAGGACGAAAATATCCCTTGTCTGACACTTCGTGTCAGACGGGAGCAGGGTCATCCCGCACTAATCCCTGTGGGATTGGGATGGATCCTGTCAACGTGGTATCAGAGCGGGGTTGTCTCTATTCGAGCAACCGTGTTGCTTTTGGGGTATGTACGCAGGTCGAGGATGTGATATCTCATGGGGCTGCAGTTCGTGGTCAACCTGATTGTCGGGGTGCCGGTACGATAGTTAGTAGGATTGGCAAGCCTTGGTTCGGCACTCGATGCCGGGGTTGCCATGGTTCTGTCAGGGTTAGCAGTGTGGAACCCTACGGAAAGCTTAACGTAGTATTACGTTAGAGTTTTGGATCGTGAGACGGTTAGTTGGGATCGTCTTCACGATGTCGTAGGATCGATTCCGACGACTGGTTAGGAGTTGTGACCATTAGATGGTCAGATTATGTTGAGTTAAATGGATTTATTGCAGTTGGCAGTTAGCAACCAGATTCGAGGAATCCGAGTTGGATTGTTGGTAGGATTGGATTGACGTCTTTACGATGTCGGACCGCAGGGTCGGTCAGATTGTTGATTTTACTGCTTTTCGCAGGTGGGTTCAAAGGAACTCTAGGTGTGATCGTGGAACCCTACCGTATGTGTATGGTTCGGAAATGGGAGTTGACTAGTGGTTTGACTTGGACGACTATTCGGATTTGGATTCGTTAGTCGGTCTAGTCATGTCAGCTTGTGTTGGGACTGCACTTCGCAGTCAGGGTTGTACGTATCGGTTAGACCGAGTTGGTTGTCGTGCTACTTCAGTTGTGGGTTGGTGCAACTAAGGTCGTGGATGACCTGGTAGACGACAATGGTTTAGTCAAGTTACGACAGGATAGAGATTGTTGGAAAAGTTACCAAGGTTGGTACTTGTCGATGGAATCCCTGAGTGGGATACAAAGTAGTTAGTACGGGCGATTGATTCCGTTGGATACGGAGTCTGGATATAGCGATGTCTGGTAGTTAGGTCTGCACGAGTCTGTGGAAGGCACTACTACCGAGAGTGGTTGTAGCTGTGGTTGTTGGGAATCGAGGATGTTCAGGGGACGTTTCCTTTTCTCGTATGAGTTGTCAGGATGACTGTACTCATAATTGTTGGGTACGAAGGAGGCAGAGTTTCTCCTATTCGAGCAGAGGTGCGGGGTCGTCGCTTGGTGTGAGCGGAGATCCAGGGTGTCAGTTTTGCACACGGCGTGTTGATACTGACACTAGTTTTGGTGATAGTGCGTGGTGCTGGTACTAGCGCTGGTACTGGTGCCGGTGATCGTGATGATGATGAGTTACGGATCGGGGTGTGACTCCGTCGTAATGGGCATATGTTCGGTATCTGTGGTTCAGGAGTGGAACTCAGATAGAGTTAAACTGGTTAGGGGACACGTGGTTGATGTCCGGGTATGTTGTTTCCAATCTTGTTGGAACTTCGGAATCGCGAGAGGTTGCGATTGAGGTGACGAGTGGAATGCGGGTTTTCCGCATTGGTAATGGGTATGTCGAAGTCATTTTGGGTGACTTCTCAGGTTCTACCATAATTGATGGTGGTAGATGACGTTGATGATATAGATGTTGTTGGTTGCCACTAGTACACTGATCGTGTATTGGTTGGTGGACCCGGGATTTGTTCTGAATCATCAGGAGGAGATGAGTATATCGAAGTTAGATGACTGAGATTCCTCATTTTCTACTTGGTGGCAGACGATGTTAGGTTACATGACGTGGTGAGTGCAGCGAGTTTGGTTGTATTCACATAGGATGAGTTTTGATGTCACGGTCTTGTATCATTTTTGGTTTTCCTCGGTGGAATGACAAGGATCGATACGAGGTAATCAGTGATAACCCATCGTCTAGGCGTGTCTCGTCGTAGACTAATCTGTTTAGATGTGGGAATTGGTTTAGGACTTCGGGTATCGTTATGGATCTGGATCGTGGTCTTGATGATCCAGATAGGTGGAGAGTTTATCGCTCATACTTGGATGTTTGAGTGGGGCATGTTGGGACTGAACTTCTTTTCGAGGTAAATCCCATATGGCTTATTACTCGCCTGAGTAGTTGTCCGATGAGTAGTTGTCCGACGTGGTCGGATATGGTCGGCCTTAGATGTGTTGATGTTGGGATTGGCTTCCCTATGAAGTCAATCGATCGTATTGTGGTAATCGGTTGAGCGAGTAACCGATAGGTTTGGTTTTGGTATGTCTCGGTAGACGTGAACGATATTTCAGGTTTCGGAATCAGATTTCTAGATGACGATTTAGGATTTGATTTTGGAACTTGAAAGAGGATTTCTGGAGTTGGGGTTTGGAATCGGATTCTGGGTGACGATTCAGGATTTGATTCTAAAGCTTGACTGTGGATTTTCTTTTATGGATTTGGGTTCGGAATAGTTATTCCAAATGCTAGCTTACGGAATAAGGATTTCGGATTCGGATTTGAACATGGATATGGATACGACTTCTGGGTTCGGATTTGGGATTTCTTACGAAATTGCGGATTCGGATTCGGATTTGGAAATAAATAATGGGTCGGAGTTTCGATTGTCTAATACTGGATTGGACAAATGGACTCCATCGTAGAAACGTGATTGGCTACAACCTAGGTGGTTGTAGGCTGATTGATGGGTAGATGTACGTACCTTGTACGTTGTTCAAGGTACTATACTAGGCAGACTTGTCGTGCCTGGCGACGGTATATAGGAGATACCGGTGGTACGTTGGAGAGCGTGTTGGTAGTCGGCTTGGTTCCGATACCATTGGATTAGTCGGGGTCGTGGACTGGACATTGGATACTGTGCATTGGGTCATAGTGGTTCCGATGAGTCTAGTTACACACAGGTCGAGTGAAATGCTTGTGGTTAGTGTAACCACGAGTGTGTGTCATATCAGTTTGCGACTCACAACTGTCAAGTACTGACAGTTTGTAGGAGGTGTCAGCGTGGATCGTTGAGTGAGGTCTGATGACTCCCAGTGGGAGCAGACGTCAGGATATCTTAGTGATTGAGTAAGGAACCGTAGAGTTGTTTATGTCAGCGAAAGGGTAGATTTGACAAGTGGGTCGATCATAGGATACTTGGGCTACTCTGATACTGACAGGTGGTGTCAGTTCGGAGCGTACGACTACGGTCATTCGACGTGGTCGAATGTAGTCGATACGACATGGGTGTTAGTGGTACGTCTGATTGCAGACGAGTATTATTCTGGTTAGTGGGTGTACTAGTGTACACGTGTCAGGATATCGAATTATTTCCACGCGGTGGATGTGGAATCAAGATAGTTGGAGTTTCGAGAACGAAACTAATTAAGGAGGGAAGAACGATTGGATTTAGGTCGGTTGGAATTTCGAGGACGAAATTAATTAAGGAGGGAAGGTTGTAACGACCCGTCCCAAATTCCAGGTTTAGATTAGTGACTAATCACGATTAGTGAGGCTAATCCGTGATTAGTTGGGCGAAATCGGACGAACGATGCGAAATGACCGTTTTGCCCCTGATGGTGGCAAAACATTGACTTTTCAATCGGGCGGTCAAAAGGACTTTGACCGCTGACCGTGACGTAGTTCGTGACGTCACGAGTTCATAGACAGGTGGCACGTTCAATTCCGACGTTCGAGGAAGAAGTTATGACGTTCGGAAGTTTAGGGGCATTTTGGTAATTTTGGATAAAAGGGGTCAAATGTTGACTTTTTGACCAGGAGGTCCGATGGCCGAGGGCCGAAGACCGTTACGTAGATAAGGACGATATGAATCCGTAGACAGGCGGCACGTCGAATTCGGACGTTCGACGGTGAAGTTACGGTTCACGGAAGTTCCCGGTTACTATTCACGACGTCACGTTTTACGAGACAAAAAGTGCAGTTTTGTCTCTAGTGGGCCCAGATATTTGCTGGAGGCCCAATGGATGAGTGACAAGTGTCACCCATCCAATGGACATCATTTTTCCTTCATGCATCTCACCTGCCTCTTCATCGATCATTCCTCTCCATTTCAAACCATTTTCACCCGATCCCATTTCACCCAAAATCCAAAAACCTTCATCCCTTATGATCTGAGGAACCAGGAGAGTGAGATAGGAGGACTAGGACGGCAGCTGGTGGCTGGAACCGCCGTGGGCGGTGGCGGGAGCCCAAAACCCGATCGGGTACCCGGTAAGCCCGTTTTTCCTCATTTTTCGATGTGAGCATTATGGTTGGTTTTAAATGATTAGGGAATGATTATTAGGATGCTAGGAAGGTTTTAGGACGGTTTTGGTGAGGGTTAACGGCTGAGAAGCCGTGGGGGACCGATCGGAAAAAAATGGGACCGTGAGGTCCATTTCGAACCAAGGGGTTTCGGGTAGTTTTCTTAGGTTGTAAGGATTGGGATAGATTGGAAATGAGAAAATAGGAATTTAGGAATTGGAACGGAGGAAATCAGACCGAAAATGAGGGAGAAGGAGGCCTGGACCGGTTACGCCGGTCCAGTTGCAGCGGTTGGACCGGACCGGCCAGCCCAGACCGGTTCGATCGCTGGAGCAGGTGACACTGTAGCGGCGCGTGAGGCCCACGCGCAGCCACTTCAGGCGGCGCGTGAGGGCGCGTGGCAGGGAATCTGGGGAAGGTTCCAACATACGAAATCATCTATTCGATGTAACGAACATTTTGGGACTGGTTTCGTGTCGATCGGACACCGTCTCGATATGTTTCGGAGCATCGGAAGGTTTAGGTTCGGGATTAAAAATAGTTAATACGGGAAAATTACGGGGCTTTGGTAGGAGGTTAATTAAGTAGTTAGTAACCTTCTATTACGATTTGGACAAGTTTGGGAGTCCCGGTGACGGTGATCGGCTCGGGAAGCCGTATGGCACGCAAATCGAGGCGGCAGCTCGGACGGTCTGTGAGTGGACCTTGTTTTCTAAATTGGTGCATGCATAAATGTTTATTATATGTTTTATTACTTGTTTGATGATGCCATGGGTGCATTTGTATGTGGTTACGTATAAGCACGTATTTCGAGGTTTCGGCCTTATACGGTGCTTATACGGGTCTGTATTTCTTTATTGATTTAAATGAACTGAATTTGGATTTCAAAATGATAAACTCGGGTATGAGACCCATTTGGTTTTGTCTCGGGCATATGACCTCAGATTCCGGGCACGGTGCCCAGTTGGTGTCCTATGTTCGGGTACGAGACCCAGTCACTTTACGGTTTTGATTTCAGGTCAGGGAACCTTAAATGGATTCCCAGGTTCATGACGGTTTATGGGAACCGGCATGAACCCTTGTTATGGTATCATGGTTCATGACGGTTTATGGGAACCGGCATGAACCCTTGTTGGTTATTACGGTACATGACGGTTTATGGGAACCTGCATGTTACCTGGTTATGTTATTACGGTACATGACGGTTTATGGGAACCGGCATGTTACCTGATTATGGATATTATGGATCATGACGGTTCAGGGGAACCGGTCATGAATGTTTATGTTATGTATATATATGTTCGTCTACCTTCCTTTACTTCTATTATCTCCTCCAAGGAGGGTCGTTGGCCTGGGTGGACCCCGGAGTAGTCACGGAGCACCGACTGAGTGGAGTCACCCCCAGTTGGGTTCCTTACTCTCAGGAAGGCTATGATTACTATTACCTCGGGTAGGGTCAGTGGTCGGCGGACATTGATCTTGACTTTGAGAAGACTCGAATTGAGACCTGGGTAGCACGCGCGTGGCTTTGGATACCGTGACAGGATTGGTTGTGTGACTTATATATATGTATGTGATGGATATATGATATATGATATGTGGTGTGTACAGGTGTGCACAGGATTTGGGCAGTGGCCCGTATGGTCGTTTTCATTGTGGTCCTTTCGACCTTGGTTTATATCTGCTTTGGGCTTAGTCCCACATATGGTTTGTTTTGGATAAATGGTTTTCGAATGCATGCATGCTTTTTAGTGGAGGGTACAAATGTCTTCCTTATTAAATGTTTTATAAACTTTTGTTTTGTCCACTCACAGTTTTTAATGTTTTGACTGCCCTTCAGGTTGACATCGGATGTGGACTGTAGCAGAGACCGAGATATCACATACCTCCTCCGGATCCTGGCGTACTCTGATAGCCCGGGAGGGCAAAGGACGAAAATATCCCTTGTCTGACACTTCGTGTCAGACGGGAGCAGGGTCAACCCGCACTAATCCCTGGGGGATTGGGATGGGTCCTGTCAGGAAAGATGTGAGTGGACAAAGTAATATAATTTAAAAACACATTTCAAAATATATCATTTACCCTCAAGTTTATCAAACCATGCATGCATAGAATCAAACACATGAATCACCGGCTTCCAAGCCAAATCACATGAATCATTTCATAAAACCATTTTATCATAAAATAAAGCACATAACTCGGGAATTACACATCTGAGGGTCCTCTGGGAATTACACATCTAGAGTTATCATCTTGCTAGGAATTACACATCCAGCCTCACCGGAAATTACACATCCGGTCCCTCCGGGAATTACGCGTCCGGAGTCCCTCCGGGAATTACACATCCGGAGTCACTTCGGGAATTACACATCCAAAATCTACCCAGGAATTACACATCTGGGGGCACTGAACATAAATACAAAATCAAAATCTTTATTTCAAAATCATCGTTAAAACCACGTCAAAACCATTTATCACGGGGTTTCATGCCCAAATCTCATTTCTCGTGAGTTCGTAAAATCATATCCGAAAATCATTCAATTCCATAAAATCATCTTTAACTCACAATCCAAGTCAAAACATCCTTTTAAAATCCCGGGCCTAGCCCTAAATCATCAATTGTACTTTCCTCGAAAAATGTACCCAAAACACTTATTAAAATAATCATTAAATCCAGTAAATAATCGTATCAAATCATCAAGAAATCATTTCAGTTCAAATCATGCCATAAATAATGTAAAAAATTTAACTATGCATGCATATCAATTTATAAAACAAACATCCACTCACACATCGTCCAAACTGCCCGTTTTCCGAGCTGCACACGGTTCCGTAATTCTGGTACTTTCCAGGAATCTCAAATCCTGTTCAAAATCATTATTCATGGTCACTAATGACTTAATTAACATCATATTAATTTCCCATAATTTTTCGGGAATTAATTACGAATTAAAAACGTAACATAAATTTTCGAACCCTCGAAACAATATCGAAACAATGTCTGATTGACTCGAAACCAACGCCAAAATGTTCGTTACATTGCATAAAATAAAAGCCATGTTAACCTCACCTTATGAATCGCATCCACGTGCCCTCACGTGCCCCCGTGAGTGGCTACGCGTGAAAACCACTCACGTGCTACAGTGTCGTCTCTCCCACCCGTTTAACTGATAAACGAATCTTGCGACCGGCAAAGCAACCCGATTCGATCCCCATCAATTCTGCACCAATTCCTACAATTTAACCGTCCATTAGCATCGTTATGGATCCAATTACGGTTTTGTAAATCCAATTACATAAACGCTTACCTCCATTCCTCAGTTCGATATCGATTTCTCTAAGAACAGACGAGCTCTGTTCATCCATCGTAGCCAACCAATTCGACCCGTTTTCTTTCAATTAATATAGCCAACAGCTTCATAGGACTATTCTAAGTATATTTTCAACCTCAATTTCATCCTTCAATCCCTCCAATTGCTCGACTCAAGTTCGAAAATCCAAAGTCTTCATCCCCTCTGTTCTAGCCCAAAACGACCTCAATTCCCTTCAAGTTTAATTGGGTTCGACTCAGTTTGAGCTCAATAACCTTAATCCAAGGTCAATTTCACTCATGGATGTCCACAAATTCAAATTCGAACTTAAGTTTATTTGAGGGTTTTCGGGTTTCTCTTCGGGTTTTCTTTCACGATTTATTTCCTATTCTCTGTTCTCCCTCTCTCACTTCCATTTAATTTCACATTTAATTTTTAGGGATACTCATCAAACTCTGTTTTCCCCCTTAGAACACACACACGGCTAAACCCATTTAAATTCCATCCACCGCCATCATCCAATTTGCACAATCACTGCCACTAATTATACTCTACACAGTGACATGTGTCACTCAAGGAGCTAAATGACTCATCAATGGGGCTGCATCATCAAAATATCAAAACCTGTCAGAATCACCGGCTAAATCACCGTCCTCAAAATATCAGAACCTGTCAGAATCACCGGCTAAATCTACATAGGACGATATGTGAGTTGAGTTTGTTTTCTAAATTGTGATGCATGCATAACTATTTTATATGGTTTACATGTGTGATTTCTATAATGATGATTGTGATATTGGTGATTCACATGATTGCACGTATTTCGAGGTAATTTTCGTAATTGCACGTATTTCGAGGTAATTCCGTATTTGCACGTATTTTGAGGTTTACAATTTTATACTATATTTCTACGTGATTGTGATTTTAATAGTGGTTCAATGGTATGATTTGGGATTTGGAAATATGGAATCGGGCTTGAGACCCATTTGATTGACAAACTATCGGACTTGGAGTCCATTTGATTTAATAAGGCTTCCGGTAGGGGGCCCAGTTGTTTACTTGATCGGGCTTGAGGCCAATTGATTATGATATCGAGCATGAGTCCCATTTGTGGTTTATAAATGTGATTTCGGGATTTGTGATGGTTTGATGGAAATTCTGGGCAGGGCCCTTTGTGATGTTTTGAAATGGATTTATTAAACTGTTTTCCATATACCATCTTGATATGAGGATATGTGGATGGTCTCCTCCAGATGTCTGGGACACTGATAGATCATAAGCCTGTGTCAGTTGAAGAAACTCCAGATAGATCTCCCTGTGTCAGTTAAAGAAACTCCACTTCCTTGGCATTACGGAAAGAACGAGGATAAAATTGATCTAAGAAACGGTGCCTGAAGTCCTCCCAACTCAGGGTGTTGGCATCCAATCCTGTCAACTGTAATCCACGCCACCATCGATACGCCTGACTACTCAGTATAAACGTGGCTAAAGGAACCATGTCTCCTGGTGGACATCGCATGATCTCGAAAATCCGTTCCAACTGTGTAACCCAATCATAAGCCTCATCCGGGCTAGTCTGGCCCGTGAAACTCGTGGCCCCCAAACGTTGAGCTCTCTCTACGTCTGGACCCTCCATTTCTTCGCCAGGCAGTGCACGAGGCTTGCGTCGCGGAGGCATCTTGAGGTATCTGTACGTAAAACAGATCAGTTAACCATACATGCACACAAGGTACAAGACTCAGATCGCAACCTAGTGCTCTGATACCAATTTGACAAGACCCATCCCAATTATCCCTCGATAACCGTGACAGATCCTACTCCAGTCTGACAATAACTCGAAAATACCAAAAGTAGTTTCAAATATATACATATAACACACAAAAACGATAACATTGTCAGACAAGGGATAGTTCAGTATTCCGAGACCGTTGACCTAGTCAACAGGTTTACAGAGCATAGGAAATATTTACATGTAGGGAACAAAATCCTACGCTGCAAAGTGTCTGAGTATGCAACGGTCCGTTTATTCCTCTGCCTCGAAATGAGCCTCAGTACCTGTGCACTGGCCTGGAGGGCAAATAAAACATCAAAGGTGTGAGTGGACAAAAATCAAGTTTAGAAATACATTTATCAAAATACAGTCTTACCCTCCAGTTTTCACAAACATGCATGCATATCATAACTCATAAATCAAATAATTAAGATATGAATATAAATCTCAAACATCAATAAAACACAGAATCCAGGTCCAATATAGAGTCACGTTATCCCTGCAACGCGTGCAAATCAATAGGCTCAAGGACCGCTCAAATCCCGAGCATCCGCCGCTGTGAACGCATCACTAGCCGGCAATCCGGATCTCGTGAACACATCACTTACCGATCCATATGTAATCCAGCACATCTGATCTGAGTCAAGCCTCCCTCGGCTGCTCGACAAAGATCGTGCTACGTGACCTCTTCGGGGTAAACACTTCCATCCCGAAGGCGAGCGTTATCTCTAGGGTCCATTTCGGGGGAAACATATTTCACACCGAAAGCCCTCATATATCATCATCACGAAAACCAGTGAAAACAGTTGCATGTAATATCAAAACCATTTTTGAACTGGGCTTTAAGCCCAAAAACACTTTTCTCAAATCCATAAATCAATCCACGCAAACCTGCGCAATCACAATCTTATTTATGACATAATTTCATCAAATCCAATATCGGACTCATAATCCGAGTCAAAATCATGTTCAAACCCCGAGCCTTAGCTCGAAATATCAGTTTCACAGTTTTCTCGAAAATCGTGCCCAAAAGCATATACAATAATATAATATTCCAAAAATAATATAATATTCCCAAAAATCCAGAAATTATCATATCGAAGTATCAATCATACCAAATCATTTCAATCATATTATAAAGCATTTAAAACATATATGCATGCATTCAGGGTAAAAAACAAAAGTCCACTCACACACCGTCCAGATTGTTCCGTTTCGAGTTGTTCACTTCCTTCCGATATCCTGGAAGTATTCGGGCCTGTCAAACAAGGAATATAATATTACTAATTTGTTACATAATCCCCTGTACGAATTTCCTAATCGTCGGAATAAAATAATATTATTTTTAAACGTAACCTATACGCCTCGGGTATACAAACTACTCTCAGTTCATATCCGATTGACCCGAAACCAACGCTAATAGGTTCGTATCATCGAGAGTATCAAAATTGTTGTTGGACCCTTCCTCAGATTCCCGGCCACGCGCCCTCACCCGCCGCCGCAAGCGGCTGCGCGTGAAAGCCACGCGCCGTGAACAGTGCCTGCTACAGTGTCTCTCTCTCTCGCCCGTTTCTCTGGTATTCGGGTCTGCGACCCGCGATCAGACCCGACTTGATTTCCTTCAATTCCAACTTAATTCATCTCGTTCTTTCACTCATTTCTATCTATTCAATCTAACTGCTAGTTCTGTACCTTCAATTGCACCAATTAAACCATAAAACGTCTCGACTCACGAAGAACACTCATCAGATCCTAATTCGGGTTTGACCTCAAATCGACCTGTTTCCTTAAATTGCTCATACCAGAAGCATCATAGGATTGTAATTAACACGAAATCGAGATCAATTTCATGAAATTTTACCTCTAAGTACCACGACTCAAGCTCAATTTTTTGAAACAATTGCAGCGTCTGTTCTTCACGATTTAACCTCCAATTTTCGTTCCAGTTGATTGGGTTCGAGTTGTTTAGCTCCCAGGAAGCCTAATATCATGTTCAATTAGAATGAAACCGTCTGGAAATCCAAATTCGAAAATGAAGATTTTGAATGATTTTCGGTTAAGTGCAGTAGGGTGTTTTCTTAGGTTTATTTGGTCCCTCTTCGGTTTTTCACTCTTCAATTTAGCTAATTGGGCAATCAATTTCTCTTGTTGCAACCGAAATCGATTAAGGAGGAGGAGAAATATGGACGTTCTCTGTTCTATGTTTGAAGGTTTGGTCGTGTACGGTTTCTGTTCATCAATTATCAACTCATTAACTTTCATTAACTAATTAATTATACTTCCTAAGTGCCACTAATCTTCAACATCAAGTGACATGTGTCACTTGATAAAATACATGAATCACCTAAGGGTTGAATCAGCAATTAAAGTGATTATCCTTTCACCGTTTAATTTAAAACAGATATAAAATTACCATTTTACCCTTGTGGTCAAAAATGACCATTTTGCCCCTGAACTTCCCAGAACCATAACTTCTTCATACGAGCTCCGTTTTCGACGTGCCACCTGCCTACGGATTCAGCGTTCCGAGACCTACACAACGGTACTCGATAAATGTGCAAAAGTATTTTAAACAAAAAGTCAACTTTTAGCCATATGTCATCAAGGGTAAAAACGTCATTTTCACATTATTTTAATATTTTACAATTTTTGGATTTTTCGGGGCGTTACAACCTTCCCCCCTTAGGGAATTTCGTCCCCGAAATTTTTACGGAAACAAGTACGGATACTGCTCTCACATCTGATCTTCGGGTTCCCAAGTAGCCTCTTCTACATTCTGATTTCTCCAAAGCACTTTTACTAAAGGAATTGTCTTTCGACGGAGTACCTTATCCTTTCGATCCAAGATTTGCACAGGTTGTTCTTCAAAGCTTAGGTCTTCCCCGAGCTCAATAGGTTGCTCTTCTAATACATGGGGCTCATCATATACATATTTTCGTAACATTGACACATGAAAGACATTGTGAACTCTGGAAAGCTCCGAAGGTAAAGCTAATCGGTAAGCAACTCGACCAATCCGCTCGATAATCTCATAAGGTCCGATGAAACGAGGGCTTAATTTCCCGCGCTTGCCAAATCGTACTATGCCTTTCCGAGGTGATAACTTCAGGAAAACCCAATCTCCCACTGCAAATTCAAGATCCCTGATCCGTCGATCCACGTAGCTCTTTTGTCTGTCCTGGGCTGCCTTGAGTCTATCTCGAATGAGCTTAACTTTCTCTGTCGTCAGATCAATCAATTCGGACTTAGACAATTTTCTTTCGCCGACCTCTGTCCAACACAAAGGGGTTCTGCACTGGCGTCCATACAAGGCTTCATAAGGTGCCATTCCAATACTTGCTTGGTAACTATTATTATAGGCAAATTCCATCAATGGCAAATGTGACTCCCAAGTACCCTGGAATTGCAAAACACATGCTCTCATCATATCTTCCAAGGTCTGGATGGTCCGTTCCGACTGTCCATCCGTCTGAGGGTGGAACGCCGTACTAAAATGCAATCTCGTCCCAAAAGATTCCTGTAAACTTTGCCAGAATCTCGATGTAAATCGCGGATCTCGATCTGAGACAATAGAGGCAGGTGTACCATGCAACCGGATAATCTCACTAATGAACAAGTTAGCGTACTGAGTCATCTGAAAGTCTTCCTTCACCGGTAAGAAATGTGCTGACTTAGTAAGTCTGTCTACAATCACCCAAACGCCATCGTGGCCTCTGGGCGTCCTCGGAAGTTTAAACACAAAATCCATAGTTATATGATCAAATTTCCATTCGGGGATAGGAAGCGGTTGCAGTGTAAGGTCTCTGTCTCTCCGCCTTTACCTGCTGACATATCAAACATTTACTCACATACTCAGCAATTTCTCGTTTCATACCAGGCCACCAGTAATGTTCTCGGAGCGTACGGTACATTTTTGTTCCTCCTGGGTGCATAGCGTATGCAGAACTATGAGCTTCAGCCAAAATCTCTTTTTTCAATGCTTCGTCTGCAGGTACACATAATCTCCCTTCTGTGGTTAAGACTCCATCCTCATTTACTGCATAATCCTGCCGTTCTTCGGCTTCTACTTCAATTCGAAGAATACATAAAGTCGCATCAAGAAACTGAGCATCAATGATCTGATCAATCAGGATTGGTCGCACCTGGAAACTCGCTACCAACCCATCTTGACTATCAAGTCCCAACACAACACCAGTCTTATGTAGTTCAACTAGTAGAGGCAAATGTATCATCTGCAAATGAGCTACCGAATGTGCTGATTTCCGACTCAATGCATCAGCCACTACGTTTGCCTTTCCAGGATGGTATTCGATCGTGCAATCATAATCCTTAAGCAATTCCAACCATCTTCTCTACCTCACATTTAGCTCCTTCGGGGTGAAAAAGTATTTCAAACTTTTATGATCCGTAAACAATCGGCAAGTCTCACCATATAGATAGTGTCTCCAGATCTTTAGCGCATGCACTACTGCAGCGAATTCCAAATCATGGGTAGGATAGTTGCGCTCATGCGGTTTTAATTGTCGAGAAGCATAAGCAATCACTTTCCCATGCTGCATCAGTACACACCCTAAGCCGTGTAAGGATGCATCAGTATACACTTCAAATTCTCCACTGTCATCTGGAAGAGCTAATACTGGAGCGGATGTCAATCGTTTCTTCAATTCCTGAAAACTCTGCTCACAAGTCTCATCCCAAATGAATCTAACTCCCTTCCTGGTCAAACGAGTCAAAGGAGCAGCAATCGTAGAAAATCCTTCCACAAAACGCCTGTAATAACCGGCTAACCCCAAAAAGCTCCTCACCTCAGTCACTGTTGTGGGTTGTTCCCAATTTGCCACTGCTTCAATTTTCTAGGGATCGACACAAATTCTTTCCGCAGAAATCACATGCCCCAGAAATCCCACATTCGTCAACCAAAATTGGCATTTACTCAGTTTAGCAAAAAGTTGATTCTCCCTCAGAGTTCCAAGCACAAGTCTCAAGTGCTTCTCATGCGCCTTCGCAGTCTTTGAATATACTAAAATATCATCAATAAATACAATGACAAACTGATCAAGATATTTCCGGAATACTCGGTTCATCAAGTCCATAAATGCTGCCAGAGCATTGGTTAACCCAAAGGGCATTACAAGGAACTCATAATGACCATACCGAGTCCGAAAGGCTGTTTTCGGAATATCCTCTTCTCGAATCCTTAACTGATGGTAACCAGAACGAAGAACAATCTTCGAAAAATATGTAGCTCCCCTTAACTGATCAAACAAATCATCAATTCGAGGCAAAGGATACTTATTCTTGATCGTCATCTTGTTTAATTGCCTGTAGTCCATACACATTCTCAAACTACCTTCTTTCTTTTTCACAAACAGTACGGGGGCTCCCCACGGTGATACACTTGGTCGAATGAATCCCATATTGACTAGATCTTGCAATTGCACCTTTAATTCCCTTAACTTAGCTGGTGCCATGCGATAAGGAGGCAAAGAAATAGGCGGTGTACCAGGAATCAAGTCAATGATGAACTCCATCTCCCTATGCGGTGGCACACCTGGTAAGTCCTCAAGAAACACATCTGGGAACTCACATATGATAGGGATATCCTCGACCCTAACTGGGGTATCCCGTACATCAACCACATGTGATAGATAACCCTGGCAACCCTGTCGCAACAATTTCTCTGGCGTAAGGGCTGATATGACTTTGACAGGTAACATTTGCCGATCTCCCTGGAATATCACCTCCGGTAATCCTGGACTCCGGAGTATCACCCTCTTATCGAAACATTCGACAGAGGAATGATGAGTTGTCAGCCAATCCATCCCAAGGATAACATCAAAATCATATAAATCTAACAAAATTAAGTCAACCACGAGATGCTCACTCCCGATCAAGACAGGATACTCTCGTATCACTTGGTTGACGACATAAATATCACCAGTCGGTGTACCGACTCCCATATTACAACCAAGTGCAGAAATCTCTCTATCAGCTAAGGTTGCATAAGTGCGAGAAACAAATGAGTGAGTAGCCCCCAGGTCTATTAAGGTACGTGCATGATGCCCAAAAATAGGAAGCATACCTGTCACCACTCCTGGGGTAGATCTAGCCTCCTGCTGAGTGACAGTAAATACTCTAGCCTGTGGTCCCGAAGTCTGACCACGTCTCGTGAGTTACCACGTCCTCGACCAGCTCCTCTCCCCCCAGTCGTATCAGAAGTCGATGTCGTACTCCGACTCTGCTCGGCAGTGCCCCAACCGGTACCACTACCAACCAAATGTGGGCAATCCTTCTTAAAATGGCCCGGCTCCCGACAGTAAAAGCAAACAAGCACATTTCCCCGATTGGGTCCGCTGTTCTGTCAGTTGGCTGATCCCACTGATGCTTCACTAGACTGCACTGTTGCCGAAGATTGAGACCCAAATCTCGGTGCATTCCCACGACCATAACTCAAACGAGTACCACCCGATGATCCAGAACTAGAACCGCCCCTTTTTGGCCATCTCTGACTTGGCGCTCCCTGATACTGTCGCTCTCGACGTCGACCATAGCCTGAAAACTGCTGTGGTGCTGGTAAAGTCACCTCAACTCTGGCAGCTGCATCAGACAACTCTATCAGAGAAGCATATGATCCCACTGTCACGGCACCACGGATCTCATTCTTTAATCCCTGCTCAAACCTCCTGCACTTGTCTTCCTCGGTAGATACATACAAAGGGGCAAAATTTGCTAGGTTCAAGAACTTTTGCTCATAATCAGCCACATATAGATCTCCATGTGTCAGTTGAAGAAACTCCACTTCCTTGGCATTACGGAAAGAACGAGGATAAAATTGATCTAAGAAACGATGCCTGAAGTCCTCCCAACTCAGGGTGTTGGCATCCAATCCTGTCAACTGTAATCCACGCCACCATCGATACGCTTGACTACTCAGCATAAACGTGGCTAAAGGAACCATGTCTCCTGGTTGACATCGCATGATCTCGAAAATCCGTTCCAACTGTGTAACCCAATCATAAGCCTCATCTGGGCTAGTCTGGCCCGTGAAACTCGTGGCCCCCAAACGATGAGCTCTCTCTACGTCTGGACCCTCCATTTCTTCGCCAGGCTGTGCACGAGGCTCGCGTCACGGAGGCATCTTGAGGTATCTGTACGAAAAACAGATCAGTTAACCACACATGCACACAAGGTGCAAGACTCAGATCGCAACCTAGTGCTCTGATACCAATTTGACAAGACCCATCCCGATTATCCCTCGATAACCGTGACAGATCCTACTCCCGTCTGACAATAACTCGAAAATACCAAAAGTAGTTTCAAATATATACATATAACACACAAAAACGATAACATTGTCAGACAAGGGATAGTTCAGTATTCCGAGACCGTTGACCTAGTCAACAGGTTTACAGAGCATAGGAAATATTTACATGTAGGGAACAAAATCCTATGCTGCAAAGTGTCTGAGTATGCAACGGTCCGTTTATTCCTCTGCCTCGAAATGAGCCTCAGTACCTGTGCACTGGCCTGGAGGGCAAATAAAACATCAAAGGTGTGAGTGGACAAAAATCAAGTTTAGAAATACATTTATCAAAATACAGTCTTACCCTCCAGTTTTCACAAACATGCATGCATATCATAACTCATAAATCAAATAATTAAGATATGAATATAAATCTCAAACATCAATAAAACACAGAATCCAGGTCCAATATAGAGTCACGTTATCCCTGCAACGCGTGCAAATCAATAGGCTCAAGGACCGCTCAAATCCCGAGCATCCGCCGCTGTGAACGTATCACTAGCCGGCAATCCGGATCTCGTGAACACATCACTTACCGATCCATATGTAATCCAGCACATCTGATCTTAGTCAAGCCTCCCTCGGCTGCTCGACAAAGATCGTGCTACGTGACCTCTTCGGGGTAAACACTTCCATCCCGAAGGCGAGCGTTATCTCTAGGGTCCATTTCGGGGGAAACATATTTCATCAAGGGTTCAGCGTTCCGAGACCTACACAACGGTACTCGAGAAATGTGCAAAAAGTATTTTAAACAAAAAGTCAACTTTTAGCCATATGTCATCAAGGGTAAAAATGTCATTTTCACATTATTTTAATATTTTAAAATTTTTGGATTTTTCGGGGCGTTACACCATAGTTATGTCGTGGTTTTGTTGTGTGGGACCCCACTGAGGGACGAACGTAACAATGCTTTAGAGTTTTGACCGTGTGACAGTTATGTCGGGATCGTCTATCACGAGATTGCAGGATTTTATATGACGATAATGTGGAGTTGTGACCATTAGATGGTCAGATCATGTGGAGTTGGGAATCATGTTGCCGAGGGCAGCTGGGTTCGGGGAACCATAGTGTGCGATGTATGGTTTGGAATTATGAGTCGGCGAGTGGTTTGACTTTGGCGACTTTATGGAGTCGAGAGCGTTGGTCGATCATGTCATGTCAACTTTGGTGATTGTTCTGCAGAGTGCATCTGAGGTCGGGGATGACCTGGTGGACAACACTGGTTGAGTCTAGTTAAGACTATTTAAAGATTGGTTAGAGATTGGTTGGACATGTTAGTAGTGTGTGATACTTGTCGATGGAATCCCGGAGTAGGGATACAGAGTAGAGAGTACTGGCGGTTGATTTCGATTGGATGCGGAGTCTCGATAGTGATGTCTAGTGGTTGGGTCTACACGAGTCTGTGACATGCACTACTACCGAGGATGGATGTAGTTGTGGTTGTTGAGAATCGGCGGACGTTCAGGGAATGTTCATTTTCTTGTATGGGTTGTCAGGGTGATTGTACCCAGAGTTGTTGCGTACGAGGGAGGTAGAGTTCCTCCAACTTGAGCAAAGATACGAGGTCGTTGCTCGGTATGAGAAAAGATCCAGAGTTGTCTGATTTGCACACTGTGTGCCGATGATTGTGATGATGATAAGCTACGAGTTGGGATGTGACTCAGTTGTGATGGGCTTGTGTCCAGTGTTGATCCAACGATGAGGATTCGTCGACTAGTGTTGATTCTTGGGAGTAGTGTCTAGATGACAGATGTGATAGTGATGGACTGGATGGGAGCCAGAAGTGGTTGAGATGTGTTGGGTAGAGTACCAACCGTGACTCAGATGACTGATGTGATAGAGATGACTCAGTGGTGATTATATGAAACAATATAGACAGGTAGACGAGTTGGGGTAACATGTTAGCTTGGTACGGACACTTGGTTGATGTCCGAGTGAGTTGGTTCCAACATGGTTGGAACTTCGGAATCAAGAGAAGTTGTGATTGAGACGATGAGTAGAGCGCTTGATTCCGTATTGGTAATGGATATTTTGAAGTCATAGAGGGTGACTCTTCATTTTCTACCCATGGCAGATAATGTCTGTTATCACCAGTACGTTGATCGGGTATTGGTTGGTGGAACTGTGATTGGTTTTGAGTAGTCAGGAGGAGTTTGGCATTTGGAAGTTGGTGAAGGAGATTTCACATTTTCTGCTTGGTGGTAGACGATGTTGGGTTACATGGTGTGGTGAGTGCAGTGAGATTTTTTTTGTACTCACGTAGGATGAATTTTGATGTCATCGTCTTGGATCATCCTAGATTTTTCCTAGGTGGAATGACAAGGATCGATGTGAGGTAAATGGAGAGAACCCACAGTCTCGACGTGTCTCTTCGTTGACTGATCTGTTTAGAAGTGAAAATTGTTGAGAAGCGATTTGATAGTATGCGAGTTCAATGAGGGTGTAAGACCCTATGACCTGAAATCTGGTAGTTAGTTGAGTGAGAACATGTGTCGATCCTAGGTGGATCAGGATCGTGATGTTGAGGATATAGGACGTTGTGATAATCGAGGATCATGTTATCATGGATATGGATCATGATCTTGATGGTCAGGTTATGTGATGGATTAGGATGGCGTGGATCGTGATATCATGTTGTGCTGGCAGACTCCATCTTGCTGATTATGCTAAGCTAAGAGCAGAGGATAATCGTATTGTGGGACAGTTGAAGAATCTCTTGGAATAAAATGAAATGATTACCCAATCTCTGTCTTGGATATATGGGGATGATGGGATTGACTTCCTTTTGAGGTTAATTCCGTATAATATATTAATAGAACGAGTGGGTATCCGACAGGGTCAGATTGGTCAGTCTTGGATATGTGAATGATGGGATTGGCTTCCTTTCGAAGTCAATCAAATATGATATGGTAATCAAATGGGCATGTAACCCATAGGTTCAGAGTTGGTGTGTCTCGGTAGACGTGGGTGAGATTGTATTCCCATTTGACATGAATGGGTACGCCTTGGTGGGCATGAGTCGGATTGGTAAGTGCTAGATTATGTGATTAGGAGTAGACGTTGTGATGCTGGTCGGGTGACCGTGGGACTCGTGATGGATGATGAGTTGGAGTATCAGATCTGTCTAGTACTAGACTGGGCAGATGGACTCTATAATTGAAGTACGATTGGCTACGAGCTATGTAGTAGGCTGGTTGGTGGATGGATGTACGTACTGGGTACGTTGTGGGAGGACTGATACTGGACGGGCCAGAGTGATGCTTGGTGATGGTATATGGGATATACTAGCAGTATGTCGATCAACGTGTTGGTAGTCGACTTAGTTTTGATATCATTGGATTTGTTGAGAATGTGAACTGGACATTGAATTTTGTGCGCTGGGCCAGAGTGATTTTGATGGGTTCAGTGATTGCATGAGCAGGTGCTCAGAGCCGTAGATGGCCAATAGAACCCTAGAGTTGGGATGTGCATCACTGTTGGGAAGGTATTCGATGGGGTCCAGTTAGACACTGACCAAGTGAGATTCATTGCATCGTTAAGGAATCCTATCGATCTGATTTTAGCTTCCATTGAAATTAAAGGTAAGAAATTTTTACTGCAAGTTCCCAGGTGAGTGAGATGTGGATTGTGTAGCCACAAGTGAAATGAATTGGTGGTCAGTGTAACCACGGGTTGCTTTGCGTGAAGCAACTGCTCTGTGACTCTCATTAACGTCAGTGTGGATCGCTAGGGGAGTTGACTGATGTGAACACCGAGATCGATGGATGTCGTAGGTTTGAGCTTGCCCTGCGAGGTGAGATTCTGTTGTTGATCTTATGTTACATTGAGGGAGATTTGGTCTGAGGTACCTTGGTGCAACTCTATAGCGAGTCAGAGTTGTGTTGATGACTCGAATGGTGACCATGGAGTAGTGAGTGCCAGCTGAGTGCGACGTTATGGGACATGTGACCTTGACATGGTAAAATTCAGAAAATACGAAGAAATTGTGAGATTTGATAACTCTCGGTGTGGGAGAGATGTCAGATTGATTTACGACTGACAAACTGGTGACAGTTTGGTTGGATGTGTTAGTGTGGATTGATGAGTGAGATTTGGTGACACTCAGTGGGCGCAGATGTCAGGGTGGATTGGTGATTGAGAAGAACCGTTAAGTTGAGTGTGTCAGCTAAATGTGTCAGCGTAATGGTAGAATTATTGAGTTGTATCAACTCGGAATATGTGATCAATTTCCCTCGAAGTGGTCGAGTGTAGAAGATGCGACATGAGTGTTGGTGGAACGTCTGGGTGCAGACAAGTATTATGTTGATTAGTGGGGGTACACGTGTACACATGATGTGAGGCTGAATTTGCTTTCCACGAATTGGATGTGGACTTAGATAGTTGGAATTTTGGGGACAAAATGATTAAAGGGGAGAAGGTTGTAACGACCTGTCCCGAATTTTAGGATTAAATATTAATTAATTATGGATTTAAAGTGATTAATAGGGGGTTAGTTGAGAGAAATTGGACGAACAGTGTAAAATGACCATTTTGCCCCTGGATTTGGGCAAAAGGTTGACATTTGACTCAGGGAGTCAAACATACGAGGACCAAGGACCGTTACGTAGATCGAGACGTTACGAGTACGAAGACAGGCGACACGACGAAATCAGACAACGAATGGTAAGTTATGGTCACGAGATCGAAATCGGGAATTTACGTCCCGGGAGTTGAATTAAATATTATTTTAAATCTGATTGGCTGATATTTTGTGTGGGGCCCTTGGATGAGTGACACTTGTCACTCATCCCATGGGTGGCTTTCCATAAAATAGGGATCTTGTCCCATTGGCTAATTATATATATATATATATATTATTCACTCATCATTCATCTCACAGTCCTCACCGTCCATCTCTCTTTCAAATCTCTCATCCTCACCCTTCATCTCCATTATTTTCTATCATCATCATCATCCTTAGACTTCATTTCTCTCCCTATCCCACGCATGCTCTTCATCTTCTTTTATTTTTCTTCTAAACCGTGAACCCCATCACCCATAAACCCCTATAAACCTCACCTGATGCTTATAACCCGTGAATAAAAAAGAGAGAGTGTAGTGAGATGACCATGGCGGGGGCAACGACGACGACAGTGGGCGGGAACCCGTGATCCTTGTTTTGGTTCAAAAATCGTGATTTTGGTTTTGGAGATTGTTGATCTAATTGGATGACCCTAGGGTGTTTCTAGAACTCATACCAGTCGGATGGGATCAGTTTTGAGGATCGGGGTGGCCAGAGGTGGTGGCAGTTCGCATATGCAGGTGTCGATCACTACTCACCTTCGAACAGGTATAATATCTAGCTTATTTCACGATTTTGAATCTGTAGATCTCTTAGGAATGATTAGACGAGAAGAATGGGATAATAATTTGGAATAATGGTTGGATATCGACTGAGAACTGACCGGGTCGGGCTCGCCAGTCCGGTTGAATCGAAATTGCAGAGAATCGGTTCAGACCTGTTTATCCAAGGTTGAAGATGAACAGTACCCCCGTACATGGCTCCCACGCACAGCGCCTTTGGGCAGCGCGTGATGCCTTGTTTCCAGGCATGTTCAACATGTAATTTCATCCTTTCGATGTAACGAATATTTTGGGACTGGTTTCGTGTCGATCGATTATCGTTTCGAGATAGTTTTGAGTGTCTAAAGGTTTAAGATCGAGTTTAAATACATTTACAAATCCCAAAAAATTGGGCGTTTTTAACGAGAGGTTATTGAAGTAGTTAGTAACCCTCTAGTATGATTTGGACAGGTTCAGATATTCCGAGGATGGTGTTTTAGCCAAGGAAGGCTTATGGCACACATATCGAGGCAGCAGCGTAGGACGGTCTGTGAGTAGACTTTGTTTTCTAAACTGTGATGCATGCATAACTGTTTTATATGTTTTACATGTGTGATTTCTATGATGATGATTGTGGTATTGGTGATTTACATGATTACATGTATTTCGAGGTAATTTCTGTAATTGTACGTATTTCGAGGTTTAGGATTTTATACTGTATTTCTACGTGATTGTGATTTTAATAGTGGTTCAATGGTATGATTTTGGATTTGTAAATATGGAATCGGGCGTGAGACCCATTTGATTTACAAACTATCGGACTTGGACTCCATTTGATTTAATAAGTCTTCGGGTCGAGGCCCCAGTTGGTTTACTTGATCGGGCTTAAGGCCAGTTGATTATGTTATCGGGCATGAGTCCCATTTGTGGTTTATAAATGTGATTTCAGGTTCGGAGACCCATAAAATGGGTATTGTAACACCCCGGAAATTCGAGGATTTCCATATTGTAATTTAATGTGTGATTTGACGATTTTACCCCTGTGAATGGTATGGTCAAATTGTTGACTTTTTGATTGATGAACTAAATGGACCTTGACCTATGACCGTGACGTAGTTCGGGACGTCACGAGTTCATAGACAGGTGGCACGTCCAATTCGGACGATCAGGGTAAAAGTTATGACTATCGGAAGTTCAGGGGCATTACCGTAATTTGGACTCTCGGGGGAAAATGTTGACTTTTCTTTTGACAACTAATTTTCAGTTGACTCTAGGACCGTTGGGTAGGCCTCGACGTCCTGAGTCCGTAGACAGGCGGCACGCCGAAATCGGACTTCGTACGAGGAAGTTATGGTCAGAAACGTGAATTCGGGAAGTTCGTGTCTCGGTTTTCGTGTCGAATATTAAATTCAGGAAATCTGATTGGAGGACATCTGGTGAGTGACAAGTGTCACTCACCCATTGGCTAGATTGGATCAGATCCACTATTGGATTAATTATCATTTAAATCTGCTTTAAATTACAGCCCTTAGATCTGAAATCCTTTGATTTGATCTCAGCCTTTGATCTCATTCTGAGATTTAATCCTGGCCCTTGATTCATTTTCCTATTCAGTATTAAAAGTCCATGAGTTCATGCACCCATGTGTTCATTCCCTTAAACCGTGTGTGCGATTTCTCCCTGGAACCAGCCCATCAGCCACCACCACTCAACCCCACACCTCAGACAACCAGCAGCCACACCCCTGACGCCGGCCACCGCTCCACGGCCACCCTGCACGGCGGCATCCTTCCAAACCCGTGAAGGAAACCCGCGGAACCCAAGTCACCAAACCATCCCAACCTTTGATCTAGGCCTGGAACCAACGTACGGTTGTGACCACCGTGACTACTGGACGGCAAGGAGTTGACCCTGTCAGTGTACGGCGGCGACACGGCGGCGTTCGGACGTTAAACCCGTAGGTAACCATTTTCCTTCCCGGCTTCAAAACACCTGATTGTGACGTTGACATCATTGAGTTGTTGTTAGGACTCGTCTAGGTGACCTTGACGACCATTTTGGAACCAGGACCAGGGCTGAACAACCGTCGACTCACCGGGAAGGATTACCAGAACCGGCAACCAAGCTTCCCGTCGAGTCTCAGGTAACCTCCTAGACCTAAAACCTAATTCTAATTACATAGAACCAATCTAGGGACTAGGACGAGTATTTAGGAATTGAAAGGACTGAAAATGACCCAGAAATGAGGGAATGGCAACTGGGTCTCGATCGCGGGTCTGATCGACCCGAGTTGCAGGAAAACGGGTCAACCCGTCTGATGACAGTGGTGCTGACGTGGCACCCTGTCAGTCTGTCAGATGACGTGGACCAACCGTGAGCCGACACGTGTCACATGTCAGTGCACAGTCAGCACTGACATGTCAGTGACGTGGACCAGTCAGGGACTGCCACGTGTCACTGACATGTCAGTGACGTGGACCAGTGCCGTGCTGACACGTGGCACATGTCAGATCTGACACGTGGTCTGACAGATCAGTGAGGTGGACCAATCAGATGGTGACACGTGGCACCTGTCAGAGTCTGACATGTCAGACCTGCCAGCTGTCAGATGACGTCAGCATGACGTCATGCTGACGTCAGCAGTGACGTCAGCGATGACGTCAGCAGGAACTGTTCCTGCGTTGACCGCCGCGTTGACCGCGCGTGGGGCCGCGTGTGAACAGTGTTTCTGGTGGGACCACCACCATTCTTTAGGTTTCGACGATCCGGATCCAATGGCGGTGGTTTCGGGTCGATCGGAGATCATTAAGTTGGTCAAAATAAGGTTTATTGCCTTGGGAAGCGCGTTCGGGCGGCTTTCCCGGGTCGGTTTCGACCTAGGCTTTCATGGTTGAATGTTGGGGGTTTAATTTGACCTTTACGAATACTTGGATTTGACAGGGATTGTACATTTGTACCAGGACGAGGGTATACGTTCGGTTTCTAGCAGGATTGTACTGTGAGTGGGCCATTTTCTTAAACCCTTGTGTGCATAAATGTTTTCTGGTTTTATTATACTTATTCACATGCTAAAACAATGATGGTTTTGATGATATGGAAAATGTGGTTATGGCACGTTTCACGGTATTTGGGCTTGAGACCCGTTTGATGAAACTTAATGATTGATTCTGTATATATATATGTTTGCATGTGGATATCAATAAAATGTATTTGTTACTGCACTGTATAGATCCTTCCATATTGTATTGTCTCCTCCGGATGAGGTACCCCGGAGAGGTCACGGACGTCTAGTACGTCCAGCGTCTATGACGCTAAGCTTCGGGGATGCTGTACCCGAACGGGGTTCGGGGATTGAACTCGGAAATTGAGACCCGAGTGGCACGCGTAGCCTTGTGATTGTGACCTATTGGACGTCAGGGACGTCAGACATCAGGGATGTCGGGATTGGAGTGTATAGTGCAGCAACTAAAATTATGGTTATGGTTTTGCTATATGCCTTATGGTTCATATTATATGGTTTATGATTTTGGAATTATGGTGCACGCATATTTGGAAAACGGAGGGGTAAATTATATGTTTTACTTATCAAACGATTTCATAAACTTGTGTTTCGGTCCACTCACCCTTACTGTTTTGATAACCCCTCCAGGTCGGGAAACTGAGGTAGAGGAGGAACCAGAGGCTGAGGCATAGATCTACTTCTGCGTACCTGAACCCCTGCTGGGCGGTGTACCCGCAGGATTACTTTAGAGTCGTGCTCGCAAATTTGTAATTTTGGATTATATCCCTTGTCTGACATTCGTTTAATTCGGATTTTATGTATGACTTTAATTTGGTTATTTATGCTTTTAAATGTTTTGAGGTTAAAATTGGTATGAATTATTGGGTGTCAGACGGGAGCAGGGCACGTCCCCTTGTGGTCCCTGTGGGATCGGGGCGGGTCCTGTCAGGTATCGATTTGAGTCTATGGATTTCTGGATTTACGATGGTTTGATGGAAATTACGGGCAGCGCCCTTTGAGATGTTTTGAAATGGCGTTATATGTAACGACCCATCCATCTTTCACTCTCTCTCATCTGATTATCATCATAAGATATTATCTTCATTGTTCTTACCCTAAACCCGAGCACCATTCTTTATTTCTCTCTAAACAACCCGAATACAAACACACCAACCCATCACCATTTCACATTTGTGTTCATGTGTGCCATTGTGAGAGACTGAAAGAGGAACTGTGAGGCAGGGGACAGGACGGTCGGTCGCTGTGGAAAGCGGCGATAGCCTAGGTAACCCGAGAACTCGTGAGTTTTCAAAATTAGAAGTTCGAGTTTTAGATGTTGTTTTGACTTCCCTTCGATTCTAACACGACCTAAGGACCTTGACGACTCGATGGGGATCAATTTCGAAGGAAATAGGAGGCTAGAAGGACTCGAAACTGAGCTTGAAGGTCAACCTTACTGTTTGATCATGGAAGGTATGGTTTCATCTATTTTTCACGGGTTTTAAGTGACTAGATCGATAGAAAATGAGTAGAGGAAGGTTTAGGAATTGAAAGAGGCAAAATGAATCAAAAATGAGAGAGAAGGAACACTTAACCGGTCACGCCGGTCCAAACCGGTCTGGTTCGGTTGAAAACAAGTGAACCTGGTAGGCTGGAGGTTAGGGGTAATGAACAATGCAGGCGCATGGGATTTACGCGCAACCCCTTTGGGCGGCGCGTGGGGGCAAGTGAAACATGGTTTGGGAAAGTGTTCAAAATGACTTTTAATCTAATCGATGTAATGAACATTTTGGGACTGGTTTCGTGTCGATCGGATATTGTATCGATATAGTTCGGGATGTCTGAAGGTTTAGGATATGGTTTAAAAATAGTTAAAAATTCGAGAAAATTACGGGACTTCAATGAGAGGTTAATAAGGTAGTTAGTAACCCTCTAGTATGATTTGGACAGATTTGGGAGTATCGGTGACGGTGATTAGCCGGGGAGGCTCACGACACGCAAATTGAGGCAGCAGCGTAGGACGGTATGTGAGTGGACCTTGATTTCTAAACTGTGATGCATGCATAAATGTTTTATATGTTTTACATATGTGATTCTATGATGATGATTTGGATATTAGTGATTTACATGATTTCACGTATTTCGAGGTGATTTACGTATTTGCGCGTAAATCGAGGTTTGCAGATTTGCACTGATTATATGTGCTTATGGTTTTAGAAATGGTTTAATGAAATGGTTTTGGATTTGAAAAGGTAAACTCGGGCATGAGACCCATTTTTTTAGGAAACCCTCGGACTCGAAGTCCATTTGATTTAATAAGGCATCAGGCCGGAGACCTAGTTGATTCACGAATCGGGCTCGGAGCCCAGTTGGGTTAGGAAATCGGGCATGAGGCCCATTTGGTTTACGAAATTGGGCACGAGGCCCAATTGGTTTACGAATAGGGAACGAGGCCCAATTGGTTTATGAATCGGGCCGGAGGCCCAATTAGTTTACGAAATCGGGCGTGAGGCCCAGTTGGTTTATGAATTCGGGCTTGGGGCCCAGTTATGGTTTACGATTGTGATTTTGGGTTGGGGACCCATAAATGGATTTCTGGTTTCATAACGGTTTATGGGGACTGGGCATCAACCATCGAAAGGTTTTGAGAATGATTTCAAAATGGGTTTTCATATGCAATCCTTATATATTTATGGATTGTCTCCTCCGGGGAGAGTCGTTGCCCTGGGTGGAGTCACGTAGCACTAACTGAGTGGAGTCGCCTCTGTTGGGTACCTTACTCTCAAGAAGGTTATTATGGATTATAACCCTCAGGGAGGGTCATTGATCTGCGGACATTGACTTGGGTGGACCCTGAGGAGACTTGGGATTTGAGATCCCAGGTAGCAGCCACGTAGCTTTGAAAACCGTGACAGGATTGGCTATATGATATTGGTAAACATGATTTCTTGGATTTACGAAATTGTGTTTTGTGAAAAATAAATGGATTTGGGCTGAGTTCCCACATGTGGTTACAATGTTATGTATTTGTATAAATGGATTTGGGCAGGGCCCCGTATGATTTGGATTTACGGAATTTGGGGCTGAGACCCTAATAATGGTTATTTGGATAATGGTTTTTGTATGCATGCATGCTTTTTAGTGAAGGGCATAAATGTCTTTATGAAATATGTTTTCATTAAACTATTTTTTTTCGTCCACTTACAGCCTTTTCTGGTTTTTAATGCCCGTCAGGTTGATTACGGATGCGGACTGTAGCAAAGACCGAGACATCACACTCATCCATCGGATCCTGGCGCGCACTAGAAGCGGTCAGGCTGATGGTTTTAATGTATTCTCATGTCTGATACTTCGTGTCGTACGGGATCATGATGCATCCCGTGTTAATCCCGGGGGGATTGGGATGGGTCGTGTCTAGTGGTATCAGAGCAGGTTTGCTCTTGTGGTGCACGCATATAATAGTTAGTAGGATTGAATCGTTGATCGTTTTGGTTTTGCATTTGATGCTGTGGTTGCCATAGTTCTGTCGTGGTTGGCTGTGTGGGACCCTACAGAGGGATGAACGTAATAGCACTTTAATGTAACAACCCGTCCCAAATTCCAGGATTAGATTAGTGATAATCAAGGATTAGTGGGGATAATCGGTGATTAGTTGAGCAAAATTGGATGAACGATGCAAAATGACCATTTTACCCCTAGTTGTGGGCAAAATGTTGACTTTTGACCTAGGAGGTTCGATGGCCAAGGGCCGAAGACCGTCACGTAGATTGGGTCGATACGAATCCGTAGACAGGCGGCACGTCGAATTCAGACGTTCGACGAAGAGGTTTTGGTTCATGGAAGTTTCGGGTCACTATTGCACGATTTACGAGACAGGGAGCTTTTGTACTCAAGTGGGCCCAGATATTTTAGGAAGGCCCAATGGATGAGTGACAAGTGTTACCCATCCATTGCACAGTCCAAACACGTTCATGCATATCACCCATTCCATTTTCTTTGTTCTTCCCCGATCTCACCCAAAATCAATCCCCGAAAACCCTTTCCTTCCTTGCTTGAGTGAACTTGAGAGATTGAGTGAGAAATAGAGAGATGATGGAGAGCTGAGGCATGGCAGGGAGGCCGTAGAACCACCGTCCACGGGGGAGGGGAGGAAAACCCGATAAGGTACATTTTGGTTTCAAATCCCATCTTTTTGTTTTGGATGTTATGGACAGCTTTGGATGTTAGGATGATGGTTAATGGGGTGGTAGAAGAGCTTAGGAATGGTTTATGGTGGTGGTGGATGGCTGCACTGCCCAGGGAGGTGGCCGGAAAAACAGAGGTCGTGAGGGAGGAATGGAACTACCACGGTTTTCCTAGTTTTTCTTGTTTCTAATTAGGTGAATAGATAGGAAACATTAAAATAGGAAGATTAGGATTGGTTGGATCGAATTGGACGAAAAATGAAGAGGGAATGGGGCTGGACCGGTCACGCCGGTCCAGTTGCAGGTTTTAGACCAGACAGGCTGGTTCGGGCCGATCTGACCGAGGAAGAAGGAGGACTATACACCGGTGCGTGGCTCCCACGCGCAGGGGTTTGGCCGGCCCGTGTGGGCGCTTGGCCGAATTTTTGGGTAAACTTCCAATACATGAAATCATCCTTTCGATGTAACGACCATTTTGGGACTAGATTCATTCGATCAGACATCGTTTGGATAGGTTTTGAGGGTGTTCGAAGGTTTAGGATCGGGTTTAAAAATAGTTAAAAATTCCAAAAAATTACGGGGCTTTAGTGAGGGGTTATTTAAGTAGTTAGTAACTCTCTATTACGATTTGGACAGGTTTGGAAAACCCGGTGACAGTGATTGACCAGGGAGAGCCGAATGGCACGTGTATCGAGGTGGCAGCTCGGACGGTATGTGAGTGGACCTTGTTTTCTAAATTGATGCATGCATAAATGTTTATTATGTGTTTAATACTTGTTTTGTGATGCCATGAGTGCATTTGTGTGTGGTTACGTATTGGCACGTATTTCGAGGTTTCGACCTTAAACGGTGCCTATACGTGTTTGTAATTTCTATGTTGGTTTAAATGAAATGGTTTTGGATTTAAAAAGGATAAACTCGAGCATGAGACCCATTTTGTTTTGTCTCCGGCATGTAGCCCTATTGGTGACCTATGGGTCTGAATCGTGGTCGCAACGAGTACTTAGTGCACGACGACGGATAATACGACGCTCGCCTTCGAACTGGGATGTGTTCCTTCCGGAGAGGTCACGATGCACGTACCATCGTTGAGCAGCCATGTGAGGCTCTACTTCGGAGTTCTGACGGTTCAGGATATCGACCGGTGATGGGTGCACCATGATCTAGAGGTTGTCGCGTCAACAAATACGTTCACGGTGACATACCGGGATTGAGAACAGTGCTGGACGGATGGTTGCACACATCACTAGGGTCAGAATCGTGACTGAACCTGAGATATCGGGCTCGATTCCTAGTTGATTCAGGAGTTCGGGCACGAGGCCCAGTTACTTTACGTTTGTGATTTCGAGTCGAGGACCCTAAATGGATTTCTAGTTTCATGACGGTTTATGGGAACTGAGCATGAATCCTTTGGAAGGTTTTAAGAATGTTATATATATATATATATTCATATACCTTCCTTATTTGGATTGTCTCCTGCGGGGAGGGTCGTTAGCCTGGGTGGACTCCGGAGTAGTCACGGAGCACTAACTGAGTGGAGTCGTCCCCGTTGGGTACCTTACTCTCAGAAAGGCTTGGATTATAACCCCAAGGAGGGTCATTGACCTGGGTGGACCCTGGGAGACTTGGGCTTTGAGACCCCGGGTAGCACGTACATAGCTTTAGAAACCGTGACAGGATTGGTTATGTGATTTATGTATATATGTTATATGATATATGATGTACAGGCTTTGGGCTGAGTCCCCCATGGATTTGGACAATGGCCCGTGTATTGGTTTCATGTAAGGTTTTGGTAAATGGTTTTCGAATACATGCATGCTTTTTAGTGAAGGGTACAAATGTCTTCGATAAAATGTTTTTATAAATGATTGTTTTGTCCACTCACAACCTTTAATGTTTTGACTACCATTCAGGTTGAATTCGGATGCAGGATGTAGCAGAGACCGAGACATCACATACCTCCTCCGAATCCTAGTGTACTCTAAAGGCCCGAGCGTGCTAATGTCGAAATTTTCCCTTGTCTGACACTCCGTGTCAGAAGGGATTAGGCGCGTCCTGGGTTAATTCCGGGGAGATTGGGACGAGTCCTGACATTTAGAGTTTTAACCGTGAGACGTTATGTCGGGATCGTCTATCACGATATTGTAGGATCAGATATGACGATAGTTTGGAGGTGTGACCATTATATGGTCAGGTCATTCGGAGTTGTGAATTGTGTTTCGAGGAGCAGCTGGATTCGGGGAATCCCTGTTGAGTTGATAGTAGAATTGGATTGACGTCCATGCGATATGAGGACCGCAGGGTCGGTCAGATTGTGGATTATACTACCTTCTACAGTTGGGTTCAGAGGAACCCTAGGGTGTGATATTGGAACCCTAAGGTATGAAGTATGGTTCAGAAATGTGAGTTGGCGAGTGGTTTGACTTTGATGACTTTTAGGAGTCGAGACCGTTGGACGGTCATGTCATGTCAGCTTGGGTGATGGGACTGCCCTTTGCAGTCGACGTTGTATTAATCGGTTAGACCTAGTTGGTTGTCGTACTACCTCAGTTGTGATGGTACTAGTGGGTACAACTAAGGTCATGGACGACCTAGTAGACGACATTGGTTGAGTCGAGTTACGATTGGTTAGAAATTGGTTGGACAGGTTACCAGGGTTGGTACTTGCCGACGGAATCTCGGAGAGGGGACACGGAGTAGTTAGTACTGGCGGTTGATTTCGTTGGATGCGGAGTCTCGATAGCTAGGTCTGGTGGTTAGGTCAGCATGAGTTTGTGGCAGGCACTACTATTGAGAGTAGTGGTTGTAGTCGTGGTTATTGTGAATCGGGGAAGGTTTGGGGAACGTTTCCTTTTCTCCTATGAGTTGTCAGGGTGATTGTACCTAGAGTTGTTGGGTACGAGAGAGGCAAAGTTCCTCCAATTTAAGCGGAGGTACAAGGTCGTTTCTCCGTATGAGCAGAGATCCAGGGTTGTCTGATTTGTACAGTGTGTGATGAGGCTGATGCTGATACAGATACTGATGCTAGTGTGCTGGTGCTGTTGCTAGTGTTTGTGATGACGATGAGTCACGAGTCGGGATGTAACTCCGTCGAGATGGGAATATGTTCGGTATTTGTGATTCGGCAGTAGATCTCAGATAGAGTTGGACTGGACAGATCCAGCAAGGATTGAGGCGTGAGGATCGAGTAGTAATGGACCACATCCTTTTAGATGTACATAAGTGGTATAAGTCGATATGCAAACTTGGTAATGGGTATTTTGAATACATTTAGGGTGACTTCTCATGTTCTGCCATGGGAGATGATGGTTGTTGTCACCAGTAAAAGGATCGTGTATTGATTGGTGGACCCGCGATTTTTCTGGGGTCATCAGGACAAGTTGGGTATTTCAAAGTTAGGCGAATGAGATTTTTCATCTTCTGCTTGGTGGCAGATGATGTTGGGTTACGTGGTGTGATGAGTGCAATGAGTTCTTTTGTTGCATTCACGTAGGATGAATTTTGATGTCATCGTCTTAAATCATCCTTGATTTTTCTTAGGTGGAATAACAAGGATTGATATGAGGTAATTGGAGAGGACCCACAGTCTCGACGTGTCTTGTCGTTGACTGGTCTGTTCAGATGTGGGAATTGGTTGAGGAGTAAGGTGACTGACGGAGGATTCAAGTGGGTGTAAAACCCTATGATCAGATTTCAGGTGGATTGTTAGCTGAGCGAGCATATGTGGATCCTAGGTGGATCGAGATTGTGATGTTGAGGACTTTGGGCATTGTGACGATCGAGGATCATGATCTTGATTATCAGTTTAAGTGTAGAGTTTATTGATTTGTCTTGGATATTTGAGGATGAGGACGATGAGACTGACTTCTTTTCAAGGTGTCTGACAGGGTCAAATTTGGTAAGCCTTAGAGGTGTGAACGGTGGGATTCGCTTCCCTATGAAGTCAATCGAGTATGAGTTGGTAATCGAGTAAGCGGGTAACCGATAAGTTCGGAATTGGTGCGTCTACGTAGACTTGGATAAGATTAGATGCTCTTTTGGCATGATTGGGTACGTCTTGGCAGGCGTGAGTCGAATTGGCAAGTGTTGGATTTTGTGTTTGAGAGTAGACGTAGTGATACTGGTCGGGTGACCATGGGACTTGTGTCGGATGTTGAGTTGGAGTTTTCGTGTTGGCTAGTACTGGACTGGACATATGGACTCCAGAATTGAAACGTGTTTGGCTACGATCTAGGTTGTACGCTAGTTGATGGATGGATGTACGTACCATGTATGTTGTTCGAGGAATGATACGGCGCAGGCTTGTGGTGCCCGGTGACAGTATATGGGATATACCATGGGTACTTTGGTGAGCGTATTCGTAGTCAGCTTAGTCCCGATACCATTGGATTAGTTGAGGATGTGAGCTGGACATTGGATACTATGCACTGGGTTAGAGTATTTCTGATGGGTCCAGTTACACATGGGTCGAATGAGTTGTTGGTGCGTACACTAGTTTCTTGAGCTGTGCTGAGTGTAACCACAAGTGAGTATAGTGTCATTGTTTGACTGGTGACTGTCAAGTGGTGATAGTTTGGAGGGATGTTTCAACGTGGATCGATGAGTGAGATTTGGTGACTCGTAGGGGGAGCAAACGTCAGGATAAATTTGGGATTGAGAAACGAACCTTCAAGTTGATTTTGTCAGCGAAATGGTATAATTTTCAGGTGGTATCAACTCAGAACGTGTAATTACTGTAACTCAACGTGGTTGAGTGTAGTCGATGTGACGTGAGTGTTGGTGGAACGTCTGGTTGTAGACAAGTATCATGCTGGTTAGTGGGTGTACAAGTGTACATTTGATGTGAGGTCGAATTTTCTTTCCACGACGTGGTTGTGGAATCGGGATAGTTGAAATTTCGCAAACGAAATTATTTAAGAGGGGAAAGTTGTAACGACCCATCCTGAATTCCGAGATTAGATTAGTAACTAATGAAGGATTAGTGTGATTAATCGGTGCTTAGTTGAGCGAAATAGGACGGACGGTGTAAAATGACCGTTTTGCCCCTAATCCAGGGTAAAATGTTGACTTTTGACTCGGGAGTCAAACATACGAGGAATGATGACCTTGACGTTGATCGGGACATCACGAATCTGTAGACAGATGGCATGTCGAAATCGGACGTTCGACGGGAACGTTATGGTCACGGGAGCGAAATCGGGGATTTTTGGCTCAGGATTTGATTAAAATATTATTAAAATCTGATTGGGCAGATATTTATATGGGACCGTTGGATGAGTGACAACCGTCACTCATTCCATTGGTCATCAACCCTAAAATGTGGATCTAAATTGTGATTGGGCCACTTGTATTAAAATATATATATTTTCCACCCACCTCTCATCCTAGCCATTCATCTCTACTTCCCACTGTCATCTCCACCGTCCATTTTTCGCTCTCTCTCATCTGATTATCATCATCAGATATTATCTTCATTGTTCATCCCCTAAACCTGAGAACCAATCTTCATTTCTCTCTAAACAACCCGAACACAAACACACCACCCCATCACCATTTCACATCTGTGTTCGTGTGTGCCATTGTGAGAGACTGAGAGAAGGACTGTGAGGCAGGGGACAGGACGGCCGGACGCTGTGGACGGCGGCGATAGCCTAGGTAATCCGAGAACCCGTGAGTTTTCAAAATTAGAAGTTTTAGTTTTAGATGTTGTTTTGACTTCCTTTCGATTCTAACACGACCTAGAACCATGACGACTCGATAGGGATCAATTTCGAAGGAAATGGGAGGCTGGAAGGACTGGAAACCGAGCTTGAAGGCCAAGCTTACTGTTTGATCATGGAAGGCATGGTTTCGTTTGTTTTTCACGTGTTTTAAGTGACTAGATCGATAGGAAATGAGTAGAGGAAGGTTTAGGAATTGAAAGGGGAAAAAATGGATCGAAAATGAGAGAGAAGGAACACTGAACTGGTCACGCCGGTCTAGTCCGGTTCAAAACCAGTGAACCCGGCCTGCTATAGGTTAGGGGTAATGAACAATGCAGGTGCGTGGGCTTTACGCGCAGCCCCTTTGGACGGCGTGTGGGGATGCGTGAAGCATGGTTTGGGAAAGTATTCAACATGACTTTTAATCTATTTGATGTAACGAACATTTTTGGGCCGATTTCGTGTCGATCGGACATCGTATCGATATTCGGGATTTCTGAAGGTTTAGGATCGGATTTAAAAATAGTTAAAAATTTGTGAAAATTACGGGACTTCAATGAGAGGTTAATAAGGTAGTTAGTAACCCTCTAGTATGATTTGGACAGGTTTGGGAGTCTCGGTGACGGTGATTAGCCCAGGGAGGCTTATAAAACGCAAATCGAGGAGGCAGTGTAGGACGATCTGTGAGTGGACCTTGATTTCTAAACTGTGATGCATGCATAAATGTTTTATATGTTTTACATATGTGATTCGATGGTGATGATTTGGATATTAGTGATTTACATGATTTCACGTATTTCGAGGTGATTTGCGTATTTGCACTTAAATCAAGGTTTACGGATTTGCACTGATTATATGTGCTTATGGTTTTGAAAATGGTTTAATGAAATTATTTTGGATTTCAAAAGGTAAACTCAAGCATGAGACCCATTTGTTTTGGAAACCCTCAGACTCAAAGTCCATTTTAGTCACGTTATCGGGCCAAGGGCCCAATTGGTTTGTGAATTGATTTTGGATTTGAAAATATGAAATCGGGCACGAGTCCCATTCGATTTACGAACCCTCGGACTTGAAGTCCATTTGATTTAATAAGGCATCGGGCCGGAGGCCCAGTTGATTTACGAATCACGCTCAAAGCCTAGTTGGGTTACGAAATCGGGCACGAGTCCCATTTGATTTACGAAATCGGGCACGAGGCCCAGTTGGTTTATGAATCCGGCACGAGGCCCAGTTGGTTTACGAATCCGGCTGGAGGCCCAGTTAGTTTAGGAAATCGGGCGTGAGGCCTAGTTGGTTTATGAATTCGGGCTTGGGGCACAGTTATTGTTTACGATTGTGATTTTGGGCCAGGGACCCATAAATGGATTTCTGGTTTCATGACGGTTTATGGGGACCGGGCATGAACCTTCAGAAGGTTTTGAGAATGATTTCAAAATGATTTTTCATATACCATCCTTATATATTTATGGATTGTCTCCTCTATGGAGGGTCGTTGGCCTAGGTGGACCCCGGAGTAGTCACGGAGCACTAACAGAGTGGAGTCGCCCCCTTTGGGTACCTTACTCTTAGAAAGGCTATTATGGATTATAACCCCCCAGGAAGGGTCATTGATCTGCGGACATTGACCTGGGTGGACCTTAGGGAGACTTGGGATTTGAGACCTCGGGTAGCACGCACGTAGCTTTAGAAACCGTGACATGATTGGTTATATGATATTGTTAAACATGATTTCTTGGATTTGTGAAATTGTGTTTTGTGAATAATAAATGGGCTTGGGCTGAGTTACCACATGTGGTTACTATGTTATGTATTTGTATAAATGGATTTGGGTTAGGGGCCCATATGATTTGGATTTACGGAATTTGGGGCTGAGTCCCTAATAATGGTTATTTGGATAATTGTTTTTGTATGCATGCAAGCTTTTTAGTAAAAGGCATAAATGTCTTTATGAAATATGTTTTTATTAAACTATTATTTTTCATCCACTCGCAGTCTTTTCTTGTTTTTAATACCCTTCAGGTTGATTACGGATGCAGACTGTAACAGAGACCGAGACATCACACTCCTCCACCGAATCCTAGCGCGCTCTGGATACTGGTCGGACTGATGGTTTTAATTTATCCCTTGCCTGACACTTCGTGTCAGACGGGATCACGACACATCCCGTGTTATTCCCGGGGGGATTGGGATGGGTCGTGTCATTATAAAACTGTTTTCCATATACCATCTTGATTAGAGGATATATGGATGGTCTCCTCCAGATGTCTGGGACATTGGGGAAGTCACGGTACATTGCCTGCAAGGGCTCATTACACGGAGCGACTGGACCGTATAGCGATTTAGAAGTAGGATTGCTATGATTAGAGGTCTGGGACGTCAGATATCTGGGATGTTAGAGATATGGACCCGGAGAGACCCTGGATAGCACGCGTTGCTTTGACCATGAGATATAACGTCTGGGACGTCAAGTGTCTGGGACGGTAGGAATCTGGGATGCCGAGGTTGGGTATTTGGTTAACATGAATTATTGGATTTATGAAATGGTATTTCCATGCTTATGGATTTGTGTTATGGATTTAGGCAGTGGCCCACTTGGATCTGGATTTACGGATTTTGGTATTCTATGGGTTTGGGCTGAGTTCCCACATATGTTTGGATTTACGGTTTTGGGTTAAGGCCCTAATGATTTATTTAATTCAATGGTTTGATTACTGGTTTTCGATTGCATGCATGCTCTTTAGAGAAGGGCATAAATGTCTTCTTATTAAATGTGTTTTTATTAAACTATTTATTTTCGTCCACTCACACTTTTTAATGCTATTAATGCGCTTCAGGTTGATCACGTATGCGGGCTGTAGCAGAGACCAAGACATTGCACTCCTCCCCCGATCATGGCCCGTTGTGGAAGCTCTAAATGGGTTGCGGTTTTGAGTTATCCCCTGTCTGACACTTCATATCAGACGGGAGCATAACACATCCCGCGTTAATCCCGGAGGGATTTGGGATAGGTCGTGTCATAGATGGTCTTCAAACACAAGTCTTTGACCCGGGAGGGCAAGTTCTTGGTATTTGGTTTGGCACTTTAGAATGTCCCTAGACGTGTCCTTCGACATCTCTAGGGCCCAATATTGAACTCTGAATAACTTCTTCATCACAATTTTGTTTTGAGCAATTCCTTTTGCGTTCTTCTTAGAATTGACCTATCTTTCCAACTCTGCACAACTCTCACAAGATTGATCACTTCCTCCAAATTGTGGAAAAAAAATCACTCAAAACATATGTAAAAATGGAATTAGATGACGTCTAAAAGATGCATAAATAAAGATTGAACAAATATCCCTATACCTATCTTTTGCTAGTCCCTGCACAAAACAAAGGAAAACATACTCAAACAAAACAAAAGACTCGATCTTAGTTAAGATAGGACATTTAGACCCTCAGGTCTTCCTAGTAGTAAGAGTTTTATCTCCTGAGAGTTTACCAATTATGATATCCACAAACGTTTTACTTTGACAACCACAATTGTAGAAAATAATACAAGAAACAAGCTTGTAGGAACCAAAGTCAGTAGACATGCTTCGTAGAACTAATAGATATGTCATAGCCATGAATATCACATGTTAAGTGTAAGTGCCAACATTTTAAGTGATCAAGTCTGAAAATAACTGCATCTAAGCACCATAAAAAGATTTCTCCTTAACTCTAATCATTATTAGGCATCTCTCAAATCACACATGAATCCTAAACTAACACTCTTTCAAGCATATGTGATAAGTTAAGTCTTCCATTATTGGTTATAAAGGGGCTAAGCATTTTGGGTTAAAAAGGAGGGATAGGATTCAAAGAACCTAAGCTGTACCAGGGCATGAAATTCATGACTTGAACTTAGAATTTCAAAACTAAATCCTTGCTTAAGGCCCATGGAATTGGGCATTCTTGATAGTTGATCGTGAGGTTCTTGGCTCACTTGGCTCAGTTCACTTTGGTTTTCACGTTTTTTCTTTTTCTTTCTTTCAAAGTTTTTCGTTTTCTTGAAATTTTTTTTCTTTTTCTTTTGAATTGAACCAATATTATGCAATGCTTCCCTCACACTTCTACGTAGCTTGTCACTTCTTAAAACTTGAACTTTGAATGCCAATGTCTTTGCATTGGGCAGTACTTACTTTACACTTCTCATTCTCACCATGATTCTCATTTAACATTAACAGGACCGCCCCTGGAAAGGGCATTATTAATCGTGCCCGCTCCTGCTCCCGCCTGGCAAGACGACTGAAATCCCCAAATTACCCTCAGTATGTGCCAGACCAGGGATAGCCACATGTGCTTACTCATGCCTCCGCCTCACGATCAGCCTCGATCAACGCGCCACAACCTAGAGGGTCAATAAAAACCAAAAGGTGTGAGTGGACAAAAATAAATCAGTTTGTAAAAACAGTTACAAAAAGACGTTTTTACCCTCCACGTAAAACCAATGCATGCATACAAAATAAATCATTTCTCAATCGGTTAACATTTTCCACATAAGAAAAACCGGGTATCAAATTTCAACATAAAGAAAACTCGTATGAAACTCAAAATCATTTTTCCTTTCTCAACCATCGGGTCTTAGCCCGCAATCATAAACACCGAGCCTCAGCCCAAAACCAAGAATCAAAACCAAATGCACAACATGATCCAAAACCATCAACCACATACAGGGCCACTGCCCAACTCAACCGAAACATCAAAAATCATCAATAAATCACAAGTCAATCATTTTGCTGGATATCAAGTGCGCCCGAGTCTTTAAACTCAAAACCATGCGCATAAACAGGCCTTCCCGGGATATCAACGAGTCTTTAAACTCAGAACATAATCAATAGGCCTCGGGGGTATCACAGTAACCGAGTCTTTAAAGTCACGAGTCTTTAAACTCATTAAGGGCCCTCCCCCGTCATCAATTAACCGAGTCTTTAAACTCAAAACGTGCTCCAGCAATAGCACCCGGGTCTTTAAACCCAAAAAGTTTTCAACGGGTCTTTAAACCCCAAAACATTTGACAATCACAACAACGCGGGATCCATCCCGAAATCACATTTTTTCCACAACAGGACTCATGGTCCGAATTTCCACATTCAAATCCCCAAGTCTTACTTCTCAAATCATATTCAAATCATCATTACACACGGGGCATGTACAATCATACCAAACCACTTTATTAAATCCTTTTTCATTCCCGAATTCGAATTCTCAATAATGATTCCGTAAGCCGGCATCCAGAAGCATCATCCCGAACCCAAACCAAGAATTCGGTTTTTCAAATTTTCGGAAACTGAAATCTCATTCATCAAAATTACTTTTATGCCCCGAGCATCAAACCCGAAATTACCTTTTTCAAAATCCATTTTAAATCCTTGAAATCACATCATTTTTCAAATCCCAAGGTCAAAGCATCAAAACCACAATCAAATCACCAAAATCGCGGTCGAATCACGACATACTCGAAATCTCGTAAAACGTTCAAAACCGTGACATTCTCGAAATACGTGTCAACATCGTAAATCATACTCCCATTCATATTCAAAACATTATTAAAACATGACACGTACAATTCATGTTGGGTCAAATCACAATACGCAAAATCTCAAAAACCGCAGAAATCTCAAAATCCCATAACACGTGCAAATCAGCAGAAATCTCGAAAATCGTGTCAACACCGTGAGTCACACTAACAATCATAAACAACATTCATAAAACATTATACCCACAAATTATGCAAATTCTTTCGTTAAACCAACATCAAGCATAAGAATGACCATAGTCTCGAAATATGTGTAATTTCGTATGTATAGCAAAATACGTATAAATACGGGAATCGAAATCAATCACAACTTATAATCATAATCATAAAAATCATGGAAATATTTATGCATGCATTAAATTTTGAAAGCAACGTCCACTCACACACCGTCCGTAGTGCTCGGTTTCGCGCCGCATGCGTTTCCGTAATTTCCGGCCTTTTCCAGAAATCCCGAATCCTGTCCAAAATCACTTCTCAGGGTTACTAAGGTCTCAATTAACAACAAACTAATTTTCCATAATTTTCTGGGATTTTTCGACATAATCAAACTTAAGGACTTAACTTCCGAGCCCTCGAAACTATCCCGAATGACCCCCGATCAACTCGAACTCTAAAGATAAAATGTTAATTAGGCTGAAAGGAATAAGTTTCATGTTGACCGTAATCGGAAAATATCCCACACGCGCCGCCACGCGCCGCCCAAAGTGGCTGCGCGTGTAGGCCACGCGCCTGCTACAGTGACACGCTACAGTGTCACCACCTTCACCCGACTGGCCTGCAATCTGGATCCTTCACCCGCGTCTCGACCCGACCAATTAGCCTTCAATTCTCACTCTAAACCTTCCTTTATTCCACGTAATTGTTCTTTATCAAGTTAATTTAAGATCCCATACATTAATTATCTTGAATTAGCCCTAAGTCGATCAGCCCAAACTTGAACCTCTAATCGGGTCAAAGTCCGGAACTCACCCAGAACAAACCGATTAGTAAATTAACTTAGACATGAGTTTTAAGGAGCCTATGCGAATACTTTAGCACTTTCAATTTCAGGAAATAATACCTGGAGGTTGTCAACTTCAAACTCGAAAATCGCTGAAACCAGGGGCCTCCATTCATGGCCTGTCTGTGATGGATTTTCCCCGAAATTGATGCGGTTGGTTTGCAAATGATCCCAGAGGATTAATACGATCCTCAGTTTCCTTTAACTCGACTCCTAGTTGAGAAATCGAATTCCCTCCAAAACTGTTTTTCTCTGAAACTAGAGCTTGAGTCCCTGAGCAAACCTTGATCAAACCTCTTCAATCCTTAAACGGTTGTGTTCCAGTCACTCCCAGAAAACTCCCTCAGTGTCTAGATTAGTCCCATAACCCGTAGAAATCAAACTCTGGATTTTCCCCCCAAAAACCCGAAATGGTTTCCTCCACGGTTTCTCTCCAGCTCTCCACTCTCACACTCAACAGAATGGCTACCCAGCTCACCAGACACTCAAGTAATCGATCAGAATGGACGACAACTCGTGGGTGACACTCTGAAACTCCCTGGAATTTGTTTCACGCAACACAGAGACCATAGCCAAATTTAAAACTCTCACGTGCTCTGAGTTCCTGCCCAGTCCATTACTGGATGTTTCCACATCCTCAAAACACTTAAACAATCCCAATGAGACAGTCCACTATTGATTAAACAATGGAAATGATCAGAGAACTCACAGCACGGTGGTGTAGTCTCTGTTTTCCACGGTGGTGAACAGTAACTGCCGTGCAAATGACCAAAATGCCCTCAGTTGGAAAATTACCAAATTGCCCCTCACCTTCCGTGACCTGTAACTTGGTCATCCGATGTCGGTTTCAAGCGTGCCGCCCGTCGTTGTACTCGGGGATTCGAGACGAACCTGACGGTCTTCGAGTCGAGTGAAAATCAATTGTATTTCAAAAAGTCAACATTTTCCCCCAAATCGTCCAAATTACGGAAATGCCCCTGCACTTCCGAACGTCATAACTTTTACCTCGAGCGTCCGAATCGAACGTGCCACCTGTCTATGAACTCGTGATGTCCCAAACTACGTCACGGTCATCGGTCAAAGTCCATTTGACCACCCGAATTAAAAGTCAACGTTTTACCCACAAAGTCCATTCGTCCGATTCCACCCAACTAATCACCAATTAACCCTCATTAATCATGATTAGTTACTGATCTAATCACAAATTCCGGGATGGGTCGTTACAAACATAGGTTCAAGTTATAGGGTATGGCCTTAAAGAATGGTTGAGTACTTGAGTAGGTTGTAACTTTGGTGATGAAAGAAAAGTCCGAATGTTTGGCATCAATGTTGGTTTAGGGAACATGCAATTGGGAAGGATAATTATAGAGGTTAAGTACACATATCCTACATCACTTCTTATGGAAAATCACACATCAAATCAAGAGTACCTATATGATGTTTGTTCTTTAAAAATAAATGTCAAATGATGTAATGAGATAAGAAATTAAGAATAAAAGCGATGAGTGTTTAGGAGTGGAAACAGGTAGATCACTCAAAAATAATGGCAATTAGGATCAAAGGTCTCACAAGGAAGCCTCCACTAATTATCTGACAGGACCCATCCCAATCCCCCCGGGATTAACACGGGATGACCCTGCTCCCGTCTGATACGAAGTGTCAGACAAGTGATATTTCCGACCTTTTCCCTCCCGGGTTATCAGAGTACGCCAAGATCCGAAGGAGGTATGTGATATCTCGGTCTCTGCTACAGTCCACATCCACTGTCAACCTGAAGGGCACTCAAAACATTAAAAGTTGTGAGTGGACAAAACAAGAGTTTATAAAAACATTTCATAAGAAATTTGTACCCTTCACTAAAAACCATGCATGCATTCGAAAACCTTTTAACCAAATGAACCACATGTGGGAACTAAGCCCAAAACCATAATCAAATCAATAAGAGGGCCACTGCCCAAATCGATAAGGGACTCAGCCCAAAACCATCATGAAACCAACCATACGGGCCACTGTCCAAAACTTTTGTAACCACACATCACATCACATCTCATATATCATATCATATATCATATATACATATAATTCACACAACCAATCCTGTCACAGTTTCCAAAGCTACGCGCGTGCTACCCGGGTCTCAATCCGAGTCTTCTCAAAGTCAAGGTCAATGTCCGCAGACCACTAATCCTACCCGAGGTTATAGTAACCATAGCCTTCCTGAGAGTAAGGAACCCAACCGGGGGGTGACTCCGCTCAGTCGGTGCTCCGTGACTACTCCAAGGTCCACCTAGGCCAACGAACCTCCCTGGAGGAGAGAATAGAAGTAAAGGAAGGTATATGAACATATATATACATAATACAAATATCCAAGCACGGTTCCCCTGAACCATCATGATCCATAATATCTATTTCATTCATATATATATATATATATATATAACATCCTCCATGCCCGGTTCCCATAAACCTACATGTACCATAATAACCTTTCCAGGGTTCATGCCAGTTCCCATAAACCGCCACGAACTTGGAAATCCATCTAGGGTCCCTGACCCGAAATCATCAATACAAGTAAACTAGGTCTCGTGCCCGAACATATGACATCAGCTGGGCATCATTCCATTCATATATATATATATATATAACATCCTCCATGCCCGGTTCCCATAAACCTACATGTACCATAATAACCTTTCCAGGGTTCATGCCGGTTCCCATAAACCGCCATGAACTTGGAAATCCATCTAGGGTCCCTGACCCGAAATCATCAATACAAGTAAACTGGGTCTCGTGCCCGAACATATGACATCAGCTGGGCATCCTGCCCGATATCTCAGGGTCAGTCATGACTCTGATCGTAGTGATGCGTGCAACCATCCATCCAGGACCGCCCTCAATCCTGGTATGTGGCTGTGAACGAATCAACCGACGCGACCACCACAAGATCATGGTGCACTTATCACCGATAGCTATCCTGAACCGTCAGCACTCCGAAGTCGAGCCTCCCCAGGTTGCCCGACCACGAATCGTGCATCGTGACCTCTCCGGAAGGAACACATCCCAATCTGGAGGCGTGCAACACATCGTCCGTCGCCGTGCACCAAGCACCTGCCGCGACCACGACTCGGACCCGTAGGTCATCAATAGGGTCATATGCCCGAGACCAAACCAAATGGGTTTCATACCCGAGTTTATCCTTTTGGAAATCTAAAACCATTTCATTTAAACCATTAAAGATATACAGACCCGTATAAGCACCGTATAAGGCCGAAACCTCGAAAATACGTGCTCATACGTAACCACATACAAATGCACCCATGGCATCATCAAACATGTATTAAAACATATAATAAACATTTATGGATGCACCAATTTAGAAAACCAAGGTCCACTCATAGACCGTCGGAGTTGTCGCCTCGATTTGCGTGCCATACGGCTCTCCCGAGCCAATCACAATCACCGGGACTTCCAAACCTGTCCAAATCATAATAGAAGGTTACTAACTACCTTATTAACCTCCCACTAAAGCTCCGTAATTTTCCGGTATTTTTAACTATTTTAAAACTGGATCCTAAACCTTCAGACACCCCGAAACCTATCGAAACGATGTCCGATTGACACGAAACCAATCCCAAAATGTTCGTTACATCGAATAGATGATTTCATATCTTGAACACTTCCCCAAACTCTTTGACACGCGCCGTCACGCGCAGAAGGACTGCCATGCGCGTGGGTCTCACGCGTTGGGACATTGTTCATCTTCTTCAGCGATCGAACCGGTCCAGACCGGCCGGTTCGTTTCTGTTCTGCAACTGGACCGGCGTGACCGATCTAGGCCCATACAATCCCTATTTTTCGTCCGTTTGGACCCTAATTAATCCCTAAATTCCTATTTTTGTCCTAGGAACCTAACCCAATTGATTAGCACCCCTAAAACCCACGAAACCCGACTAGTCCAATAAACCCCTCACGGTTCAAATATCCAAACTCCTCCCCAGGGCTTCCCCGACGTCCAAACCTTCTCCAAACCTTCCTAAAAACTCCCTAGCAACCTAATTAGTTCAACCCAAACGTCTAAAACGGCCCATAATACCCGAAATCGAAAACAAATTAAAATGGGTAAAACCAATTACCTCGTGCGGGTTTCCTCCTCCATGCCGCCGTCTGTGGCGGTTATGGCCGTCCAGTAACCTCCTCTCAGTCCCTCACAACTCTCTTGGTCCTCAGGCATGATAATATGGGGTTGGGTTGGATTTGGGTGAAGGTTTGAATGAGATCGGGTGGGTTGTTTGTGTTTGAAATGAAGAGATGAAAATGCACAGGGAAGATGCATGAATAGAATTTGGGTGGCCTGTGGATGGGTGACAAGTGTCACTCATCCATTGTGCCTCCATAAAATATCTCGGGCCTGCTAGAGTCCAAAAGTGAAGTTATCTCGTAATTCGTGCAATAGTTCTTCGAAACGTCCGTGAACCGTAACCACGCCATCGAACATCCAAATTCGACGTGCCGCCTGTCTATGGATTCGTATCGTCTCGATCTGCGTAACGGTCCTCGGCCCTCTGCCATCGGACATCCCGGTTAAAAAGTCAACATTTGCCTCTTTTAAACCATAATTACCAAAATGCCCCTTATCTTCCGAACGTCATAACTTCCTCCTCGAACATCGGAATTGAATGTGCCACCTGTCTATAAACTCGGGACATCCTAAAATACGTCACGGTCATCGGTCAAAGTCCATTTGACAGCCCGAATGAAAAGTCAACGTTTTGCCCACGACTAGGGGCAAAACGGTCATTTTGCATCGTTCGTCCGATTTCGCCTAACTAATCACCGATTAACCTCACTAATCGTGATTAGTCACTAATCTAATCTAGGAATTTGGGACGGGTCGTAACGACCTTCCATCCCTAATTAATTTCGTCCTCGAAATTCCAACCAACCTAATGCCTAGTTCAATAGGCTTTAACTATCCTAGGTTTGAAGATTTAAACACATGCACTACTACAAATATCTCAATAGATGATAGAGAAACTGCATCATCTTTTATTATTAAAGCCACAATAGGTTTGAGTCATCTATGTGAGTGTCATGAAAGGTATTATTAATGACACACGAAATGTTTCATCTATTATGTTTAAGGACAGATAATAGGTGTCATGAAAATATGTAGGCATGTCATCAAAGAGGATTAATGACACAAGAAAAGTGTCATCTATTATATTTAAGGACAATTATTAAGTGTCATGCAAATTGATAGGTGTGCCATTAAAGAGAATTAATGCATTTAACTGTCATCTAGTGGCATCGTACCTACGAGGTATCATAAAATGTGTTTTATGCCATTTTAGTGGCAACGTGTTTGTAATTACCCGTCCCAAATTCCTATATTAGATTAGTGACTAATCACGATTAGTGAGGCTAATCCGTGATTAGTTGGGCGAAATCGGACGAACGATGCAAAATGACCGTTTTGCCCTTGATGGTGGCAAAAAGTTGACTTTTCATTCGGGCGGTCAAATGGACTTTGACCGATGACCGTGACGTTGTTTGTGACGTCACGAGTTCATAGACAGGTGACACGTTCAATTCCGACGTTCTAGGAGGAAGTTATGACGTTCAGAAGTTTAGGGGCAATTTGGTAATTTTGGTTAAAAGGGGCAAATAGTTGACTTTTTGACCAAGAGGTCTGATGGCCAAGGGCCAAGGACCTTTACGTAGATCGGGACGATATGAATCCATAGACAGGCGTCACACTGAAATCGGACTTCGAACGGGAGAGTTATAGGTCACGGAAGTTCGATTTCACTATGCACGTACTTCGAGACGGGGATGATTTGGCAAAATCTGATTGGGCAAGATATTTAGGTGGGTCCCATGGATGAGTGACAAGTGTCACTCATCCCATTGGCCATTTTCCCTAAAAAGGGGATCTAACTTAAATAAATAATATTAATTAAATATTTTATAATTAATCCAATTAACTCATCTCTATCCTAGCCATCCATTCCATCCCTCAATCAATCCACACCACTCATCTCATCTAATATATCTCACTTCTCTCATCAGCCATCAAACATCATCATCTTCATTTCTTCTTCATTTTTCCCTCATAAACCCGAAAACCCCATAACCCATATTCTCCATTTTTCTTCAAACACACAACACCCATTCCTTCACCACCTGCGACTGAGAACAGGGAGATAATGTGAGTGAGGTGAGGTAGGACTGAGGGACTGAGGACGACGGTGGTGGACACGGCGGAGGGAAACCCGTGAGCATGGTTATCGGTCAAAAATGGTGGACATAGTTTTGATGGGTGTTGAACGGGTTGATCGATTCCAGTACGTCCTAGGGGGTGAGACGAGTCCACGGAGCTTGGATTCGAGGAGAATGGTGGCCGGAAACGTGAGATATCGACGGGGGAAAACTTGAGCTTACTGTTCGACGTCCAACAAGTAACGTTTAACGTTTGTTTTTAATTCCTGGGTTGAGGGATCTGTTGGGGAGGATGAGACGAGGAGAATGGGACAAACGGGGAGTCTTTTGGTGGCCGGACGGCGGAGAACCGACCGGGTCAACCCGCGGGTCACGGCCACCCTGTTGCAGACCTGATCTGAGGTAGACGATGACAGATGACGTCATCCTGATGATGTCATCATGTCAGGGATGAAGTCAGCATTGTTCGGTCTGACAATGTCAGACAGAGGGCCAATAGGAGCGTGACACGTGCCACTGTTAGAGGCTGTCAGTGATGACATCATGCTGACGTCAGCGTTGACTTTTCAATGCGTTGACCAGCGCATAGGGGCACGTGTGAACAGTGTTTTGAGTAGGCCCAGTTTCATTTTAAAGGTTTCGACGATCCCGATCCAAAGGTGGTGGTTTCGGGTCGATCGGAGATCATTAAGTTGGTCAAATTGAGGTTTTTCACCTCGAGAAATGTGTACGGGACACGTTGACTTCTCTGGGAAAGTTTAGGGTTCTTAATATGGACTTGTATAGGTTAGTAGTAACCTTTGGATATGATTTGGATAAGTCAGGATGACCCGGAGAGGTCAGATTGGCTCGAGAGAGCTGTATGGCACGCAAATCGAGGCAGTAGCTCGGAAGGTCTGTGAGTGGACCTTGATTTCTAAATTGGTGCATGAATAAATGTTTATTATATGTTTTAAATACTTGTTTGTGATGCCATGAGTGAATTTGGATGTGTGGTTACATATAGGCACGTATTTCGAGGTTTCGGCCCTATACAGTGCCTATACGAGTTTGTATGTCTTTATTGGTCTAAATGAAATGGTTTTGGATTTCCAAAAGGATAAACTCGGGTATGTGACCCATTTAGTTTTGTCTCGGGCATATGGCGCTATTTACGACCTTCGGGTCTAAATCGTGGTCGCGGCAAGTGCTATGTGCACGGTGATCGACGATACGACGCTCGCCTCCGGATTGGGATGTGTTCCTTCCGGAGAGGTCACGATGCACGATTCGTGGTCGGGCAGCCTGGGGAGGCTCGACTTTGGAGTGCTGACGGTTCAGGATATCGATCGGTGATGAGTGCACCATGATCTTGTGGTGGTCGCGTCGGTTGATATGTTCACGGCGACATACCAGAATTGAGGGCGGTCCTGGATGGATGGTTGCACGCATCACTATGATCGGAGTCGTGACTGACCCTTAGATATCGGGCACGGTGCCCAGTTGTGTCATTTGTTCGGGCACGAGACCCAGTTACTTTACGATTTATGGTTTCGGGTCAGTGACCCTAGATGGATTTCCAAGTTCATGACGATTTATGGGAACCGGCATGAACTCTGGAAAGGTCATTGTGGTTCATAAAGGTTTATGGGAACCGGCATGAAACTTTGTCAGGTCATTCTAGTTCATGACGGTTTATGGGAACCGGCATGAACCCTGGTTAATGGATGTTATGGATCATGACGCTTCAGGGGAACTGGGCATGGATGTTTATGTTATGTATATATATATATATATGTTCATATACCTTCCTTTACTTATTCTATTATCTCCTCCGGGGAGGGTCGTTAGCCTAGGTGGACCCCGGAGTAATCACGGAGCCCTGATTGAGTGGGAGTCGCCCCCGTTGGGTGCCTTACTCTCAGAAAGGCTTGTACTATAACCTCAGGGCGGGTCATTGGTCTTCGGACATTGACTTGGTACCTGAAAGACTTTTGGTTTGAGACCCCGGGTAGCAGGCGCGTAGCTTTGGAAACCGTGACAGGATTGGTTGTGTGAATTATATGTATATATGATGTATGCTATACGATATGATATATGATGTGTGTTTACTCAGGTTTTGGACAGTGGCCCGTATGGTTGGTTTCTTATGATTTGGGCCGAGTCGGTTATGGATTTGGGCAGTGGCCCGTATGATCGTTTTCATTATGGTTCTTTCAATCTTGGTTTTGGGCTTAGTTCCCACCTATGGTTTTTCTGGATAAATGGTTTTCGAATGCATGCATGCTTTTTAGTGAAGGGTACAAATGTCTTTATGGAAATGTTTTTATAAACTTTTGTTTTGTCCACTCACAGCTTTTAATGTTTTGACTGCCCTTCAGGTTGACATTGGATGTGGACTGTAGCAGAGACCGAGATCTCACATACCTTCTCCGGATCCTGGCGTACTCTGATAGCCCGGGAGGGCAAAGGTCGGAAATATCCCTTGTCTGACACTCCGTGTCAGACGGGAGCAGGGTCATCCCACGTTAATCCCGGGGGGATTGGGATGGATCCTGTCCGTGTTGGCCATGCGCTAAATCTTGCTTGTAAGTTCACAATGAATGAATTGTCCAGTCTAGTGGATTGATCCAAGTTCAAGAATGTTCTTATTGAAGTTAGATATGGAACTTCTTGTCTCAATATCTCTTGGTTATCATCTGCGAGACGAAGTGGGTCCATTTAGGATCTAGACTACGGATCATCATAGGCATGCTTGAAGATTTCACTTTATCCTCATTAAAGCGTATTTCGATTAATAAACTAAAATATCATTTTGATGTTCAAGCTCCATGCCAAGACAGAACTTCGTTCTCCCAAGATCCTTTATCTCATATTCCAACTTGTAGTTGTTTCTTTGGTCTCTTCTAGAGTGCCAATCAATAGTAAACTGAAACTTGTTTTCTTAATAAACACGTATGGGCATACTTTACTACTCACATATCCCACTTTGATCAAATACTCACTTAGATGGTTATCCCACATCCATCTAGATTGTTTTAATCCTTAAAGCGAACACCTCAAATGAGTAGAAAACATGTTCTATGGTCTGGAACTATTTGAATCAGGTATCTTAAGTCCTTTAGAAACTTATATATATATATATATATATATATCTAGATCCCCATAGAGATAAGCCATAACAACATCCATAAGCTACATACTCAGTTTTTTTGGAAATCACAAAACTGGTAAGGTAGCGGAATGTTATGACGTCCATTATGGGAGACTATGTCTCCTCGTAATCAATCTCAGGGAGCTCAAAAAACAATTTCACCATTAAATGAGTTTTGTATCTCACTATCTCATCTTTCTCATTATGCTTCCTTTTGACTACCCATTTAAATCATGCAGGTTTAACATGGGAAGGAGGAAAGACATATCCAAACACCATTATTTTTGTGAAGGAATCTAATTTGACCTGAATTACTTCTTTCCAATTTGGCCAGTCTTCTGTACGTTGGCATCATTCATCAACGAAGTGAGGTTCGATTTCATCACTAGTTATTATTTCAGTAGCTACTGCGAATACATATATCATCAATGATAATATCATTATGATCCCATACCTCACACAAGCATGCATATTTTACCGAGATCTCATTATTCTCGGGATTGGGTTCAGATGTTGGGAGCATCCCCCAATGCCGTCTCTGCTAAGACAGATCCATAAACCAGAATTATCTTATGAGATGGATCAGTTGATATTAAGGAGCTAATGATAGGACCCATCCCTAATTTTGTTGAAAATTGAACTGATCCTACTCTCGTCTGACAATTCTTGATATATAAGGGCTACCACCATATTTCGATGGATAACCACCGAAATCTTCTTTGGGAAATCCAGTTGTTATTCTGAGATTTTGGCCTTATTTTGGGATAACTCCAACTTGCATTCACACTTGTTCTCCATATTGTATAGGGATTTAAATCCTTTTTCTTTTTGTACAATTATTCTTGCTCCTTTTACTTGTAGGATAGGTTTTTAATTAGATTTTTTAAATGTTTAGGAAACATTTTCCTTATAAGATTTATTGTAAACTTCTATTTGTATGTAGACTTTTAATTCTCTATAAACCTATTGTTTATGTAAGAAAGGGGGAGGGGGGAGTCTGTGAATCTATATTGGATATTTGGGAAAAGGAGAGAGATTCGAAATACATTGATTAATACTTTGAGTGATTACACTTTCCTTTTATTTTGTAGTTTCTTATTAGGTTACGGCTTCTTGATGCCCTAGCCATATGTGATAGTTGATTGTTTTATCCTCCTAATTTCGTTCTTATGCTTGTGAATAATTGATTTGATTTTTTTAACAAAAACTATTATGCGTTTATATGCTATGAGTTGACACATTGCAAGAACTTAGGGTCAATTCATATAGCATGATTTATTCTTTATGATTCATAAATAGTAAGAACTATCATAGTTCAATCAATTCAGCTAGGGTTATGATTTGCTAGATGTTCCATAATCAGATTAATCTAATTATCATTCAAACTTTCGAATAACTTAATGATCCTTTGTATGACATTAATAAACATGTATTTCATGTTTTTAGATTGGTTATTTAGGAAATCATTAACGTTGAGTGTGTCACCGGGTTAAAGTGCTTTAGGAGAGTAATAGGGACTTATTTTTGCGTCACAGTTTTCTCTTAACAATCTTTCACGGCATAGTAAAGGAACTAAGAGTAACAATTGGCTTGGCATATGGTTAGTGGTAGATTGAGTACCCTTGCCTATTCTTTTTATTAATTATTTTAGTTTAGGTTATTTAATTTGATTTATTTTTTTAATTATGTAAAACCCTCTATTGTATTTATGTGTTTTTTTTCTATTTTTATCTTTATTTAGCTTCTAAGTTGATTAATAAGTTTAAGTAATAAAGTGGATGTAAATGTTAGGACAAGTCCTTGTGATATTAGACCCGTACTTAGTTTCTATAATATCATTATTGATTAGTGCACTTGCAACGTTAAATTGAAAAGAATAAAATGCATATTTATGTTTTCTATTTTATTCAACAAAAATTAGATGGTTTCTCCATCTCATGTTAGATGTGTTGTAGTAAAGACCATTCTAGAGCCTTATGCCATTGTTGAAACCTCCTACAAAGTTGGCATCCTCCACAGTTGGACATTCTTGTGAAGTATGTCTTTGAACTGAGCATACAACACAGATTTAGAATCCCTTTTCCTTCTTATTGCTCAGCTCCTTTTGTCAGGACCTGCCCCAAATCCCACCGGGATTAACGTGGGACGCGCCTGATCCCGTCTGACACGAAGTGTCAGACAAGGGAAAGTTCCGACTTTAGCCCACTCGGGGCTTCAGAGAGCGCCAGCATCCGGAGGAGGAGTGTGATGTCTCAGTCTCTGCTGAACACTTCCATAGATTCTCTTTGGCTTCTTCCATCACTGTTCACATCAGCATACTGGTTCGCACGTCCCAATCTTGATGGGACCAAATTCTAGCACTGAACCCTCGTGTCGTCCGTCCACAACGACATATGGTACCTATCACCAATCCAGGTATAGGGTATACCTCGCACTGTGCCACTCGAGATCCTCTTTGTCTAACCCCAAACCTAACCAACCGGTCACCAATCCCCACGACAGTGCTAACGTCGTCCGATTATGCCATTCTGTCTAATCACAACTTAGTTATCTCTGTCATATCTGTCATCTCGACGCAGGTCCTACGAAGTCTCACTAGCCGATGAATCCCCATCTTCGTGTAGTGGTACAAACCAACCATGAACATGTCACGACTGAGACACCCTCAGCTCGTGGCTCGGCGTCCCTCCTTGTTATCGTCATTGCATCACCGCCACGCAGAGTGCGAATCAAACCAATCTTAAGCCTTGCTCAAACCAAACAATCGCATCCTACCATGCAACACAACACTTCTCCGAGCAACTCCTGCCAATCGACATCCCTCCGAAATTCGACATACCGAAACATGGCACCTCATGCCAAACGAAATCTAACCAGGATTCAATTCCACTGAATCCTCCTAATCTTACCCTAACTATCAGGTTGATGGCGGGCTGTTACCACTATAGAGACATCACATCCTCCACCCGCACAAAGACCTTGATCTGACACCACTTGTCAGGACCCGTCCCAAATCCCCTCAGGTTTAACGTGCGACGTTCCTGATCCCGTCTGACATGAAGTGTCAGACAAGGGAAAGTTCTGACTTTAGCCCACTCGGCGCTTCGGAGAGCACCAAGAGCCGGAGGAGGAATGTGATGTCTCAGTCTCTGCTAAAAATTTCCATAGATTCTCTTCGGCTTCTTCCATCACTGTTTACGTCGGCATACTGGTTCACTCGTCCCATTCTAATCGGACCAAATTCTAGCACTGAACCCTTGTCTCGTCCGTGCACAACGACATAGGGTACCTATCACCAATCCAGGTATAGGGTATACCTCACAATGTGCCACTCGGGATCCTCTCTGTCTAACCCCTAACCTGACCAACCGGTCACCAATCCCCACGACAGTGCTCACGTCGTCCAATTATGCCATTCTGTCTAATCACAACTTAGTCATCTTCATCATATCTTTCATCTCGACGCAAGTCCTACGAAGTTATACTAGCCAACGAATCCCTCTCATCTTGTAGTGGTAGAAACCAACCATGAACATGTCACGACTGAGACACCTTCAGCTCGTGGCTCGTCGTCCCTCCTTGTTATCGTCATCCATCACTGCAACGCAAAGTACGAATCAAACCAATCTTAAGCCTTGCTCAAACTGAGCAATCGTATCCTACCATACCACACAACACTGCTCCGGGCATCTCCTGCCAATCAACTTCCCTCCGGGATTCGACATACCGAAACATGGCACCTCATGCCAAACGAAATCTAACCAGGATTCAATTCCACTGAATCCTCCTACTCTTACCCTAACTATCAGGTTGATGACGGGCTGTTACCACTTTAGAGACATCACATCCTCGACCTGCGCACAGACCTCGCTCTGATACCACTTGTCAATACTCGTCCCAAATCCCCCTGGGATTAACGTGGGACGCGCCTGATCCCGTCTGACATGAAGTGTCAGACAAGGGAAAGTTCCGACTTTAGCCCACTCGGGGCTTTAGAGACCGCTAGGATCCGGAGAAGGAGTGTGATGTCTTGGTCTGTAATATAGCCCGCATCCCCGATCAACCTGAAGGGATTGAAAATATTAAAACTTGTGAGTGGACAAAACAAAGAATTTATAAAAGCATTTTCACAAAAAGACATTTATACCCTTTACTAAAAAGCATGCATGCATTCAAAAATCAGTTATCAATCATACAGGCCCCTGCCCAAATCCATGTGGGACTCAGCCCAAAACCAGTATATATCATATAACACATAACATATAACCAATCCTGCCACAGTTTCCAAAGCTACGGGCGTGCTACCTGGGGTCTCAAATCCCAAGTCTCCCCAGGGTCCACCCAGGTCAATGTCTGCAAATCAATGACCCTCCCTGAGGGTTATAATCCATAAGCCTTCCTGAGAGTAAGGTACCCAACGGGGGCGACTCCAATCTGTTAAGGAGCTCTCTTCCTTACACTAACTTAAGTCTCGCATCAAGTCGATGGTCAACCTAAAACTCTGACCAAACTAGTGGAAAAAGCGAGGTCCTCCTCCAACTAGGAGTATTCTCGGATAATTACTGTAACGCTTAATCCTTTCCTTTCGAACTAAACACTTCCATAGATTCTCTTCAGCTTCTTCCATAACTGTTCACGTTGTCATACTGGTCTGCACGTCCCAATCCTAATAGGACCAAATTCTAGCACTGAACCCTCGTGTTGTCTGTCCACAATGACATAGGGTACCTATCAGCGTTCCAGGTATAGGGTATACCTCGCACTGCGCCACTCAGGATCCTCTCAGTCTAACCCCAAACCTAACCAACTGGTCACCAATCCCCACGATAGTGCTCACGTTGTCCAATTATGCCATTCTGTCTAATCAGAACTTAGTCATTCGATCATATCTGCCATCTCGATGCAAGTCCTACGAAGTCACACTAGCCGACGAATCCCCCTCGTCGTGTAGTGGTAGAAACCAACCATGAGCTTGTCACGACCAAGACACCCTCAGCTCGTGGCTCATCGTCCCTTCTTGTTATCGTCATCGCATCACCGCCACGGCGAGTGTGAATCAAACCAATCTTAAGCCTTGCTTAAACCGAGCAATCACATCCTACCATGCCACACAACACTGCTTCGGGCATCTCCTGCCAGTCGACATCCCTCTGGGATTCGACATATCGAAACATGGCAACTCATGCCAAACGAAATCTAACCAGAATTCAATTCCACTGAATCCTCCTACTCTAACCCTAACTATCAGGTTGATGAAGGTTGTTACCACGATAGAGACAACACATCCTAGACCTCCGCACAGATCTCGCTCTGATACCATTTTCCAGGACCCGTCCCAAATCCCCCCGGGATTCACGCGGGACGCGCTTGATCCCATCTGACACGAAGTGCCAGACAAGGGAAAGTTTCGACTTTAGCCCACTCGGGGCTTCAGAGAGCACCACGATCCGGAGGAGGAGTGTGATGTCTCGGTCTCTGCTACAGCCCGCATCTGCGATCGACATGAAGGGTATTCAAAACATTAAAAGTTGTGAGTGTTCAAAACATTAAAAGTTGTGAGTGTACAAAACAATGAATTTATAAAAAAAAAAATCACAAAAAGACATTTATACCCTTCACTAAAAAGCATGCATGCATTCAAAAATCAGTTATCAAACCATTAGGGCCTTGGCCCAAAATCGTAAATAAACCCAATATATGGGCCACTACCCAAATCCATGTGGGACTCAGCCCAAAACCAGTATATATCTTATAACACATAACACATAACATATAACTTGTAGTGACCCGTCCCGAATTATGGGGATTAATTAAGACTTAATGATGGATTAGCAAGGATAATCAGGGATTAGATGAGGATCAACGGACGAGCAGGGCGAAATGACGATTTTACCCTTGGAATGGGTGAAATGTTGACTTTTCGTTCAGGCGGTCAAATGGACTTTGGCCGATGACTGTGACGTAGCTCGGGACGTCACGAGTTCATAGACAGGTGGCACGCTCGATTCCGACGTTCGAGAAAGAAGTTATGATTTTCGGAAGTTCAGGGGCATTTTGGTAATTTGGTTGAAATGGGGAAAATAGTTGAATTTTGACTCGGGAGGTCCGATGGCGGAGGCCAAGAACCATTACATAGATCGGGACAATACGAATCTGTAGACAAGTGGCACGTCAAATTCGAACGTTCGATGGAAAAGTTACGGTTAACGAAAGTTCGAAAGTACTATTGGACATTTGACGAGACGGATTGACTTTTGTCCTAAGTGGGGCCCAGATATTTGTCATTGAAGCAATGGATGAGTGACAAGTGTCACTCATCCATTGCACACTCAAATGTACTCATGCATATCCACCCTTAACCGTGTTCGACCATTTTCCCCATTTCCACCCAAACGCAATCAAACATCCAACACCAATCCAAACCCTTACCCCATATGATCATGTATGAGGAACCAAGAGAGTGAGAGGAGGCTGATGAAGCTATGGACGGTGGCAGGAGGCGGCTGGGCCGCCATGCACGGTGGAGAAGGGGTAAGATGCTCGGTTTTGATTTTTGAATCCCATATTTCGATTTGGACTTTATGAACAGTTTTGGGTGATTGGATAGTGTTAAATGGGTTGTAAGAAGGGTATAGGAGAGTGTTTGGAGGGTGGTTCACTGCTAAAGAACCCAGGGAGGAAACAGGGCATGTAAACCGTGAGGGAAGGAATCAAACCATTGGGTTTTAGGTGTTTTCTTTAAGGTTTCTTAATTTGAATAGGTAGGAAATGAGAAAATAGGAAGATTGGAATTGAAAAGGGAGAGATTGGACGAAAAAATGGAGGAATTAGAGGGCCAGACTGACTGCTAGAGGTTGAAGACGCTGGAACAGTGCTGGCGTGTGAGCCACACGCGCAGCCCCTTTCGGGGGCGCGTGATGGTACGTGACAGGGAGTTTGGGGATGACTTCAACATATGAAATCATCCTTTCGATGTAATGAACATTTTAGGACTGGTTTCGAGTCGATCGGACATCTTCTCGATATAGTTCGGGCTGTCCGAAAGGTTTCGGAGCGCGTTTAAATTAGTTAGAAATTCTAGAAAATTACGGGGCTTTAGTAAGAGGTTATTTAAGTAGTTAGTAACCCTATAAATTAATTTCGATGGGTTCGGGAACCCTGGAGGCTACGAATGGCTCGAAAGAGACTTATGGCATGCGTATCGAGGCGCGGCTTTGGACGGTCTATGAGTGGACCTTTCTTTCGAACTTGATGCATGTATAAATTTTTTATAAGTGTTTTAATATATGTTTTGTGATGCAATGAGTGCATTTGTTTGTGGTAGCCTAGGATTTACGTATTTGTACGTATTTCGAGATTTCTGGTTCTTATACGATGCTTATACTTGCTAGGTTTTGAATGAGGTTTTAATGAATTGGTTTTGGATTTGGAAATATGAAATCGGGAAAGAGACCCATTTGATTTACAAACTCTCAAACTTGGAGTCCATTTGATTTGACGAGGAATCGGATCGAGGGTCCATTTGAGTATACGATCGGGTCGAGATCCCCGTTGATTTATGATCCGGGCATGGGGCCCATTTGGTTGTAATATTGGGCTAAAGGCCCCTTTGACTGTAGTTCTGGGCTTGTGGCCCTATTGGTTGTGAAATCGGGTGGCTTGAGGCCCTGTTGATTTATGGTTTCGGGCTTAGTGCACAATTAGTAGTGATATCGGGCTAGAGGCCCAGTTGAGTGTAACATCGGGCTTGAGTACCAGTTCGATTTATGAAATGAGAATTCGGGCTTGAGACCCTATTGAACTATGGATTTAGGACGAGCCCTGTGAAATGGATTTGAATCGGATTCGAGGAATCCTATTGAGACGAATCGGGTATGAGACCCAGTTGTAATATGTTTTGAGAAAGAAAGAAAGTATTTGAAAATGTATATAAACCCTCCATATGATTTATATGGTCTCCTCCAGACGTCGACCTGGAGAGTCACGATCCACAGACCATAATGGATATCCCCATAGGGATCCCGTTCCAAGAGTGGAAGTTATGATGTGGTCCCGGACCAGATTCCAGGGAGATGTTTGGACTAGATCCAGAGATAGAGCTCGGATTAGATCCAGAGATAGAGCCTCCCAGATGGAGAATTCCTGGGGGAAGACTCGGAGTGAGACCCCGAGTAGTGTGCACACTAGTATAGAGATGAATCGTGACATATATCGGGGATGTGTTCCCTAGGGGCTGTGTGCCCCGAGTGGTATCTTTTCGGAAGTGCTGCGGATGGGTTGTACGTATGTCGATACATATGATATTTACGGAAAGTGATTTGGGGACGGAGACCCTGTGTTGCATGTTTTAGAAAGTGATTTGGGGTGGAGACCCCATATTTAATATTTTGGAAATGGTTTGCGGCGGAGACTCCGTATTCTATGTTTTGGTATTTCACTGAGAATGGTTTTGGGCTGAGACCCACGTGACGTGATTTGGGTTGAGTTCCCAAGTATTGATTTATGGTTTTTATGTTTGTGATTTCAGGTCGGGGACCCATAAATGGATTTATGGTTCATGACGGTTTATGGGGACCGGGAATGAACCCTTGAAAGGTTTCAGAATGTTTTCAAATGGTTTTATGAACGTTTTGATAAACTTTTTTCGAATGCATGCTTATGCTTTTTAGTGAAGGGCATAAATGTCTTTGCATGAAAATGTTTTTAATGAAATGCTTATTTTGTCCATTGACGACTTTTGATGTTTTAAATACCTTCAGGTTGATCGCGGATGCGGGCTGTATCAGAGATCGAGACATCACACTCCTCCTCCTACGATCCTGGCATACTCTCGAAGCCCCGGTGAGGGCTAGAGACAGAATTATCCTTGGTCTGACACTTCGTGTCAGACGGGATAAGGTGCGTCCCACGTTAATTCTGGGGGATTTGGGACGGGTCCTGGCATAACCAATCCTGTCACAGTTTCCAAAGCTATGCGCGTGCTACCCGGGGTCTCAAATCCCAAGTCTCCCTAGTGTCCACCAAGGTCAATGTCTGCATATCAATCGCCCTCCTTGGAGGTTATAATCCATAAGCCTTCCTGAGAGTAAGCTACTCAACGAGGGCGACTCCACTCAGTTAGTGCTCCGTGACTACTCTGGGGTCTACCCAGGCCAATGAGCCTCCCCAGAGGAGATAATCCATAAATAAAGGATGGTATATGAAATTCCATTTCAAAATCATTCTTAAAACCTTTCAAACCCTTCAAAGGATTCATACCCGGTCCCCATAAACCGTCATGAAACCAGAAATCCATTTATAGGTTCTTGACCCGAATTCACAAATGTAAACCAATTGGGCCTCAAGCCCAAACTCAAAATCAAATGGGCATAAAGGCCGATATCTCAGGGTCAGTCATGATTTCAATTGTAGTGATGCGTGCAACCATCCATCCAAGACCGTTCTCAATCCTAGTGCACACATCACCGATCGATCTCCTAAACCGTCAACATTCCGAAGTCGAGTCTCCAGTGACTGCTCGACAACGGAACGTGCATCATGACCTCTCTGAATGGAACACATCCCCAATCCAGAGGCGAGCGTAGTATCGTCCGTCGCCGTGCACACAGCACTCGTCGCGACCACGACTGAGACCCCTAGTTCATCAATAGGGCCATATGCCCGAGACAAAACCAAATGGGTCTCATTCTCGAGTTTACCTTTTCAAATCCAAATCAATTTCATTAAACCGAAACCACAAACACGTGTAAGCACCGTATAAAACTAAAAACCTCGAAATACGTGCAAATACGGAAACACACACAAATGCACTCATTGTAACACCCCGGAAAATTCGAGGATTTTAATATTGTAAATTAATGTTTGAATTGACGCTTTTACCCTTGGGATTTGTATGGCCAAATTGATGACTTTTTGATTGGTGGGTCCAATGGACTTTGACCAATGACCGTGACGTAGTTTGGGACGTCACGAGTCCATAGCCAGGTGGCACGTCCGTTTCGGACGATCGGGGAAAAAGTTATGGCTATCGGAAGTCCAGGGGCATTACCGTAATTTGGACGGTTAGGGTGAAAATGTTGACTTTTCTCTTGGAAACTAATTTTCACATGACTCAAGGACCGTTGGGTAGGTCTCGACGTCCTGAGTCCGTAGACAGGCGGCACGCCGAAATCGGACTTCGTACGAGGAAGTTATGGTCACGGAAGTTTTTCGCATTTAACCGAACCAACCGAGAACCGGATTAAAATAATATTTTATTAATGGGATCTGATTACTTTATTCAAATCAATCTGGACCCTTGGATGAGTGACAAGTGTCACTCATCCCCACACTCCCTAAAACAAGGATCTATGTTGGCCATTAGATTAATTAATTGATTTCCTCTCCTCAAATCCTCACCATTGAATCTTAAATCTGATGGAATCCTAGCCCTTGATTTCATCCATTCCATCTGTTTAAAAACCAACGGATCTCACTTCCTCACACTTACATTTTCATTCTCTCAAACCGTTTAACACGGTTAACTCTTGGAACAAACTCACCAGCACCTCACCACTCAACCTCACACCATGACAACACCAGGCAGCCAACAGCCACCCTCAGACGCCAGCCACCACCCCACAGCCACCCTGCACTGCCGGGAATCCTCCCAGACCCGAGAAGGAAACCCGAACAGCCCAAGTCACCAAACCATCCAAACCTTCACTCTGGGACTCGAACCAACGTACGGTTAGGTTCACTGTGACGGCAGGATGACCCAGAGCTGGACTGGACGACGTACGGCGGCGACACGGCGGCGGTAGGTCAAAAAACCCGAGAGTTATTGCCTTGGAAAGCGCATTCGGGCGGCTTTTCCGGACCGGTTTTGGTCTAGGGTTTCGTGGTTAAATGTTAGGGGTTTGTATTGACCCTTACGTATACTTTGGATGTGACAGGGATTGTGTAATTGTACCAGATCGAGGGTAAACGCTCGATTTTCAGCAGGACTGTACTGTGAGTGGGCCATTTTCTTAAACCCTTGTGTGCATAAATGTTTTCTGGTTTATTATACTTATTCACATGCTAAAAACAATGATGGTTTTGATGATATGGAAAATATGGTTATGGCACGTTTCACGGTATTTGGGCTTGAGACCCGTTTGATGAAACTTAATGATTGATTCGGATTTTATCTAGGTATATATATGCCTTGCATGTGGATATCAATAAAATGTATTTGGTACTGCACTGTATAGATTCATCCATATGATACTATCTCCTCCGGATGAGGTAGCCCGGAGAGGTCACGGACATCTAGAACGTCCAGCGTCTATGACGCTAAGCATCGGGGATGTTGTACCCGAACGGGGTTCGGGGATTGAACTCGGAAATTGAGACCCGAGTGGCACGCGTAGCCTTGTGATTGTGACCTTATTGACGTCAGGGACGTCAGACATCAGGGATGTCGGGATTTGGAGTGTATAGTGCAGCAACTAAAATTATACTTATGGTTTTATTATATGCCCTATGGTTCATATTATATGATTGATGGTTTTAATTACGGATGCATGCATGTTTGGAAAACGGAGGGGTAAATTATATGTTTTACTTATCAAATGATTTTGTAAACTTGAGTTTCGGTCCACTCACCCTTAATGTTTTTGGTAACCCCTCCAGGTCTTGATACTGAGGTAGAGGAGGAACCTGAGGCTGAGGCATAGATCTACTTCTGCGTACCTGAACCCCTGTTGGGTGGTGTACCCGCAGGTTTACTATAGAGTCGTGCTCGCAACTTGTAATTCTGGATTTCATCCCTTGTCTGACATTCGTTTAATTCGGTTTTGATGTATGACATTGATTTGGTTATTTATGCATTTGATGTTTTGAGGTTAAAATTGGTACGAATTATTGGCTGTCAGACGGGAGCAGGGCACGTCCCCTTGTGGTCCCTGTGGGATCGGGGCGGGTCCTATCACTCATCGCATCACAAAACATATTTACAAACACATATAAAACATTTATACATGCATCAATATATAAAAAAAGGTCCACTCACAGACCGTCCAAGCTGTAGCCTCGATATACGCGCCATATGCCTTCCTGGGCTAATCATCTTCTCTGCGGTTCCCAAACCTATCTAAATCACTTTAGAGGGTTACTAACTACTTAAATAACTCCTCACTAAAGCCCCCTAATTTTTCGGGCTTTTTATCTATTTTTAAACCCGATCCTAAACCATCGAACATCCCGAACTATATCGGAACGACGTCCAATCGACACGAAACCAGTCCCAAAATGTTCGTTACATCGAATAGATGAAATTACATGTTGGAAATTTCCCAAGAGTCTTCCCTACGCGCCACCACGTACCTCCTAAAGGCCTTGTGCATAGGCTTCACGTGCTGGGGACTGTTCATTGTCTTCCTCGCGATTGAACCGGTCCGAACCAATTTCTGCAATTCCGGTCTGGCTGGACCGGTGTGACCGTTCCAAGCCCATATCTTCCTTATTTTTTGTCCATTTTCATCCAATCCAATCCTAATCTATTTTTCTCAATCCTAGGAACTTATTATACGAACAAAACTAAGAAAAACTGTTCAAAATCTCCTAGTTCACGACTCCCCTCACGGACCTGTTTTTCCCGTTCATCCCCAGGGTGGTTCAGCCACTTCCCACCAACCAAAACCACACCTAGACCTTCCTACAAGCCCAATAAACACCATCCAATCACCAGAAAACACCCCTATCGTCTAAACACGAAAATTTGAAATTGGATTCAAAACCTTACCTCGTCGGGTCTCTGGCCACCGTCCATGACTGTCGACGTCGTCAGCCCCATCATCACCATCTCACCTCACCCTCTCTGTTTCATTCACTTGCCACCAGTATTGGATTAGATTTAGGGGGTGGTGATTGTGAGTTGTAGAAAATGGGGGTTTCGGGTTTGGTTTGGACGACACAGGCAAGGGGGATGCATGTATGGGAAATGGTGGGCAATGGATGAGTGGCACTTGTCACTCATCCATTGGGCCTGCCAAAAAATATCTGGGCCCCATTAATGACAAATATTCATCGTTTTGTAAAACGTGAAATAGTTACCTTAAACTTCTGTGAACCTTAACTTTCCCGTCGAACGTTCGATTTCGACGTGTCGCCTGTCTACGGACTCATATTGACCAAATCTACGTAACGGTTTTGGGCGCTCGGGTATCGGACCTCTCAGTTCAATAGTCAAATTTTTACCCTCGTTTAGGGGCAAAATCGTAATTTTACCCTGAACGTCCGTTAATCCTCCTATAATCCCCGATTAACCTCGCTAATCCATAATTAGTCTTAATCTAATCCTGAAAATCAGAACGGGTCGTTACACCTTTACCACTGTTATGAGTTGAGCAATAGGATCTTCACGATCATTGGTGTATACACCACTACTTGGTTTAGAGGAATGGCTTCTATTCTTTAATTGTTTCTCACCTTGAGCTATGCATTCGTCTATAGTCCTTGTGTAACAACCCGTCCCAAATTAGCAGAATTAATTAAGGATTAATGATGGATTAGCGAGACTAATCTAAGATTAGACGAGGATTATCGGACGTTTAGGGTGAAATGACAGATTTTCCCCTAGAATTGGCAAAACGTTGATTTTTCATTTAGACGGTCAAATAGACTCTGGCCGATGACTCTGACGTAGTTTGGGACGTCACGAGTTCATAGACATGTGGCACGTTCGATTTTGACATCCGTGGAAGAAGTTGTGACGATCGAAAGTTCAAGGGCATTTTGGTAATTTGGGTGAATAGGGGCTGAGAGTTGAATTTTGATCCAAGAGGTCAGATGGCCGAGGGCCAAGGACTGTTACGTAGGTCAGGACGATACGAATTCGTAGACAAGAGGCACGTTGAATTCGGACGTTTGACAGAAAAGTTACGGTTCACGGAAGTTCGAACGTACTATTGCACGTTTTACGAGACGGAAGCCTTTTTGACATTTAGTGAGCCCCAGATCTTTCTCAGGCCCAATGGATGAATGACAAGTGTCATTCATCCATTCCCCATCATTTTCCTTCATGCATATCCCTTCCCCGTTCATCGATCATTTTCCCATTTTCAACCCACCAAACAGATCAACCCTTTTCAATTCAATCCAAACCCTTCAACCTATAACCATTTGAGAAGACAGAGAGTGAACTGAGGAGCTGAGGAAGTGGTGGCTGGCCCAGGCAGAGACGCCGTGGACGGCGGAGGAGGAAATCGATCGAGGTAATCGGTTTTACCCGATTTTGTCCATTTTTTATTCCTGTTGTTATGGGTCGTTTTGGGTGATTCTAATGAATTAAATAGGTTGTTAGCAAGTTATTAAGAAGGTTTTGAGAGAGGTTAGACGTTGAGGAACCCTGGAGAAGGTTTGGAAAACTTTGAACCGTGAGGAAGAATTGGACCGGTTGGATTTCTTGGGTTTTTGACGTTTTAAGTTATAAGTTTAGGTTCCTAGGATTAAACAATGAAGATTAGGATTGATTAGGAAGGGAATCGGTCCAAAATAAGAAGGGAAAACCATTGCACCGGTCAGGGCCGTCCAAGTTGCAGAGGAAAAGTACGGGGGCGTGGTGAATCCTTTGAGGGTGGTTTTGATAGGACCGCCCCGAAGGGACATTGATAACCGTACCCGGTCGTGCTCCCGTCTAGCAAGTCGACTGAAGTTCCCAAATTACCCTTAGTACTTGCCAAACAAGGGATAGCCACACACGTACTCACTCATGCTTCCGCCTCTCGATCAGCCTCGATCAACGCGCCACGACCTGGAGGGTCAATAAAAACACAAAAGGTGTGAGTGGACGAAAATGAATCAGTTTATAAAACAGGTTATAGAAATACATTTCTACCCTCAATGTAAACTCAATGCATGCATTCGAAAATCATTTCGTAATCCGTTTCATTTCCAATATAAGAAAACCGTGTACGAAAATCAAATCATTTTTCTTTTCATAACCTTCGGGTCTTAGCCCGCAAGCATAAACACAAGGCCTCATCCCAAAACCATGAATCAAATCCAAGTACACAACATAATCCAAATCCATCAAACCATAAAAACCGAGCCACTGCCCAACACATCCGAAAACATCAAAGATCAACAACAAATCACAAATCAATCAGTTTTGCTGGATTCAATCACCGAGTCTTTAAACTCACATATATCAGGACTTCCCGGGATATCAACGAGTCTTTAAACTCAGAACGTAATCAAGAGGCCTCGGGGGGTTTCACAATAACCGAGTCTTTAAACTCCAAATCTTTAAACTCAATCCGGGTCTTTAAACCCAATCTGGGCCCGCCCCCGTCATCAATTAATCGGGTCTTTAAACCCAAAACATAATCCAGGATTAGTACCGGGTCTTTAAACCCAAAACCATTTGTAAATCACAACAATCCAGGATCCATCATGATCCAAATTCCAAAGCCAATCCGAAATCACATCTTGTCATAATAGGACTTATGTCCGAATTTCACATTTAAATCCCCAATCACATCCGTCATCCATTCCCGAATTCGAACTCGCAATAATGATTCCATAAGCTAGCATCTGGAATAACCATTCTGAACTCAAATCTGAAAATCCACTTTTACATTTCCAAAACCCGAAATCTCAATCATCAAAATTGCTTTTATGCCCTGGGCATCAAGCGCGAAATCACCTTTTCCAAAATCCGTTTAAAATCTTTGAAATCGAATCATTTTTCAAATCCCAATGTCAAAGCATCAAAACAATGATCAAATCACAATATACTCGAAATCTCGTAAAACGTGCAAAATCGTAATAATCTCGAAATTCGTGTCAAAACCGTAGGTCATACTCACAATCATAATCAAAACATCCTTAAAACATCATACTCAAAAATCATGTAAAAATCGTTCATCAAACCATCATCAAAGCATAAGAGAAACCATAGTCTCGAAATACGTGCAGTTACGCATTGCAAACCAAAATACGTATAAATACGAAAAATCGTAATTATCAAAAGTCATAATCATAATAATAGAAATCATAGAAACATTTATGCATGCATTAAATTTTGAAAGCAAAGTCCACTCACACACCGTCCATAACGCTCGTTTTCGCGCTGCACGCGTTTCCGTAATTTCTGACATTTTCTAGAAATCTCGAATCATGTCTGAAATCATTCTTCATGGTCACTAAGGTCTCAAATAACAACATACTAATTCCCCAAAATTTTACGGGAATTAAATATTAATGAAAAACGTAATATAAACCTTCGGACCCTCGAAACAAAATCGAAACGGTGTCCAATTAACTCGAAACCAATGCTAAAATGTTCGTTACATTACATAGGACAAAAGTCGTGTTGAACTCACCTCGAGAATCGGGCCCACGCGCTCTCACGTGCCTCCGTGAGTGGCTGCCCGTGAGTCCACGCGCTTACTACAGTAAACGCTACAGTCGTCGTCCCAACCCAGGTACCTGTAAAACGGGTCGTTTAGCCCGCGTGTTGACCCGGTTAGTTTTCCATCAATTCGACATCATTTTGAACAATTGAACATTCCATTAGTTTCGTAACCAAATGAATTATGGATCTTTAACATCAATTTCACGTCTTGTTACTCCAAACCATCTCGACTTACTTCAAGTTTCAAAAGCATGTTCATTATCTGAGTTCGTCAAATAACCATTGAATCCTTCAATTAATTAGTCGAACAGCATCGTAGCCTCATTGTAAAGATGATTTAGAATTCAATTTCACAAAAACTTACCACCAAATAGACGAACACAGCTCGCGATTTTCCGGCAATCCACCATGTCCGTTCATGGCTCCAGGAGCTTCGAAGCTTGCAATACTTGATTTGGATCGACTAATAAATGTCCCAGAAGACATAATCTAACGTTAATTTGCCTTGGGCTAGTCTAAAACTCATATTCGAATTTGAATCGATTCAAAAACAAGTTTCGGGTTTTCGAACTCTCCTCTCACCATTTTCCTCCCTTTCCTTCCTCTCTCAATCTCGAAACTCATCTCTGCCTCCCTTCCTTCTATTTTAGCTCTCAGTTTTCTCTCAATTGTTATGAGGGAGGTCGATCAAGCGTGTGTAACAATCACGATTTTTCAAATTCCAACAGCACCAAACCGTACCTGTTTCCCGCTCGACTTCAAACACACAACCTGTGCTCTGTCCTACACAGTCCAAGGCACGCCTGCTTCCCACTATTGCACACTCTCACACACTGGGCACTTGCCACCACTGTCTCTCTGTTTTTCCACCTCAAAAACACCAGGACCTTTTTAAAAAAAAACACCAACACACACACTGTGCACTTGTTTCAAACACACCCACACATAGTTTAAGTTTCCCATTACAAACACACCTTCTTTTGTGCCATCACTGAACAGTTAAACAATTCTCTCAAAACCCACTCATGGCTCTTTCAAACTGCACCCTTGGAAATTACCATTTTGCCCTTCCTTCACAAAATTACCAAAATCCCCTTCACGTTCCTATACCCGTAAGTTTATCATTTGAACTCCGATTGACACGTGCCACCTGTCGTTGTACTCAGGGCATCGAGACCTACCTAAAGGTCTTAGAATTGCGTGAAAAATAATGGTCAATCAAAAAGTCAACAATTTCCTCTTTTTCGACCTAATTACGAAAATGCCCTTGAACTTCCGAACGTCAAAACTTCTTCCCTGATCGTCGGAATCGGAAGTGCCACCTGTCTATCAACTCGTGACATCCTGAACTACGTCACAGACATCAGTCAAAGTTCGCTTGACTGTTCAAGCAAAAAGTCAACCGTTCACCCAATTTCCAGGGGCAAAATCGTATTTTCCTTCAAATTTTCCAAAATTTTCCATTTTCGAAAGTCCGGGTCGTTAAAGGTTCCAACATGTGAAATCATCTATTCGATGTAATGAACATTTTGGGATTGGTTTCGAGTCGATCGGACATCATCTCGATATAGTTCGGGTTGTCTGAAGGTTTCAACGCGCGTTTAAAAAAAGTTAAAAATCCCAGAAAATTAGGGGGCTTTAGTGAGGAGTTAATTAAGTAGTTAGTAACCCTCCAACGTGATTTGAACAGGTTTGGAAGTCCCAAAGACGACGATTGACTCAGGAGAGTCGTATTGCACGCGTATCGAGGCGGCAGCGCGGACGGTCTGTGAGTGGACATTCTTTCTGAAATCGATGCATGCATAAATGTTTTATATATGTTTTAATATGTGTTTTGTGATGCCTTGAGTGCATTTTGGTGTGTGTTTACGTATGGGCACGTACTTCGAGGTTTTTGGGTTTTATACGTGCTTATGTTTTCGGTTTTCATGAAATGGTTTTGAAAAGGTAAAACCGTTCATGAGACCCATTTGGATTTGGTTTTGACTCGGGCATGAGGCCCCATTGATGACCTACGGCTCTGAGTCGTGGTCGCGATGGGTGATGTGTGCACGGCGATGGACGACGTGACGCTCACCTCCAGATTGGGATACGTTCCATCCGGAGAGGTCACGATGCACGTCCCGTTGTCGAACAGCCACTGAAGGCTCGACTTCAGAGTGCTGACGGTTTAGAGAATCAATCTCTGACGTGTGCACCATGGTCTCGAGATGGTCGCGGCAGTGATGTGTTCACGGCGATATACTAAGATTGAAAGCGGTTCTGGATTGATGGTTGCACACATTGCTAAGATCGGGATCGTGACTGACCCTGAGATATCGGGCTCGTTGCCCAGTTCATTGTGAAATCGGGCTAGAAGCCTTATTGAGTCTTAAGTTCGGGTGGAAGGCCGAGTTGAATTATGTTTCGGGCATGAGTCCCATTTTTATGGTTTTGTATACTGGTATGTATATACCTTCCTTACGAGATTATGGATTGGTCTCCTCCAGTCGTCGACCTGAAGAGTAACGATCCACAGACCATAGTGGGTATCCCCATAGGGATCACGTTCCAGGAGTGTGCATTATGATGTGGTCACGAACAAGATTCAAGAGAGATGATCGGATTAGGCCCGAAGATGAGCCTCCCAGATGGAGAATTCCTGGGCTGATTACTGGAGGGTAGATCAGGACGTCACGAGTTCATAGACACGTGGCACGTTCGATTTTGACATCCGTGGAAGAAGTTGTGGCGATCGGAAGTTCAAGTGCATTTTGGTAATTTGGGTGAATAGGGGACAACGGTTGACTTTTGACCAGGGACGTTCGACGGAGAAGTTAAGGTTCACCGAAGTTAGAACATACTATTGCATGTTTTAAGAGACGGAAGCCTTTTTGGCATTTACTGGGCCCCAGATCTTTCTCAGGCCCAATGGATGAATGACAAGTGTCATTCATCCATTCCCCATCATTTTCCTTCATGCATATCCCTTCCCCGTTCATCGATCATTTTCCCATTTTCAACCCACCAAACCGATCAACCCTTTTCAATCCAATCCAAACCCTTCAACCTATAACCGTGTGAGAAGACAGAGAGTGAACTGAGGAGCTGAGGATGTGGTGGTTGGCCCAGGTAGAGCCGATGTGGACGGCGGAGGAGGAAATCGATCGAGGTAATCGGTTTTACCCAATTTTTTCCATTTTCGTTTCCTGTTATTATGGGTCGTTTTGGGTGATTCTAATGAATTAAATAGGTTGTTAGGAAGTTATTAAGAAGGTTTTGATAGAGGTTAGACGTTGAGGAACCCTTGGGAAGGTTTGGAAAACTTTGAACCCTGAGGAAGAATTGGACCGGTTGGATTTCTTGGATTTTGGACGTTTTATGTTATATGTTTAGGTTCCTAGGATTAAACAAGGAAGATTAGGATTGATTAGGAAGGGAATCAGACCAAAATGAGAAGGGAAAACCATTTGACCGGTCACGGCCGTCTATGTTGCAGAGGAAAACCGAACCGGCACGGTCGGACTGGTCGGTTGAAGGAAGAAGAAGCACTGTGTATGGGCGCGTGAGGCCCACGCGCAGGCCATTCTTTGCGTACGTACGAGCATGTGGTGACTCCTTTGAGGGTGGTTCCAACATGTGAAATCATCTATTCGATGTAACGAACATTTTGGGACTGGTTTCGAGTCGATCGGACATCGTCTGGATATAGTTCGGGCTGTCTGAAGGTTTCGACGCGCGTTTAAAAATAGTTAAAAATCCAGGAAAATTAGGGGGATTTAGTGAGGGGTTAATTAAGTACTTAGTAACCCTTTAACATGATTTGGACAGGTTTGGAAGTCCCGGAGATGAAGATTGACCCGGGAGAGCCGTATTGCACGCGTATCGAGGCAGCAGCGCGGACGGTCTGTGAGTGGAATTTCTTTCTGAAATCGATGCATGCATAAATATTTTACATATGTTTTAATATGTGTTTTGTGATGCCTTGATTGAATTTTGGTGTGTTTTTACGTATGGGCACGTACTTCGAGGTTTTTGGGTTTTATACGTGCTTACGCTTTCAGTTTTCATGAATTGGTTTTGAAAAGGTAAAACTGGGCATGAGATCCATTTAGATTTGGTTTTGACTCGGGCATGAGGCCCTATTGATGACCTACGACTCTGAATCATGGTCGCGACGGGTGTTGTGTGAACGACGACGGACGACGTGACGCTCGCCTCCGGATCGGGATACGTTCCTTCTAGAGAGGTAACGATGCACGTCCCGTTGTCGAGCAGCCACTGGAGGCTCGACTTCAGAGTGCTGATGGTTTAGAGAATCGATCGGCGACGTGTACACTAGGGTGTCGAGATGGTCGCAGTAGTGATGTGTTCACGGTGACATACCAGGATTGAGGGCGGTTCTGGATTGATGGTTGCACACATCGCTATGATCGGGATAGTGACTGACCTTGAGATATCGGGCTAGATGCTCAGTTGATTCGAGTTCGGGCTCGATGCCCAGTTCATTGTGAAATCAGGCTAGAAGCTGTATTGAGTCTTATGTTCGAGCGGAACGCCCAGTTGAATTGTGTTTCTGGCACGAGTCCCGTTTTTATGGTTTTGTATACTGGTATGTATATACCCTCTTTACGACATTATGGATTGTTCTCCTCCAGTCGTCGACCTGGAGAGTCACGATCCATAGACTAGAGTGGGTATCCCCATAGGGATCCCGTTCCAGGAGTGGGCATTATGATGTGGTCCCAAACAAGATTCCGGAGAGATGATCGGACTAGGTCCGAAGATGAGCCTCCCAGATGGAGAATTCCTGGGAGAAGACTCGGAGTGAGACCCCGAGTTCGGGACTTTTCGTTCGGACTGTCAAACGTTGACTTTTCATTCCGACATTCAAATGGACTCTGGTCGATGACTGGAGGGTAGATCGGGACGTCACGAGTTCATAGACCTGTGGCAAGTTCGATTTCGACATCCGTGGAAGAAGTTGTGACGATCGGAAGTTCAAGGGCATTTTGGTAATTTGGGTGAATAGGGGCCAACGGTTGACTTTTGACCCGGGAGGTCAGATGGCCAAGGGTCGAGGACCGTTACGTAGGTCAGGACAATACGAATTCGTAGACAGGCGACATGTCGAATTCGAACATTCGACGGAGAAGTTACTATTCACGGAAATTCGAACGTACTATTGCACGTTTTACGAGACGTAAGCCTTTTTCGCATTTAGTGGGCCCCAGATATTTCTCATGCCCAATGGATGAATGACATGTCATTCATTCATTCCCCATCATTTTCCTTCATGCAGATCCCTTCCCCGTTCATCGATCATTTTCCCGTTTTCAACCCACCAAACCGATCAACCCTTTTCAATCCAATCCAAACCCTTCAACCTATAATCATGTGAGAAGATAGATAGTGAACTGAGGAGCTAAGGATGTGTTGGCTGGCCAAGGCAGAACCGTCGTTGACGGTGAGGGAGGAAATCGATCGAGGTAATCAGTTTTACCCGATTTTTTCCATTTTCGATTCCTGTCATTATGGGACGTTTTGGGTGATTCTAATGACCTCAATAGGTTGTTAGGAAGTTATTAAGAAGGTTTTGAGAGAGGTTAGACATTGAGGAACCCTGGGGAAGGTTTGGAAAACTTTGAACCGTGAGGAAGAATTGGACCGGTTGGATTTCTTGGGTTTTTGACGTTTTAAGTTATAAGTTTAGGTTCCAACGATTAAACATGGAAGATTAGGATTGATAAGGAAGGGAATCGGACCAAAATGAGAAGGGAAAACCATTGAATCAGTCCAAGTTGCAGAGGAAAACCGAACCGGCCCGGTCGGACCGGTCGGCTGAAGGAAGAAGAAGCACTGTGCATGGGCATGTGAGGCCCACGCGCAGGCCATTCCGGGGGCGCTTGCGGGCGCGTGGTGACTCCTTTGAGGGTGGTTCCAACAAGTCAAATCATTTATTCGATGTAATGAACATTTTGGGACTGGTTTCGAGTCGATCGGACATCGTCTCAATATAGTTTAGGTTGCCCGAAGGTTTCGGCGAGCGTTTAAAAAAAGTTTAAATTCCCGAAAAATTAGAGGGCTTTAGTGAGGGGTTAATTAAATAGTTAGTAAACCTATAACGTGATTTGGACAGGTTTGGAAGTCCCGAAGACGACGAATGACCCAGGAGAGTCGTATTACGCGCGTATCTAGGCGGCAGCGCGGACGGTCTATGTGTGGACTTTCTTTCTGAAATCGATGCATGTATAAATGTTTTATATATTTTTTAATATGTGTTTTGTGATGCCTTGAGTTTATTTTGGTGTGTGTTTTCGTATGGGCATGTACTTCGAGGTTTTCGAGTTTTATACGTGATTACGCTTTCGGTTTTCATTAAATGGTTTTGAAAAGGTAAAACCGGGCATGAGACCCATTTGGATTTGGTTTTAACTCGGGCATGAGGCCCTATTAATGACCTACCGGTCTGAGTCGTGGTCTCGACGGGTTCTATGTGTACGGGGAAGAACGACGTGACGCTCGCCTCCGGATCGGGAAACGTTCCTTCCGGAGAGGTCACGATGCAAGTCCCGTTGTCGAGCAGCCACTAGAGGCTCGACTTCGGAGTGCTGACGGTTTAGAGAATCGATCGGCGACGTGTGCACCATGGTCTCGAGATGGTCGCGGCTGTGAAGTGTTCGCGACGACATACCAGGATTAAGGGCGGTTCTGGATTGTTGGTTCCACACATCGCTATGATCGGGATCGTGGCTGACCCTGAGATATCGGGCTCGATGCCCAGTTGATTCGAGTTCGGGGTCGATGCCCAATTCATTGTGAAATCGGGCTAGAAGCCCTATTGAGTCTTATGTTCGAGCGGAAGGCCCAGTTGAATTTTGTTTCTGGCATGAGTCCCGTTTTTATGCTTTTGTATACTGGTATGTATATACCCTCTTTACGACATTATGGATTGCTCTCCTCCAGTCGTCGACCTGGAAAGTAACGATCCATAGACTAGAGTGGGTATCCCCATAGGGATCCCGTTCTAGGAGTGGGCATTATGATGTGGTCCCAGACAAGATTCCGGAGAGATGATCGGACTAGGTCCGAAGATGAGCCTCCCAGATGGAGAATTCCTGGGAGAAGACTCGGAGTGAGACCCCGAGTTCGGGACTTTTCGTTCGGACTGTCAAACGTTGACTTTTCATTCCGACATTCAAATGGACTCTGGACGATGACTGGAGGGTAGATCGGGACGTCACGAGTTCATAGACATGTGGCACGTTCGATTTCGACATCCGTGGAAGAAGTTGTGACGATCGGAAGTTCAAGGGAATTTTGGTAATTTGGGTGAATAGGGGCAAATGGTTGACTTTTGACCCGGGAGGTCAGATGGCCAAGGGTCGAGGACCGTTACGTAGGTTAGGACAATACGAATTCGTAGACAGGCGACACGTCGAATTCGAACATTCGACGGAGAAGTTACTGTTCACGGAAATTCGAACGTACTATTGCACGTTTTACGAGACGTAAGCCTTTTTGGCATTTAGTGGACCCCAGATATTTCTCAGGCCCAATGGATGAATGACATGTCATTCATTCATTCCCCATCATTTTCCTTCATGCAGATCCCTTTCCCGTTCATCGATCATTTTCCCGTTTTCAACCCACCAAACCGATCAATCCTTTTCAATCCAATCCAAACCCTTCAACCTATAATCATGTGAGAAGATAGATAGTGAACTGAGGAGCTGAGGATGTGGTGGCTGGCCCAGGAAGAGCCGCCGTGGACGGCGGAGGTGGAAATCGATCGAGGTAATCGGTTTTACCCTATTTTGTCCATTTTCGATTCGTGTTATTATGGGTCGTTTTGGGTGATTCTAATGAATAAATAGGTTGTTAGGAAGTTATTAAGAAGGTTTTGAGAGAGGTTAGACATTGAGGAACCTTGGGGAAGGTTTGGAAAACATTGAACCGTGAGGAAGAATTGGACCGGTTGGATTTCTTGGGATTTTGACGCTTTAAGTTATAAATTTAGGTTCCTAGGATTATACAAGGAAGATTAGGATTGATTAGGATGGGAATCAGACCAAAATGAGAAGGGAAAACCATTGGATCAGTCCAAGTTGCAGAGGAAAACCGAACCGGCCCGGTTAGACCAGTCGGCTGAAGGAAGAAGAAGCACTGTGCATGGGAACATGAGGCTCACGCGCAGGCCATTTTTGGGGCGTTTACGGGCATGTGGTGACTCCTTTGAGGGTGGTTCCAACATGTGAAATCATCTATTCGATGTAACGAACATTTTGGGACTGGTTTCGAGTCTATCGGACATCGTCTCGATATAGTTTGGGTTGTCCGAAGGTTTCGGCGCTCGTTTAAAAATAGTTAAAAATCCCAAAAAATTAGATGGCTTTAGTGAGGAGTTAATTAAGTAGTTAGTAACCCTCTAACGTGATTTGAACAGGTTTGGAAGTCTCGGAGACGACGATTGACCCGAGAGAGCCGTATTACGCGCGCATCGAGGCGGAGCCCGGACGGTCTATGAATGGACTTTCTTTCTAAAATCGATGCATGTATAATTGTTTTATATATGTTTTAATATGAGTTTTGTGATACCTTGAGTGCATTTTGGTGTGTGTTTACGTATGGGCACGTACTTCGAGGTTTTCGGGTTTTATACGTGCTTACGCTTTCGGTTTTCATGAAATGGTTTTGAAAAGGTAAAACCGGGCATGAGACCCATTTGGATTTGGTTTTGACTCGGGCATGAGGCCCTATTGATGACCTACGGGTCTGAGTCATAGTCGCGACGGGTGCTGTGTGCAAGGCGACGAACGACGTGACGCTCACCTCCGAATCGGAATATGTTCCTTCCGGAGAGGTCACGATGCACGTCTCGTTGTCGAGCAGCCACTGGAGGCTCGACTTCAGAGTGCTGACGGTTTAGAGAATCGATCGGCGACGTTTGCACCATGGTCTCGAGATGGTCGCGGCTGTGATGTGTTCACTGCGACATACCAAGATTAAGGGCGGTTCTAGATTGTTGGTTGCACACATCACTATGATCGGGATGGTGGATGATCCTGAGATATCGGGCTCGATGCCCAGTTGATTCGAGTTCTGGCTCGATGCCCAATTCATTGTGAAATCGGGCTAGAAGCCCTATTGAGTCTTATGTTCGAGCGGAAGGCCCAGTTGAATTGTGTTTCGGGCATGAGTCCCGTTTTTATGGTTTTGTATACTAGTATGTATATACCCTCCTTACGAGATTATGGATTGGTCTCCTCCAGTCATCGACCCGGAGAGTCACGATCCATAGACCAGAGTGGGTATCCCTATAGGGATCCCGTTACAGGAGTGGGCATTATGATGTGGTCCCGGACAAGATTCCGGAGAAATGATCGGACTAGGTCCAAGATGAGCCTCCCCGATTGAGAATTCCTGGGTGAAGACTCGGAGTGAGACCCCGAGCAGTATGTATACTTATATATATAGAGACATCATGACTGTATCGGGGATGTGTTCCCTAGGGGTTGTGTGCCCCGAGTTGGCCTCTTCTCCGGAAGTACCTAGGATGGGTTATATATGTATATATGTATATCTGTACGAGTTTTCACTGAGACGACGTTGGGCTGAGACCACGCATATTGGTTTTGGGCTGAGACCCATATGAGATGGTTTTAGGACAAGTTCCCACGTGTTTTGGTTTGGGCGGAGGTCCCATGTATTGATTTAAGGATTTCGGGCCAAGACCCAAATGGTTTGATGGTTCATGACGGTTTATGGGAACCGGGCATGAACCCTAGAAATGGTTTTTGAATGCATGCATATGTTTTTAATTAAGGGCATAAAGGTCTTCTATGAAAATGTTTTTATAAAATATTTGATTTGTCCACTAACAACTTTTTTATTTTGAATGCCCTTCAGTTTGATCGTGGATGGGGCTGTAGCAGACCAGAGTCGAGACATCGCATTCCTCCTTTGGATCCTAGTGCACTCTGATAGCCCCAGTTGGGCAAGGGATGGTAAGGGATTGAAATATCCCTGGTCTGACACTTCGTGTCAGACGGGAGCAGGCACGTCCCACGCTAATCCCGAGGGATTTGGAATGGGTCATGTCACCTTGCATCCGCAGCCATGCTGTGGGGCCATAATCTTGACTTGAACTATTCCCAATACTCATAGAAGGGTTCATCCCATCCTTACTGTGGGGTCATGATCTTCGCCTTGAACTCATTTATCTTTGTTGTGTGCGGAACTTTAAAAAAAAGTCCGGCCACGTATGAATTGAGGTAGGCGTTAGGGAATGGAACCATGCCTTACAACGATCCTTAAGACTGAAATGGAAGCACCAAAGGCAGATTTCTGCTACAGTCGTGCCATGTATGCGCATAACGGAGCATACTTGAACAAAATCCTTGATATTCAAGTGCAAATCCTCTCTGAAGTGTCTGCGGAATGTAGGAAGCAAGTGAATTTTTTCCGAACTTTGACTCAAAGTTTGCCACTACAGACTCAGGAAATACAATATGGGATTTGACTTCCACGACATGGGGGATAGGAAACTCCTTTAGGAGCCATGGGACTGGTGGTGGCTCTAAGGCATGATCAACATGAGGATCCCTTGGATTTGCCATGTGTGGGCTATGTGGAGGCGAGCCGTGAACTAAAAAGGCTCTTCAAGATGGACTAGAAGTAATCCTTGAAGGTGAGCCCAAGCTTGGTGAACTAGAGCCCTAGGTTGAACCTACTTAAAGAAATGAAATATAACCAAGGTATATCTTTTTTATCAGAGGTTGAATCAATCATCAGAAGAAGAATTAGGCCAAAAATTAGGATACATTCTGGAAAAATAAAACTTCCTTCGAAAAGAAGCAAATGAAAGGCATTCGAAGCACTTCTTTTTACACCATTTTGGAAACCCAAGGACAAAATCGTATGGATATGTAAAAGGTGAATTCTGTTGAGAGATAAGTCCCAGATAATGACACCAAAAAATTGGTAGGAATTAAAACATGTAGGAATTAAGACAAGTACAAATAATGTACCTTATTCTATCAAATTAAAATCTTTGAAAGTGCAAAAAATCAGAAGAATAGTATAGTAGAAAAACAAATGTCGATCCTTCGAGGACTTGTTAAACAAATTTATCCATTCAAATTCAATAACTCAATCAAAGACTCAAACACTGCTTAGGTTTGCAAAGGACTAAGAACACGACAAGGAAAGAAAACAAGACTCAAAACAAGACACACAAATAAGACTCTAAGTAACACATGGCAAGAAGGGGTGACTATGCTTTGAATTAGGAACAAAAACAAGTATTTAAATTTCAAGAAGATAAACTACAGCCGAGGTTAACATGTTGATTGGTTGATATTAACTAACGCGAATTAAGGCGCACTATCCACCACTAACCAATTAAGTCCATTAACATGATTTTCAAGATTTGATTACTATGAAACTTCTGAATCCAACATGCAAAAGTCATAATGTTGGTCTACTCTATGTATATTCTCTCTTACTTTCGCATATTCAAGGCATGATGTGTACCTTAGAATGTCTATCAAATTTTATCAAGATGATGCATGAAGAACAAATAGAATTTAATGACATCGTAGTAGCCCTAATAAGTGATGTGCAGAACTAAGATTTCATGAATTTAATTACTAGTAAGATGTAAGCCACTACCTTTAATGCTAACAATCACTAGAAGATGATGGGCCACACAAGCAATCATTCATCACTATCTTGCAAACAAGTGGATCACACTCATAAGCAGTTAACATACATATAAATAGTTATTTTGATCATATTCAATGTCCATAGAAATAAAAATCAAGAGCCAAAATCAAATTACACGACTTTCATGGAAAGGGTTTCAAGCAATCCTAATTATAATGGAAACTACTCACATACAATTGAAAAGTAAGACAAAATATAAATTTTCATTACGAATTACTATGAAAGAAAAGAGTAAAGCAAAGAAGAAGTAATAAACACTAAGTCATGGTAGAGACACAACATGTCTTCCTCTCTACAAGCTCAACAATCAAGTCTCCTCCTGAGTACAAAGAAAAACGTAAGTGTTTAAAAGTCTAAAACTCAGATTTACAACTAGGGCTAAAATTAGGTTAAAAAAAAACCTGCATCGTGGGCTTAAGGCTCTTATAAATAAGGTATGAATCCCTTAGAATTTAGGAAACCAATATGAATAGGAATCCTTTAGAAAATCGAACTGACGCTTCAATTCTAACTGGACTTTCAAAAGCAACAACCAATCCTTGTGCGATTAGGATAAGACTTGTGGTAAGAAGTGTGATAAACACTTCTTGGTCTTTCTTGCATGCCAAGGAAGCTTATGGGGTTTCTAAGGTCACCTAGACGTCACACAATGTGCTAGAATTTGCCTTGGACATTGAGAACGAGCAACCCATAGCTTGGATACAAATTGATCTGATTTAGTATGAGAAATTTTTCTTGAAAACGATTTGTTTCCTAGAATTCACAGAATATATTCTCATAGGCTCTCTAGAGATTGCATCACTTTAGAACTTCAATCCAAGCTGAAATTGGGGATTTCTCATATCAATTTCAGGGTTGAACTATCTAAATTGTCCAAGATCTATCATCCTCCATGACATCTTGTGAGGAGGCTCATCTTCCCCACTTTGACCTCCAAACTCTACTTATGGATCAAAAGAATTCAACTTTGGAGATTTTGGACCATCAGCTTCTAGTTAATCCTCACCATTACAATTGGTTGGTGCACAATCAAAGGCTTCAAGTTCAACATAGGCTGCAAATTGGTTGTCATCATAAGCTTCCATATTAACCTTTGTGTTTGTTCAAAATCTTCATCAACATATTCAGGATTGTCATCATCACCATCATCATCTTCAGTCTCACTTTCACTAGAACTTACATAATCCGTCTCTATTAAATAGCTTTTTTTTCTGCCCCATCAAGAATTTTCACCACTAGGCTATTCAATAGCCTTACCTTTCCCCCTTGCAGTTGTCTAATTTTTTTGCCTCTGCAAGACTTCAGAAATCCTTAGCCTTACCCTTTAATTTAGTAGTTGTACCGATAGGCTTCCTCTTCAAGACTTCACTACTAGGCTACCCCTTAGTCAGCCATTTGTCTCACAATATTGCTCATCCTCTTCTAACTCCAAACGATAACTATCATCTTCTATCTCCACATACTCTAGCAGTTTAATCTCATCACCGCCACCTGTTTTCAAATCGATAGGTACACAAGTACCATTCTTAGCATACTTGACATAGAGTTTGAATATCTCAACTTCTAGCTTAGTTTAGGAGGCTACATTTGTATTTGTATTTGGTGGATGTAGCTCCAAATATAACCTCAAAAAGAATCAACATTTTGACAATTAGTAGAAGAAATGTATACTTAAACAAGGATTGAGTAGCGGAGACACCTCACGCAAGTCACTATATTTATTAGGTGTATTTTGTAGCTACTACATACGAAGTGAAACTGTAATAGGGGTTAGGATTGAGTAGCGGAGACACCTCACACAAGTCACAAAAGTCACAAAGCAAGAATTGTGATGCTGTCAAATGGAGGATACTACAAGTAGTACTTCGTAGTAAACCTGAAGATGAGACTCAGTTTCAGGAATAATATTTGCCAAGATTCAAGGGAATGGCACTTACATACATACATATAGTGGCTTGTGGCCTGTAGTCTTTAGCCTTTACATTGTGGCCTGGGAATTGGCCATACATCAAGGTGGTAATAGTAACAGCAGTAAATGCAGGAACAGCAACCTACATTTGATAATTGATATATGATGAAGAAATGAAAAGGTTCACACTAGTGACTTGACACACCATTCTTTCTCTTTCTCCACATATAAGATGCAGGAGCAGGATACAACCACTCATGGCTTTGGCTTAACACAAAAGAAAGGTGTATATGTATGTTTATGTTGATTGATTGGTGCCTTGGCCTTGATATTTTCACAGAACTCTTGGTTCAATTCAATGTTTTCTGTTGTTGGTTTCAAAAAGTAGCCGGTATAATTTTCATAAAAAAAAATAAAATAATTATAGTATGAGGCTATGGGCAAGGAATCATTACAACCTAATTTTATTTGAAAAGGGTGGTAGAAGTGAAGAGCATCTCAGATAATGAATGCATTACGAGTTCCTATCTCCAATGATTCTAATTTCCTCTCCAAAACTTGGAAGCAGTCATGATATTTCAAAAAAATCAATCTTCCTACATTCTACAACTGCCATTCAGCATTTTCTCAGTGAAATTAATGTGTTACACTAAGAAATCAAGAAGAAGAAAAATACTAATCTGTTCTGCTGCCGCCTGCGGCTGAAGAAGAGGATAAGGAGGACAGAAATAGTTGAATGTGTTGGAGAAAGGTGAGATGCTGCGGCCTATCTGTGCGCTTCACGTACCCACGCGCTTCTTTCTCCGAATACGCGCTTAAACCCCTTCTCCCATTCTTCATCCATAGCTCCATCGCGTAGCTGCCGTCGGAAAAATACGCATACGCATCCTCCTCCTCCGCCGCCCTCGCATCCTCCTCCTCTTCATCTCGCTCTACCTTTAGCTTTATGGATAGCCTCTCGTAGTGCCCCCGACTCGTGCCCTCCAACTCATCCATGCGGGTAAGTCCGTGTCTCGAAATGGCGTACAACTCACCCATGACCCGTTAACCCGATCCTGGCAGGTTGAGGAGAAAGGGCACCCGGTAGGGCCCACACACCAGTGGGTACTTTTCTTGGGTCCGGCAATTGCCCAAGAAAACGGCGTCCCCACTTCTCATCAACTCCTGGATTAAGATGTGGTTCCAAAGCCTCGCTTTAGGGTCCCGTACGTAAACACCAGACTCCTCCGAGGGGGCATTCTATTTGCACAATCTTCCTCTTCGTCAACCTCGACCTCATCACCAGCCACCATCTTCTCCTCCTTTCAATTCTTCAATTATTTTAATTTTTTATTTATTACTTAATAGAAATTTGCACAGGGAAGATCATACTCATAGATCACGTGTGGCTGGAATTAAAAAAGGCATTACAAAATTGCCAAAGGTTTAGAAACATGAAAAGGGAACTCCCTCTTTTATCAGAATTTCTTTTCTGTTTTTGGCATCGCAATCTTATTTGTTGTTGGCCGGAACAAATTGAGATCCAATCATTCAAGTCTATTGCATAAACCTAAGACTCATTAGGCATGTTTGGTAAATTTTTTTTTAAAATTAATGCAAATAGATGGTTTGGTAAATTTATTCAAAAATGGAGGGTTTCAAAATTTCTTTATAAAATTACACATTATAAATATTTTATAGTAACTCTCTCTTTTTCTCCCTCTAGAGAGCTTTCGGTATAATGTCATTATACGCAGTACAAAAAAATTTATAATAATATCATAATCATTATTTTTTAGACTTTTTTACATTAAAAAATAGAGTATTATATTTATAAAAGCTGTAGTAACTTGAGTTTCACCACGACTATTTAGTTATTTCACTCTATTCACACCAAGAGTAGGGATGGACATAATTACTCAGGAGTCCCATGGGTATTATTGAAATTGATAAAAATGAGATGGGTAAAAATTTACTCATCATCCAATAGGTAGGGTGAGAGTTTAAAACATCTGCGACAGAGTAGTCAAATGAGTAGGGATGGACATAATTACTCAAGGGTCCCATGGGTATTATTGAAATTGATAAAAATGAGATAGGTAAAAATTTACTCATCATCCAATAGGTAGGGTGAGGGTTTAAAACATCTGCGACAGAGTAGTCAAATTTAAATTTTGGACAAATTAAACCAAAAAATTGTCTAAAAGCATCAAAATGGCCATACAGCAGACTAGCTACATTTAACTTTTTTTATTAAGTCTAGCTATTAGTAGCTAGCTGTTTCCCGCTAGATATTTCTTCATCTTGTTTCTATCTCATATCTTCTTCATTCTCTTCATCATTTTTACTTCACAAACTCTTTTTTTTTATTCTCAAAACTCATTATCATTTGCATTTATAAGCTCTAAATTTTAGTAGATTATAGAAAATCAAAAAAAATAAACGAATTTTTAATTTTTTTTATTTCCGGGTCGTTAATTAACTCATATTTTTCTTATAAGGTTGAGAGAAATTTGATTCTTTCCAGTATTTGGGAAATGAACGTTTTGATGTTTCACTGTTTTCAGGTGATGATTAGGAAAGTCGAGTTATAGAAAACAGAGTTTGAATATGATAATTTTAACACGTTCAACAATTAGGAGGAAGAAATAAGTAAAATTAGAAGTTTTACCAAAAACCATGGTGGTAACATTGAGTAAAATTATGCTCCTTACTTTCTTTTAGGTGAAAAATATCCTTCAACTTATATATCGTTTGCCAAATAAGGACTTGAAGTTTAGACTTGTTATTCTCTTTTCCTTTTGAGATTGATTTTCATTTGAAATTTTAGCTCTTGCATTTGGCTCCAAATTCGTATTATTCAATTTCACTGTTAAAATGACTATATATATTTGAATCTTTAAAAACTAGCTATGTTTGTATACCCCAATTATGGGCTAGATTGATTTTACACCCAAAATATAAATATTTATTTGAACTGTGAAAAAAAAAACTACGCTTAAACTAGCCGTTGTAAGAAAGTTATTGTAAGACCCGTGAGCTTGGGAAGCCAGATCGGTGAGCAAGACCTATAAGCCTGGGAAGCAAGATGGGTGAACAAGACCTGTGAGCTTGGAAAGTAAGATCGGTGAACAATCTCACATTGTTCTTGTAACAACCCGTCCCGAGTTCACGAGATTAATTAAGGATTATCGTGACTAATCAGAAATTAGTTATGAATTTTCAGAGGGTCGATGTACAACGACGATTTTGACCTTAGGAATGGGCAAAAAGTTGACTTTTGACCAGGGAGGTCAAATGAACGATGATCGTGGACCATTATGTAGATCTGGATGTCACGAGTTCGTAGACAGGCAGCACATCAAAATCGGACGTCGTACGGGGAAGTTATGGTTCACAAAAGGAATCAAGAACTATTCATGGTTGTTGGGTTTTCAAAAAGGGTTGTTTTTAGTGGGACCCAAATATCTGATTTTGGGCCATAGGAAGAGTGACACTTTTCACCCACCTTATGGCCCATTTCATATACACATGCATCATCACCATCATCCTTCATTCATCTTCATTTTTCTGTTTTTCCTTCCCGTAACCATACCCACACCACCACCATCATTCCATCATCTACTTTGAAACCATTGAGGGACAGAGGAAGTGAGAGAGAGGCTGAGGGACGGCCAAGGACGACGAAGTCGCAGCAGGGATGAGCGAAATTGCATGGAAAAAATGGTAAAAATCGTGGGTTGAATTTTGGGTTTTAGATTTTGATCGTTTTGATCGATTCTAAACCCACATACATGTTCTTTGAGCTCCTACGAGCTTGTAGGTGCAGGTTTGGACGGATTAGGACCGTGGGAGGCCATAACTTTCAAACTAGGTACTTTCTGTAATTTCTGCGTTCAGATTTGGATTCTTAGGGTTGAGTAGATAAATTTACATAGGTAGAACATTGAATTTGGTTGAGAAATGAGTGAGATATCAAGATTTGAAGTTTTGGGCAAAATGGCGTTTTCTAGCGGCTGGAGTTGGCAGCGCACGGCGGCTCCGGTCGTCTTCTCCAGCTAGCCTTGATCTCGTTGACCAATTGAGTTGACCCGTTGACCGACCGAGTCGACCCGTTGACCATTGACCGATGACGTCAGTGTTGACTTTACAGATGTCATCTGTTGACTTTGACCAGTGTTGATCGGATCTTTGACCCACACGTAAGGCATCCACGGGAAAGTTTTTCAAGGTGAAACTGGGCCCATTTAAAAGGTTTCCATGATCCGAATCCAATGGTAGTGGTTTCAAGTCGATCAGAGATCGTTTGATAGGTTAAATTGTGGTTTATAGCCTAGGGATGCGTGTCTAGGACACGTTGACATTTCGAGAAATTTTGGGGGTGTTTTCTTAGGACTTCTCTCGGTTGGTGGTGACCATTAAGTATGTTTTGGACAAGTTTGGATGACCTGAAGAGTTCAGTATAGCCAGAATGGCTTACAACATAGCTTGCAAGCGCGCAGTAAGGACAGTCTGTGAGTGGACATTTGCTTTCTAAATACGATGCATGCATAACTTCTTTATGTATTTTATATCTATGATTTGAGATGCTTTGAGTGTGTATGATTGTGGTATTTGGTATTTACGTATAAATGTGTTATTGCACATATTTCGAGGTTTACAGTTTTATGTCGGATTCATACGTGTTTGTAATTTCAATTATTTGAATAATGAATTGATTTCTGGTTTGGAAATGTGGAATCGGGCTTGAGACCCATTTGATTTATGAGTTAACGGTCTTGAGGCCCAATTGTTTTATAATATCGGTTCTAGGGCCCAATTGGTTATGAAATCGGGCATGAGTCCTAGTTGTGGTTATTGAGATGATTTTGGGCTTAGTCCCCTTGAGTTTTGGAAATTGGAACGGATTCGAGAATCCTGATTTTGTGGAAATGGTTTATGGAAGTTATCCTCGAGCTGAGACCCTGTTGAAATGCTTTAACTGGAATTGAGGTATAAATGGTTTTATAATAGTTTACCACTAGATTTGATTTCGGTTTTAAAAATACCATCCTAATGAGTGGATTGTCTACTCCAGATGTCAGGGACAGTGGAGTAGTCACGATGCATTTTTTGAGAGGGGCCACCCTACGGAGAGACTGTATAGAGGCTTACATAGAGAGGCTTGGGATCAAGATTGTTATGGATTAGACATCTGGGATGTCATTCCCTAGGCAGTGATCTGGGAAGGCATACCATTCCGGTACCTCTTGGACACTGGTGGACCTAAGGGATTACTCGGACTTGAGACTCCCGAGCGGGACGCGTAACCTTATAACCGTGATAATATGGATTAGACATTTGGGAGTTCATGCATCTGGGATGCTAAGGATTGGTTAAAATAGATTTTACTGGATTGATTATTTTGTGTTAACTGATTTGGGCAGTGACCCACATGAATTGGTTTTGGGCTAAGTTCCCTCTTGATTATGGTTTTGGGCTAAGGCCTTAATGATTGGAAAGAAGAAATGGTTTGATTATTAAATGTTTTCACCGTCGAACGATTTACACGTCTGATGATTGGTTTAAGAAATGGTTGAAATAACAGGTTTTATATGCATGCATGCTTTTCAATGAAGGGTATAAATTTGTTTTCGTGAAATGTGTTTTATAAACTATTTATTTTTGTCCACTCACAGCTTTTCCTACTTTTAATACCCTTCAGGTTGATCGCGGATGCGAGCGAAAACGGAGACAGGGATATCACATACTACCACCGATCTTGGCGCACTCTAGATGCCCCGAGAGGGTTTAGGTGTATCCTTGGTCTAGTACGAGGTGTCAGGCGGGAGCATGGCACATCCTACGTTAATCCCAGGGGGTTGAGATGGGCCGTGCTAGCTTGGGGAGGAAAAGGTGAAGTTCCTTATATATGTGTGCACGTATCTGTCTAACATGAGACCTTTTGGGAGCTCACTGGATTTGTGTTTCGTTGGAACTCCAAAGTTAAGCAAGATTGGACTGGAGCAATCCCAAGATGGGTGACCCACTGGGATGTTGCGTGTGAGTTACCAGAAACAAAACTGTGAGGGCTAAGCCCAAAGCGGACAATATCATATTAGGGGAGTTGGATCGTGATAGAATAGTATAAGAGCTGGACCCCGACTGGAAGTCTTCCAGCTAGGATGCTGGGCCTTAATGTGGGTGGATTGTAAAACCCGTGAGTTTGGGAAGTAAGAATGATGAGTAAGACCCGTGAGCTTGGGAAGCAAGATCGGTAAGGAAGACTCGTGAGCTTAGAAAGTAAGACTGATGAACAATCTCACATCGCTTGGGTAAGAAAAAGTGAAGTCCCTTATATGTGCGGGAACAGATCTATCTAGCACGAGGCTTTTTGGGAGCTCATTAGCTTTAGGTTTGGTTGGAACTTCAAAGTTAAGTGAGATTGGGATGGAGAAATCTCAAGATATCCCCTTATGTGTTGGTATTCCCTCGGAGTGGAAATTAAGGCAGAGGAGACGGCTGGAACTGATTGATAGACGTTGAGGATACATTGAGTATCATTCAGGAAAAGATGAATGGCCGATGCCTCAAGTAGGTTGGTTGCAGGCTCATTATGGTTTCAGATGGAGAGATTGTCTTGGCGGTAGATGATCAGGGGGTGTTGTTGGACAGTGTTCCAGTGAGACACATAGGCTGAAATAGAGGTTGACAGCACATCTTCAGAATCTGACCCTCTGCGTTATCAGGATGAGGTCAAGGTTCAGATTGGTACGTCTTGGTAGACATGAGTTGGTTGGTCTTAGAGTGTCTCGGGAGTTGGTCGGGGTGACCATGAGAACTCAAAAAGACCTTGTGTGTGGTATGTGATCTCTCCAAAGCAGAGATCGGATAGACAGGTTCCAATTTTGAAGCGTGATCGGCATGTTAGCCATATGATAGATAGTGATGGGACGTGTGGATATTGGTATGTGCTTGGACGTTGCGTGAGTGCACTCCTTGAGCGTGCCTGAGAGTGCCTATGTGATTGATGTGATATGGATGCACCTATGAGTAGTGCATGTTAGATGGTAAGACAGTAGAGTATTGAGCAATCTAATCAATGTGGTACGATCATCAGATTAAGTCCAAGATGGACATGGTATGATAATCGGACATGGTATGATAATCGGACATGGTATGATAATCGGACGAGGTCCGATGTTGATTGTACAGTGAGTACAAGGACTGAACATCGAATACTGTGTGCTAGTGTAGAGTGATTTAGATGGTTCAGTGATTATGTGAGCATGGAGCTTAGGGCCATGATGGGCTGAAGGAACCTTAATGATTATGTTGTGATTTTCTCAGCTAGATCAAGTATTCGATGGGGTCCAAATACACTCAGGATGAGTGAGATGTCGGTTTGTCTACTGAGAGGATAGGTGAGATGACAGTTGAGGCTCGTGATGAGTCAGAATCACAGTGTTGGTCGCGGAGTGACACGAGATATGATGTTGGGACACTATAGCAAGTCAAGGTCAAAGTTGCACAACGGAAGCGTAGTGGAGCCGCGAGTTACCAGTTGAGCATGACAGTGTGTCGTCAATGTATTGAGTATCGTGAATGTGTTAGACATTGTGAATGTGTTGGACATCATGAGTGTGTTGGACGTTAGGAGCTGTCTAGTGAGACAAAAGACTTGTGATGCTCAATAAGAGCGGTATTGACAAATTAGATACTGAGTGGGATTGTCAGTTTAGTATCAAAGAATGAGCATTGAGCATGATCGACAGATTGGATGCTGAGTAGGATGAGGAGCAAAATCAAACCAGGCTGAGCAACTAGGTATAGCAGGATTGGCGGCCTGGATTGTCAGCGGAACAAGCTGGTATGATTGACTTATCAGTTTGGATTCTGAGCACACTTGCATAGGTGGCAGATGAAATCGACGAGTGTTGATGTCTCGTTGAGACTTGAGATTGAGCATTGGAGGTTCCAGTGGCAATTAGTCACTATTGGATCAGTCACGGAGGATGAGCTGAGTTTCAGCATTGGTCGTTAAATTGTAGTTAACGATGAGTGACGTTGATATTGGTGCATACTGTGAATAGAGGTTCTCATGTGTGCCTCGGGTTGGAGGCAAGATTGGATTTTCGCAGGTTTGGTGCAGATTAGAGTTGGTTTGAATTTTGAGGATGAAATTCTTTAAGGGGAGAAGATTGTAAGGACTCGTCTCAAATTTATGAATTAATTAAGGATTAATGATGGATTATCGAGAAGTAATTAAGGACTAATCGAGGATTCACATATGATTTGGGTAAAGAGATGATTTTCCTCTAGAAAGGGTAAAAAATTAATTTTTGACTCGGGAGGTCAAATGCAAGAGGACGGAGGACTGTTATGTAGATCGAGATGTTACGAGTTTGTAAACAGGTGGCACGTCGAAATCGGACATCGTACCTGAAAATTATGGGTTAAGAAAGGTTTTGAAAACTATTCACGATTGTATGATTTTTAAATGGTTTGTCCTCAGTGGGACCCAAAATATCTTTTATGGACCAATAAATGAGTGACAAGTGTCACTCATCCATTGTTCCACACCCATACACATACATGTAACATCATCATCTTCATCATTACTTCATTACCTCCTTTCAAAAATCGTACCACCACCCCAAACCATTTCCCTATTCATCCTTTGGACCAGGGAGAGAGAGACTAAGTGCGAGAGTGAGATTGAGAGGCTGAGAGATGGCAAGGACGGCGGAGGACATGGCGGTGGCGGCTGGAAAACATGGAAAAAAGTAAGGTTGTGGGTTACAAAATTGGGCTTTCGATTTTGGGTGTTTTTACATGATTATAAGCCCATATTCAAGTTCTTGGAGCTTATACGAGCTTGTAGGTGCAAGAATGGAAGGTTTTGGACGACAAGAGTGGTCGGAACATCGATTCAAAGTTTGGCCAAAACTTTGGGAGGCCATATCTTCACAACTAGGTATTTTCTTCAAATTCTGAGTTCATATTTGGATGTCTTGGCTCGAGTAGCATGATTTTCATATATAGAACGTAGAATTTGGTTAAGAAATGGGATAGTTATGAAGGTTTGAAAAATTGGACAAAAAATGGCAGATTCCGGCCACCGGCGGCTGAACTAGATGGCGGCGGACGAAGGCACCGGCCTCTGTCTCCGATGACTGACGACCGTTGAATGTTGACCAGCTGACGTCAACGTTTACTTTGCTAACGTCAGCGTTGACCGTTGACAGTTTGACGTCAGCGTTGGATTTGCTACCTCAGCGTTCACTGTTGGCTTTTTGGTTTACCAAATATTGACCCGGGCGTGGGGGCGTGACTTTCAAAGTCAAATAGGTCTTATTGAAAAGGTTTCGACGATCTAAATCCAATGGTGGTGGTTTCAGGTCGATTGTAGTTCGTTTGATAGGTTATTTAGAGGTTTTTAGCCTCGAGAAGCGTGTTCGGGACACATTGACCGTTTCGGGATGTGTGAAGGCCCTTGATATGGACTTGTATAGATTGATAGTGACCTTTGGATGTGATTTGGACAAGTTTGGATGTCTCGGAGAGTATGGATTACCCTTGGAGTGGCTTACGTCGCAGGTTTCAGAGCGCGCATCATAGACGGTCTGTGAGTGGACTTTATTTTGTGAAATATGATGCATGCATAACTGTTTTATATGTCTTATGAACATGATTTGAGATACCTTGAGTGCATATGATTTAAATATGTTTTATATCGCATATTCTATGATATTACACGTAATTTGAGATTTATATTTTATATGATATTTGGGCTTAGGCCAAGTATACTACGTGCATGTGATTATATGATTTGATGGTTTCATTGAGAGGGGTGAAACCGAGGATGTGATTTACGGTTTTGAAGAATTTCACGGAGATGCGTGAAATCGAGATTCGGGAATGAGTCCCAATTGGAATTCCCCTTTGATTATTGGGATTTAGAAAATGATTTGAACCATGAAATGGTTTTCGAATTTAGAAATATTTTTTGGGAGAATGACCCAGTTGATTTATGGTTTGACTTCGAGTATAGTCAAATGTGAGATATATCGGGATGTGACCCAATTATGAGATTTATGAAAGATATTTCGGGCATGAGACCCAGTTGTGGATTTGATAGGATTCGATGAATCCTGGGTTTGTGAAGTGTTGATAGACACTATTTTTAGGATGGTTTTGTGGAAACTGATTTGATGAATTATAGCCGGGCGTAGACCCTATTGAATGTTTCCACTGTTTTCAAAATGATGATTATGATTTTGAGTTCAAAGACTCGGGAGTTTAAAGACTCGGATAGGGCCTCCAGTTGTAAATATGTTTCCCCGAAGAGGACCCTGGAGATAATGCTCGCCTCTGAGTACAGAGAGGTCACGATGCGTCTGTTGTCGAGTAGCCGAGAGAGACGGCATCCGAGTGAGACGGCAGCCGAGGAAGGCTCAACTCAGGAGTGCGGTATACAAGATCGATCGATGATTGGTTCACAACGATCTGGTGATTGTCGGCTGGTGATGTATTCACGGTGACATGATCAGGATCATAGCAGTCCTTGAGCTTATGGGCACGCGTTGCTAGGATTAGAATCATGACTAATGATGATGATGATGGACTGAGACCCCACACGGTATGATATTTGGGTTGAGGTCCCACATGGATTTGATTTAGGAGGAGACCCAATGTGATTTGGTTTTTGGGCTGAGTCCCTACTGAGGAAATGGCTTCGATTGAGAAACATTTTTCAATGTGTTTTATTTTCAAAAGCAATACGACTTACTTTTGAGAAAGTATTTGAAATACTTTGTTTTCTGATGCATGCATGCATTTACGTGATGGATATAAATGTCATTTTTGATAAATCGTTTTTATAAACTGATTGTTTTTGTCCACTCACAGATTTTGTGGTTTTTGATACCATTCAGGTTGATCACGGATGCGGGTTGTAGTAGAGATCAAGACATCACATGTCAATACGTAACCCCATAGATCCTTGCGTACTCTGGATAACCCCGAACGGGTTACGATTTTATCCCTCGTCTGACACGTGGTGTCAAACGAGAGCTAACACATCCCATGATGATCTAGGGGGATTGAGATGGGTCCTGCCATTTTGGGTCATTTTAAGTTAAATTTGTCCAAACATGTAGCTAGTTTGATTTGGATGCTCTTACCCATGGGTATTCAATACCCAATAAATTAAAAGTATATTCTTTATCCATCCTTCAAATTATCTATGAATATTCAGCACTCATTTTTCCATTTACTAATTTTACTTTTTATTCTTTCTATTCTTATTATTATTATTTATTAGGTATTGTCAATTACAATTTATTTATTTATTTAAATATCCGTTATTTCAGTTTGATCAAAAAAATTAAATTAGAAGATTATATTAACATCAACATTTTGTTAAGAACTTAAATTATTCATCTTAAATGATTTAACAAAAATCAACGTAAGTTATAAAAAAATTCAGGATTTCACAACCATGGCCTTACATGTGGTCGCTTGCATGGCTCTGGTTGTGATCCATCATTAACACGTGAGTATTATATTAACTATTCTTGGACCTGTAGTGAGTGAATTCTATGGAAATAATGAGGTTCTATGGACAATTTTCATTCATTCTTTCTTTTACACGTCGCTTTTTTATAAATAAGGCAGCAAAGCCGACACAGAAGACGACTTTGATAGTGGCAGTGGTTGGGCAAGACAATTATGACGTGTGATTTTTGAAGAAATGGGTTTTTTGTGTGGAGGGACGATGTCGAAGAATAGGAGATCTAAATTTAAAAATATTTTTATTTGTATTTTCTAAACCGAATTTAATATTTTTATATTCAACTTTTTTAATTTATTAATTTTATTAAATTTTAATCTAGAGATGGTGTGTTGTTTAATATAAAATATTTAATGACATGGAATTTCTTCGAGGGTAAATTGAGAAAGTCAAATGAAATTGACCATTTTCCCTTGAAGTCGAAGGGTTGACTTTTTTACCAAAATTCAAAATGATGACTTTTTTACTAGGACCTTGTTTAGGTAATTCGAGAAGACCATTATGAAGGTCTCGGGCTCCTTAGTTCGAAAATATGCGGCACGCCAAAATCGAAGTTCGAATGAGTTGGTTACGAGTAAAAAAAAAAAAATAGGTGCAATTTGGTAAATTTAGTTGAAGGGTGTTTTAGTAATTTCACCTTAAGAGATAAGTGTGATGGTGACACTTGTGGTCATCTCCTCGCTTTTTGTGATGTGTGGGAGTGTGTGAACCGCCTTGTATGGCGGTGGGCGGTGTGTTTATACAATATATACATGTTGTGTGTTGACAGGACCAGTCCCAACTGGACTTTGATAACGTGCCTGGTCCTGCTCCCGTCTGACAAGTCAACTGAAGTCTCGAAATTACCCTTCAGCACATGTCAGACAAGGGATAACTGCACTGATTTCCGCTCATGCCTCCGCCTCTCGATCATCCCCGAATGTCATGCCACGGCCTGGAGGGTCATCAAAACATGAAAGGTGTGAGTAGACAAAATTAATATCATTTAAAACACATTTATCAAAATACATCATTTACCCTCCAGTTTATCAAACCACGCATGCATAGAACCAACATATGAAAAACATCACCGGCTTTCTAGCCAAATCTCATGAAAACATCAAATCCCGGCTCTCAAGCCCAAATGTCATTTAAATCATTTTATAAAACCATTTTATCACATAATAAATCATATAACTCGGGAATTACACATCCGATGATCCTCTGGGAATTACACATCCAGAGTCGTCATCCTGCTGGGAATTACACATCCAGAGTCCTTCCAGGAATTACACATCTGGAGTCACTTCGGGAATTACACATTCGAAGTCTACCCAGGAATTACACATCTGGGGGCATCAAACATCAATACACAATCAAAATCATTATTTCGAAATCATCATTAAATCCATATCAAAACCATTTATCACAGGGTCTCATGCCCAAATCTCATTTCTCGTAAATCCGTAAAATTATTAAATAATTCAATGCACATAAATACGTAAAATCATATCCGAAAATCATTCAAATCCACGCAAATCTGTACAATCGCAACCTCCGTTTCCCTTTTCATATAAATCCATAAAACATCTCAAAAAGCATTATAAATCCACCAAATCAATTTTCCGACTCAAAACCAATCTCAAATCCCGGGTTTTTTCCCAAAACAGTAATTTCATAGTTTCTCGAAAAGCGTGCCCAAAGCACTGATTAAAATAATCATATAATCACAAATAATCATGCCACATCATCAGGACATCATTGCAACTCAAATCATGCAATCAATCATGTAAAACATTTAACTATGCATGCATATCAGATTATAAAACAAACGTCCACTCACACACCGTCCAAACCGCTCGCTTTCCGAGCTGCATGCGTTTCCGTAATTTCCGACATTTTTCAGGAATCTCGAATTCTGTCCAAAATCATTATTCAAGATCACTAACGACTAAATTAACACCATACTAATTCCCCATAATTTTCCAGGAATTAAATATTAATTAAACACGTAACATAAACTTTCGGAACCTCGAAACAATATCGAAACGGTGTCCAATTAACTCGAAACCAACGTCAAAAGGTTCGTTACATTGCGTAGAACAAAAGTCATGTTGAACTCACCTTGAGAATCATGCCCACGCGCCCTCACGCGTAGCCGTGAGTGGCTGCGCGTGAAACTCACGCGCTTGCTACAGTAACTTGCACAGTCGTCGTCCTAACCCGTTTCTCTGGTAAACGGATCCTACGACTCGCGTACTAACCCGATTCAATGTTCATCAATCCTACATCATTTCTTTCAATTCAGTCATCTAACGGCATCGTTATGGACCCAATTAAAGTTCTGTGAATTCAATTACATGAATAATTACCTCAATCCAGTCGAATCAAGCTCGACCATTCGAAGAACATCGAATCAAGCTCGACCATTCGAAGAACATCGAATCACTATTCATCGTCTAATCTCCATCAATTCTCATCGTTTTCCTTTAATTGTTGCATTAGGAAGCATCGTGGGGTTCTCATAAACATATTTTCGAATTCAATTTCATCATTCCATGTCTCAAATTCCTAGACTCAAGCTCAAAAATCCCAAGGCTTCCTCTTCTCTGTTCTAGCCCAAAACGAGTCCAATTCGCATCAATTTTCATTGGGTTTGACTCGTCTCAATCCCAGGAAGCTAAATTAACATCAATTTCACTCACGAACGTCCACAATTTCAATTTCGATCCCAAGTTATCAATTCAAGGTTTTCGGGTTTTTCTGGTTTTTCTTCCTCTCTTCTCCTCTCATTCCCACTTCTCTCTTTCTGTAAACTCATTCCACCGTCTCAGGTTTATATACTCAGTTTCATCCATCAGTTAATTGATGGAATTCAAACAAAAGGGTGGGCGGGTTTGTTTGTCCTTGTTAGGCATTCAAAGCCACTAATTTTGCAAATATGGTGACAAGTGTCACCAAGTGACCAATCCACATCCACATTAGCTGAATCAGCCACTGTAACCATCCTAATCACCCTGCTGCCCAAAATTACCATTTTACCCTTCTATACACAAATGACCAAAATTCCCCTAGCATTCCTCGATCCATAACTTTTTCATCCGGACTCCGATTGACGCATGCCGCCTGTCTACGGATTCAGCGTCCTGAGACCTATCCAACGGTACTTCTGAAAGATCCAAACAAGATCCCGATCAAAAAGTCAACTTTCGGCCCTTATAACTATTGGCAAAATCGTCATTTCCTTCAAATTTTCCAATTTTTCCTTTTTCGAATTTCCGGGTCGTCACATGTGTTTTGGTTAGTTTTTTGGTGTGATCATGTTGAAACCATGAGGGAACTAAGGGAGGAAAAACCAGAGAGGAAGGGGAGTGAATCAGAAATAAAATTGAGGGAAAGTGCAAAAGGAAACAAAAGAATTCAGTGTGGAACAAAGAACAAACTCATGAGTGAATCCAAAAAATTTGGCCGTGAAGCATGAAATCGAATATTTTGATTTTGGGATTAATTTTTCGAATTGAGGTTATAAACCTCTTTCTGGGATTAATACGAGCAGGATAACTGGAATTTCGAAGAAAAATCACGCAGGAGTTGAGCCCAGAACAAGTTCAAAACTGGAACCGAGATGATGGTTATAAACTCAAGATCGAGGTAAGTCTGATCCTCAAATTGGAATGAGGATTGTGTTTAGGTGTTAATGGCGAGTAGTTATGTGTAATTAATTGTGAAAAATGATGAAAATTTAGACAGTTTTGAAAACGGGTCTCGAACCTAGTCAGGACCCGAGTTGCAGACCCGACACAGAGAAGGGGATGATGAACAGTGGCCTCGGGTGAGGCCCATACGTAGCTACTTCTAGTGGCACATGGGGGTGCCTGCCACGTCATCTAGAAATCTATCCAACACGAAAGTTCATCCTTTCGATGATACAAGATTAACAGTACAATGTTTTAGGCTATTGGATATCGTCCCGGGGTAGTTTTGATTGTCCGAAAGTTTAGGGTTTGTTTTAAATTAGTTAAAAATTCAGAAAAAAATATGGGATTAAAATAAAAGATATATGGGATGGTTAATGACCTTTATATGCGATTTTTGACATGTTTTGAGATTCTCAAAAATTATATAAATGTGTGCAAAGTAGGATTCGATGATATGAACTAATGGGATTTGCATGTATCTCTTGACTAAGAAGGTTTCATGGGTATATCTTGATTCTTGTCAAACGGGATTAGGGCTCGAATGTACTATTCTTGTTTATTTCGGATGGGGTTCTGACAACTTGGTATCATAGCTAAGATTCTGAATGGTGGTGTTGATTTCATGCCTCCGAGATGCGAACCTCGTGCATGGCCTAGTGATATGACGAGTTGACAAGCCCAGGGTAGTTGTAAGGCCGTTAGTGGTTTTGGATTATGAGGTCGAATTGTGAAAATTATATATCTGCATGTAGTTGTGTGTGATGGAAAAGGTATAAGCTTCATGGTGATTGTTGATTTTGTGTTTTAGATGAGATGATTCAGTGTGACTGATTATTGATGTGTATGACTTCTCAATACTCGTGCGTTGTGAGGTGAAATTAGTATGAGCTATTTGTATTGGTATGTTCATATGTGTGTTGGTTATGGATATGGTTTTGCGTTCTAGTCTTGGATATGGAATGAGAGCTTAGGAAATACTTTAAGTTAGTATGAGTCGAAAAGTATGTTATTGAGATGAAAGTGAGATTTCTCGAATTTGCTTTAAATTGTGGATTGGAAGCTGAGATACAGTTGTGTGATGTAAATGTGAGATTCCTCGAGATTGGTGCAATGGTATGTTCGCATATGCATTGGTTACGGAGTTTGTGATTGAGTTGATAATTGGTTAAGTTGTATAGTCGTAACTAAGCTACAAAATATGACTTTGGTTTAGTTTTGAAATTTTGAGGACGAAATTTTTTTAAGGAGGGTAGGTTGTAATGACCCAAACTTTCATCGAGGGTAAAATCAGGAAAGTCAAATGAAATTGACCATTTTTCCCTTGAAGTCAATGGGCTAACTTTTTGACCAAAAGTCAAAGTGTTGACATTTTGACCAGGACCATGTTTAGGTAATTCGAGAAGACCATTACAAAGGTCTTAGGATCATGATTTCGTAGACAAGAGGGACACCAAAATCGAAGTTCGAATGAGTTGGTTACATGTCTGAAAAAATAGGGGCAATTTGATAATTTTAGTTTGAAGGGCATTTTAGTAATTTTACCTTAAGAGATAAGTGTGATGGTGACACTGGTGCTCTTCTCCTCGCTTTCTGTGTGTTGTGGGAGTGTGTGAACCGCCTTGCATGGCGAAGGGTGGTGTGTGAACCGCCTTGGTTTTTAGGTGTGATCATGTTGAAACCGTAAAAGAACTAAGGGATGAAAAACCAGAGAGGTAGGGGAGCGAATTAGAGATAAAATTGAGGGAAAGTGTGAACGGAAACGAAAGAATTCAGTGTGAAACAAAGAACAAACTCATCAATGAATCCATAAAATTTGGCCCTGAAACTTGAAATCAAATATTTCGATTTTGGGCTTAATTGTTCGAATTGAGGATATAAACCTCTTTCTGGGATTGCTACGAGCTGGATAACTGGAATTTCAAAGAAAAATCACGCAGGAGATGCGCCTAAAACAAGTTCAAAACTAGAACTGAGATTATTGTTGGAAACTCAGGATCAAAGTAAGTCTGATCCTAAAATTGGATTGAGGATTGTGTTGAGGAGTTAATAGTGAGTAGTAGTGTGTAATTAATTGTGAAAAAGGATGAAAAATTGGACAGTATTGAAAACGGGTCTCGAACCGGGTCAGGACCCAAGTTGCAGACCTAACACAAGGAAAGGAATGATGAATAGGGGTCGCGCGTGAAACCCACGTGCAGCCACTTCTAGTGGTGCGTGGGGGTGCGTACCACGTCATCTAGAAATTTAGAAACACTAATGTTCATCCTTTCGATGTTACGAGTTCAACTGTACAATTTTCGAGGCGATCATATATCGTTACGGGGTAATTTTGATTATCAGAGAGTTTAGAATTTTTTTAAAATTCATTAAAAATTCCAAAAAATTATGTGATTAAAATGGCAGATATATGGGATGGTTAATGATAATTCGATGTGATTTATGATATGCTTTGAGATTCCCAAAAATTAGAAATACGTGCATAATAGGATTTGACTATATGAACTAGTGGGATTTGCGTGTATCCCTTGTCTGATAAGGTTTCGTGGGTATGTCTTGATTCTTATCATACGAGAGCAGGACCCAAATGAACTATTCTAGTGTGTTGAAGCATTAAATGTTCCAACTATTGATTACTCGTTGCCCAACCGTTGAATGACGCGTGCCCTTCCTCATAACCTGTCAACTTAAATGGATCGCGGGTTCTCCGTTAGTAAGGGCACCGGTGTGGTGTCGGCCTAAGGTTCTCCGACGGTCAAGTCAGTTACTTTGTTCATAAGAAGAAATAGTAAATGGTAAGTTTGGTAGAGTAATTATGAATAGTAAATATTAGTTACCTTTATTGGGAAATGTGTACCCGTTATGTATGGATAGGTGAGATGTTCAATTCCCAAAGTTTCGATATGGGACTAATGCTCCTCGACTTACGTGTCGACACGTGTTACACAGATCGAGGGTGGATAGACTTCCACGTGGCACCCCGCATTGGGCCCGGGGTTAGGCCTTGTGTAAGTTCGGTAGTTTTGGGCCTGGGACGGAGTCTGGGCTTTAAGTATACGGCACAGTGGGTCTGGTCAGATATGGTGTCAACATAGTGTATTTCGGGTGGGGTCCCGTCAATATAGGAGAAAAAAATTGAAAAAATTGATGGTGATGGTGGTGGTGATGGGGTCATTACAATAAGGGAAGATGATTGGATGTGGTATTGAGGACAGTCATAGTCGGAGTTGGGGCACGTCAGTGGTTGGTGGTGTTCGTAGTTGTAGAGAAAATACGACGATGAGTTTTAGGGAGTGAGAAGGGGTTTGGTTTGACAGGACCCATCCCAATCCCCCCGGGATTAGTGCGGGATGACCCTGCTCCTGTCTGACACGAAGTGTCAGACAAGGGATATTTCTGACCTTAGCCCTCCCGGGCTATCAGAGTACGCCAGGATCCGGAGGAGGCATGTGATATCTCGGTCTCTGCTACAGTCCACATCTACTGTCAACCTGAAGGGCAGTCAAAACATTAAAAGCTGTGAGTGGACAAAACAAGAATTTATAAAAACATTTTATAAGGAAGACATTTGTACCCTTCACTAAAAAGCATGCATGCATTCGAAAACCATTTATCCAAAACAAACCATATGTGGGACTAAGCCCAAAGCAGATATAAACTAAGGTCGAAAGGACCACAATGAAAACGACCATACGGGCCACTGCCCAAATCCATACGGGACTCGGCCCCAAACCATAAAGAAACCAAGTACACGAGCCACTGCTCAAATCCTGTGCACACCTGTGCACACCACATATCATATATCATATATACATCACATACATATATATAAGTCACACAACCAATCCTGTCACGGTATCCAATGCTACGCGCGTGCTACCCGGGTCTCAATCCGAGTCATCTCAAAGTCAAGGTCAATGTCCGCAGACCACTGACCCTACCAAAGGTAATAGTAACCATAGCCTTCCTGAGAGTAAGGAACCCAACTGGGGGGTGACTCCACTCAGTCGGTGCTCCGTGACTACTCCGGGGTCCACCCAGGCCAACGACCCTCCCCGGAGGAGATAATAGAAGTAAAGGAAGGTAGATGAACATATATATACATAACATAATATCCATGCCCGGTTCCCCTGAACCGTCATGATCCATCATATTCATAACCAAGGTAACATGCCGGTTCCCATAAACCGTCATGTACCGTAATAACATAACCAGGTAACATGCCGGTCCCCATAAACCGTCATGTACCGTAATAACCAACAAGGGTTCATGCCGGTTCCCATAAACCGTCATGAACCATGATACAATAACAAGGGTTCATGCCGGTTCCCATAAACCGTCATGAACTTGGGAATCCATTTAAGGTTCCCTGACCTGAAATCAAAACCGTAAAGTGACTGGGTCTCGTACCCGAACATAGGACATCAACTGGGCACCGTGCCCGAAATCTGAGGTCATATGCCCGAGACAAAACCAAATGGGTCTCATACCCGATTTTATCCTTTTAGAAATCCAAAGCCAGTTCATTTAAACCAAATAAGAAATACAGACCCGTATAAGCACCGTATAAGGCTGAAACCTCGAAATACGTGCTTATACGTAACCACATACAAATGCACCCATGCCATTACAAACAAGCATTTGAAACATATAATAAACATTTATGCATGCACCAATTTAGAAAACAAGGTCCACTCACAGACCGTCTGAGCTGTCGCGCCTCGATACGCGTGCCATACGGTTCCCCGAGCCGATAACCGTCACCGGGACTACCGAACCTGTCCAAATCGTAATAGAAGGTTACTAACTACTTAATTAACCTCCCACTAAAGCCCCGTAATTTTCCCGTATTTTTAACTATTTTTAAAACCGAACCTCAACCTTCCGATGCCCCGAAACATATCGAGACGGTGTCCGATTGACACGAAACCAGTCCCAAAATGTTCGTTACATCGAATAGATGATTTCCCGTGTTGAAAACTTTCCCAAATTCCCTACCACGCGCCCTCACGCGCCGCCTGAAGTGGCTGCGCGTTGGTTTCACGCGCTAGCTACAGTACCTGCTGACGTCAGCATGACGTCATCGCTGACGTCAGCATGACGTCATATGACAGCTGTCAGGTCTGACATGTCAGACTCTAATGGGTGCCACGTGTCATGCTCCCATTGGTCCACGTCACTGTATTGTCAGTGCCACGTGGCAGTCTGACATGTGCCACGTGTCATCACGGCACTGGTCCACGTCAGTGCCACGTGTCAGCCCCTGATTGGGCCACGTCACTGACATGTCAGTGCTAACTGTGCACTGACATGTGACACGTGTCACACTCCTATTGGCCCATTTTTTGACATGTCAGCTGACATTGTCAGATCTGACAATGCTGACGTCATCCCTGACATGATGACGTCAGCAGGATGACGTCACCTGTCATCTCTGTCCTCCCGCGGGTCGACCCGAATACCAGTAACCGAGTCGCCGTGACCCGCGGCTTGATCCGGCCGGTTCTCCCAGCTCCGGCCACCAAAACACTCCCTGTTTGTCCCATTCTCTTCGTCTCAACCTAACCTACCGTCCTATGTCTTAAAACGGAAGAAAAAACATCGAAAACCCGTACCTTCAATCCAGCCATGGCGGCCGTGACTTCTCCCGCCGTTCACGGTTGTTCCAAGCCGTCCAACGCCTCGAAACCAATATCATTCATCTCCTGGGATCCCCAGAAACCTTACCCAATTAATGGAATCGAGTAAAAACCATTAAAATCCAATTTCAAATTTTTGAACATTTTCTTACCTCACGGGTTCTCTCTCCCCGCCGTGTCCTCCGCCGTGGCTGGCCGTGGCTTGCCATCCTCAGCCTCCTTCCACCACCTCACGGTCATGTTCAACTCACACAAGCAAGGAATGGTGATGGTGTGTGTGTGTTTCGGATTTGTGAAGGAAAAGGAAGAAAATGAAGAAAAAGATGAAGTGATGAAGGTGATGTCGTGGAAGAGAAGGGAGAAGGAAATGATGTGATCAGATGAGGGAATGAGAGATGGAGGGTGTGAATTTAAGGATGAATTGAAATGGATGGCCAAGATTGAATGGTGGGTGGGTTTGGTTAAAAAAAAAAATTAATTAAATAATATTATTTTTTTATATAGATCCACATTTTGGGGGATCAAATCAATGGGATGAGTGACACTTGTCACTCATCCATGGGGCCCACCAAAATATCCACCCAATCAGATTTCGCCAAAACGTCCCCGTCTCGAAGTTCGTGCATAGTGAAATCGAACTTCCGTGAACCATAACTCTCCTGTCCGAAGTCCGATTTCAGTGTGCCGCCTGCCTATGGATTCGTATCGTCCTTATCTACGTAACGGTCTTCGGCCCTCAGCCATCGGACCTCCCGGTCAAAAAGTCAACATTTTGACCCCTTTTAACCAAAATTACCAAAATGCCTCTAAACTTCCGAACGTCATAACTTCCTCCCCGAATGTCAGAATTGAACGTGCCACCTGTCTATGAACTCCTGACGTCACGAACTACGTCATGGTCATTGGTCAAAGTCCATTTGACCGCCCGATTGAAAAGTCAACGTTTTGCCACCATTAGGGGCAAAACGGTCATTTCGCATCGTTCATCCGATTTCGCCCAACTAATCACGGATTAGCCTCACTAATCGTGATTATTCACTAACCTAATCCTGGAATGTGGGACGGGTCGTTACAACCTTCCCTCCTTAATTAATTTCGTCCTCGAAATTCCAACCGACCTAAATCCAATCGTTCTTCCCTCCTTAATTTGTTTCATTCTCGAAACTCCAATTATCTTGATTCCACATCCACCCCGTGGAAAGTAGAATCGACCTCGAAACTCGTGTACACTCGTACACCCACTAACCAGAACGATAATCGTCTGTCGCCAGACGTACCACTAACACTCACGTCGTATCGACTACATGCGACCACGTCGAATGACAGAAGTCTTACGCTCTGAATTGACACGACCTGTCAGTATCAGAGTAGCCCAAGTATCCTATGATCAACCCACTTGTCAAATCTACCCTTTCGCTGACATAAACAACTCTACGGTTCCTTCCTCTCTAACCTATCCTGACGTCTGCTCCCACTGGAAGTTATCAGACCTCACTCAACGATCCACGCTGACACCTCTGACAGACCGTCACCACTTGACAGTCGTCAGTCGAAAACTGACACTATACTCACTCATGGTTACACTAACCACCAACTCACTCAACCATGGGTAAACACTTACCCACAAAGCACTCGACCTGTGTGTAACTAGACCCATCGAAATACCATGACCCACTGCACAGTATCCAATGTCGAGTCCACGACCTCAACTAATCTGATGGTATCAGAACCAATCCGACTACCAATACGTTCTCCAACGCACCACCGGTATCTCCTTTATACCGTCACCAGGCACGACAAGTCTGCCTAGTATCGTACCTTGAACAACGTACAAGGTACGTACATCTACCCATCAATCAGACTACAACCACCTAGGTCATAGACAATCACGTTTCTACAATGGAGTCCATTTATCCAATCCAGTATTAGACAAATCGAAACTCCGACCCATTATTTATTTCCAAATCCGAGTCCGAATCCGTAATTTCGTAAGAAATCCTGAATCCAAATCCAGAAATCATATCCATAATCATGTCCAAATTCGAATCCGAAATCATCATTCCGTAGACTAGTATTAGGAATAACCATTCCGAACCCAAATCCATAAAAGGAAATCCATTGTCAAGCTCCAGAATCAAATCCTGAATCGTCACCCAGAATCCGATTCCAAAACCCAAATACAGAAATCCTCTTTCAAGTTCCAAAATCAAATCCTGAATCGTCATCCAAAAATCTGATTCCAAAACCCGAAATATCGTTCACGTCTACCTAGACGCACCATATCTGAACCTATCGGATACCTGTTCAACCGATCACGACCACACTATCGATTGACTTCATAGGGAAGCCAATCACAACACTCACCCATCTAGGGCTGACCCAAATCCGACCACGTCGGAAAACTACTCAGGCGAGTAATAAGCCATATGGAATTTACCTCAAAAAGAAGTCCAGTCCCATCATCCTCAACTCAAACATCCCAGTAAGAGTAATAAACTCTCCACCTATCTGGATCATCAAGATCACGATCCAGATCCATCACTACGTCGACCGACCATGAACGTCACGATCCCCGATCGTCACGACGTCCAAAATCCTCAACCATTTCTTGCATCTAAACAGATTAGTCTACAACGAGACACGTCGAGACTGTGGGCTCTCACTGATTACCTCATATTGATCCTTATCATTCCACCTAGGAAAACCAAAGATGATCCAACACGATGACATCAAAACTCATCCTACGTGAATGCAACCAAAACTTGCTGCACTCACCACGCCACGTAATCCAACATCGTCTGCCACCAAGTAGAAAACGAGAAATTTCAGTCACCTAAAATGACTTCGAAATACCCAATACCAATGCGGAAAATCCGCATTCCACTTGTCACCTCAATCGCAACCTCTCGCAATTCCGAAGTTCCAACAAGATTGGAAACAACATACCCGGACATCAACCACGTGTCCATCACCAATTTAACTCTATCTGTGATCCACTCTCGAACCACAGATACCGAACATATGCCCATCACGACGGATGTGACTCCACGTCATCGCAATCACCGGCACCAGCACCAGCACTAGTACCAGTATCAACACTATCACCTATCAGCATCAGCACAAAGTGTGCAAATTAGACAATCCTGGATCTCCGCTCATACCGAACGACGACCCCGTATCATCGTCACGACTGACAATCCCATCGTCACAATCGTCACGGTAACCTGAGTCTACTCAACCCGATAAGACTCGACTACGTCCATCGATAGTAGCGTCTGCCCCAACCTCGTGCAGACCTAACTACCAGGAATCACGATATACAAACTCCGCATCCAACGGAATCAACCGCCCGTATTAACTACTCCGGATCCCACTCAGGGATTCCATCGACAAGTACCAACCCTGATAACTTGTCCAACCGAACTCTAACCAGTCGTACTCCGACTAACCCAAATTTCGTCTACCAGGTCGCCCACGACCTTAGTTGCACCAACTGTCCATCACAACTAAAGTAGCACGACAACCAACTAGGTCCAACCGATAAGTACAACCCCGACTGCGAAGTGTAGTCCCAACACAAGCTGACATGACTATACCGACTAACGAATCCAAATCCGAATAGTCGTCAAAGTCACACCACTCGTCAACTCACATTTATGAATCATACACCCAAGGTAGGGTTCCACGATCACACCTAGAGTTCCTCGGAACCCAACTGCGAAAAGCAGTAAAATCAACAATCTAACCATCTCCGCGGTCTTGACATCGAAAAGAAGTCAATCCAATCCTACCGTCAATCCAACTAGGATTCCCCGAATCTAGCTGCTCCCAAGAGCATAGCCACCGAACACAACAAAATCCGACCATCTAATGGTCACAACATCGATTCAGTCGTCGAAACCGATCCTACGACATCGTGAAGACGATCCCAACTAACCATCTCACGATCAAAATTTATAAGAACACGTTTATCCCTTTGTAGGGTCCCACACTGCCAACCCTGACAGAACCACGGCAACCCCGGCATCGAGCGCCGAACCAAGAAATCCATGATTCCATCCTACTAACTATCGTACTGGCACCCTAACTATCAGGTTGACCACGAACTGCAACCCCTTGAGATATCACATCCTCGACCTGCGTACATACTCCAAGAGCTACACGGTTGCTCGAATAGAGACAACCCCGCTCTGATACCACGTTGACAGGACCCATCCCAATCCCCCCGGGATTAGTGCGGGATGACCCTGCTCCCGTCTGACACGAAGTGTCAGACAAGGGATATTTCCGACCTTAGCCCTCCCGGGCTATCAGAGTACGCCAGGATCCGGAGGAGGCATGTGATATCTCGGTCATTGCTACAGTCCACATCCGTTGTCAACCTGAAGGGCAGTCAAAACATTAAAAGCTGTGAGTGGACAAAACAAGAATTTATAAAAACATTTTATAAGGAAGACATTTGTACCCTTCACTAAAAAGCATGCATGCATTCGAAAACCATTTATCTAAAACAAACCATATGTCATACTAAGCCCAAAGCAGATATAAACTAAGGTCGAAAGGACCACAATGAAAACGACCATACGGGCCACTGCCCAAATCCATACGGGACTCGGCCCCAAACCATAAAGAAACCAAGTACACGAGCCACTGCTCAAATCCTGTGCACACCAGTGCACACCACATATCATATATCATATATACATCACATACATATATATAAATCACACAACCAATCCTGTCACGGTATCCAATGCTACGCGCGTGCTACCCGGGTCTCAATCCGAGTCATCTCAAAGTCAAGGTCAATGTCCGCAGACCACTGACCCTACCAGAGGTAATAGTAACCATAGCCTTCCTGAGAGTAAGGAACCCAACTGGGGGGTGACTCCACTCAGTCGGTGCTCCGTGACTACTCCGGGGTCCACCCAGGCCAACGACCCTCCCCGGATGAGATAATAGAAGTAAAGGAAGGTAGATGAACATATATATACATAACATAATATCCATGCCCGGTTCCCCTGAACCGTCATGATCCATCATATTCATAACCAAGGTAACATGCCGGTTCCCATAAACCGTCATGTACCGTAATAACATAACCAGGTAACATGCCGGTCCCCATAAACCGTCATGTACCGTAATAACCAACAAGGGTTCATGCAGGTTCCCATAAACCGTCATGAACCATGATACCATAACAAGGGTTCATGCCGGTTCCCATAAACCGTCATGAACTTGGGAATCCATTTAAGGTTCCCTGACCTAAAATCAAAACCGTAAAGTGACTGGGTCTCGTACCCGAACATAGGACATCAGCTGGGCACCGTGCTCGAAATCTGAGGTCATATGCCCGAGACAAAACCAAATGGGTCTCATACCCGAGTTTATCCATTTAGAAATCCAAAGCCAGTTCATTTAAACCAAATAAGAAATACAGACCCGTATAAGCACCGTATAAGGCCGAAACCTCGAAATACGTGCTTATACGTAACCACATACAAATGCACCCATGCCATTACAAACAAGCATTTAAAACATATAATAAACATTTATGCATGCACCAATTTAGAAAACAAGGTCCACTCACAGACCGTCCGAGCTGCCGCGCCTCGATACACGTGTCATACAGCTCCCCGAGCCGATCACCATCACCGGGACTCCCGAACCTATCCAAATCATAATAGAAGGTTACTAACTACTTAATTAACCTCCCACTAAAGCCCCGTAATTTTCCCGTATTTTTAACAATTTTTAAAACCGAACCTAAACCTTCCGATGCCCCGAAACATATCGAGACAGTGTCCGATTGACACGAAACTAGTCCCAAAATGTTCGTTACATCGAATAGATGATTTCCCATGTTGAACACTTTCCCAAATTCCCTGCCACGCGCCCTCACGCGCCGCCTGAAGTGGCTGTGCGTGGGCTTCACGCGCCAGCTACAGTACCTGCTGACGTCATCGCTGACGTCAGCACGATGTCATCTGACAGCTGTCAGGTCTTACATGATAGACTCTGACAGGTGCCACTTGTCATGCTCCCATTGGTCCACGTCACTGTACTGTCAGTGCCACGTGGCAGTCTGACATGTGCCACGTGTCATCACGGCACTGGTCCACGTCAGTGCCACGTGTCAGCCCCTGATTGGGCCACGTCACTGACATGTCAGTGCTGACTGTGCACTGACATGTGACACATGTCGCACTCCTATTGGCCCATTTTCTGACATGTCAGCTGACATTGTCAGATCTGACAATGCTGACGTCATCCCTGACATGATGACGTCAGCAGGATGACGTCACCTGTCATCTCTGTCCTCCCGCGGGTCGACCCGAATACCAGTAACCGGGTCGCCGTGACCCGCGGCTTGACCCGGCCGGTTCTCCCAGCTCTGGCCACCAAAACACTCCCCGTTTGTCCCATTCTCTTCGTCTCAACCTAGCCTACCGTCCTATGTCTTAAAACGGAAGAAAAAACATCGAAAACCTGTACCTTCAATCCAGCCATGGCGGCCGTGACTTCTCCCGCCGTTCACGGCTGTTCCAAGCCGTCCAACGCCTCGAAACCAATCTCATTCATCTCCTGAGATCCCTAGAAGCCATACTCAATTAATGGAATCGAGTAAAAACCATTAAAATCCAATTTCGAATTTATGAACATTTTCTTACCTCACGGGTTCTCTCTCCCCGCCGTGTCCTCCGCCGTGGCGGGCCGTGGCTTGCCATCCTCAGCCTCCTTCCACCACCTCACGGTCATGTTCAACTCACACAAGCAAGGAATGGTGATGGTGTGTGTGTGTTTCGGATTTGTGAAGGAAAAGGAAGAAAATGAAGAAAAAGATGAAGTGATGAAGGTGATGTCGTGGAAGAGAAGGGAGAAGGAAATGATGTGATCAGATGAGGGAATGAGAGATGGAGGGTGTCGATTTAAGGATGAATTGAAACGGATGGCCAAGATTGAATGGTGGGTGGGTTTGGTTAAAAAAAATTAATTAAATAATATTATTTTATTATATAGATCCGCATTTTGGGGGATCAAATCAATGGGATGAGTGACACTTGTCACTCATCCATGGGGCCCACCAAAATATCCACCCAATCAGATTTCGCCAAAACGTCCCCGTCTCGAAGTTCGTGCATAGTGAAATCGAACTTCCGTGACCCATAACTCTCCCGTCCGAAGTCCGATTTCAGTGTGCCGCCTGCCTATGGATTCGTATCGTCCTTATCTACGTAACGGTCTTCGGCCCTCGGCCATCGGACCTCCTGGTCAAAAAGTCAAAATTTTGACCCCTTTTAACCAAAATTACCAAAATGCCCCTAAACTTCCAAACGTCATAACTTCCTCCCCGAATGTCGGAATTGAACGTGCCACCTGTCTATGAACTCGTGACGTCACGAACTACGTCACGGTCATCGGTCAAAGTCCATTTGACCGCCCGATTGAAAAGTCAACGTTTCGCCACCACTAGGGGCAAAACGGTCATTTCGCATCGTTCGTCCGATTTCGCCCAACTAATCACGGATTAGCCTCACTAATCGTGATTAGTCACTAACCTAATCCTGGAATTTGGGACGGGTCGTTACATTAGTTAGAGAGAGAGCATATATGAGAAATGGTGATTAGTGGGAATAGTTTTAGAGTTAAAGGAAATAAAAGGAAAATTTAATTAAAATAAAGGGAAATTGGAAATAAAAATGAAATCATTTATAGGGAATTTTATAAATTCTTAAAAATTGTTTATAATGTAAATTCTAATGAGTTTGGTTTTCTAGTTTTGAATACCTTTTTGTTACTTTCTATTCATTCTTCATTTAATTGGACATTTTTTGGAGTCAAATTTCGGAAATAACTCTTTCACTAGCCTTGGTCAACTAGAAAAATTTGATAATTAAGGATAGAAAGGTAAGTTGGTCATTTACTGATTCCAACTTTAAATTCCAGGACGGGTTGTAGCAGAAACATCAATAAAAATTGAGAGGATTCTAAAAAAATGCAAAGTGAAAAAAGAAAAGAAAAAACAGGATGGAAAGGAAAAAAAAAAATAGTAGTTAAAAATAAAAAGTAAAAAATGAAAATAAAAAAAAATAAAAGTAAAAGCAAAAGCAAAATGAAAAGCAAAAAAAAAAATGAAAGGGATAAAAAATTAGAAGTTAAAATAAAATGAAACGCAAAAAAAAAAAAGAATTGAAAGGAGAAAATAAATATAAAATAGTGTGGGTATCCATTACCCAATGAATAGGGTTTGGATAAATGCTAAAAAATTGAGGATAAGTCTAGATGAGTAGAAAGTCCATTTTTGCCCATATAATGTATGAATTTGAACATCAAAAAACACCCAAAAAACCCACTTATACCCTAAAAAAACTCATTTGAACATTCCTAACCAACAATAACCTTCCTTCTGAATCCTAACCTTCCTTCATCTCCCAATCCCTGACTCGATCTAATCTCTCCACCTTCACTGTTCTGTATGATGCCCTCCAATTGGATTCTGCTTCGTGGTCTTTCATCAAGAGGCTCGATGTACTCAGCAGGTCTAATGTCAAAAAGTTGTTTTCTTTGCCTCTCTCGCAGTCGCTGCCGGTCGCGATTCTGTTGGTTACATCGTGTCAGGACCCGACCCTCCCCAGTCAAGACTCGACTCTAGCACGATATTGTCCACTTTGGGCCTCCTTGCCCTCACGGTTTTGTTTTTGGGAGCTCACGGTGCAGCTTCCCAGGGGGTCATCCATCATGGAATTGCACCAATCTCAACTCGCTTAACTTTGGAGTTCCAACCGAACCCAAAGCCACTAAGCTCCCAAAAGGTCTCGTGCTAGAAAGGTACGTGACCACACATATAAGGCACTTCACCTTTCTCTCCCTGAGCGATGTGGGATTGTTCGCCATTCTCTCTATGACATGGGTCTTACACGTCGTCGCTCTGCCTTAGAAGCGGTATGCCTCAACTGTCGCACTCAACGAGGTTTCTTTAGGATTAATTACTCTGTTGTTGTTGTGGCTGCACAGCGCTAACCTATGATGATGACGACGAGGACGAGGACCGCCTTGAAGTTTCACCCACTCCCTGCGTGCAGAATATGAGTTCTTGGTTGAGAGGCTTCGCGCTAGATCTGACTGAAGAGCAATTTACAACATCGATGAGTCAGATGATGAAGCCAATTTTCTGACTAGAAAAAGTGGGACAACTTAAGAAAAATTTGAAAAGATTGTTAGGAATGATGCGATTTGTGTTATGCTCATTTAGTATTATAGTTTTTTTTTCAACCTTTAGTATTATAATTTTTGTGTTTTTAACCTTTTTATTGCCCAGAACTCTTAGTCATCTTGTTTAATTTCACTTATTTTTATCGATCATTGTTATGTGTGATGATGAATAACCATTGCAATAAATATTTGAGTAATCATGCTTCCAAATCCACAGTTTTTAGATGGATATATCAGTATACTTTTTACGAATAAAGTATTTTCACTGAAAGAAATGAATGAAGTTTTATAGTTAGCAGTGCTTCATCCTGTATTGGTTACTATTTTTTAAATGCTTTAGAAAATGTATAGCCAATATGTGGATATTTTCTTGACTTTTTTTTCTTCACCTTGTCATTTTGGCACCCAAAAACAGTAAAAGAAGGTTCAAATGAAAGATTTCTTCCTGAATGAACTCTATATTGTTCCTATACTATTCTGAAAAAGGATCACTATTTCACTTGGACAAGGAAGACTGCAATTGGGATATTGTATGCCCAAACAATTTGTTAAAAACCTTTATGTTCTTGCTTGATTATTTTAAAATTTGAACTTAAGATCATTGACCAATGATTGAAGTTATCTTTTATATGGAGACTTGAAGGAAAATATTACTCTTTGTTATGTTGTTTTATGTTTTCTATCCAAATCGGAAGGAATTGTTGTTATTTTTTCAGTGATTATTATCCCTAATTCAAGACTGCTGAGTTTCCATGTTACATGTCTTCTTAGATATTATATGTATGACTTATCTTTTTTAATTTTCTTCTCTGGGATCTAATAGAAAGAGAATTCATGCCAAGCCCATTGCGAAAGTGGGAATATTCTATCTTGTGAGACATCTAATTATGCTTACCCATCTAAGTGTTTACTTCCACCACTGAGATCTTTTCTCCTTGGAAATTGGACATGCCTTGAATGTGTATGACTTCTGATATAAATTCAGTTTCACTTAACTAGTTGGAGATCATATCTTTTGGTGATAATTGAGAATTCAACTTTCTCTGCTTTACAAGTAAGCCCATTAAATGACATTGATAAGCTTTTAGACTGCGAAATGCGCCCTACTATAGATGATGATAGTGATACCTCAAAACTGGAGTCTAAGAAAATTTTTGTAAAACAATATCTTGTGAAGTGGAAGGGGCTGTCTTATTTCCACTGCACATGGTAATGAATTGGTTAATGGTTCTCCTTGTTATGTTTATCTCTATTGGCTAAATTTGTTCGTTTGAGGTCAATAATAATGGATTACAATGACATCATGTGACTCTGCAAGACTCCCCTAATGTAAAACCCGGTCTTGGAATCAAGAACGGTGAGCAAGACCCCTGAACTTGACAAGCCAGAATGGTGAAGTGCCTTATATGTGTGGGCACGTATATGTGTGGGAAAGGTGAAGTGCCTTATATGTGTGGGCACGTATCTATCTAGCGCAAAGCCTTTTGGGAGCTGACTTGTTTTGGATTCCTTGAGAACTCCAAAGTTAAGCGATTGAGGCTGGTGCAATCCCATGATGGGTGCCCTACTAGTAAGTTGCATGTGAGCTCCCAAAAACAAAACCATGAGAGCTGGGCCGAAAGTGGATAATATTGTGCTAGATGGGTCGAGTCGTGATAATTGAGATGGGTCATGTCAGGGGTTCTTTTGCACCAAAAAAAATGATGGATGAAGAATTTGATGAAGGAATTTTTGGTTGCTGGGCTGACAGATCTGACATGATGACATCAACATGTTGAACCAGATCTAACAGACGCATCCCCTACCTCTAAACGGGTTGACTCGTGGACCTGTGTTCTAACTTGGTTCTAAAACCGTTAGTCATCAACCATTTTGGTTCCTTTTTCTTCCTATTTAATCGTCTAATCTCCAGCAAGAGCTCTATGTGATTAGAACTAAGAAAAACAGACTAGATTTGTACCTTCGATCCTTAAACAGTGGTCGTGACTTCCTTCTCCGTTTCCTCCCAGCTCCGGTCACCACTTCCCTTGAAATCAAGTCCATCGTGCTCGTCTTAGTCCCTAGAATGGATTAGGGTCCATCAAAACGATAAACAAACGTCCAAAACTCAACTTCCAATGTTGGCTTCAAAACGGGTCACGGTTTCATTCATCTCCTCCGTAGGCAGTGGCTATTCAGCCTTCCTTCTCGTCGTCTTTGTCTCTCTGGTCACACCCTCTCAGCCTCCCTCAGTTGGTCAGTGACAAATAAAGGTAATGGCGTGAGGGTTATGGGGTTAGTATGTAATGGGGTGCACGGGTTGAAGAAAATCAAAGATGAAGATGATGATATTTGATGCACCGTGAGAGATGAGAGAAAATATGAGAATTAAATAATGAAAAGTAACAAATCAGACCAAGATCCCCTTTTTAAGGGATAACTAATTCGAATCCCGAGACGTAAAATTAACCAATTTTGATCCCGTGACCATAACTTCTCTGTCCGACGTCCGATTTCGATGTGCCGCCTGTCTACGGACTCGTGACGTTCCGATATACGTCATGATCATAGGTCAAAGTCCAAAAAGAATCCTGATTCAAAAGTCAACTTTTTCCCTTTCAAGGGCAAAATCGTCATTTTGCATTAATTAATAGAAAATTACAATAAAATCAGGTTCGGGTCATTACAAGAGATGGTTATGAAAGGGAAATAGAAAGATGAGTTTTATTTTTGAGGTTTTCGAAATGAAAGAGAAGGAGAATGAAAAAGAAGAGTATAACTGATTTCGTTGTTATGTGGAGACTAGGGTTTATTTTGCGAGTGAAGAGAGCTTATATAGGTAAGAAAGCATGAGAACAATAAGGAAAGAGAGGGATTCAGACACTATTCACATGAACAGTGCACGTGAATAGTGATGCATGAATAGTGATGCATGAATAGTGATAGCTTCTTGTTTTCCAAGTTATTTTTCCTTGCTTCCTAAATAAGCTCAATCAACTCCGAATTTCTTCCTTTTTATGCTGAAATCTTTGTAATTCGATGTAATGTCCAATTCTGCACCACTGACACAAAAATTATCATTTTCTCCTATGTGATGAAAGATATTAGTACTAAATCAAAGATAAGAATGCATGGAAAAATGCATAAAATATGACCTAACAGTACTTGTATACGTCGATGGAAAGGGTTATAGAGGGAAATTTTAGAAAAATAAGAAAGGCTCTAGAACATCAAAGGTCCTTAAAAAATTACTAAAATTCCCTTCATGCCATAATTACAAAAATACCCTTGCACTTTCTAAGCTCACAACGTACTCATCTGAACTCTATTTTTGGCCTACCACCTATCAATGAACTCAAGAAGTCGAGAACTTCGTAAAAGTCTTTTCGAATTACCTAAAGGATGCTCCGATAAAAAATTCAACACTTTGACTTTAGGTAAAAAGTCAACTCTTTAACTTTCAGTGTAAGACCCGTGTCCTGGAGGGAACGGTGAACGATCCCACATTCTTATGAGGGAAATGGTCTGGGAGAGGAGTGGTTGACACGACACATCCCAATCCCCCCGGGGATTACCATGGAATGTGACGTGCTCCCGTCTGACAAGAGGTGTCGGACAAGGGATAACCTATTGCCATTGCCCAACCAGGCTTCCAGAGTGCGTAAGGATCGATGGAGGAGGTGTATGATGTCCCAGTCTCTGCTGCAGTCGTATCCGGAATCAACCTGAAGGGCATTAAAAACGAAAGCTGTGAGTGGACGAAAATAAACAAGTCTGCTTAAAACATTTATAAGACATTTATGCCCCTCAGTAAAATCATATGCATGCACCAAAACCAATAATCCCATATTTATTTAGAAATAACCATTAGGGCCTTAGCCCGAAAACCAAAGCATAGTTTCAATTTCCAAAAGTCAATCCAAGAGTTATTTCATAAATCGAGTAATATGAACCATAAGGCATATAATATAAGGTCACAATCACAAGGCTACGCGTGCCACTCGGGTCTCAATTTCCGAGTTCAATCCCCAAACCCCGTTCGGGTACAGCATCCCCGATGCTTAGCGTCATAGACGCTGGACGTACTAGACGTCCGTGACCTCTCCGGGGTACCTCATCCGGAGGAGACAATATAATATGGAAGGATTTATGCAGTGCAGTACTAAATACATTTTATTGATATCCACATGCAAAACATATAGGTATACATAGGTAAAATCCGAACCGATCGTTACGTTTCATCAAACGGGTCTCATGCCCAAAACCGTGAAACGTGCCATAACCGAAATATCATCAAAACCATTTATTGATTCCAGCATGTGAACATATATAAAATGTAAACCAGAAAACATTTATTCAATTCCAATTTAGGGTCCCCGACCCGCAATCGTATGTAGAAATCAACTGGGCCCCTGGCCCGATTTCACAAGTTAACTGGGCCCTTGGCCCGATCCATATGTTAACTGGGCCCCTGGCCCGATTTCATAGTTCAACTGGGCCCCTGGCCCGATTTTACATTATTCAAGTTCGTAACCGTTTCATGAAATCATATCCAACCACATTTATGGAAATCGGTGCAAATCTAGAAAACCTCGATTTACGTGCAAATACGTAATTCACCTCGAAATACGTGAAATCATTTTAAATTCGCCGATATCCAAAGTAAATCATTTAATCATAATTATAACAATCATAAAACAGTTATGCATGCATCGAATTTATGAAACTAATGTCCACTCACAGACCGTTTAACCGAGTGCCTCGATACGCGTCCCATAGGCCTTCCCGGGCCACACCACTATCACCGGGACTCCCAATCCTGTCCAAATCACATTAGAGGATTACTAACCTTATCATTAACATCCTATTCAAGTCCCGTAATTTTCCCGAATTTTTAAGTATTTTTAAATCGGATTTAAAACCTTCGTACATCCCGAACAGTAATGAAACGGGATCCGATCGACACGAAACCAACGCTAAAATGTTCGTTACATTGTATAGGACAAAAGTCATGTTGGAAGTTTCCCAAAATTACCTCACAGGCGCCCCCACGCGCCGGTTGAACTCCCTGCGCGTGAAACCCACGCGCCGGGTACTGTTCACCGTCGTTCAACCCGAACGACTGTAAAACGGGCCTCCGTGACCCGCGGGCCAACCCGAATGGTTCTCGGTCAATTATCCACCATTTTGGACGGTGTTTTCACCTACAGGATCGTCTGAGTTCAATTAAGGGTTCTGTGAAAACAAAAACAAGGCACAACATCCAAATCGTACCTCCTCGATCGAGAAGCTCACGGCCAAACTCCACCGTCGACTGCTCTCAGCTCCGACCACCATTCTCGTTGAAAACGGTCCCTATAGACTCGTCTCATCCTCTGAGTCATCATCCTGGTTACTAGATCGACTAAAACGTCGAAAAACCCAAGCTGCCATTTTAGACCCGAGAACGAACTCGCGGGTTTAGGCTCACTTCGCCGCCGTGGTCACCACCGTGGCCACCGAAACGCCTGGACTGATCACAGGAACCCCCACCACCCATCAACACGATCACAAACAGTCAACAACGACCTCCCCAATTTTTGAGTTTCGGACCTCCCCTGTTTTTCCCCTCCGTCGCCAACCCCGCCGTCTCCCGTCGTCTCCCACTGTGCCCAGCTCCCAACAGTCCTCACACAATCCCCTGCACGACCCAAGGATACAGATATGGTGGTGGTGTGTAGTGTGAGCCGTGTGCGTGCTCACGGGTTAGAGAGAAAATGAGATTGAGAGGGTGTAGTCTGATCCAATTAAAGAGAGAGGGGGAAAAGAATCAGCGGCCCAGATTAAATCTGTGGTTAGAGATGGTTGGCCCAGATCAAAAGGTGAAAATAAGTGGGAATTCTTTTAATTATTTAAATCCTATAATTTAATCAAATCTCACCAATCCCGATCTGATCCCAATATTTAAGTTTAGTGGTCCACGTGTCCCACTCAGAATTTCAGACCAATCAGAGAACGCCACGTGTCCCCGCCTCGTAATACGTGCATAACGAAACCAAACTTCCGTGACCCATAACTTCATCGTCGAATCTCCGATTTTGGCGTGCCGCCTGTCGTTGGATTCGCATCGACGAAACCTACGTAACGGTCCTTGGCCCTCGGCCATCGGACATCCTGGTCAAAAAGTCAACATTTGCCCCTATTTTGTCCAAATTACGAAAACGCCCTTGAACTTCCGCACATCATAACTTTCACCACGAACGTCGGAATCGAACGTGCCACCTGTCTATGAACTCGTGACGTCCCGAACTACGTCACGGTCATCGGTCAAAGTCCATTTGACCATCCGAAATAAAAGTCAACGTTTTGCCCACGCCTAGGGGCAAAACGGTCATTTGCACAATTCGTCCGAAATCGCCCAACTCATCCCAGATTAGTGAATCACAATTAAATATTATTAAATCCCGATATTCGGGACGGGTCGTTACAACCTTCCCTCCTTAAAGAATTTCGTCCTCGAAATTACCAATAACCTTATTCCACAACCACCACGTGGAAAACATTTCGACCTCATAACATGTGTACACCTGTACACCCACTTGTTGGGTCAACACCAGCCTCGTCTGTACCCAGACATCCCATCACAGTCATACGTCACAACAACAACACTCGACCACCTCGAGTGGACATAAGCACCTGATCCGCGATAAGATCGCTTAACCATTTAGCTGACTCATTCAGCCAAACCGTTCCCTTCCATTGCCAATATATCCTTACATTTGCTCCCATTGGGAGTCACCAAATCTCATTTGTCAGTCCATGCTGACACCATCAGTCAACTGTCATCACAAAACTTACCACCTTGGTAAGGCTCCAACCATCTGTCCGTCGGTGACAACACCACGTACTACATCACTCTCGATGCAGCGCAAGATCAACCACATGATCACCATTCACAGGGCAAGCCCAATCCTGTGACACAAAATACTCTCAATGTCCATAATTGCCGACTCCCTCAGCGAACCAAAACGCTGGGAAATCACGGTGTGATCAAGTCACACAAGGCTACTCGTGGTTACTCAAACCACCAACTCACTCATCCTGAGTGTACGTATACCGTCAACATACACAAACAAGTGGTGTAACTGGAACACATTGAATACCAGCCCAGCAGTGATCACACATATCAACACCAGGGTTCCACTAGCCAACCATGGCCAAGAGCACCTGCTCATACAATCACTGAACCCGACAAAATCGCTCTGCACAGCGCACAGTATCCAATGTCCAGTCCACAATCACAACCAAACAAATGATATCGGAACCAAGCCGATTACCAACACGTTTAATCATACACCACCGGTACATCCCATGTACCGCCATTAGGCATCACTCAGCCTAACCCGTACCAATCATCGTACAACGTACCCTGTACGTACCTCAATCCATCAATCTGCCTATAGCCACCCAGGTCATAGCCAAACACGTTCTAGTAACGGAGTACATTTGCCCAAACCAACATGAGACAAAACGAATTCCACCCGTCATCTAGTTCCAATTCCGAATCCGAATCCGCAATTTCGTAAGAAATCCCGAATCCGAACCCAAACATCATATTTTATTCCATTTCCAAATCCGAATCCGAAATCATTATTCCGTAAGCTAGCATTGGAATAATCATTCCGCACCCAAATCCAGTAAACCACTTTCGAGCTTCGCAATCGAATCCTGAATCGTCACACAGAAATTCGATTCCAAAACCCAAAATCTCGTTTACGTCCATCAAGACGTAACATAACCGATCCTATCGGTTACCTGCTCAAAGCACTCGATTGACTTCATAGGGAAGCCAATCCCAATATCCACACGTCAAAGGTTGACAAAATCCGACCACATCGGAAACCTACTCACCCGAGTAACAAACCATATGGACTTCACTCCGAGAAGAAGTTCAATCCCATCATTTACGACTCGTATACCAAGGTAAGAGTGATAACTCACACCCAATCTGGATCATCAAGATCACGACCCAGATCCAACACTACGTCATCCGACAAGTAATACCACGACCCTAGATCGTCACATCGACCAAAGTCGACAACATCACAAATCAGATCTACCTAGGATGCACACATGCTCACATAGCTAACAATCCAACTGAAAGCTGATCGTAGGGCCTTACACCCTCCATTGAATCATTCGCCAAATTTCCCTTGGTGGAAAGATGACCTCGCATTTCACCACCAAATCCAAAATCATACACAACAACTTGTGTCCAATGACCCAAGGCCAAACATGGGTCCACCTACCAATACACGCTCAACGTACTGGTAGCAGCAATCATCATCTGCCACGGCAGGAAACAAGAAGTCAACCCCAAAGACTTCGGAATACCAATCACCGATGTGGAAACGAGCACTCCTCTCGTCTCTCAATCACAACTCTCCCCGAAACGGGAGTTCCAACCATGTTGGAAACAGACATGCTCCCAATGAGATGTCAAGTCCAACTACTGGACTGCCCATGTCCATACCTCACTTGGACCACCACGTGTCCAAAATCAATTCATTACTCGGACCTCCCGTCCGCCAATAATCATGTATGCACACACCCCGATTCCGAACGGAAATTTCCTCAACTCTGCCTGGATGTGCATACCATACTGCCTTCGTCTCACATATCAACCTTAACAGGTTCAATCCTCAGGTTCCAAGTGATTCGCAATCACAAAATCACACGTCAATACCACGAATGGGTTCCCCGTCTTTTCCAATTTCAACAATTTCCTTGTACTCTCAGGGGATATAAGCAGTACACAAACTTACCAATCTCGGAGCTGACCACAACTCCACAAATCCACTAACTCGCATGACATAGGGAACATCGTCCCTAGATTCCCCAAGTTTCAATCATACCATTTGATCCATTCATCACTTGTCATCATATATCTGTTAGGACTTATCCCAGCACGACACAACATCCACTGGAACCCATCCAGTCCAAGACTCAACCACCACTGAGTCGCAGATACCAATCATCTGTTCATCATGACAGAGTCACACCCCAACTGGTGGTTCATCGTCATCCCAATTACTGTCACCAGCACCAGCGCTATCAACAACACTAGTATCAGCACACAGGCATCCATACTAGTATTGGCATAAAGGTATCACCATACCAACATACATACATAGCACACGAACACCCATGCTAGCACACTGTGTGCTAAGTTGTTACCCTGGATCTCCGTTCATTACGAACGACGATCCCGTAACAGCACTCGTACCCCACGACTATGGGTACCTCCAATTTGACCACTGGCACATCAGGATAATGGACGTTCCCTGAACATCCCCTGATCCCCAAGTGTGGAAGCCACACTAAATACCCTCGATAGCCAGTCATCTCGACACAACTGTCGACCAACAATCATCGCTTGTCAAGATCCGTATCCGCACATCACACTAATATTCGATCCGACACGGGATTCCATATTTTCTCATAACCGTATCCGTAGATCGAAACCCATAAGACTCACTAGAGTCATCCACATGGTCATCCATGACCTCAGCCGCTCGTCGCAGCACAAGTTCTCACTTAAGGTTCACCTTTCGGTCCATCAATTATAATTTAGGGTTCCAAAATCACACCCTAGGGTTCCACCGAACCCAATTCACCATACAAACCCAAAACTATCTATCAGGTTGACAACGGAACTGCAGCCCAAAGAGACATCACACCCTCGTCCTTCGCGCACAAAAGAGCAAAACCTGCTCTGATACCACTTGACACGACCCATCCCAATCCCCCCCGGGATTACCATGGAATGTGACGTGCTCCCGTCTGACAAGAGGTGTCGGACAAGGGATAACCTGTTGCCATTGCCCAACCGGGCTTCTAGAGTGCGTAAGGATCGATGGAGGAGGTGTATGATGTCCTAGTCTTTGCTGCAGTCGTATCCGGAATCAACCTGAAGGGCATTAAAAACAAAAGCTGTGAGTGGACGAAAATAAACAAGTCTGCTTAAAACATTTATAAGACATTTATGCCCCTCAGTAAAATCATATGCATGCACCAAAACCAATAATCCCATATTTATTTAGAAATAACCATTAGGGCCTTAGCCCGGAAATCAAAGCATAGTTTCAATTTCCAAAAGTCAATCCAAGAGTTATTTCATAAATCCAGTAATATGAACCATAAGGCATATAATATAAACCATAACCATAATTTTAGCCACTGCACTATACACTCCAATCCGACATCCCTGATGTCTGACGTCCCTGACGTCAATAAGGTCACAATCACAAGGCTACGCGTGCCACTCGGGTCTCAATTTCCGAGTTCAATCCTCGAACCCCGTTCAGGTACAGCATCCCCGATGCTTAGCGTCATAGACGCTGGACGTACTAGACGTCCGTGACCTCTCCAGGGTACCTCATCCGGAGGAGACAATATAATATGGAAGGATTTATACAGTGCAGTACTAAATACATTTTATTGATATCCACATGCAAAACATATAGGTATACATAGGTAAAATCCGAACCGATCGTTACGTTACATCAAACGGGTCTCATGCCCAAAACCGTGAAACGTGCCATAACCGAAATATCATCAAAACCATTTATTGATTCCAGCATGTGAACATATATAAAATGTAAACCAGAAAACATTTATTCAATTCCAATTTAGGGTCCCCGACCCGCAATCGTATGTAGAAATCAACTGGGTCCCTGGCCCGATTTCACAAGTTAACTGGGCCCCTGGCCCGATCCATATGTTAACTGGGCCCCTGGCCCGATTTCATAGTTCAACTGGGCCCCTGGCCCGATTTTACATTATTCAAGTTCGTAACCGTTTCATGAAATCATATCCAACCACATTTATGGAAATCGGTACAAATCCAGAAAATCTCGATTTACGTGCAAATACGTAATTCACCTCGAAATACATGAAATCATTTTAAATTCGCCGATATCCAAAGTAAATCATTTAATCATAATTATAACAATCATAAAACAGTTATGCATGCATCGAATTTATGAAACCAATGTCCACTCACAGACCATTTAACCGAGTGCCTCGATACGCGTGCCATAGGCCTTCCCGGGCCACACCACTATCACCGGGACTCCCAATCCTGTCCAAATCACATTAGAGGATTACTAACCTTATCATTAACATCCTATTCAAGTCCCGTAATTTTCCCGAATTTTTAAGTATTTTTAAATCGGATTTAAAACCTTCGGACATCCCGAACAGTAATGAAACGGGATCCGATCGACACGAAACCAACGCTAAAATGTTCGTTACATTGTATAGGACAAAAATCATGTTGGAAGTTTCCCAAAATTACCTCACACGCGCCCCCACGCGCCGGTTGAACTCCCTACGCGTGAAACCCACGCGCCGGGTACTGTTCACCGTCGTTCAACCCGAACGACTGTAAAACGGGCCGCCGTGACCCGCGGGCCAACCCGAATGGTTCTCGGTCAATTCTCCACCATTTTGGACGGGGTTTTCACCTACAGGATCGTCTGAGTTCAATTAAGGGTTCTGTGAAAACAAAAACAAGGCACAACGTCCAGATGGTACCTCCTCGATCGAGAAGCTCACGGCCAAACTCCACCGTCGACTGCTCTCAGCTCCGACCACCATTCTCGTTGAAAACGGTCCCTATAGACTCGTCTCATCCTCTGAGTCATCATCCTGGTTACTAGATCAACTAAAACGTCGAAAAACCCAAGCTGCCATTTTAGACCCGAGAACGAACTCGCGGGTTTAGGCTCACTTCGCCGCCGTGGTCACCACCGTGGCCACCGAAACGCCTGGACTGATCACAGGAACCCCCACCCCCCATGACAGGACCCGCCCCGATCCCACAGGGACCACAAGGGGACGTGCCCTGCTCCCGTCTGACATGATATAATTCATACCAATTTTAACCTCAAAACATCAAAAGCATAAATAACCAAATTAAAGTTATACATCAAATCCGAATTAAATGAATGTCAGACAAGGGATGAAATTCAAAATTACAAGTTGCGAGCACGACTCTAACATAAACCTGCGGGTAAATCACCCAGCAGGGGTTCAGGTACGCAGAAGTAGATCTATGCCTCAGCCTCAGGTTCCTCCTCTACCTCAGTATCACGACCTGGAGGGGTTACCAAAAACATTAAGGGTGAGTGGACCGAAACTCAAGTTTATAAAATCATTTGATAAGTAAAACATATAATTTACCCCTCCGTTTTCCAAACATGCATGCAATCGTATTTAAAACCATCAATCATATAATATGAACCATAGGGCATATAATAAAACCATAAGTATAATTTTAGTTGCTGCACTATACACTCCAATCCCGACATCCCTGATGTCTGACGTCCCTGACGTCAATAAGGTCACAATCACAAGGCTACGCGTGCCACTCGGGTCTCAATTTCCGAGTTCAATCCCCGAACCCCGTTCGGGTACAGCATCCCCGATGCTTAGCGTCATAGACGCTGGACGTACTAGACGTCCGTGACCTCTCCGGGGTACCTCATCCGGAGGAGACAATATAATATGGAAGGATCTATACAGTGCAGTACCAAATAAATTTTATTGATATCCACATGCAAAGCATATATGTATACACAGATAAAATCCAATCAATCTTTAAGTTTCATCAGACGGGTCTCAAGCCCAAGTACCATGAAACGTGCCATAACCAAAATCTCAATTTCGTCAAAACCGTTTATAGATTCCAGCATGTGAACATATAAGTAAATCGGAAAACATTTAAGCATGCAAGGGTTTAATGAAAACGGGCCCACTCACAGTACAGTCTTGCTGAAAACCGAACGTATACCCTCGTCCTGGTACGATTACACAATCCCTGTCATATCCAAAGCATATGTAAAGGTCAAAACAAACCCCTAACATTCAACCCTGAAACCCTAGACCGAAACCGGTCCAGAAAAGCCGCCCGAACGCGCTTTCCAAGGCAATAACTCTCATTTTAACCAACTTAATGATCTCCGATCGACCCGAAACAACCGCCATTGGATCCGGATCGTCGAAACCTAAAGAATGGTGGTGGTCCCACCAAAATCACTGTTCACACGCGCCCCCACGCGCCTGGTCAACCCTCTGGTCAACCGTGCTACAGTACTGCTGACGTCAGCATGACGTCATCACTGACAGTGTTAGAGGACACGTGTCAGCAGTCCATTGGTCCCTGGTCTGACTGATTTCTGACATGATGACGTCATCATGACGTCACTGCTGACGTCAGCATGATGACGTCATCAGCTACAGTAACCGGGTCTGAGAACCGGGTCACCGCAGACCCACGGTTCGACCCGATCAGTTCTCATCAACCCGACCATCATTTCTGATGGGATTTGTTCCTATGGACTCGTCTCAATCTCCTCAACAGTTCTGTGCAATTAGAACTGGATTTTAGGTCGAAGAGATTACCTGAAAATTGACTGGAAGGTTGGCTGCCGGTTCTGGTTATCTTCTCCGGCGAGTCGACGGCTTTCCAATCACGGTCCTGGGTTCAAACTGGTCGTCAAGGTCCCCTGAATGTATCCTAACAATAACCAAACACTGTCAACGTCAAAAACAGACGTTTCGAAGCAGGGAAGGAAAACGGGCACTCACGGGTTTACCGTCCTATCGCCGCCGTGTCGCCGCCGCACACCGTCCAGATCAGTTCCTTGTCGTCCTGTCGTCACGGCGAACCTAACCGTACGTTGGTTCGAGTCCCAGAGTGAAGGTTTGGATGGTTTGGTGACTTGGGCTGTTCGGGTTTCCTTCTCGGGTCTGGGAGGAAACCGGCCGTGCAGGGTGGCCGTGGGTGGTGGCCGGCGTCTGGGGGTGGCAGTTGGCCGCCTGGTGTTGCCGTGAGGGTGAGGTTGAGAGGTGAGGTGCTGGAGTGTTTGTTCGAAGGGGTAGCCGTGCTCACGGTTTGGGAGAATGAACAATGTGGGTGTAATGTCTCCTGGGTTTATAAAACAGAATAGGGATTTAAATCAAGGGCCAGGATTCCATCAGATTGGTGAGGATTTGAGGAGAGGAAATCAATTAATTAATCTAATGGCCAACATAGATCCTTGTTTTAGGGAGTGTGGGGATGAGTGACACTTGTCACTCATCCAAGGGTCCAGATTGATTTGATTAAAGTAATCAGATTCCATTAATAAAATATTATTTTAATCCGGTTCTCGGTTGGTTCGGTTAAATGCGAAATACTTCTGTGACCATAACTTCCCCGTACGAAGTCCGATTTCGGCGTGCCGCTTGTCTACGGACTCAGGACGTCGAGACCTACCCAACGGTCCTTGAGTCAAGTGAAAATTAGTTTCCAAGAGAAAAGTCAACATTTTCACCCTAACCGTCCAAATTACGGTAATGCCCCTGGACTTCCGATAGTCATAACTTTTTCCCTGATCGTCCGAAATGGACGTGCCACCTGTCTATGAACTCGTGGCGTCCTGAACTACGTCATGGTCATAGGTCAAAGTCCATTTAATTTATAAATCAAAAAGTCAACAATTGACCATACCCATCACAAGGGTAAAAGCGTCAATTCATACATTAACTTACAATATTAAAATCCTTGAATTTCCGGGGTGTTACAACCTTCCCCCTTAAGAAATTTCGTCCCGAAATTTCAAAGAAACAAGTAAGGAAATTGTTCTCGCATCTGAGCCTCAGGCTCCCATGTGGCTTCTTCCACATTCTGGTTTCTCCAGAGAATCTTCACGAGAGGAATCGTCTTCCGTCGTAGTACCTTGTCCTTCCGATCCAAGATCTGTACTGGTTGTTCTTCGAAGCTCAAATCCTCCCGTAGTTCGACAGGTTGTTCCCCAAGTACATGCGAAGCATCATGTACGTACTTCCGCAGCATCGATATGTGGAAAACATCGCGAACTCTAGAAAGTTCTGGAGGTAGCGCCAATCTGTAAGCAACCTTGCCAATCCTCTCCACGATCTCATACGGTCCGATAAAACGTGGACTCAGTTTCCCCCGTCGGCCAAAACGGATAATCCCCTTCCATGGTGATAACTTCAGGAAGACGAAATCTCCCACTTCAAATTCCAAGTCTCGGATCCGTCGATCGGCATAACTCTTCTGGCGATCCTGTGCCGCCTTCAATCTCTCCTTGATCACGCGAACAGTTTCCATGGTTAAGTCCATCATCTCCGGCCCTACAGCCGCTCGCTCTCCTACCTCCGTCCAGCAGATAGGTGTCCTGCACTGTCGGCCATACAGTGCCTCATAAGGTGCCATCCCGATGCTTGCCTGATAGCTGTTGTTGTAAGCGAATTCCATCAATGGCAAATGAGTATCCCAAGAGTCCTGAAATTGTAGTACACATGATCTCATCATGTCCTCCATGGTCTGAATGGTTCTTTCAGACTGCCCATCGGTCTGTGGATGGAACGCAGTACTAAAACGTAGGGTTGTTCCCAAAGTAGCTTGCAAACTCCGCCAGAACCTGGAAGTGAAACGCGGATCACGATCGGACACGATCGATTCCGGCGTACCATGCAATCGTATGATTTCCTTCACAAACAACTGAGCCAGTCGGTTAGGTTTATAAGTCTCCTGAACGGGCAGAAAATGGGCTGACTTGGTTAACCGGTCCACGATCACCCATACTCCGTCAACTCCACTCTGAGTCCTCGGTAACTTAAAGACGAAGTCCATGGTGATGTGATCCCACTTCCACTCGGGAATCGGAAGTGGCTGCATAGCCCCATAAGGTCTCTACCGTTCCGCCTTAACCTGCTGACAGGTTAAGCATTTACTCACGAATTCAGCAATATCCTTCTTCATTCCTGGCCACCAGTAATGGTTCCGGAGGGTACGGTACATCTTTGTACCCCCTAGATGCATAGCATAAGCCGAACTATGGGCCTCCTCAAGAATCTCGGCCCGTAACTCTGCCACTGCAGGTACACACAAACGGCCCAACTTCACAAGTGCTTCGTCGTCCCGGATGGTAAAATCCTGTCTCTCATCCGCATCGACCTCAATTCTGTAAATACAGAGTATCGGATCCTGAAGTTGTGCCTCGATGATCCGATCAATCAGTACTGGTCGTACATGGAAGCTGGCCAACAAAGCTCCATGCATATCCGTACCCAAGATAATTCCCGCCTTCCGGAGTTCCACCAGTAATGGAAGATACACCATCCCTAGGTGTGCAACGGATCATGCTGACTTCCTGCTGAGTGCATCCGCCACCACATTGGCCTTACCCGGATGGTACTCGATCGTACAGTCATAGTCCTTGAGCAGATCCAACCATCTCCGTTGTCTCATGTTAAGCTCCTTCTGAGTGAATAAGTATTTAAGACTCTGGTGGTCGGTGTATATACGACACGTTGCGCCGAATAGATAATGTCTCCAGATCTTTAGAGCATGAACCACCGCTGCCAACTCCAAATCATGGGTAGGGTAGTTCAACTCATGAGTCTTCAGCTGCCGGGATGCATAGGCGATAACCTTGCCAGTTTGCATCAACACGCAGCCCAGACCCTGCAGCGATGCATCACTGAAGACCACAAACTCTCCACTGTCATCCGGCAATGCAAGGACAGGTGCAGTGGTCAATCGATCTTTCAACTCTTGAAAGCTCCGATCGCACTGCTCGTCCCAGATAAACTTTACTCCCTTCCGAGTCAAACGAGTCAATGGTGCAGCAATTTTGGAGAAACCCTCCACGAATCTCCGGTAGTAACCTGCTAATCCGACGAAACTCCGCACCTCGGTCACTGTTGTCGGTTTAGCCCAGTTGGTCACCGCTTCTGTTTTCAGGGGGTCCACGCAAATCCCATCCGTCGATATCACGTGTCCCAGAAAACCAATACTGCTCAGCCAAAACTGACACTTGCTCAGTTTGGCGTACAATTGTTCTTGTCTCAGCCTCTCCAAGACCAACCGTAGATGTTCCTCATGTGCACGGGCACTCCTCGAGTACACCAAAATATCATCGATGAACACAATCACGAACTTATCCAGGTAGGGTCGGAAAACCCGGTTCATCAGATCCATGAATGCTGCTGGAGCATTCGTCAAACCAAATGGCATAACAAGGAACTCGTAGTGTCCGTAACGGGTTCGAAAAGCAGTTTTCGGAATATCCTCCTCCGAAATCCTCAGTTGGTGATACCCAGACCGCAAATCAATTTTCAAGAAGCACTGAGCTCCCCGCAACTGGTCAAAAAGGTCATCGATCCTGGGTAGAGGATACTGGTTCCTCAGTGTCACCTTGTTGAGTTGCCGATAATCAATGCACAAACGGAGACTTCCTTCCTTCTTCTTCACGAACAACACCGGTGCTCCCCACGGTGAAGTACTCGGTCGTACATATCCCAAATCCACCAGCTCCTGCAATTGAGCCTTGAGTTCTCGTAACTCAGCCGGCGCCATCCGGTATGGTGCCTGGGATATAGGTCGGGTACCAGGGAGTAGTTCAATTGTAAATTCGATCTCCCGCGATGGTGGCAATCCAGGTAAGTCTTCCGGGAATACATCCGGAAACTCACATACCACCGGTATCTCGTCGATACCCGGAGTACCAACCTGCTCCGACATGACATGCGTCAGATAACCCTGGCATCCCTTCCGTAGAAGTTTGGTAGCAGTAAGTGAAGAAATCACTTCAGGAGGCGAACCATCACGTTCCCCCTGAAAGATAACCTCCGGCAAACCCGGGCTCCGCAGAATCACTTGCTTGCTACAGCAATCGATGAGCGATCCATGCTCCGATAGCCAATCCATCCCTAGGAACAATGTGGGTGTAATGTCTCCTGGGTGTATAAAACAGAATAGGGATTTAAATCAAGGGCCAGGATTCCATCAGATTGGTGAGGATTTGAGGAGAGGAAATCAATTAATTAATCTAATGGCCAACATAGATCCTTGTTTTAGGGAGTGTGGGGATGAGTGACACTTGTCACTCATCCAAGGGTCCAGATTGATTTGATTAAAGTAATTAGATTCCATTAATAAAATATTATTTTAATCCGGTTCTCGGTTGGTTCGGTTAAATGCGAAATACTTCCGTGACCATAACTTCCCCGTACGAAGTCCTATTTCGGCGTGCCGCCTGTCTACGGACTCAGGACGTCGAGACCTACCCAACGGTCCTTGAGTCAAGTGAAAATTAGTTTCCAAGAGAAAAGTCAACATTTTCACCCTAACCGTCCAAATTACGGTAATGCCCCTGGACTTCCGATAGTCATAACTTTTTCCCTGATCGTCCGAAATGGACGTGCCACCTGTCTATGAACTCGTGGCGTCCTGAACTACGTCACGGTCATAGGTCAAAGTCCATTTAATTTATAAATCAAAAAGTTAACAATTGACCATACCCATCACAAGGGTAAAAGCGTCAATTCATACATTAACTTACAATATTAAAATCCTCGAATTTCCGGGGTGTTACAACCCATCAACACGATCACAAACAGTCAAAAACGACCTCCCCAATTTTTGAGTTTCGGACCTCCCCTGTTTTTCCCCTCCGTCGCCAACCCCGCCGTCTCCCGTCGTCTCCCACCGTGCCCAACTCCCAACAGTCCTCACACAATCCCCTGCACGGCCCAAGGATACAAATATGGTGGTGGTGTGTAGTGTGAGCCGTGTGCGTGCTCACGGGTTAGAGAGAAAATGAGATTGAGAGGGTGTAGTCTGATCCAATTAAAGAGAGAGGGGGAAAAGAATCAGCGGCCCAGATTAAATCTGTGGTTAGAGATGGATGGCCCAGATCAAAAGGTGAAAATAAGTGGGAATTCTTTTAATTATTTAAATACTATAATTTAATCAAATCTCACCAATCCAGATCTGATCCCAATATTTAAGTTTAGTGGTCCACGTGTCCGACTCAGAATTTCAGACCAATCAGAGAACGCCACGTGTCCCCGCCTCGTAATATGTGCATAACGAAACCAAACTTCCGTGACCCATAACTTCGTCGTCGAATCTCCGATTTCGGCGTGCCGCCTGTCGTTGGATTCGCATCGACGAAACCTACGTAACGGTCCTTGGCCCTCGGCCATCGGACATCTTGGTCAAAAAGTCAACATTTGCCCCTATTTCGTCCAAATTACGAAAACGCCCTTGAACTTCCGCACATCATAACTTTCACCACGAACGTCGGAATCGAACGTGCCACCTGTCTATGAACTCGTGACGTCCCGAACTACGTCACGGTCATCGATCAAAGCCCATTTGACCATCCGAAATAAAAGTCCACGTTTTGCCCACGCCCAGGGGCAAAACGGTCATTTTGCACAATTCGTCCGAAATCGCCCAACTAATCCCAGATTAGTGAATCACAATTAAATATTATTAAATTCCGATATTCGGGACGGGTCGTTACAGTGGTGGTGTGCCTTAAAGGTGTAGGCACACACCTATCTAGCACGAGACCTCCCTTGGCCGCGCTGGTTGAGGTGTTATCCCAGGCGTGAGGTCTTGGGGTCAAAAACCCAGCGGACGCATTGGAGGGAGTTTCCCAATGGCGGGCCAGGCTGGGACAATATCGTGTTAGGTAGAGTGGGCCGCTGCGCAACTCTGATCTAAACGAGGCCTTTTGGGAGCTCAAGTAGCTTTGGGGGGGATTGGAACCCCAAAGTTAAGCGAGTTAAGGCTGGTGCAATTTCATGATGGGCGACTCCTTGGGAAGTTGCACCATGAGCTCCCGAAAACAAAACCGTGAGGGCAAGGGAAAAGAGGCCCAAAGCGGACAATATCGTGCTAGATGAGTCGGTTCCTAACCGAGGAGGGTTGGGTCCTGACATAATGGTATCAGAGCCAAACCCCAACCGGGAAATGTGCTAGCGAGGATGCTGAGCCCTAAGGGGGTGGATTGTAAGACCAGTGTCCTGGAGGGAACGGTGAACGATCCCACATTCCTGCGAGGAAAATGGTCTAGAAGAGGAGTGGTGGTGTGCCTTAAAGGTGTAGGCACACACCTATCTAGCACGAGGCCTCCCTTGGCCGCGCTGGTTGAGGTGTTATCCCAGGCGTGAGGTCTTGGGGTCAAAACCCATCGGACGCATTGGAGGGAGTTTCCCAATGGCGGGCCGGGTTGGGACAATATCGTGTTAGGTAGAGTGGGCCGCTACACAACTCTAATCTAAACGAGGCCTTTTGGGAGCTCAAGTGGCTTTGGGGTTGATTGGAACCCCAAAGTTAAGCGAGTTGAGGCTGGTGCAATTCCATGATGGGTGACTCCCTGAGAAGTTGCACCATGAGATCTCGAAAACAAAACCGTGAGGGCAAGGGCAAGGAGGCCCAATGCGGACAATATCATGCTAGATGAGTCGGGTCCTGACCGAGGAGGGTTGGGTCCTAACATTCAGGGGCAAAATGGATATTTTTACTTTCTCAAATTTTCGAGTTGTCACTTGATTAATCAAGATGGATCTAAGACAGTGGAAAAAGTCCCATTACAACACAGTTTTCAAGCATGATATTTTTATCAACAACCTCTATAAGGTATTCATCAAGTCAATACTACCAACTAGGGACAAGCCTATAATAACCTTTCTTGAGAGCATTAGGACGTTTTAGATGATGTTGTACTCTACAAGGAAGCAGGCAGTTATGTATTTGGGGTTGGGGAAGTGGGGTGTCATCAAGCATGTCCAAGGATAAGGTGGATTTTGGAGAAGAAACAAAAAGAGGGTCAGCGGTATGTTACAAGGCATGCAGGGAATGAAGCAGTCAAAATCATCAAAGTGGAAGGCAGTTTCAAATGGAGTTGAAATCCAACTAATGTTCATGTAAAGGCTATTGGGTATTGGCAAGCCAGCAAAGCAACTCCAAGTGAAAACAAAAAGGCTATTGGGTATTGGCATCAAAAGAAAATTTTAAAAGTTTGGTTCAATACCGAATCAAACAGAAATTATATCGTATATATACAGTATGATTCATTTTTACTTTTAAATTGTAAAATACCTAATCGTATCGAATCAATTAAAATTAACAATATAGCTCTGGTACCGACCCACTACCGAACCATACCGAATGGTGTCCAACTATTCCATTCATAGTATGTTACCACCACAGAGAACGTTTGACCTCACGCTCATAAACCCCTTCAACGGCCTCGTTTCAGCCAATCACCTTGAAACAAACCGCACAACCTCCATCTTCATCTCCATCTCTCTTTCCTTCATGAATTATCATCTTCATAAACTCATTTGAATTGAACCCATAAAAGCGATGCCGGCCACTGGTTTGGGGTGACTGCTGGTGACTGATTTGGTGGGTGTGGCGGGGTTCAAATTCAATGCGTCGATGGGGAGGTTTGGGGTGCTATTGGGATTTTTCTGTTTATATTATTATTAATATTAATATTAATAAATAGCATTTAATATAAATATTAAGTATCATACAAAACAAAGTCTAATGGTGAGTGAAAAATGCTCACCATTTACTAGCGACTAATTCGCAACCGGCCATCTTCCTAAGCACGTATGCTTGTAATCTTCATGAATCTTAAATCACGATGAGCCCAAAACTAAATCCCAAAAAAAAGGAAAACTGATTTGCTGCAACCGCCAATCTTTTTAGCCACGAGCATCTTAAGTGCATCTACTTTAATATTCATGAATCCCCAAATCCAAAGAACCAAAAAAATTGATTTGGCCGCCGTGGACGAGATCACCCAATAAGCCAGATTAATCCGAGAACCACTCAAGAATGAAGAATGAAGAACGAAGAGCCGTGTGATTGTTTTGAAGCATCCGAGGTACCAAAGCTCACGAGGGATCAAATTCTTTCGAAGAACGAAGAACGAAGCTCACGAGGTACCACTCAAGAATGAAGAATGAAGAAGGAAGAATGAAGAACGAAGAGCCATGATCGGCCATCCGAGGTACCAAAGCTCACGAGGGATCAAATTCTTTCGAAGCATCAGATTACGAATGGACCTTAATGACATTGTTCCGGCAACGATGGCCCCACTGGTGATGGAAGGGTGGTGAGGGTCTATATGGGTTTTTGGCTCCGGGGAGATGTATGGGAAAAATACGACATAAGTTGCCTTCATTTATCAAGAACAAACTAAACTGGTGCTAGACTTTCAGTTTCATGGGGAGAACTCTCCTAGTCGGTTCTAAGTTCATTGAACTTTTACTCCAGCTACACAATATCCTACTTAACTATGTGAAAATATCACATAAGGAGAACATCAAATAAATCATTTCTTCACATGTGCAACTAGTTACAAAGAGTCATTCAACTAAACAAAACCTACGAACTAAATCATGACAGTTGGCTTCAGATGAAAAGATGAGAATGACAAAGGAGACGAAATCTTATTGATGCAAACAAATATCGGTGTCTTGCTACGATAGTATTTCTGCAACAATCCTCTCACATTATGGGGATCTCAAGGATAATATATGAAGATAAAAAGAAAGATAATGCCCAACTTGATGGGTGAGAACTGAAAATCAGAAGATTAAACCGCTAATACAAAATTGGAACACAAAAAGAGCTAATAGAGAAGAAATTAAGGCGGGCAAACGGCATTTCACCAAAGGAACCCTATAAGTAATTATTATTCAAAGCAAATGAACCACTCACAATTGAAAATATATAGAACCAGAAGTGTGTAGTATGCAGCTGCATTACATCAATGTTTGCACGGTTAAATTCCAAGGTAAATTCTGAACTCCATTCATCAAATTACACGGACCCTTGAAATTCTTTTCAGCAGCTGCAATTTATCTCAATAAACAGGTTAAATTCCTTCAAACAAATAAAAAGAAATTTCAGAATCAGCAGAATATCTTAGTTAAGACTGGCATTTGATTAACAGATGAGAAGATTAAAGCCATTGACAGGAGCAATATTAATTGCATGAAATAAAACTAGGCGGGAGAATCATTAACCACAATCATATTGTCCAAGCACAAAGATAAGCATGATCTAGAAGAGGATTTTCATAGCATAGGCCCAATATCCACGTGAACTATTGAGTACAAGTTGTACAATGTTCTTGCCAACTCTCAGGATCCCCTCTCAGGATCTGATTGTTCATAAGTAAAAAAATTAATTCCAACATCAGGAAATCCTTCCATTGTCTTTTCTTCCACGGGATGAAGGTGGGATGCTAGTGACGGGATGACTGACTCTACGCCCTACAATAGAATGCCAAAATTAGTTTAGAAGTCCTCAGCTTTCCAACCCTCCATTCAATGCCCCTTCTCCCATAAAGAGATACAGTTAGACAATTGATTATTAAAAGGAGGATAGCAGACAAAGGAATATTGATGGTTGGAATGGCGTATGATGTTAAGTCAGAAAGTACCCCATGACATGCCATTGCTTAATGAGCTATTTCCTGGAGAACGTGGACCTCCAGAGTTAAAATTGGGAGGAGGGGGCTGCACCTTCATATGATTCCAATCATTACCCCGAGAATTGGTCTGTCTTCCCTGATTGGACCGCTGGTATTGCTGTCCCAAACGGCTTGGAGAAATTTGTGATACATGAGGCATGAAATGAGAAGGTTTTGAAAAGCGCGGGTATCCAGCAAGTGGTTCATTAGTTGGAGGGCTACCCACCTCTGCATGTGGATAGGATTGAATGGGCCCATTTGGTCTGAAGAGATGGTAGATATTTGTAATCAAAATCAAGAGAGGCAAAAGAAATAAGAATAGAACAAGAAAGAACCCTATTCCAAAAGACAACCATGAAAATGTGTCAATTGTAACATTCGACTCTTCTCATAAGGAAAAATGCTATAACCTCCATGTTAGGATTGGATATAGCACAATAAAACATTTGAGTATACTATTGCAGATCCATCATCTTGTTTTAAATCCTCACTACTGACTACCTCAGTTATGTGCAATACAAAAATAATTTCAGTTGGGGGAAATAAGGCATGTAAACATGTTGCAGATTCATCTACATGTGAGTTACTATAAATATAATTAGTTATGAGGTATTCCTTGTACAAATAAAACTCCTGCTGAAGAAAACAACACATGTTCTTAAACTTGAGAGATGATACAACTAACCAACCTTTGAAAAGATGAACCTGAGCTTGTATTTGCCGAACGGTTAAATCTTCCAGTCCCAGCCAATGTTTCTGCAGAATTAAGATGCATGCCTTGGCTGAACTCAGTAGCAAAGTAGCATACCTCCGGACCATCTTCTTGCAGAAGAAGTTCATCACTGGAATACGAATGGAAAGACAGAAAAAAGAAGAATAGATATCATATTCTATACAAATATGAGGTTCATAGAAGACTTCAACAAGTAAACCAAACAGCAGCCTAGATGGATTTCAGTAAGGGAGCCCAAAGAATGGCCAGCAATGCAATACGCTTTCAAACTTCAGTATGGATAAGCCATTTTAACGTTTGCTAACCATGTGGCAACAATGCAACAGTTACTATATTCTTAATTAAGATGCACTCCTTTTAAAGTTAAGAGATTACCATAAGAAAGTATAGGTTGGGAAATCTTATATTATAGGTTACAATGAAGAGGACGCAGCTATTCTGGGTAACAAACAAATAGTCATTACCGACCCTGCAGTAAACTTCATGGAACTAACAGTCGGCCCCACTCTGAGTTATCTGGTCTAGCACCTCTACAAACTCAGAAAGAGGTCGATGGAGGACTAAAATTATGTCATTCTGAGTTATGAACCCACCATCATATAGGGCCCTACTTGATAAAGATAATCCAATATCCATGGAGATTGAGGATCAATCTCCTTGATTATCTAGTGTTTATAGTCAACGAAATCACTTTGATTCCTTCCTACTTGTACAAAGTATCAGTGCATATTCTTACCTAGTTTACGTCTATGGATTCCTTCCTAGCTTAGGTTTGTATTTCCTAGCTTCCAATTAAACTAACTGCCACCAACTTTTTCCCCTGGAGAGCTCAATTCAATGCCCTCTTTCTCGCCTATGATCTCATGGGGTGCGTTGATGGTACCTGCCCTTGCCCTCCCACCACTGAATCCGCATTTCGCCAGATCCGTCAGGACCAGCTCATCCTTTATGCTATCCTCGCCTTAATTTCCCCTCAGGGGATTACCCTAATTGCTGCTACCAAGACCTTTGCAGACCTGGGCCCACTTAACACGCCTCTATACAAGCACTGCTAGAGCCCGTGTTCTTGGCCTCAAGGAGCATCTAACTCTCCTTCGTCGTGTCTCTGACTATATCTACAGGAAGTTCATCTTCTCTGATGTCTTTTTCCCCTTCATTGATCTTTAAACCTTAGTCGAAAAATACTTCCAACACCCTATTCAATCACTCTACACCGATGGTAGTGGTGAGTTCCTCAAGCTCAAACCCTTTCTTGCCTCTATGTCTCTCGCCACATCCAATGCAATGAGTCCACCTACCGTGTACCCACACCACCTCTACCGTCGCCAATGTCACCACTGACCACTTCAACACTTGGCTCTCCACTTTACCTCTAGTCTCCTACCTATCTGCCACTCCCATTGCTTCCCCACTAGCGCCACCATAGGCTTCCCCTTCCCCCGAAGGACACTCTGATCCTTCATCACTGCATGCCCTTGCTACTGACGCCGCCCCTGCTCAGGTTCAGCTGTGTCCACTGCCCCTCCCTACCTCCAGCAGCCTTGACAGCAACACCTCTCGGCCCCAACCACCTCTATTGTCTTACCTATTCCCCCTGCTCCCCCACCTGCCCCCTTCAGCACCTACACCCGGCGCCAACCGCAGCTGAACCCTAACCCTGCCCTACCTCCTTTAGATACCACTCTACCACTAGCCCAAACTCACCTGATGATCACTCCCACCAAAATTGGTGCGATCCAGCCTGTCCCCAGGTATGCCCTGACCACCACAGCCCATCCCTTCCCTAACCTCATTGAAGTCACCTGTGTTTCCCATGCTGTCAAATATGAAGGTATAGAAGTTTTATGTTGTATTGAATTAATTAGAATGTACCGTAGTGGTGTATTTTATACAGACCTAGACTAGAACTAACTAGGAAAGAAGTAAAGGCTATCTAGACTAGGAAGTAAATACATTAGGAAGGAATCAGTATTGATTCCTGTTGACTAATCCTAGCAGATCAGGGAGATTGGATACTCAATCTTCGGGGATCTGTTGTATCCTAGGAGTGTCCTTAATACGCCCCCGCAAGACGGAGGAGCCATCAGCGATGCCGATCTTGGTGCGCAGTAACTGAAACCGGGGTCTAGGCAGGGGTTTGGTGAGGGCATCGGCCAGCTGGTCATCAGTAGATATGTGGGACACCTGGAGCCGACCACCGGTGACATGATCACGAACAAAGTGATAGTCAATGTCGATATGCTTCATGCGGGTGTGAAAAACAGGATTGGAGCAGTAGTAGGTAGTTCCAATGTTGTCACAGGAGATGGTTGGTGTGGCGGAAAGGGTGAGGCCCAACTCACGGAAGAGGGACTAAACCCAGATCAGTTCTGCGGTGGTGGATGCCACGGCCCGATACTCTGCTTCAGTGGAGGACCTGGAGACTGCACGCTGTTTCCGGGAACTCCAGGAGATAAGGTTCCTGCCTAAGTAGACCAGGTAGGCGGTTGTGGACTTGCGGTCATCCTGGTCCCCAGCCCAATCGGCATCCGAATAGGCATGGAGAGAGTGAGTGACGGCATGGAGAGTGGAGGGGGTCTTACAGTGGAGGTGTAGGCCAAAAAACAGAGTCCCCTTTAAGTAACGAAGGACGCGTTTGAGAGCTTGCCAGTGGAGATCAGTTGGGGCATGCATAAATTGGGAGAGTTTATTGACAGCAAAGGAAACATCAGGTCGTGTCAAGCTGAGGTATTGCAAACTCCCGACAAGGCGACGGAACAGAGTGGCATCGGCTGGTGGAGAGCCATCATGCAGGTGCAATGGAGGGGAAACCGCCAAGGGAGTGGCCACAGGCTTGGCTCCATCCAGGCGGGCCAAGTGGAGTAGGTCATGGATATACTTGTGCTGTGAGAGGAAAAGGCCATGTGCAGTAGGAATGACCTCCACGCCTAGGAAATAGTGCAGGTCACCAAGGTCCTTAACAGAGAACCGGGTGGCAAGAGCTTGGATGAATTGAGAGATGAGCGTTGGATTGTTCCCTGTCACAACGAGGTCATCAACATAAACCAGAAAAAACAGAGTGCTGGAACCTTGCCTGAGGAGAAAGAGGGAGGTATCCGAGCTGGCGTGCACAAATCCTTGTGTGAGCAGGAAGGACTGAAGAGAGTGCCACGCCCAGGGGGCCTGTTTTAGGCCATAAATGGCCTTGCGGAGCCTGCACACGTGTGTGGGATGCTGCTGGTCCACAAACCCAGCAGGTTAGGCCATGTAGACAGCCTCATGGAGAGTGCCGTGGAGGAAGGCATTGTTGACGTCCAACTGTCGAATAGGCCAGCCACTGGTTACAGCCAAGTGTAGGACCACACGGATGGTGGTTGGCTTGACCACGGGACTGAATGTGTCCGTGAAATCCACTCCCGGGCGCTGATGGTACCCTTTGGCAACAAGGAGGGCCTTGAAGCGGTCTATGTCACCAGTAGGTGTCCGCTTAATACGGAAGACCCACTTGTTCCCAACAATATTCTGACTTGGGTGAGAGGGAACAAGGTCCCAAGTCCCATTCTTGATGAGAGCATTCAGCTCATTGGACATGGCTGCTCGCCATTCAGGGTCTTTCATGGCTGCTCGCCAGCCTCCTCCTCTCACTCCTTTCACCTTAATAACATCCTTTGTGTTCCTCATATGACTCGCAATCTGATTTCCATCTCCCAGTTCAACAAAACTACCATACTTCCATTGAATTCTTTTCTGATTGTTTTCATGTGAAGGATCTCAACACGGGGGCGATACTGCTTCAAGGCCAGAGTAGGAATGGAGTGTACGAGTGGTCCCCCCTTCCCTTCAACAATTTCAAGCTCTGGTGGGTGTGGTGGTCTCTCCTCACCTATGGCACCATCGTCTAGGCCATCCTAGCCCAAAAATCCTCCAATCTATTCTGAAATTATGCTCACTCAATGTACCCTCAAAAACAATTGATTTTGTATGCCCTTCTTGCTTATGCAATAAAAGCCACAAGCTTCCTTTTGGTGTCTCTTCTCTCACTAGCACCTGCCCACTTTAATTACTATTTTCTGATGTATGGGGTCCTACCCCGTACCCTTCTCCTGATGGTTATTCCTACTACGTCATTTTTGTAGACCATTATACCAAGTATACTTGGCTTTACCCTCTCAAACGAAAATCTGATATCTTTGCCACCTTTGTTGACTTTAAAAAGCTAGTTGGAAACTACTCCACCACCTCTATTGCATTGCTCTACACTAATGGTGGTGGGGAATTTGTCAAACTCAAAAGTTTCCTCACCTCTCATGGCATAAACCATCTTCTCACCCCTCGCCACACCCCCCAACACAATGGCATTGTTGAATGCCGACACCGCCATGCTGTTGAAACTAGTCTCACCCTCCTTCACCAAGCTAATCTCCCCCTCACCTATTGGCCGTATGCCTTCAAGGCTGCGGTCTACCTCATAAACAAGCTTCCAACCCCAATTCTTCAGAACACCACTCCCTTCACTGCCCTATTCAACCAGCCACCCAACTGTACTAAAATTCGTACCTTTGGATGTCTCTGTTTCCCGTGGCATCGCCCCTATACCTCCAACAAAATGCAACCTCGATCCACTCCCTGCATTTTCCTTGGCTACTCTCTCAATCAAAGTGCCTATCTCTGTTTTGATCCCTCCTCTCAAAAGCTTTATGTCTCCCGCCATGTTCAATTTGATGAATCCACTTTCCCAGGTCTTGACACATCCTCCCATCTCCCTCACGTCACTTCTGCCAACTTTAATGCTTGGCTATCCACTCTTCCTCTAGTGTCCTACCTTCCTCCCTTAGACACCACTGCACCTACCAGCTCACTAGCCGCCACTACAGTCCCACTGGACCCCTCGGACACAGCACTTCCGCCCTGTCTTGAAGCAGCACCACCCCCTGCCGCAGTTCCGTCACTGCCTCCCACCACCCCAGCCCCTGGCAGCCTTCTTGCCAGCCCACCAGCAGCTGCAGCCCAACAACCACCTCCCCTCTGCACTTACACTAGGTGCCAGCCACATTCCAACCCCCCTACCGCCGCACCAAGCAATGTCAGCAGATATGAATGCCCTTATCCAGAATGGCACCTCGGAGTTAGTTCCCCCTCACCCAACCCAAAACATCGTGGGCAAATGGGTGTTCAGGATTAAACACACCTCCACGGGTGCTGTGGACAGGTACAAAGCCCGCCTAGTCGCTAAGGGGTTTCACCAGCGGCCAGAAGTGGACTACTCAGCTACCTTTAGCCCTGTGGCCAAACCCACCACCATCCGTACTATCTGTAAGAAGTTGAGGTTCCACCCCAAAACCAATTGGCTTTGGAGGGAGTAGCCCAAGATCATATAAGGCACAAATTGTAGTTGTGCTTTTCCGATGTGGGACATTTTCCTCACATCTCAACACGCCCCTTCACGTATAACGGATTTTCCAACCTATCACGTGACGATTTGAATGGGTATGTTTGACACGTGTGGCGGTTAAGCCTCCACGTGGGATAACCCCGCTCTGATACCATGTAAGAAGTTGAGGTTCCACCCCAAAACCAATTGGCTTTGGAGGGAGTAGCCCAAGATCTTATAAGGCACAAATTGTAGTTGTGCTTTTCCGATGGACATTTTCCTCACGTCTCAACACTGTCCTCCACCTTGCTGTCACTCAGGCCTGGCCCATATGCCAACTGGACGTCAACAATGCCTTTCTTCAAGGCACCCTTCATGAGGACGTCTGCATGGCATAGCCCACGGGTTTTGTGGATTCTCAACACCCGTCCTATGTTTGAAAGCATCGCAAAGCCATTTATGGCCTAAAGCAAGCCCCACGGGCCTGGTACCAAGAGCTGCAGTCCTTTCTTGTGCCCCACGTCTTTGCCCCAGCCCCATCTGATGCATCCTTCTTCATCCTCAAGCAAGCCTCTACTATCCTATACTTCCTTGTATATGTTGATGACTTAATTGTGACAGGAAACAACCCAGCACTAGTCTCCAAGTTCATCCACACCTTCCGTTTTTCGGTCAAGGATCAGGGCACCCTTCACTACTTTCTCGAAGTTGAGGTTCTGCCCACAGCCACTGGTCTTTTCTTGTCCCAACACAAATACATTTTGGACCTCCTCACCATGGCACGCATGGATGGCGTCAAACCTATATCCACTCCCCTGGCTGTCTCCCCCACTCTCATGCTGCAGGAGGGCTCCCCACCCACCGATGCCACCCCTTTTCGAAAGCTTGTGGGCAGTCTCCAGTACCTAAGTCTCACCCGGCCTGATGTCTCTTTGCTGTGAATAAACTGTCACAGTTCATGCATGCCTCAACTGAGCAGCATTGGCAGGCCCTCAAAAGGGTACTTCGATACTTGAAGGGCAAGTTGTACTTTGGACTTCACCTGCACCGTACATCCACCAACCACCTGCACGTAGTCTCCCACCCTACCACACCCTGCACGCATACTCCGATGCGGATTGGGCTGGAGTCCCTGAAGACTGCAAGTCCACCACTGCCTACCTGGTCTACTTGGGTGGAAATCTCATCTCCTGGAGCTCCCGCAAACAACGAGCTATCTCCAGGTCCTCCACAGAGGCCGAATACCGTGTTGTGGCCTCCACCACCACATAACTTCTCTGGGTTCAAGCCTTGCTGCGTGACCTTGGCATCTCTACCACAGGGACGCCGACCATCTCATGCGACAACATTGGCAGTACGTTCTACTGCTCCAATCCCACTCCACACTAGCATGAAGCATGTCGAAATCGACTACCACTTTGTTCGAGAACAAGTGAGCCGTGGTCTACTTCAAGTCTCCCACATCTCTACGGACGACCAACTTGCTGACGCCCTCACCAAAGCTCTGCCCAGACCCCGCTTTCAGCTACTACGATCCAAGATCGGTGACGCCGACGGCACCACCGTCTTACGGGGGCATGATAAAGATCCCAGCCGATCACAGGAGATTGAGGATCAATGTCCCTAATCTGCTGGGCCTAAGTCAACAGAATCATCTCTGATTCTTTCCTGCTGTAAATTTGTATCTATTTGATTCTTTCCTAGTTTATCTAGATGTACATACCTAGCTTAGCTATCTAGAGTCTATTTAAAGAACTTCTGTACACAATTCTAATTAAGTGAATACATCAGAAATTTCTATACCTTACAATATAGAACACTCCTATTGTAAAGTTAATTAAGTCTGCATATACAGAAACATTCATACCTTTTACTACTCTTATGGATGCTCACTACCAAGATTTTGACTACAAATAGATATAAAAGAAAGAAAAAACGCAGCATACTGGGGAATCAGCAAATCTTTGAGCAGTTAAAAGATACAACCTGCTTACCTATAATTAGGATCCCAGTCCCCAGGATCAGGCAACGACAGGCCAGACTCAGGAATTTCATGAGCTACTCCTGTGGTCTTAGGGAATTGCATGGAGGAACCAATTGTGAAGGAAGCTGGCATATTCTGAATGGCTAAGTAACCAGTAGAGATACCACTCCCTCCTCTCTGCTGCTTACAGCTTCCAGAATTAGAATTTAAATGCAGATGGGATGGTGAACTACCAGGTATTTGTGAGTTTACCTCAGCTGGGCTAGAACTGATGCCATCAGCCGCTTGCCCTTGCCAATTTGAAGTTGAACTCTCTTGAGTTTGAGAGCCTCCAGGATATCCCCAACTTTTTCGTCTATTAAACTGGCTAACTGCAGCCACTTTTCCTAAAGGCGAACCATGACAACTGCCTCTTGCTGGAGAAGTTGGACCATAATGTCCCGGAGAGCCAGTCGAAACTTGACTATAGGAGGTTGGTGGAGTAAACTGTGAAGGACTAGTTCCGAGTGGGAGTGGAGCAAAACTTCCTGCTGAAGGACTCATACCAAGTCCATTTCCATGTGGATATTGGATAATCCTCCGTCTTGCATCTGGACTACTTCCCAGCATTGACACATTGCCTTGTGCGTGCATGTTCATTCCAGTTGGACCAAGTGGTGAGTAATAAGCAAACATATTACTAGTATCTCCATAACTTCCGTAGCTGCTTCCTAGTCCAGTGCCATCATTATAGCTACCATGGCTTCCTACACTTCCATAGCTATTAGCATGTGCATATGGCACTGCCTGGAAATGAGGGCTGCTATGAATGGAGACCCTATTTCTGCCTGGAATCTGCAAAGGATCAAATATTTATAGCAGAGATGAGTAAAGATGTGAGATACCAAAATATAAGTACAGTGGAATATTTTGAGGAGCAACCAGCTTACGTTTGGAGAGAGACCAGCAGCAAACCAATGCCCACCACCAGGATGATGGTCCACCCTTATGTTTTGAGCAACGGGCTACGAGAAAAGAAGAGTACAAAATGGCAAAGACAAAAAACAAGAAAGATGAACAAAACAATTAAAATAAGAAAAACAGGAATAATAATCAACCTAGTCATGGGATGGTTTTTCGAAGTATGGATGACTAAATATACAGCCAACTGTTCATAACTATCAGTTGATTTCAATACCAAGAATTTATATGTGTGCAATTTACATTGGATCGAGAACTAAAGCAATATGCAGATTATGCCACAACCCAGCACATAATCGATGTATCAATTAGAAGAAAGCCAACCACAATTAAATTTTATATCTGACTCTGGCAAAAACTCTTCCATACGGCGGTCTCCTTATAAATATCTGATGCTTAATGAGAAGATTTAATAGTTCGAATATCGGTCTACTTACCATCCGCGGGGTCTCCAAAGGAGGTCTATAAGGGCATTTAAAAGGCTCCCCTGTAACAAAAGGGTGCTTTGAAGCCTGCAGGTAAAAGTTTTACTCAAAACCCATTTGCACACTATCAAATATAGTAGGCATGAAAATTTAACAACCTGAAAAGGTGACCAGCGTTTTGCAGGGTCAAACTCAACAAGTCCCCTCAAAAAATCAACCAAAGCTAACCGTATTCGACTTTCTGCACATATTTGATACCGAACGGCATTAGTGACTTCAAGAAAAGAAAGTACCTATAATTAACTGCTCAATGTCGCCAGCTTTGAATATTCATGAGCGTAAATCAAACCTTTAACCATGTCTTCCTTAGGCAAGTTCTTCCTATACGGATAGTTTGTAACAATTTCTTCCAGGTTCATATGATTAAAATACTCTTTCCCAATTGATGGTCTTTTCAATTCTCTCTGAACAGAAATCAGTTACAATGAGAACTAAACAGAATTCAGAGTACTGAGAAACTAAACACAATAAAGGAAAGAGAGAAAAGAAGGGGTTTTTGGTGGTGGTGGGGGTGGGGCAGTTGGGGGGAACATTTTGGCCTTCCACAGTGGACTGGAAAAGTTGAGTATGATTTCTTATAGGAATCAAACTCCTATACTTGGCCAGAAAAATTGATTCTAATGAGATTGCTTCCTATTTGAGAGAGCAATATTCCTACAAGAGTGGGCCATTCATTTAATGAAGAAAGAAAGAAATAAAAAAATAAGTCACTAGTATAGGTTACCAATAAAAACAAGTCAGGTCCAACAATTAACAAACAAGTCAGGTCCAACAAATTAATAGACAAGGCCCACATAAATTACACTCACTAGTGTACGATTAATGTTATAGGAATCAAAGTCCAACAAATTAATAGACAAGACCCACATAAATTACACTCACTAGTGTAAGATTAATGTTATAGGAATCAAACTCAAGTAACCAAAATTAGCCTCCGACTCCTATATATAGGAATTAAGCTCACCAAAACCACTGTGGAAGGACTTAAACAGTCAAAATGTTAGAATTATTCCAACAAAGTAAATTATAAGAAATATGGAAAGTGAAAAAAACAAAGAGTTGTTTGTTAAGAGTCAAAGATGAACCAAAACAATACAGATGTAATGCTCATAACTTGTCTCTCTTTTCTATAGCTATGGTAATTCACTGAAATGTCACCTGAACTCTTGCACCATTTTCAATTTGTCCACTTAACAAAAAATTTAAGAGAGATGTCACCTCAACTTTCCAAAAACCATGAAAAGTCACTTGACACTAATGCCGTCAAACTGGTGACATTTCATTTCATGGATTTTGGGAAGCTAAGGTGACTTGTCTCTAAAATAAGTCTTTAAATAAATCTATAGGATCATATTCTCCCAAAGATCAGTTTCCATTTTGCATAAGTTCTCAAATATTGAAACTTACAGCTTCATATTCTTCTTCTGTTAATGCTTGATAAGCACTTTTTCCACTTGCAGAAAGTTCTCCATTTTCTACACTGTGGACACTCCGAATGCACTTAAAGAACTTGCTTGTGTTTTTCGCCTCCTTAAGTACATAATCAGGGGGTTGCCCACTACAATATGACAACCATTCATAAAAAAACTGTCTGAATCAATTGCACCCAAAAAAAAAAGGAACCATTGCCTCAAAATAAAAGCTCCGAGAAAGTAACTATGCTGATATCAACTAGCAAAGAAAAACTGGTATTATTCATAAGAAATCAATTTCCATTTGTAAATACAGTAGTTTATTTTCCTCCATATATCCAATTACAATGAGGCAGTTACTCTAACCAATTGCTTGACCTCTTAATACAGGAGAGCATCAGCTTTGTTCGCCTGCTCAACGACCGTAAAACATGGGAATACCCTATTAAAGGCTTAATGCCCATAAAAATATTATTTTAATGCAATAATGGCAATGTACTATTACATTAGAATGAATAGTACTAGTCGATAAATAAATTGTTATAATTTTAGTTTATCATAGTCAAAGTAGTAATATACAAATGAAGTTCATAGGAAGTCTATACATAGTCAAGTGTACAAAACTACCGGTAACATGGATAATACATTAGTCACTAGATACTTGTAATATTAGTGAATTAATTGTCATAGACCGAACGTAAGCTAATTGAAAATATTCAAATATAATGGTATAAACGCCAAAAGGAAATATAAGCCTAAATTATCAAAATATACCAAAAATCTAACTTTACCATAAACTAGTAAACCGAAAAATACCTATACGATTATTATCCCAACAGAAAATTAACCTTTTTTTTAATTTAAGTAGGGCTAGATTCAGATCATCGGAGGGCAGGAATTCTATATTTGGAATACAGGAAAGCCCAGATTATTATTATTATTATTATTTTAATATTTGAAAACAATAAAGAAATTAAGAAAGTAGACAGACAGTCCACCTAGCATAAGACAACTCCAAGCACATAATAAGAGAACCAGCAAAAATCAGCAAACTCCTTGTTAACTGAGATGAATGATACAAAATTGATTTCCTTAAGACCCTTAAGCAATGACGCCCAAAGAGAGGTGTGGATCTACTTATAACCCACAAATTAAAGACATCTCCTCCGCCCTTCCTCTCAGAAGTCCAACCACAAAATCCAACAGAAGCCAATGCTGCAACCAGCCCGAGAGTAACAAAACACATTATTCCCTTTCAATAAATTAGAAACGCTAATCCTATCTCTTTCAAATTGTTAAGAATGCCGCAATTCATTACATGGTCCTATCTCCCATCACCAATCACCACTCCACTCCCAGAGGAAATCCTTACCATTGATCAATGGAGGACTCTAAGCAATATGGGACTCATATACCAAGAAAATACTAACTGTCCGAACTCCAATAACAATCAAGATTCAATTTACTACTTCAGGATGCTAACCTTGATGGCATGATGGGTGGAAAGGTTGACTTGTCGAAAGAAGATGAATATCAAAGAAAAAGAGATAAAGAGCATTCACAATATTAGACATTGAGATAAAATTTTCAGGTGAAATATTGATTTGATACCCAATAAACAAGGGGCATGATCATGATCAGAAAGTAAACCGAAAAAGATATCACAAACCACACATAGTAGAGTAATGCCTGGTAAAAGAATCCAAATAGGTCCTTCCCTAAATAAACAAAAATAGTCCCATAAATGACTAGAACTAAAGAAAAAAGCATACCCAAGAATTTCAATCATTCGCCTGAGGAGGTCAAATTCTGAAGCCCCTGGGAACAATGGCAAACCTAGAAACAATTCGGCAACTATGCATCCAAAGGACCACATATCGATAGATGTGGTATATCTGTAAATGGGTTAAGCACCAGCAAAATCCCCAATAAAATCAAATGAGCATAAAAATGGATGATAATTTAAACCTCTGACGCAAAGGATACTGATACCCAAGTAGAACTTCAGGAGACCTATAGTAACGACTCTGCAGAACAAACATAAAATATGCATCTATGATTTTTTTTCTATGAGATCCTCCTCTGAAAGATAAAACTCAATAAGTCTTAAACAAAGCAGTAATGCAAACCTGAATGTAGGAGTAAACAGTTCGATCTTCCATGCATGCTGATCCAAAGTCAATAATTTTAATTTCTGCTGGCTTAACACTGTTGCTTTCAAGGGAAAATACTCCATGTTAACTTAAAAGAGATCATTACCAAATTAGTAAATTATCATAAAAAGTACCTCGTGCACAATAAAATATTTTCGGGCTTCAGATCACAGTGAATTATCCCAGCATCTTTTAACAAAGCCAATCCATGTAGAATCTATTTTGAAGAAAATATTACCAAAAAAAAAAAAGAGTTAAGAAATTGCTTCATGAAAAGGGAAATAGCATAATTGAGTAAATTCAATACAAGCAAACATCATCATACTTGTTTAGAAAACAATTGGACAATGGTCAGGGATAGTCCCCTGAAATGATTTATCTTGATAAGCTCATACCTGAATAATTGAAAGATGTCAAAATGATGTAAGGGGAAAAACTAAATACAACAATCGCACATTAAGGGTTTAAATGATGTTTATCAAGTTCAACTTTGAGTTCAACTCGCGGCTAAAAAGGTAGTGTATATGACTTACAGATTCGTATCAAGCAGTTCAAAGCAAATGCACAAATGACGATGGTATACAAAGTAATCATAAATTCGAACAATGTGATGCTTATCCTCAGGATCATATTTCTTATTTAACTGCAAGAAATAGCAAACCAAACATTAAGAAAATTGGACATGAGAGACATATTGAAAAAGACCAACATTACCGTTGTCAAAATGGATACTTCAACAAGGGCTTGTTGATAGTATGCTGGTTGGTTTTTAATGATCTTCACAGCTACAAAACTTTTATTCTCTGGTACCCAGCATTTAGCAACCTGCCCAAATGTCCCATGGCCCAGAACATCTTTTACAATGTATCTGGAAAAAAAATAAGGGCACATTGTGTTAAAAGCAAAATACTGACTAAAAGGGCCTAAGTCTGATGGTGCCCTCCCCATAGATAAGTACAAATTACAACATACTTCTGATATCTCCGCTATTCATTTAAATTTAAATATAGATTTCCATTTCTGTTAACATTTAACTGTGGCCCCAAACAAGAAACTTGATGGATTTACAGGCACAAGGTGAAAAAATTAACTTAATTCAATGTAAAACACTACCATGTTAATCAAATTGGAGAACTTGTCGTATCGGCAGATCAAGCTAATAGGAAATGGGTTTGCATGTATATTAAGCGGCAAGAAATATCACATGGACTATGAAAGGACCATTAACCTGAATGACACAGAACTGAAGTTCACGAGCCTATATAGTCAAACAAGGCTTTGATAATATTTTGATAAACCAATTGTTTCAGAATCTAAGGTGATCAAGATGGACCCAACAACTTACGAGATTCTGATGCGCTAACAGAATATGGTAACCATTGGGATGAAACACTAAAGGAAACTAATAGTGTCAACCTTGAAATTTTGGATTGAGATCGAATAAGCATAAAGAGCCTGCAACCCCAAACCAAATCTCAATATTAAAAGTTTGAATGAATAGCGTAAGAGTTCTTCTTTTGCTTTATTGAAGTTCCTCTCTTCTTGGGCCTTGAAAATTGGGGATGAAACATCAAAAAAAATTGCAAGCGTTAACCTTCAAAATTGGGTAGACTAAACAAGCCTAAATGGCTGAGGGGAAAAAGTGTGTGTGTGTGTGTGTGAGAGAGAGAGAGAGAGAGAGAAATAGCCTAAATGGAAGTTACACCATTAGATAGGCCTATAATCGCAACCCAAATCTACCGGGATGTAATAAGAAATTTAATCGATTTTAAAGGATTTATAACTCTCTGGATGGTAATGGACTTTCATAAACTCCCCATAGACTTCAACTGAATTTCAAATGGATTTGGATGGAATTTTATCATAGTTTACGATTTCTATAGATTTTCATGGACTTTTACGGGTCCATTTTATGGAGTTATAACCCTTGTGAAGCCCTAGAATTCGAGATGGTGGTAGGCCCCAAAACCACGTGTTCAAATTTCCGATATTCGAGATGATTTTAGGCCACAAAATCAATCCCCATGCCCCAAAAATGAGGATTACTCTTGTGAAGCCACCTGCTTCAATGAATATAGAAAGAGTTCTTCCTCTTTGGCTTCATCTATGCTCCTCTCCCCGTACATCAAAATGCTCACTAGTAGTATATCATAAAACAGTCTTTCCTATGCTAGAAAGGAACCCAGAGGGAAAAAAAAATGTTGGCCTCTCTGCTTAAAATGGAAATAAAAGAGAAAAATCTGAACATCAGTAAGTTCAGCCTTAGAAAACTCAAACACAGAAGCAAGGCTGCTGCCAGCCATCATAATGATTTGATGTATTAACAATTTAGCAACCAATGAATTTCAGGGGTGATTTTTCCTTCTAAAAAAATGGACTTGCCAGTATTCAAACTAAAACAATATTGCAGTAAACTATAGGAACTACATGAATAGGACAATCTCCAAATTTTTGCCTTCATGTTAACAATTCTTGATTTTTCCTTTGAGCAAAGTAGAGTCAAGCAAAACCAAAGAAAATGTTCCTTTAATAATCAGTTCAAATATCAGGAACACAGAAAACACAGACAAGGACAAACCTTCGTTGCGTGTCTAGATTGACCAGGACAAAGTTTACATTCAGAATAAGATCTGAGTTAGCATTATCATAGCCATCGTTAAGTAGTCCAATTGATGGGCTGGTCAAATATCTCTTTGGATTCAACTCTTCTGAATACTTAAATTGTGAATTGCATAGTTGGTATGTTCCCACTATGTCCTTGGTTAGTCTGGCCAAAAACTGCATAATAGAACATTATGAGTCAGCAAAAATACCTGCTTCAAATGATTTCATGTATGTATACCTAAAGAGGATGACAATGGCTACTACATCAAAGCATGCTATATAAAATTATACCCAAAAGATGTGGCAACTGAAAAATAATTCCCTCATTGATGATGCATTGGTACTGATTCTCAGGAATAAACAGAACTATTCTCGACTTAAGTTACAGTATAACAGCATGATACCTGCATACTTCTATAAAGAATTCAATATGTAATTCTCTCCATAAAATTGCAGCCTTTTTTCTCACTCCGCTAATTGTATAAATACATTAACTTGAGTGATTGAAAAGGCATTCATTCTCCATTTCCTTTTCTCAAAAAACTTCAAATGGTAAACATCACCAGGTAGATGAAGTTACATTTCAACCTTAAAAGCTAATTTAAGCTTCAACACTGTTATCAAAAGTTACAGTCAAGTGAAAAATTAACGAAAAATTCATTGTTCTGTCCTATCAAGTGAAAATAATTCAGTCGAAGGATCATCCTTGAAATTTTTTGATTCAATAAATTCACATACCATGATCCAACCCAATCTGATCCATTTACAACTTTAGTATCAACTATCAACCTGAGGCCAAAACAAAGGCTTTGGTCTCGAAATAGATGCCGCCACTCAGAATACTTTTCATTTATAGAACTGGCATACTTATAAAAGGATAGAGCTAATCTAAAAATAATTGAATTTTATTTCAGATATTATAACAAGTTATATAGAAACATATGTACCTGTAGCCTATGAAAAAACTAAGAACAACAAACTATAGTATTAGGCATGGGATGAGCTACAATGAAATCACAAAACAAAAGCGGTCTAGCATCTCTGCTATGCCTGTCTCTGCATATGATTATCCTTTGAGCTACTTAACTGCGTTATTCTCAATATACAAAGGTACTGTATAGGGGTATGAGAGTTAGCAAAGAGCAAAAAAGAAGTGAACGACTGACTGAACCACTTGAATAGTTGCAAGCAGAACGGAAAAAACTTACGGGTCTTGTGACAATGACACGCAAAGATTGAGACTTGTTGGCATCTCCAACCTGGTTACAATAGGGACTGAAGACAAGCTGACTGGGACGCCATGAAGAGGTAGGGGAGTCTTTGGACTGAGGGCTAGGGCTGAGCTCATCCATGGTTCAGAATAGAAAAATCAAGCTCCGACCCAGAAATCGCCCTTGCCAAGTGCCTCCATTGATGAAGATGATGATATCATATACATATACACAACAAGTACAACAACAACAAACACACTTTTAGTATATTACTGTACTAAGGGGTGTTGAATCAGCAATTGGACGGACCTGTTGGATGCTCCAATTAAGCCCAAAACCCACACCAACCGATTCCAATCCCATCCTTCATTTCTCAATCCCAGAACATTACGAGCCCATCACCAGACGACCCATCAACATATCCAAATCTATCAGATGATTCTGATTGTTCTGAGTTGCTTGAGGCTCGATGCTTGGTAATATAATACAATATATACGAATAGGATTTCTAAGAGTACAATCGGAGCCTAATTATACGGGAATAACAAAATTAGCAGCAGCGGGCAGATAGATTATTGCAGACGACGATAGAAAAGACGAGGATAGAAGATAGACGAAATTGCGATTTGGGGCTTTATAAGCAAATACCATTAGAAAGCATTAGGAATTGTGTTGTGTGTGGGACAGCCACCGTCTTTCTTCCTCCGAATGGGTTTCGGATTTTTGTTTTTGTTTTTTTATTTCTATTTTAATATTCAATAATAAGCAAAGAATAGTTAAGTTTTTGGAAAAAACTATATAAAAGACATCATATTATAGGCCTAAACACACGCTCATATATGAACTATCAAAAATTTTAAATAACTACTCGATTTATATGACCACTCACATGTAACTATCTTCTTCAGTTTTTCCATCCATCTGACCATCAAAGTGCTACATGCCAAAAAATTTGCCCAATCAACGACTGATGTGGCAAAAAATAGAGCAGTATTTTCGGGACTTCAAAATAACAATTAAACCTAAGTTGATGCCCAGAAACCCTATATTGTAAACGACCTCCACCCAAATCGAATTCACAGTCCCTCCACCCAAATTGAAATCGTAGCTCCCCTCCACCCAAATCAAATTCACAGCTCCTAAATCCAGTCGGCGATCCTCTTTTTTCATCTTCAGCGTTAGAAGCTCTTCCTCCTTCCCATCTGCGATGACAAGGGCTATTCCTCCCTCTCAGATGCGACGACTTCATCCCAGCCACGAAGACTTCATCCCAGCTACGTCGACTTCATCCTAGCTATGAAGATGGAAAAGACGACGATGGAAGTAGAAGCCATCATTCACTACTGTGGTAAACAATCAAAATTGATGACATCCCTCACCGATGAAAATCCAGTGCGAAGATTTTGGAGATGTTCTGGTTATGGGCTAAGAATATTATGTTTGTTGATTAATTTTTAGATTTGACAAGATTTTATGGATGTTCTGGTTTAAAGTTCAAAATTTTGTTTCTATTTTGATTTGAAACTAAGTAGCAAAGAAATTGTAGAAAATGAGGGCGATGAGGTGCATTTTCTTTCAATGGTGTAACCCGAAACTGAATCAGAAGTCTCCTGGTCGTATTCCTAGTCTGTTAACAAAATTGCAGCAGAAGAATGAGGAAATCCTGTATTTGAAGAAGCATATTAAAGAATGTGAGAAAATGCAGAGGCGTTTGTTCTTTGTTTCCTTTCATGGCTTTTTGTTTGTTTGTTAATCGAAATGATAATCGGCGGAGGGGGGGGACTTGAAATGGGGTCAAATAAGAATGTTAATCTACCTCTAGAGTTATAGTTGTAGTATGCAGTTGGGACATCATGTTTGCAATATCAACGGTGATTTATGGATGGAATGGTATGAATTTGTAATATGAATGGTATGAATGTTTGTAATATGAATGGTATGAATGGAATGGTATGATTTGTGTCATCCACATCAGATTTTCAGTTCCTGTGTTGCAATAACCTGTTTCATTTCATTTGCAATAACCTATGTTAAAGGCAGAATGTGCAATAACCTCTTTTTCAAATCCAAGAAGTAGGCAAGTTGTGCAATAACCTGTTTTCCATCTGAATTTCAAACTAACAGGACAACACTAAAGAGCGGGTTGTTAACCTATCAAAACTTGATTCAATAGCTTTCCAAACTAATCATGTCCACAAAAGTATCTATTTCAACACCAAAATCTGAGTCCCAAAACATGTCCACGTATGTAGCTATACATAAATAACTCATTTCAACGGGATTCGACCATTTATTGATAGGTCTATTTTTTCTTGTCTTTTTACTTTGTCTCGAATGAGTCTCACTACCACCAGCAATTGTGGAGTTTTAACTTGGATCCTATAATTGAAGGTTTAGACATAATAAGCACAAGTGTGAACAATAAGGTGAAAACATTAACTAAGACAATAAAAACATAATAAGCACGAGTGTCTTCCATATAGCTTATTTGATGCATTTCTCTTACAGGTTGCTCATTTGGTAGTAGAAGTAGCTTCTTTGTTCTTCCTTAACTTGCCTTGTCGCCTTGGTATTGTCTTCTCCTTAGGAGGTAAGTGTCGATGATGGGTACGTACATTATGAGTTTGTGACCCACAAAGACTGCACCTCATAACAATGCCCTGTTTTCCTATCTCTTCTTCCCACTTTTGTCGATGGTTTCATGTCGCTCCTTTGATCTCACCTTTCTAGCCCTTTCTAGTTGTCTCGTACTTGCATGAGCCTTAATTGGTTGCTAGCCAGTTTTCACCCACAATTTTGGGTCATTTATGGCCTCAATGAGATTGATGTAACATTTCATGTAGGTATCCTTGGAATAGATAGGATCAACATATTCCTTCATTGATGCTCTACATTTGTAGTGTATGGCTATAATACTATGCACACGAGATTCCTGTGAGGTCTTATTTTCGCCAAGATTAAGTATGGGCCTCCAAATTCACCATACACTGCTTTCATCTAAGTCCATGAATCTCATAATTGGGTCCACCGGGCTATCTAACATTACAATGGCCCGACTCTACTTTCAACCTTTGAACTTGGTTGAAAACATTTTGACAAACACTCTAAGGCCATATAGCCATCTTATCCATTCTATATATTATCCTCTTCATCAAGAGAAACTTAATCATCTCGGACATAGTGATGATTGGTTTACCTCTGGCTAGCATTATGGTATTGTTGAAGGTCTCACAATAGTTACTTTGGAGCATGTCTGTCTTGGTCCATGTTTGAAAATGAGACCGAGACCACTATTTAGTTGGTTTTTCCTTCAACTAGCTCCAAGTAGTTTCATTTAAAGCATCTTAACTTTTTCATCTCCTCATTAAAATCCTAAACTATTGATGCTCTAGTTGTAACACCACGGATATTCGAGAGAATGAAAGTGGCCATTTTGCCCCTAAAAATCAAAAAATTGACTTTGACCAAAAGTCAAAGTGTTGACTTTTGAGTGAGACTTCTCTTAGAAACTTCGAAAGGACCGTTGTGAAGGTCTCAACCTCCTGAGTATATAGACATGCGGCATGTCCAAAATGGAGTATGGATAAATGTGTTGTGGGCTAAAGAGAAGTAAGGGTATTTTGGTAATTAAGCACCTAGGGGCATTTTAGTCATTTTGTAAGGAAAGTATAGGAGATTCTAGAATAACCTTCATATCTTCTTTCCACTCTCCCTCATCGACTTAGTTATATATATGTTTTGATGATGGAAGGGATGGTTGTTCGGTGATGGAAGGCCGAAGGAGAAAAAAATGAAGAAAAGTGTGAGGGAACTGAGAGGGAAACCAAAGAGGAGAGGAAAGAAAAATAATGAGTGAGGTTATGGTGAGAGGAAGGATCTGGTCCGGGAAGGAGGTCGAGAGGACCTCAGAACTCAAAACCGTAAGTTCAATGATGATCGTGAACGCTTAACCAAATCCTGAAGTGACAGGGCCTCTCCCGGATACCCGATGAGGACTTACTCCCGTTTGATAGATAATTCAATCAAGCTAGTTTAACACAGGATACTGACGATAACTAAAGTAATTATGTCAGACAAGGGACATAATAATTGATTACAGAGCATTAGTACTATAAAATATACAAAAAAAAAACAGAAGTCTAGTTCTACCCTAGCAAGTTGTAGAGTGCGTAGAATCCAACTTATTAATATGTCTCCAACTATGTGCACTTATAAGAAATCCAGCAATACCATAAAACAAGTAAACACAAAAAAAAAATATATGAACCATGCTCACAGCTATATACCATCAGTCAACCCATCATCGATTCCTGCAAGACAAATATCACATCAAATATGTGTTACCGATATGCCAACTCGGGAAAACAGAGCCCAACTCTGAACGTCTGGATGTGGACCAATCCTAGGAAAACAGAGTCTAGCTCTGGACGTCTGGGTACTAGTTTAAACATCCGTCTCAGGAAAACGGAGCCCTATTCTAGACGTCTGAGACCTCAATCATATCACATTGAAGGAGGGTTGTCCAATCACACCAGAAATCATAATCACTACCAACCATATCACATATACCCAGAATCATATAATCAAATAACATCTCATTTTCATAGGTAAACCACATTGAAAATGATAGAATCTTGTCAGATAAGGGATAAATACAAATCCTACTAGTTCATGCCTCTGCCTTTTCAGCCTCGGTTTTCGTATAGTGGTCCTAGAAGGTCACAAAAACCAGGAAAACGTGTGAGTGGACAAAAATAAATAGTTTAAAATATACTTTGAAGACATCCAGCTCTTACCCTCCGTTTTAAAAGACCATGCATGCATAGAAGAAAAGCCATTCCAAACTTGTACTTTTCAATTAAAACAAATCCAATTTATCATCTCGAAATACGTGAGAAGAATTCTCAAATCAAAAGTCATTAAACCATCTAAAACCTCGGTAAATTGATATAGCCATCCCTACAAGAATATAGCACATCAATTACAACTAATCAATGCACCGTCATCACAATGTCACACATGAAACCACTGCCCCACTAGCAAGTACACCATAAACTCACTCGAAATCCAGAGCCCAGCTCGACATTCGAGTCATCACAACACAGTCTCATAAGCCATCATATCAATCCACACAATCAATCCATAACCAATATCAACACAAAACTCTCACATAGTCAACTCATCGTCAATACATATGCACATCATCAATCAACACATCACAAGACACCACATCAATCATCATATTGGTCATCACATCACAAGTGCATTACCAGTAGGTCATCACATACTCACTTAGCATACATAGCCCCATGCTCGACGTCCGAGTGTAAATCGACTCAGGATACAGAGCCCCTAGCTCGACGTCTGAGTCGCCATCACACACTAGTCTCAAGATGCAGAGTTCTGCTCGACATCTGAGACTACTCATCACCATACTAGAACATATCTACATATCACCATATCACAACCCATAGTCACAACCACACATAACACCCGTCTCAGGATTCAAAGCCCTCAGCTCGACGTCTGAGACGAATCAGTTAACAGTCATCACAACATCAATACCAATAACACATACCCATATGACGTATCAAACCACACAATCACGGACATCATCATATCATTACACATCACGCATATCGATAATAGATGTTCATAACATAACTCAAAACCACAAATCAGACCACAGTCAGAATCTCGGGCCTAAGTCCTAAACACCGATCGAACGCCATTTCTCGTAAAATGTGCCATTAAGGCTACTTTCGTAAAAACCTTCCAAAACCATAGGAAAACACCAACCTTCCAACAATTTCACCTTTGAAATCATATTTCATACCAAAATCTCAAAACCACATTCGAATCGGCAATCAAATAGAATTTACATAAATCATCATTAACCACGCAATAAAATATTAATAAAATATTCATAAATCATGGAAAATCCATATAGAATCCTAATCACTTCATTATCATCAAAATCACATAGGAACACATTTAAATTGTATAATTATGCATGCATAAAAGTTTAGGGAAAGAAAGTCCACTCACACACCTCTAAATCGTCGAATTCACCTTTGCATGTACCTCTGTAATTTTTGGGAATCTCAAAACATGTCAAAAGTCACATTTAAAGGTCATTAAATGTCTCAAATAACTCTTATTTTAACCCCATAATTTTTTCGGGATTTTTAAAAATCTTTAAATTGAACCCTAAACCTTCGGACACCTAAAACTATCTGGTCGACTCAAAACTTGTACCATTGGATTCATAACATCGAATACTCAAACTTTCATGTTGCACACATATTGAAAATAGGCTTCACGCACCCCCATGCGCCACCTAAAGTGGCTGCACGTGGGAACCATGTGCCTACTGTTCATCATCATCTACCTCTGCCCTCGACCCTGTTTCCAGCAAACCAGATCGCCCAGACCCACGACTTAACCCAACTATTTCTCTTTCGATTTCTAGTATATTTCTTCCTTTTTTGATTCATATAACTCTGTAACAACCCGTCCTAAATTTTTGTGATTATGAAGGTTAATTAAGGATTAATTGAGGAGTATCAGGACTAATTAGGATTATTCGAGGTAAAATGACGATTTTGCCTTAGAAGGAAAAAATGTTGACTTTTGACCCGAGAGGTCAATTTCACATGGACCGAGGTCCATTATGTATATCTGGGGATTGGGATCACGTAGACAGGCGGCACGTTGAATTTGGACGTCATACGAGAAAGTTATGAGTTTAGAATGGTTCGATCGGATTTTATGTTTGCACGTTATTCAACTTGTGTCTTGATGGTTGTTAACCAAAATGATGGATCAGGTGAGGTTATGGAGGTCGAAAGGAGTTCAAAGGGATCAAAATCGAGGCCTAAAGTGGCTGGGTGCACGAGAACACAGAGGAGGAAAAACTGGACATGTGACCTCAGTTTGGAAGGTACTTTACAGACCCTATTTGTGAGTTTTGAAAAAATAGTAGTGTAGGAAATCACTAGACAAAACTAATGGTGAAACCAGGATCGAAAATGGACTAAGAATGGACAAAAAACCGTGAACGCCAGTTCGGGTCTAGACCGAGTCGGTCTGGACCAGTCTAAACTGGTTCACCCTATCCCACGTGCAGCCCCTTTAAACGGCGCGTGTGGGCGCGTGGCATGCCTTTTGAGGAAGGTTTCAACATGACTTTTAAAGTATTCGATGTAACGAACATTTTAGGACTAGTTTCGAGTCGATCAGACATCGTTTCGATATGTTTCGGTATATCCGAAGGTTTTAGGGCTCATTTAAAAATAGTTAAAAATTCGGGAAAATTACGGGGCTTTAGTAAAAGCTTTATGAAGTAGTTAGTGACCTTAGAATGTGATTTGGATAGGTCCGAGAAGTCCGTTGATAGTGGATTAGCTGGGAAAGCGAAATTGCACGCGTATCGAGGCAGCGATGCGAATGGTCTATGAGGGGACTTTGCTTTCTAACTTATGATGCATGCATAAATGTTTTTTTATGTTTTCTATACGTGATTTCTATGTTTATGATATTGATGATTTACGGTTTTGCACGTATTTCTAGATGTTTTACATAATGACACGTTTTACGAGATATGCTTTTATGTTATGGTTGGATAATGATTTCGATACTATGATTTTGGGATTTGAATTATAATTTGATTTCAAAGTTTACAAATGGATTTTAGAAAAGTGATTTTGATAAATGTGATTTCGGGTTTTGGAATCGGATTTCGGAAATATGATTCAGGATTCGGTTTTGGAACTTGAAAAGTGGATTTCTGGATTTGGGTTCGGAATGATGATTCTAGGTGCCGGCTACAAAATGATGATTTAGGATTCGGATTTGGAAATGGATTTATGGATTTGGATTTTCTGAATCTGGTATTGGGTTTAAAAACCCGGATATGATATATGACGGGGGCGGGCCCAGATTGAGTTTAAAGACTCGGGAGTTTAAAGACTCGGGAGTTTAAAGACTCGAATATTGTGATTTCCCCCGTAGTCCTATTGAGTTTAAAGACTCAGGAGTTTAAAGACTCGGATTATATTGAGGCCTGGATTGAGTTTAAAGACTTAGATTGCTATTGAGTTTAAAGACTCAGATAGATCCAGCAGGTTTGATTGCTTGAATTGGATTTCAAATATGTTCAGATTTCTGTGATATCTTGATGGTTTTCAATGATGATGGTTTTCAATAATGGTTTTCAGATGTTTCGGGCTATGACCCGGATGATACGAATTTTGATGGTTTTGGACTGAGGCCCGGGATTTGAAGAAAAGAAAATGATTTTAGGCTTTTGGTTCCATAAATGGTTATATTAGCTTAATTATGAAATGGTTTTATGAAATGGATTTTATATGCATGCATTGGTCTTTTACATGGAGGGTATAACTGTCTTTTCTTATGAACTGTTTTCTAAACTTATCCTTTATTTTTGTCCACTCACAGTCTTTTATTTTATTTTTTTATACCCTCTAGGTTGTTAGCGTGGTACGAGCTGTTGTAAGAGAGATGAAGACATCACACACGCGATCCCTAGTAAGGCTGCGAACTCTGGTTAACTCAAGTTAGTTTTTGGGACGTTGACCTGAGATCCCTTATCTAGCTTACGTGTTCCACTGGGGTTAAAAGAGTGTTTAGCCTTCGTGTCACACGTGAGTTAGACGAGAGTATGACTTAGCCCTTAATGCCGGGGGATTGGGGGTGTGTCGTGTCACCCAAAATATCTCATCTGGACCAATGGATGAGTGACAACTTTACCCATCCCATTAGCCAATTTCCACATTTATGCATCTCATCTCTCTCACTTCTTCCATTTTCTTCTACCCGGAACCCCTCCATATTTTCCCTCTGCATCTACTACTGGTTTGAGGGAAGAGAGAGAGTGACTAAGAGAGTGAGAGAGGTCGTGAGAGAGGGTGAAGGACGGCAGAGCATCGGCGGCTAACCGGGAAACCTAGAAAAATAGGTAAGCTCGTGTGTGTTGGATTTTTGGGTTTGAATTTTGGGGCTTTGTAGCCATGTTCTGAGGCTATGGTTATGTTTACTGAGCTCATACGAGCTTGCAAGGACAAAAATGAGAGGAAAAGGACATAGGGAGTGGCTAGGATAAGGACTCAAAGTTTGGCCAAAACTTTGGAAGCTCATATCCTTTCAAACCATGTACTTTCTCTCAATTCTAGGTTCATATTTGGATTCATTGCCTCAAGTAGATAGATTTTGATATAAAGAATGTAAGATTTGGTTGAGAATTGAGAGAGTTAGGAAGCTTTGAAAAATCGGCCAATAATGGCAATTTTCAGACGGTCGGCTAGCGCGGCAGTGCACGCCAGCCGTCTTCTTAAGTGATCCGATGATGTCATCGAGTGATGTCACATGATGGTGTCAGCATGCCACATCATCGGATGAAGTCAGCAAAGTGCACGTGGTAGTGCCACGTTAGAACGAGACGTGGCGAGTGGTGCCACATGGCAGAGGGTGTCTTAGTGTGTCAGTGACACGTGGCAAAGGGTATCTGTAACGACCTGAACATTGTTTTATTGTAGTTTTTATTAATGAATGCAAAATGACCATTTTGCCCTTGGTAGGGAAAAAGTTGACTTTTGGAACAAGATTCTTTTTGGACTTTGACCTATGACCGTGATGTAGATCGGGACGTCACGAGTCCATAGACAGGCGGCACGTCTAAATCGGACATCGAACAGAAAAGATATAGTCACGAAATTAAAATCGGGAATTTAACGCCTCGAGATTCGAATTAATTAATGCTAAATTCTAATTGGGTGAGAAATGAAGTATGGGCCCTTGGATGAGTGACAAGTGTCACTCATCCCATTGGTGGCTTTCCCTAATTAGTGGATCTTGGTCTGATTCACCATTTATTTAATTCTTTTTCCCACATCTCTCTTGCTCCTATTCGATCATCTTCATCATTTTCATTTTCCTTTAACCTATGGACCCCATTACATACAAACACCATAACCGACCACCCCACCTTCATCTGTCACTGTGACCAACTGAGGGAGACAGAGAGGGTGTGACCTGAGAGACAAGGATGACGTGACGATGAGGCTGAGCAAGGCAGAGGTGAGAAAAACTCAAACTCGAAAACCCGTTTAAAACCTATTTTTGGAACTTGGGTGTTTAACGTTTAAGGATCAATATCGTTGTTTGGGTGTGATTCTATGGACCAGGACGAGTTCATTGGACATGGTTTCGAGGAAGGAGGCGGCCGAAATCCAGAAATATCAACGGGGGAAAACACGTCCACTGTTCAGAGATCGAAGGTACAAATCTAGCCCCTTTTTCCTAGTTTTAGTTGCATATCCATAGCTAGGACTAAGACGAAGGTATAGGAAGAAATTGCATCGAAAATGGTCAAGAAATGGCCAAACGGTGGCCGGGACAGAACAAGAGTCTGCGCTACCCGGTTGTAGGTCCACAGGTCAACCCTTTTTGAAGTAGGAGATGATGATGTCATCATGCTGACGTCATCATGTCAGACCTGCCAGACCTGTGACCAATCTTGGAGTGACACATGGCACTATTAAAGTCTGACATGTGTCAGACCTGACAAATATCAGGTGACGTCAGCAATAATGTCATGTTGACGTCACTACAGTTGACCAGCGTTAAATTTCCCTTTGACCAGCACATGGCGGCACCATTTTCAAGATTTTTACAATACGAATCCAATGGTGGTGGTTTCGTGTCGATTAGAGATCGTTAGGTTGGTCAAAATTGAGTTTAATGCCTCGGGAAGCGTGTTCGAGCGACTTTCCCGGGCCAGTACTGTTCTAAGGTCTTATGTTTGAACTTGTAGAGCCCATTAGTGACCTTTGGATGTGTTTGGACAGGTTTAGGTAGTTCTTTGAGCAAAGAGGATCGTGTGTGAGTAGGCTTTTGATTTCGAAATGATTGCATGCATAACTGTTTTTATTGTTTTACTTTACGATTGAGACTGGATGATTCTTGGTACTATTTGATGATGCTTTATACATATTATGATGTTTTGGGCATGAGACCCGTTTGGATATATATGAATCTATTTTCGAAGTTAAATAGGGATTTCTATGGAATTTAATAGTATTGCACTATGTATACCTACCTTATGATTACTGTCTTCATGGACGTCTCATAGTATCCTGGAGTAGTCTAGGTTGAATCGAGAGGTAGCTCACGATCAGGAGTGCATTTATGGATGATACCCCAAGGAAGGTCATTGACCTGAGGGTCGTTGACCTAGGTGGACCCTGGGAGACTTGGGATTGAGACCCCGAGTGGCACGCGTAGCCTTAGAACCGTGTAACACCCCGGAAATTCGAGGATTCCCATATTGTAATTTAATGTGTGATTTGACGATTTTACCCCTGTGAATGGTATGGTCAAATTGTTGACTTTTTGATTGATGAACTAAATGAACTTTTACCTATGACCGTGACGTGTTCGGGACGTCACGAGTTCATAGACAGGTGGCACGTCCAATTCGGACGATTAGGGTAAAAGTTATGACTTTCGGAAGTTCAGGGGCATTACCGTAATTTGGACTCTCGGGGGAAAATGTTGACTTTTCTTTTGACAACTAATTTTCAGTTGACTCAAGGACCGTTGGGTAGGCCTCGACGTCCTGAGTCCGTAGACAGGCGGCACGCCAAAATCGGACTTCGTACGAGGAAGTTATGGTCAGAAACGTGAATTCGGGAAGTTCGTGTCTCGGTTTTCGTGTCGAATATTATATTCAGGAAATCTGATTGGAGGACACCTGGTGAGTGACAAGTGTCACTCACCCATTGGCAAGATTGGATCAGATCCACTATTGGATTATTTAACATTTGAATCAGCTTTAAATTCCAGCCTTTGGATTGAAAACCCCAGATCTGATCTCAGCCCTTGATCTCATTCTGAGATTCAATCTGGGCCGTTCATTTCTTTGAGCAGCTTTCCCTCCATTTCTATATATTTCCTTACCCGACACCCACGTACTGCCCATTCCATAACATCACACCACAACTGCATCTGATCCTTATTCTGTGTGCCCTTGGGCTGGACGTGTGTGGCGGCAGGCGGCAGTGACCACGGCGGAGGACGGCGGTGAGGTAGGAACCGGGGAAAACCCGAAACGGTTTTAAAACCCAGAAATTGGTAACTTGAATTCCAACGTTTGGTTTTGGTTTTTATTTACCCTAATCAACTCTAGGAACTGTTAGGAACCTTTTGGGATCAATTGCGTGACCGGAGGTAGCCTGAACGGAGTGCAAACGGCGACGGGAACCCGGGTCTGTTTATCGAGGTGAGTCTTCGATTCAGCCCTTGTTTATTAATTTTAATTAGCTAGAACTATTTCTGGGATTAAGACGAGTAGTTAGGAACAAACCTGAACAAAAATGATTGAGAAATGGTGAAATGGTGACCGGGTCTTGATCGCGGGTCTGATCGACCCGAGTTGCAGGTATTCGGGTCAACCCGTCTGAGGACAGCGGTGATGATGTGGCACCCTGTCAGTCTGTCAGATGACGTGGACCAACCGTGAGCCGGCACGTGTCACATGTCAGTGCACAGTCAGCACTGACATGTCAGTGACGTGGACCAGTCAGGGACTGCCACGTGTCACTGACATGTCAGTGACGTGGACTAGTGCCGTGCTGACACGTGGCACATGTCAGATCTGACACGTGGTCTGACAGATCAGTATGGTGGACCAATCAGATGTTGACACGTGGCACCTGTCAGGGTCTGACATGTCAGACCTGACAGCTGTCAGATGACGTCAGCATGACGTCATGCTGACGTCAGCAGTGACGTCAGCAATGACGTCAGCAGGAACTGTTCCTGTGTTGACCGCCGCGTTGACCGGCGCGTGGGGGCGCGTGTGAACAGTGTTTCTGGTGGGACCACCACCATTCTTTAGGTTTCGACGATCCGGATCCAATGGCGGTGGTTTCGGGTCGATCAGAGATCATTAAGTTGGTCAAAATAAGGTTTATTGCCTTGGAAAGCGCGTTCGGGCGTCTTTCCCGGGCCGGTTTCGACCTAGGCTTTCATGGTTGAATGTTAGGGGTTTGTATTGATCTTTACGAATACTTTGGATATGACAGGGGTTGTGTAATCGTACCAGAACGAGGGTATACGTTCGGTTTTCGGCAGGACTGTACTGTGAGTGGGCCATTTTCTTAAACCCTTGTGTGCATAAATGTTTTCTGGTTTTATTATACTTATTCACATGCTAAAACAATGATGGTTTTGATGATATGGAAAATATGGTTATGGCACGTTTCACGATATTTGGGCTTGAGACCCGTCCGATGAAACTGAATGATTGGTTCGGATTCTATCTATGTATATATATGTTTGCATGTGGATATCAATAAAATGTATTTGTTACTGCACTGTATAGATCCTTCCATATTATATTGTCTCCTCCGGATGAGGTACCCCGGAGAGGTCACGGACGTCTAGAACGTCCAGCGTCTATGACGCTAAGCATCGGGGATGCTGTACCCGAACGGGGTTCGGGGAAAGAACTCGGAAATTGAGACCCGAGTGGCACGCGTAGCCTGTGATTGTGACCTTATTGGACGTCAGGGACGTCAGACATCAGGGATGTCGGGATTGGAGTGTATAGTGCAGTTGCTAAAATTATGGTTATGGTTATATTGTATGCCTTATGGTTCATATTATATGGTTTATGATTTTGAATTATGATGCACGCATGTTTGGAAAACGGAGGGGTAAATTATATGTTTTATTTATCAAACGATTTCATAAACTTGAGTTTCGGTCCACTCACCCTTAATGTTTTGATAACCCCTCCAGGTCGGGAAACTGAGGTAGAGGAGGAACCAGAGGCTGAGGCATAGATCTACTTCTGCGTACCTGAACCCCTGCTGGGCGGTGTACCCGCAGGTTTACTTTAGAGTCGTGCTCGCAAATTTGTAATTTTGGATTATATCCCTTGTCTGACATTCATTTAATTCGGATTTGATGTATGACTTTAATTTGGTTATTTATGCTTTTAAATGGTTTGAGGTTAAAATTGGTATGAATTTTTGGGTGTCAGACGGGAGCAGGGCACGTCCCCTTGTGGTCCCTGTGGGATCGGGGCGGGTCCTGTCAGCTTGGTATCAGAGCACTAGGTTGCGGTCAGTACTAGGGTATTGGTCTGCATGCTAGACTAGCGATTAGTACTAGTTACTTTTCGACTTTTAAGAATATTGTTTTCTGATCTATGCCTCTTAACAGTTGGTTATGCCTCCTAGGAGAATTCCTCATACTCGTACGGACGAGGATCTAGAAAGAAAGATGGAATGTGCGAGCATCGAAAGGGCTCAACGTTTGGGAGCCACTCCTTTCTGCGGGGGATCAAACCCCGAGGATGCTCACGACTGGATCACCAAGTGGGAGAGGATCTTCTCGGTGATGCACTGCCCTCCGGGTGAACGAGTGACTTTGGCGGCCTTCTTGCTGGAAGGAGGAGCCTACCAGTGGTGGCACGGACTCGAAATGTCTGGGTGGTCTGTCCATACCACTACCTGGGAAGCTTTCCGTTCCAGGTTTCTGGACCAATACTACCCGCGATCCTTTCGCGCGGTGCGGGAGGCGGAATTCCTGCGGCTGGAGCAGGGTGACATGTCTGTTTCAGACTACGAGCAAACTTTCGGGAAACTTTCCCGGTTCGCTGCCTCATTCGTAAGCACGGAGGAGGACAAATGTCAGCGGTTTGAGCTTGGACTCCGAGGGGAGATCCGGGCCAGTGTGACTGCTACCACTCATGCTTCTCTGAGGGATATGGTCGACGCAGCGGTGCGTGTCGAGGCCAGTCTGGCGGCACACCAATCACGACAACCTTCGGGGGAGGGGCGACGTCAGGATCGCCCACATCATGGGCCATCGGGCCGTAAGAACAACAGGGGAGGGAGCTACAGGGGAGCACCCTCATCCTTCAAGGGTCGTGGCTGGTCGGGTCGACGTGGAGGCTCTCAGGGCAGAGGATCTGGACACAACTCTGGGCAGCACTCATCTTGGAGCGGTGCATCTGGTGGGCATTCGGGCAGGCCAATGCCAGTAACTTGTTTTGCTTGCGGAGAGGAAGGCCACTATGCCTGTGATTGTCCGCAGTTGTCCAAGAACAACGACGCTGGGGGCTCGAGTGTGGTGCAGAGCACGGCTTCCCACACTAATGGAGGTCGCGGTCAGGGAGGTGACCGTGGTACTGGGCGTGGCGCGCGCGGGCGCGGACGGAACGGAGGGCCGAGGGCCTAAGTGTTTGCAATGACCCAGCAGCAGGCGAGGACTGCTCCAGGCGTGGTCACAGGTACACTACATATCTTTAATTTTCTTGTACGTGTATTAATGGATGCGGGGGCTACACATTCTTTTATTTCGAGGAGTTGTGCTGGTATGCTTGTTTGTGTGGTATCAGCCTTAGATTGCGAAATGGGTGTTGGCACCCCGATGGGTACCGTGTACCTCGTGAATCAGGTGATTCGGAGGTGCCCGGTAAGAATTGAGGATGTGGATTTACCAGCAGACTTAATTATTTTGGATATCCACGACTTCGATATAATCCTAGGGATGGATTGGCTGTCGGAGCACGGATCGCTCATCGACTGCTGTAGCAAGCAAGTAATTTTGCGGAGCCCGGGTTTGCCGGAAGTTATCTTTCAGGGGGAACGTGATGGTTCGCCTCCTGAAGTGATTTCGTCACTTACTGCTACCAAACTTCTACGGAAGGGATGCCAGGGTTATCTGGCGCATGTCGTGTCGGAACGGGTCGATACTCCGGTTATCGACGAAATACCGGTGGTCTGTGAGTTTCCGGATGTATTCCCGGAAGACTTACCTGGGTTGCCACCATCGCGGGAGATTGAGTTTACTATTGAACTACTCCCGGGTACCCGACCTATATCCCAGGCACCATACTGGATGGCACCGGCCGAGTTACGAGAACTCAAGACTCAATTGCAGGAGTTGGTAGATTTGGGATATGTCCGACCGAGTACTTCACCGTGGGGAGCACCGGTGTTGTTCGTAAAGAAGAAGGAAGGAAGTCTCCGTTTATGTATCGACTATCGACAACTCAACAAGGTGACACTGAGGAACCAGTATCCTCTACCCAGGATCGATGACCTTTTCGACCAGTTGCGGGGAGCTCAGTGCTTCTCGAAAATTGATTTGCGATCTGGGTATCACCAACTGAGGATTTCGGAGGAGGATATTCCGAAAACTGCTTTTCGAACCCGTTACGGGCACTACGAGTTCCTCGTTATGCCATTTGGTTTGACGAATGCTCCAGCAGCATTCATGGATCTGATGAACCGGGTCTTCCGACCCTACCTGGATAAGTTCGTGATTGTGTTCATCGATGATATTTTGGTATACTCGAGGAGTGCCCGTGCACATGAAGAACATCTACGGTTGGTCTTGGAGAGACTGAGACAAGAACAATTGTATGCCAAGCTGAGCAAGTGTCAGTTTTGGCTGAGCAGTATTGGTTTTCTGGGACACGTGATATCGACGGATGGGATTTGCGTGGATCCCCAGAAAACAGAAGCGGTGACCAACTGGGCTAAACCGACAACAGTGACCGAGGTGCGGAGTTTCGTCGGATTAGCGGGTTACTACCGGAGATTCGTGGAGGGTTTCTCCAAAATTGCTGCACCATTGACTCGTTTGACTCGGAAGGGAGTAAAGTTTATCTGGGACGAGCAGTGCGATCGGAGCTTTCAAGAGTTGAAAGATCGATTGACCACTGCACCTGTCCTTGCATTGCCGGATGACAGTGGGGAGTTTGTGGTCTTCAGTGATGCATCGCTGCAAGGTTTGGGCTGCGTGTTGATGCAAACTGGCAAGGTTATCGCCTATGCATCCCGGCAGCTGAAGACTCATGAGTTGAACTACCCTACCCATGATTTGGAGTTGGCAGCGGTGGTTCATGCTCTAAAGATCTGGAGACATTATCTATTCGGCGCAACGTGTCGGATTTACACCGACCACCAGAGTCTTAAATACTTATTCACTCAGAAGGAGCTCAACATGAGACAACGGAGATGGTTGGAGCTGCTGAAGGACTATGACTGTACGATCGAGTACCATCCGGGTAAGGCCAATGTGGTGGCGGATGCACTCAGCAGGAAATCAGCGGGAACTATTGCACACCTGGGGATGGTGTATCTTCCCTTGCTGGTGGAACTCCGGAAGGCGGGAGTTATTTTGGGTACGGACAAGCATGGAGCTTTGTTGGCCAGCTTCCATGTGCGACCAGTACTGATTGATCGGATCATTGAAGCACAACTTCAGGATCCGATACTCTGTATTTACAGAATTGAGGTCGATGCGGATGGGAGACAGGATTTTACCATCCGGGACGATGGAGCACTGGTGAAATTGGGCCGTTTGTGCGTACCTGCAGTGGCAGAGTTACGGGCCGAGATACTTGAGGAGGCCCACAGTTCGGCCTATGCTATGCATCCGGGAGGTACAAAGATGTACCGTACCCTCCGGAACCATTATAGGTGGCCAGGAATGAAGAAGGATATTGCTGAGTTCGTGAGCAAATGCTTAACCTGTCAGCAGGTTAAGGCGGAACGGCAGAGACCGTATGGGGCTATGCAGCCACTTCCGATTCCTGAGTGGAAGTGGGATCACATCACCATGGACTTCGTCTTTAAGTTACCGAGGACTCAGAGTGGAGTGGACGGAGTATGGGTGATCGTGGATCGGTTAACCAAATCAGCCCATTTTCTGCCAGTTCAGGAAACCTATAAACCTAACCGACTGGCTCAGTTGTTTGTGAAGGAAATCATACGACTTCATGGTACGCCGGAATCGATCGTGTCCGATCGTGATCCGCGTTTCACTTCCAGGTTCTGGCGGAGTTTGCAAGCTACTTTGGGAACAACCTTACGTTTCAGTACTGCTTTCCATCCACAGACCGATGGACAGTCTGAGAGAACCATTCAAACCCTGGAGGACATGATGAGGTCATGTGTACTACAGTTTCAAGACTCTTGGGATACTCATTTGCCATTGATGGAATTCGCTTACAACAACAGCTATCAGACAAGCATCGGGATGGCACCTTATGAGGCGCTGTATGGCCGATAGTGCAGGACACCTATCTGCTGGACGGAGGTAGGAGAGCGAGCGGCTGTAGGGCCGGAGATGATGGACTTAACCATGGAAACTGTTCGCGTGATCAAGGAGAGATTGAAGGTGGCACAGGATCGCCAGAAGAGTTATGCCGACCGACGGATTCGAGACTTGGAGTTTGAAGTGGGAGATTTTGTCTTCCTGAAGTTGTCTCCGTGGAAAGGGATTATCCGTTTTGGCCGACGGGGGAAACTGAGTCCGCGTTTTATCGGACCTTATGAAATCGTGGAGAGAATTGGCAGAGTTGCATACAGATTGGCACTACCTCCAGAACTATCAAGAGTTCACGATGTTTTCCACGTATCGATGTTGCGGATGTACGTACGTGATGCTTCTCATGTACTTAGGGAACAACCTGTTGAACTGCGGGAGGATTTGAGCTTTGAAGAACAACCAGTACAGATCTTGGATCGGAAAGACAAGGTACTACGACGGAAGACGATCCCTCTCGTGAAGATTCTCTGGAGAAACCAGAATGTGGAAGAAGCCACATGGGAGCCTGAGGCTCAGATGCGAGAACAATTTCCTCATTTGTTTCTTTGAAATTTCAGGACGAAATTTCTTAAGGGGGGAAGGTTGTAACACCCCGGAAATTCGAGGATTCCCATATTGTAATTTAATGTGTGATTTGACGATTTTACCCCTGTGAATGGTATGGTCAAATTGTTGACTTTTTGATTGATGAACTAAATGAACTTTGACCTATGACCGTGACGTAGTTCGGGACGTCACGAGTTCATAGACAGGTGGCACGTCCAATTCGGACGATCAGGGTAAAAGTTATGACTTTCGGAAGTTCAGGGGCATTACCGTAATTTGGACTCTCGGGGGAAAATGTTGACTTTTCTTTTGACAACTAATTTTCAGTTGACTCAAGGACCGTTGGGTAGGCCTCGACGTCCTGAGTCCGTAGACAGGCGGCACGCCGAAATCAGACTTCGTACGAGGAAGTTATGGTCAGAAACGTGAATTCAGGAAGTTCGTGTCTCGGTTTTCGTGTCGAATATTATATTCAGGAAATCTGATTGGAGGACACCTGGTGAGTGACAAGTGTCACTCACCCATTGGCTAGATTGGATCAGATCCACTATTGGATTATTTAACATTTGAATCAGCTTTAAATTCCAGCCTTTGGATTGAAAACCCCAGATCTGATCTCAGCCCTTGATCTCATTCTGAGATTCAATCTGGGCCGTTCATTTCTTTGAGCAGCTTTCCCTCCATTTCTATATATTTCCTTACCCGACACCCACGTACTGCCCATTCCATAACATCACACCACAACTGCATCTGATCCTTATTCTGTGTGCCCTTGGGCTGGACGTGTGTGGCGGCAGGCGGCAGTGACCACGGCGGAGGACGGCGGTGAGGTAGGAACCGGGGAAAACCCGAAACGGTTTTAAAACCCAGAAATTGGTAACTTGAATTCCAACGTTTGGTTTTGGTTTTTATTTACCCTAATCAACTCTAGGAACTGTTAGGAACCTTTTGGGATCAATTGCGTGACCGGAGGTAGCCTGAACGGAGTGCAAACGGCGACGGGAACCCGGGTCTGTTCATCGAGGTGAGTCTTCGATTCAGCCCTTGTTTATTAATTTTAATTAGCTAGAACTATTTCTGGGATTAAGACGAGTAGTTAGGAACAAACCTGAACGAAAATGATTGAGAAATGGTGAAATGGTGACCGGGTCTTGATCGCGGGTCTGATCGACCCGAGTTGCAGGTATTCGGGTCAACCCGTCTGAGGACAGCGGTGATGATGTGGCACCCTGTCAGTCTGTCAGATGACGTGGACCAACCGTGAGCCGGCACGTGTCACATGTCAGTGCACAGTCAGCACTGACATGTCAGTGACGTGGACCAGTCAGGGACTGCCACGTGTCACTGACATGTCAGTGACGTGGACTAGTGCCGTGCTGACACGTGGCACATGTCAGATCTGACACGTGGTCTGACAGATCAGTATGGTGGACCAATCAGATGTTGACACGTGGCACCTGTCAGGGTCTGACATGTCAGACCTGACAGCTGTCAGATGACGTCAGCATGACGTCATGCTGACGTCAGCAGTGACGTCAGCAATGACGTCAGCAGGAACTGTTCCTGTGTTGACCGCCGCGTTGACCGGCGCGTGGGGGCGCGTGTGAACAGTGTTTCTGGTGGGACCACCACCATTCTTTAGGTTTCGACGATCCGGATCCAATGGCGGTGGTTTCGGGTCGATCAGAGATCATTAAGTTGGTCAAAATAAGGTTTATTGCCTTGGAAAGCGCGTTCGGGCGTCTTTCCCGGGCCGGTTTCGACCTAGGCTTTCATGGTTGAATGTTAGGGGTTTGTATTGATCTTTACGAATACTTTGGATATGACAGGGGTTGTGTAATCGTACCAGAACGAGGGTATACGTTCGGTTTTCGGCAGGACTGTACTGTGAGTGGGCCATTTTCTTAAACCCTTGTGTGCATAAATGTTTTCTGGTTTTATTATACTTATTCACATGCTAAAACAATGATGGTTTTGATGATATGGAAAATATGGTTATGGCACGTTTCACGATATTTGGGCTTGAGACCCGTCCGATGAAACTGAATGATTGGTTCGGATTCTATCTAGGTATATATATGTTTGCATGTGGATATCAATAAAATGTATTTGTTACTGCACTGTATAGATCCTTCCATATTATATTGTCTCCTCCGGATGAGGTACCCCGGAGAGGTCACGGACGTCTAGAACGTCCAGCGTCTATGACGCTAAGCATCGGGGATGCTGTACCCGAACGGGGTTCGGGGAAAGAACTCGGAAATTGAGACCCGAGTGGCACGCGTAGCCTGTGATTGTGACCTTATTGGACGTCAGGGACGTCAGACATCAGGGATGTCGGGATTGGAGTGTATAGTGCAGTGGCTAAAATTATGGTTATGGTTATATTGTATGCCTTATGGTTCATATTATATGGTTTATGATTTTGAATTATGATGCACGCATGTTTGGAAAACGGAGGGGTAAATTATATGTTTTATTTATCAAACGATTTCATAAACTTGAGTTTCGGTCCACTCACCCTTAATGTTTTGATAACCCCTCCAGGTCGGGAAACTGAGGTAGAGGAGGAACCAGAGGCTGAGGCATAGATCTACTTCTGCGTACCTGAACCCCTGCTGGGCGGTGTACCCGCAGGTTTACTTTAGAGTCGTGCTCGCAAATTTGTAATTTTGGATTATATCCCTTGTCTGACATTCATTTAATTCGGATTTGATGTATGACTTTAATTTGGTTATTTATGCTTTTAAATGGTTTGAGGTTAAAATTGGTATGAATTTTTGGGTGTCAGACGGGAGCAGGGCACGTCCCCTTGTGGTCCCTGTGGGATCGGGGCGGGTCCTGTCAACCGTGACATTATTAGGCATCAGGGATGGTGGGGTTTGGTTTTACAGTGCACTATTATTATGTTTGTTTTTCCTATTCGGTTATATATGATTATTTGATTTCACGATACTATTACGATTATCTATGTTTTGACTCAATGCATGAAAGTTTGAAAATGGAGGGGTAAAACCTTATGATTATTATATTATTAAACTAGTTTTGGAAACATTGTTTATTTTCGGCCCACTCACTCTTTATTGTTTTATTGACCCCTCTAGGCCGTGCAAACGAGGTAGAGGAGGAGGACCCGGAGTTCGAGGCATAGATTTCGTAGTTGCACACCTGTACACCCTATTGGGTAGGTTGAGCACCATTTTGTAACCTGCCATTTGTGCTCGTATTTTGTATTTGTACTATCCCTCGTCTGACATTGTTAAACTCTAAACTCGTATGTTTGACTTTGTTTATTTTAATTCGAAGAACTTTAAGCCATTAAGGGTAATTTCGGTATTTTAGAGTTATTGTCATACGGGAGCAGGGCACATCCCCGTATGGTCCCAGGGGGATCGGGATAGGTTAGTGGTCAGGATACTGGGATAGTGGTTTGTGTAACGACCCGTCCCGGAAATTAAGGTTAAGATGGTGATTAGTAAAGGATTAGTGAGCTTAATCGGGGGTTAGTTGGTTCCGATAAGGTCGTTAGCCTAGAATGACGATTTTGCCCCCGGTTTGGGCAAAAAGTTGACTTTAGTTCGTGCGGTCAATTGGGTTTTGACCGATGACCAGGATGTAGTTTAGGACGTCACGAATCCGTAGACAGGTGGCATGACAGGACCCATCCCAATCCCCCCGGGATTTCCGTGGAATGTGCCCTGCTCCCGTCCAACAAGGGGTGTCAGACAAGGGATAACCACGAGCCACTGCCCAAACGGGGCTTCCAGAGTGCGCAAGGATCGATGGAGGAGGTGTGCAATGTCCCAGTCTCTGCTGCAATCGCATCCGTAATCAACCTGAAGGGCATTAAAACCAAAAGCTGTGAGTGGACAAAAACCAATAAGTTCATCAAATACATTTATAAGACATTTATGCCCTCCAATAAAAACGTATGCATGCCACGAAAACCAGTAACCAAAACGTTTGCTCAACCGAGCCATTAGGGCCTTAGCCCAAAAACCGTTAACCAAAAACCAAGTGTGGGAACTCAGCCCAAAACAGTGGAATATCACAACCATACATAAACAACCATGTGGGCCACCGCCCAAAGCCATAAATATAAATCCAAAAATCCAAAACCATTTAGGGTCCCCGACCCGACATACCATTTCATAACCGATAATCCATTTTCACCACATAACACATATCCAACCAAAAAGCCATTTCATAGATTCATTAATCCATATTTTACCATTACCATCACCAGCATCCCTGATGCTTAGCGTCCCAGACGCTTGACGTCCCTGACGTCATATCTCACGGTTTCGTAAGCTACGCGTGCTACCCGGGGTCTCTCCGGGTCCATATATCTGACATCCCTGATGTCTGACGTCCCTAACGTCAATCATAGCAATCCTGCTCCTGAGTCATCATACGGTCCGGCTGCTCCGTATAATGACCCCTCGCAGGCAATGCACCGTGACTTCCCCAGTGTCCCGGACATCTGGAGGAGACCATCATATATCCTTGTATCCAGATGGTATATGGAAAACAATTTTATTAAACCCTTTATCACATCATTACAATTGGGCCCTGCCCGAAATTTCCATAAAACCACGTAATTCCATTTAGGGTCCCTGACCCAAAATCACAATTATTAAACATAGGGTCCCTGACCCGAAATCACATTTATAATCCAACTGGGCCTCATGCCCGATTTTATGAACCACTGGGCCCTCGGCCCGATTTGTAAACCAACTGGGCCCGCAGCCCGACTTATAAACCCACTGGGCCCACGGCCCGAATTCGTAAATCAACTGGGCCCCTGGCCCGATAGCATAACTCAAAATGGGTCTCATCCCGATTTCATATCAACTAGGCCCCTGGCCCGATTTCATTAACTAGCTGGGCCCCCGGCCCGATTCTCAAATGGACTCCAAGTCCGAAATTTCCAAAACAAGTGGGCCTCAAGCCCGAGTTTATATTTCCAATTTCAAAACCATTTCATCATATTATATCCAAGTCATAAATATGGAAAATCCATGTAAAACCGGAAACCTCGATTTACGTGCAAGCACGTAAATCTCCTCGAAATACGTGAAACCGTACAATTTACCAACAACCAAACCAACATCATACAGTCACAACCATAATCCATATAAAACATTTAAGCATGATTAGAATTTATAAAACCAAAGTCCACTCACAGACCGTTTTAACGGTATGCCTCGATACGCATGCCACCGGCCCTCCCGGGCCACACCACTATCACCGGGACTCCCAATCCTGTCCAAATCACATTAGAGCGTTACTAACCTCATCATTAACATCCTATCAAAGTCCCGTAATTTTCCTGAATTTTTAACTATTTTTAAACTTGATTTAAAACCTTCGGACATCCCGAACAATATCGAGACGGTGTCCGATCGACACGAAACCAATTCCAAAATTTTCGTTACATCGAATAGATTAAAAGTCATGTTTTAAGTTTTCCCAAAATACCCTTCACGCGCCCCCACGCGCCAGGTCAACACTCAGGTCAACCTTGATGACGTCATGCTACAGTAATCGGGTTCTAAAACCGGGTCTGTAACCGGGTCGCCGTCGACCCACGGCTTGACCCGATCACAGATCGAGTTTCAGACCACCATTTTTGACGCGGTTTGATCCTATGGACTCGTCATAATCCCCTCTACGGTTTTGTGTCATCCAAACTAATTTTTAGGTTGATTAAACTACCTGAAAACCGACGGGAAAATCGGCTGAGAATTCAGGTCATCGTCTCCGGCGACTCGTCGAGATTCCGGCCGCGGTTCATGGTCCAAAATGGTCGTCTAGGTTCCTAGGACATGTTTCAGAAGTAAGCAACCAATTACAACGTCAAAAACCAGTGTTTCGAAACAAGGAAGAAAATCAAACCTTCTCGGGTTTCTGAGCATATCGCCGCCGTGTCGCTGCCGTGGCTCGTCTAGTCGTGGTCTGAGTCGTCCTAAGGTTCCAGTGATCCTTGCCCTAGGTTAGTTCGAGTCCTGATATGAAGCTTTGGATGTTTGGACGATTTTGGCTTGATCGGGTTGTTTGGTTTCCTTCTCGGGTCTGGGAGGTTTCCGGCCATGCAGGGCGGCCGTGAGGTGGTGGCCGGCGTCTGGAGGTGGCTGGGGTTCGTCTAGTACCGTCTGGTGTGTGAGTTGAGGCTGAGATGTGGTGAGGTGTTTGTTCAAGGGAGGAAACCGTGCTCACGGTTTTGAGGGAGAATGAAAATGTGAGTGTTTGGGTTGATGGGTTTAAATCAGAACATGCATAAGAGATCAACGGCTAGGATCCAATCTGAGTATAGGATGAAGGGTGGGGATTTAAGGAGAGAAAATGATTAATTAACCCAAATGGCCAGCAAAGATCCTTGATTTAGGGAATGAAGGGGATGATGACATGTGTCACACATCAAGGGTCCAGATTGGTTTGGGATTAGGGTAATCAGATTTTATTATTATATTATTATTTTATTCTGAGTCTCGGTTAATCGAGTTTACTTCCGTGACCATAACTTCGTCGTCGAATCTCCGATTTCGGCATACCGCCTGTCATTGGATTCGTATCGACGATATCTACGTAACAGTCCTTGGCTCTCGTCCATCGGACCTCCCGGTCAAAAAGTCAACATTTGACCCCAATTGACCAAAATTACCAAAATACCCCTAAACTTCCGAACATCATAACTTTCTCCTCGGATGTCGGAATCGAACGTGCCACCTGTCTATGCACTTGTGACGTCCCGAACTACGTCACGGTCATCGGTCAAAGTCCGTTTGACCGCCCGATCAAAAAGTCAACATTTTGCCCACGACCAGGGGCAAAACGGTCATTTTGCACATTTGTCCGATTCCGCCCTACTAACCACCGTTCAACCTCACTAATCAAGATTAGTTACTAATCTAATCCCGGAATTCGGGACAGGTCGTTACATGGCACACCCGATTCCGGCATCCGAGGAGGAAGTTATGATGTTCGGAAGGTTGAGGGCATAACCGTAATTTGGTTAAACTAGGGGGAAAAGTTGACTTTTCGTACGATCGGGTTTTGACTTGTTGACCTAGGATCGTTAGATAGATCTCGTCGTCCTGAGTTCGATGATAGGTGGCACGTATTCATCGGACTTACGATATGTGAGTTACGGGTCTAGAAAGGTAGTGGCAAGATCGTAATTTTGGTTTAAAAAGAAGGGCAGTTTGGTCTTTTGCACATGGGGATTTGTGCAACAGAGAGGGACAATGGAGGGCTGAGATTGAGCCACATGGGAGAGGAATTGTGGGATGGTGACACGTGTAGGAGGGCTAGAGGATTCTAGCATACACGGTCCAATTATTTGGGGTAATCGTGTACCCGTGTGTGTGTGTGTTTGTGTTCGAAGAACAGAAAACAGAGGGAGGAATTGAGAGGAAATTGAGAGGTGATCGTGAGGGTTGGTGAGTTTTATGAGTGTGTGAGAGTGACCAGAGAGTGAAAGGGAGTTAGTGAGGAGATTTGGAGGTCCAGTGGCTGTGTGTGTGTGAGAGGTGAGCCACGGGAAACTAGCGGGAAAACAGGGAGGAAGTGAGTGATCGTGGTGGTGGTGTGGCCGTGTGCGGTGTAATTGGACTCGACGTGGAACAAGGACGACTCTGTGGACTTCAGGGAGTGCGGCGATGAGCAAGGTGGCGGTCGACGGCAGGCAATTCCTTCTCCATGTGTAAGTGCTCTGTTTTGCCGTAATTTTCAAATTGGAAAGTCATGGCTTTTGGGGTTGAATCGAGGAGTCCAGTGAAGTCTAGGGGACTCAGTAAGGTCCTAGGTAGCTGCTGGTTGTGCAGCCGTGACGGAGGAGTGCACGGCGGAGGCTAGAACGACGGAGAGTACCCTGTGTTCTCTGTTTTTCCGTTTTTGCTTCAGACGTTGCGTCGTGGGTTTAGAGTACGAGTCGAGGGTTCTGTTGGTCCTAGTCGACTTCTTAGGTCCTTAGGAACCGTCTACGGTGGTTGTCGTGGCGGGGGAAGACCTGGGTGGCAGGAGAAGAGAACAGGGGAAGAGTACGGGTTTCTGTTCGCGCTTGAGTCGATAGGTTTTAGGCTGAGTCGAGGTGTGTGGAGTAGGGGAAAGGGTAGCCTAGGTCTGGACGAAGCCGTTGGTGCAGAGATGAGTCGATTTGGTGGACGGAAGGCAGAGAACCGGTCACGCCGGTTCGAATTGCAGCAACTGTGTCGAACCGGGTCGACCAGAGGTAGACGAAGGCACTGTAGCTGGCGCGTGAAGTCCACGCGCAGCCACTTTGGGCGGCGCGTGGAGGCGCGTGCTGTGGCGGCTGGGAAAACGGTCAACATGGTTTTTAGTCTAGGTGTTGTGACGAGTCTAATAGGATTAGTTTCGGGTTTTTCGGACGTCGTTTGAAGTTAGTTCCGCGAGGTCGAAGGTTTAGGGTTCCGGTTCGTTACGTTTAGGACCCGAGGATTTTTGGGGAAAATTAGGTGGACCTTCGTAGATGTGTTAGTAACGTACTTTGACGGTTTTTGGCAGGATCGGGGACTTCCCGAGGAAGCTGAGGAACGTACGAGACGTTCGGGACGCAATTGAGGGCTCGGTACTGTGAGTGGACCCTTTCCTTAAACTTGAACATGCATAACTGTTTTTCTATAATTGTTTTATAGTTTAAATCATGATTTTATTTTAAAGTTGAAAAGTGGATTTCGGATTTGGGTTCGGAATAACGGTTTTGGATGCCGGAAGGGCATCAGACCGGTGATTTCGGATTCGAGTTTGGATGTGGATTGAGAAATTATTTTCAAACGGTTTTGGATTGGATTTGCTGGATCTGGTTATTGGGTTTAAAGACACGGATATTGATTGACGGGGGACGGGTCCGGATTGGGTTTAAAGACCCGGATTGAGTTTAAAGACTCGGGTGTTTAAAGACTCGGATATATTGATATTTCCCCCGTAGACCTGTTGAGTTTAAAGACTCGGGAGTTTAAAGACTCAGATATTATTGAAGCCTGGATTGAGTTTAAAGACTCGGGAGTTTAAAGACTCGGATAGATCCAGCAGGTTTGATCGGATAATGATGACTTGATATTCATGGTTTATGATACGGTTTTATGATGCTTATGCTATGATTTCTATAACTGTCTTTTATAGTGTTTCTGTTTTTATGATGAGGTTTACGTGAATTATAACTGTTTTAATAACTAGGTTATGCATGTGGTTTCAAAACAGAGGGCCAAACCCGGTTTTCTTATAAATGGTTTTGGTAACTTTTCTTTTATTCTGGTCCACTCACACTTTTCTGGTTTTAAATTGCCCTCCAGGTCGTGGAGCTAGCGCGAGGTTTCGGCGTGGAGGTTTCGATTCTGTGGATAATTCTCCTGCGTCTGACTGAGTATTTTGGTGGTTTCGAGTGAGTTTACTTTAGTGTTGTGTTGGGGAGTCAGACGGGAGCAGGATTTACCTCGGGTTTCGGGGTGAAACCAGGGTGGGTCCTGACAGTTTGTACTTTGTACACTAACGTTTTAGATGTTATTTAACTATTATATGCCTCTTAACAGTTGGTTATTCCTCCGAGACGCGATCCTCGAGCACAGAATGAGGAAGAGTTTGGGAGAGAAATGGAAAGTGCAAGCATTGAGCGAGCACATCGATTAGGAACTATGCCTTTTAGCGGGGAATCAGACCCCGAGGAGGATCAATAGTGGATTGAGCGATGAGAACGGATCTTTACGGTGATGCATTGCCCACCTGAGGAGCGTGTCGTATTGGCTAATTTTCTGCTCGATGGTGGTGCGTACTGGTGGTGGCAGGGACTGGTGATAACGGGTTGGATCGTCCACACTGTTACTTGGGAGGTCTTCAGGGAGCGGTTCCTCGACTAGTACTACCCGAGATCTTTCCGCAATGCCCGTGAGAAAGAGTTTCTGCAGCTCCAGCAGAGGAGCAAAACCGTAGCTGAGTACGAGCAGTCTTTCTTGTCACTGTCTTGTTTTGCTGAAGCCTTTGTGAGTACTGAAGAAGATAAATTTTGATGCTTCGAGTTGGGACTCAGGGGAGACATCCAGGCTATTATGATTGCCCCACTTTATACCACTCTAAGAGGTTTGACGGAGGTCGCAGCGCGTGTTGAGATCAGTTTATTGGTGCAGGAATAGCGGACTTCCAGCGAGGCATGACGTCGGGATCATCCATACCTTGGACCTTCGGGCCATCGGGGATCGAAGGGAGGATATTATGGAGGAGCTTTTTCATCTAGTGGCCACGAATAGTTTGGCCGTTATGGGAGCCCTCATCGATCGGGAATGAGGTCCGGTTCCTGGCAACATCGGACATCTATGAGTGATTCATCTAGTGGATCTTCCGGCAGGCAAAGGGTTGTGACTTGCTTCGCTTGTGGAGGATCTGGACATTATGCTTCTAAGTGCCCATCCGTGACTGGAGGTAGTAGTACAGTGCAGAGTTCGGCTTCTAACACTACTGGTGGTCGAAGGTAGAGTGGAGCACATAGTGGTGATAGAGGAGCATAAGGACGTGGCTAGCCGACTGAGACCATAGCTCGAGTTTATGCAGTTACCCAGCGTCAGGCCAAGACAGCTCTGGGTGTTATGATAGGTACTCTTACTATATCTAGTATTGATGTTCGTGCTTTGATGGACTCTAGAGCTACACATTCATTTATTTCACGGAATTGTGCTAGTTTGTTGGGTCGCGAGGTATCAGCACTTGAGGAGGATTTGGGTATGGGTACACCGATGGGGGTTGTCTACCGAGTGAACCAGATTCTGGATGATTGTCTAGTGGAAGTGGAAGGCGTGGAATTTCTGGCTAATTTGATTATTATGGATCTACTTGACTTCAACATTATACTAGGAGATGACTGGCTGTCGGACCACTATACTATTATGGACTGTTGCAACAAGCGACCTTACGGAAACCGGGTTTACCGGAGGTGATTTTTCAGGGAGACCGGGGAGTCTCGCCACCTGAGGTAATTTCCGCACTTACAGCTACTAAACTATTACAAAAGGGTTGCCTGGGTTATTTAGCCTATGTTGTGGAGACGCGTGAGGATTCTTTGGGAGCTGAGGATATTCCGGTGTACGGGAATTTCCTGATGTGTTTCCAGAAGAATTACCTGGTTTACCACCACAGCATGAGATTGAGTTCACGATTGAACTACTTCCTAGGACGCGACCGATATCGCAGGTGCCGTAGAACTACCCCACTCATGATTTGGAGTTGGCGGCAGTGGTGCATGCTTTGAAGATTTGGAGACACTATCTTTATGGAGAAACTTTCACGATCATCACCGACCACCAAAGTTTAAAACACTTGTTCACGCAGAAAGAATTAAATCTGAGACATAGAAGGTTGTTGGAGTTGATTAAGGACTACGACTACACGATTGAATATCGTCCATGAAAAGCGAATGTAGTGACGAATGCACTTAGTCGGAAGTCGGCAAGTTCGATTGCACACTTGAGGATGATGTGTCTTCCTTTGCTTGTGGAATTCCAGAAGGCTGGAGTCATGCTGGGAATGGATGATCAGGGAGTCTTATTGGCTAGTTTTTATGTACGACCAATTCTGATCGAATGGATCATTGAGGCTCAGTTTCAGGATCTTACCATGTGTGTTTATCGGATTAAGGTTGAGGCAGGTGAGCGACATAATTTTTCCATCCGAGGCGATAGAGCTCTAGTGAAACAGGGTCGTATGTGTGTACCTGCAGTGGCAGAGCTTAGAGCGGAGATCTTAGAGGAGGCCCATAGTTTAGCCTATTCTATGCATCTGGGAGGGACAAAGATGTACCGCACCCTCTGGGATCACTATTGGCGGGCTGGAATAAAGATGGATATTGTTGAGTTTGTGAGTAGATGTTTGACTTGTCAACTGGTTAAGGTGGAACGGCAGAGACCTTACGGGGCGATGCAGCCATTTCCGATTTTGGAGTGGAAGAAGGATCACATCACTATGGACTTCATGTTCAAACTGCCTTAAACTCGGAGTGGTTATGATGGAGTCTGGGTATTAGTGGACAGATTGACGAAGTCAACACATTTTATACCTATGCGAGAGACGTTCAAGCCTAATTGATTGGCTCAATTGTTCGTCGATGAGATTATGAGACTTCTTTGTACACTGGAGTCAATAGTTTTGGATCGAGATCCACGTTTTACTTCGAGATTCTGGCGGAGTCTACAGAAGGCTCTGGGTACGAACCTTCATTTCACCACAACTTTTCATCCCCAAACTGACGGTGAGTCTGAGAGGATTATCCAGACACTAGAGGATATGATGAGGGCTTCTACATTGCAGTTCCAGGATTCTTGGGATACGCATTTGCCTCTGATGGAATTTTCATACAATAACAGTTATCAGGCTAGCATTGTGATGGCACCCTATGAGGCACTGTATGGTCGACAGTGCAGAACACCTGTTTGTTGGACAAAAATAGGTGAACAGGCAGCTTCAACGTTGGATTTGATGGATATAACCCAAGAGAAGGTTCGACTCATTAAAGAAAGGTTGAAGGCGGCACAAGATCGCCAGAAGATTTATGTCGATAGACGGATCAGGGATCTGGAGTTCGAAGTCGGAGATTGGGTATTCTTAAAGTTATCACCATGGAACGGAATTGTGAGATTTGGTTGATGTGGAAAGCTGAGTCCCCATTATATTGTACCTTATGAGATTATTGAGAGGATCGATTCAGTAGCTTTCTGATTAGCTTTGCTTCAGGAACTTTCCAGGGTGCATGAAGTGTTTCACGTGTCGATGCTCCAAAAATACGTGCGGGAGGAATCACATGTCTTTCCGAAACAACCATTGGAGTTGAGGATTGATTTGAGTTTTGAGGAACAACCAGTGCAGATTCTAGATTGAAAGGACAAGGTTTTGATAAACAAGACGATTCCTTTGGTAAAAGTGTTATGGAGGAATCATGACGTGGAGGAAGCCATGTGGGAGCTAAAAGATCAAATAAGGGAGCAACATCCGCATCTTTTTGAGTAAGTTCGAGGACGAAATTTTTATAAGAGGGGTAGATTGTAACGACCCGAGCATTATTTTATTGTAATTTTATTAATTAATGCAAAATGACCATTTTGCCCTTGGTAAGGAAAAAGTTGACTTTTGGACCGGGATTCTTTTTGGACTTTGACCTATGACAGTGACGTATGTCAGGAGGACATCACAAGTCCATAGGCAGGTGGCATATCAAAATAGGACGTCAGACGAAAAAGATATGGTCACAGAATCGAAATTGGGAATTTAACGCCTCAAGATTCGAATTAATTAATGTTAAATTCTGATTGGGAGAGAAATTAAGCGTGGGCCCTTGGATGAGTGGGAAGTGTCACTCATCCCATTGGTGGGTTTTCCCTAATTGGTGGATCTTAGTTTGATTGGCCATTTATTTAATTCTTTTTCCCACATCTATCTTCCTCTCATTTGATCATCTTCATCATTTTCATTTTCCTTTAACCCGTGCACCCCATTACATACAAACACCATAACCGACCACCCCATCTTCATTTGTCACTGTGACCAACTGAGGGATACTAAGAGGGTGTGACTTGAGAGACAAGGACGACGTGAGGGTGAGGTTGAGCACGACGGAGACACGGCAGAGGTGAGAAAAACTCAAACTCGAAAGCCCGTTTAAAACCCATTTTTGGAACTTGGGTGTTTAAAGTCTAAGAATCGATGTAACACCCCGGAAATTCGAGGACTATGATAATGTAATTTAATGTATGAATTGACGTTTTTACCCTTGTGATTGGTATGACCAAATTGTTGACTTTTTGATTTGAGGGTCAAATGGACTTTGACCAATGACTGTGACGTAGTTTGGGACGTCACGAGTCTATAGACAGGTGGCACGTCCAATTCGGACGATCAGGGTAAAAGTTATGACTATCAGAAGTTCAGGGGCGTTATAGTAATTTGACGATAGGGGCGAAAATGTTAACTTTTCGTTTGGGAACTAATTTTCACACGACTCGAGGACCGTTAGGTAGGTCTCGACGCCTTGAGTCCGTAGACAGGCGGCACGCCGAAATCGGACTTCGTATGGCTGAGTTACGGGTCTAGAAAGTAAGGGGCAGTTTGGTAATTATTGAACTAGGGGCATTTTGGTCATTTTACCCCTAGTTACTGTAGCAACCGCGGGGGACCATGGGCAGCACCACCATGTGTGGTGTTTCAGTGTGCAATTGTTTATGCAAGTGTGTGCTGGAAAGAAATGGATGTCTAATGCTTTAGAACGTGGACTGATTCATCCACCCAGCAAAGGCTACATAGTTTAATTCGATCGAAGCTTTTTCGGGGAACAAATCTCAGTGGACAGATTGGACTTCCACCAGCCTCTGGGACGGTTTAAGTTGTTTAAAACTGATTAGGAATTGAATGAGTTTCACTCTGCCGTTGAAAGAATTGAGAATAGGTGAGGAACCAGAGAGAAACCATTTCGGGAAAATTTGGAGGGAAATCGGGTTTTCAATTTCTGGTGACTGTTGGACCAAACCAAGGCCTGGTTTAGTCTTCTGGGAGTATTTAGAACTCAACCACATCAAAATCGAGGGGAACCAGCCACGGTTGAGCTGGGACAGAGGCTGCCGTTTTCAGAGAAATTTCAGAGCTTGGGACGACAACCTTCAGGTACTTTCAGGCACAATTGATCATTCATTTTAGTTCGTTTTGATCCTATTATGCTTCTTGTGAAGTTAATTGGAGAATGGGTTTGAAACTAGGGAGTTCTTGTGATTGACCCGTTTGGTTGATCGCGGGTCGATGGGTCGATTGGGGACTTGTCGAGGCTGATTAGTGTCTCAGAACTTAAATTGGAAGAATAATAAACATGTTAGGATCAAATTGGATTGAAATCGAGTAGGAATTGATGGGTAATCAACCGGGTCAAGCCGCGGGTGGCAGGCCCGTATTACAGATAAACGGGTGAAGGTGGTGACACTATAGCTACAGTGTCAGGCGCGTGACTTTCACGCGCAGCCACTTTGGGCGGCGCGTGAGGGCGCGCTGAACCTTATCTCCGATCACGATCAATATGACTTTTGTTCCTCTCATCATTTTGAACATTTTTGATGAATTAACCATGTTGATCTGAGATAGTTTGGGGAGGGTCAGTTTAGGGCCGGTTGTCTCGGGAAACGTATTGGACGGTTTCCCCGAGCTGGTTTTTGTTTCGGACCTTTTGGATAAATATGTAAGACTAATAGTGACCCTTACGTGTGATTTGGACTGACAGGAATTGTACGATAATCGCGGTACATGTTCATACGCGCAGGTTCACCGCGGGATCGTACAATGAGTGGGCCCGATTTCATTAAACCCTTGCATGCTTAAATGTTTTCTGATTTACTTACATATTCACATGCTGGAATCATGAAACGGTTTTGATGATATTGAAATTATGGTTATGGCACGTTTAACGGTATTTGGGTTTGAGACCCGTCTGATGAAACTTAAAGATCGGTTTGGATTTTATCTATGTATATATATGTTTTGCATGTGGATATCAATAAAATGTATTTGGTACTACACTGTATAGATCCATTCTTATGATACGGTCTCCTCCGGATGTGGTACCCCGGAGTGGTCATAGCGCATTGCTTGCGAGGGGTCATTCTATGGAGGAACCGGACCGTAAAATGACTCAGGAGCAGGATTGCTTATTGGACGTCAGGGACGTCGAGCGTCTAGGACGCTAGGCATTTGAGATGCCGTACCCGGACAGGGTTCGGGGATTGGACTCGGAATTGAGACCCGAGTGGCACGCGTAGCCTTGAGACTGTGACCTTATTGGACGTCAGGGACATCAGACATCAGGGATGTCAGGATTGGAGTGTATAGTGCAGTGGCTAAAATTATGTTTATGGTTTTATTACATGCCTTATGGTTCATACTATATGATTTATGGTTTTAAATTCTGATGCATGCATGTTTGGAAAACGGAGGGGTAAATTATATGTTTTACTTATTAAATGGTTTTATAAACTTGAGTTTCGGCCCACTCACCCTTAATGTTTTGGTAACCCCTCCAGGCTGTGCTACTGAGGTAGAGGAGGATCCTGAGGCTGAGGCATAGATCTACTTCCGCGTACCTGATCTCCTATTGGGTGGTTTGCCCGCAGGTTTATTTTAGAGTCGTGCTCGCAACTTGTAATTTTGGATTTCATCCCTTGTCTGACATCTGTTTATTTCGGATTTGATGTAAAACTTTAATTTGGTTATTTATGCATTTGAACGTTTGAGGTTAAAATTGGTATGTTATTTTGGGTGTCAGACGAGAGCAGGGCACGTCCCCATGTGGTCCCATGGGGATCGGGGCGGGTCCTATCAATCGATTTCATTTTTTGGGTGTGATTCAATGGACCAGGACAAGTTCATTAGACGTGGTTTCGAGGAAGGAGGTGGACGGAATCCAAAGATATCGACGGGGGAAAACACGGCCACTGTTCTGAGATTGAAGGTACAAATCTAGCCCGTTTTCTCTAGTTTTAGTTGAATAGATCCATCGCTAGGACTGAGACGAAGGTATAGGAAGAAATTGCATTGAAAATGGTCAAGAAATGGCTAAACGGTGGTCGGGTCAGAACGCGAGTCTGCGCGACCCGGTTGTAGGTCCACTAGTTAACCCATTCTGAGGTAGGAGATGATGACGCCATCATGTTGACGTCATCATTTTAGACCTGTGACCAATCCTAGAGTGACATATGGCACTGTTAGAGTCTGACATGTGTTAGACTTGATAGCTATTAGGTGACGTCATGCTGACGTCAACACAGTTGACCAGCGTTGACTTTCCCTTTGACCGGTGCGTGGGGGCGCATGAGGGGGAATCTCGAGGTGGGACCGACACCATTTTCAAGGCTTCGATGGTAGGAATCCAATGGTGGTGGTTTCTTGTCAATCAGAGATCGTTAGGTTGGTCAAAATTGGGTTTAATGCCTCAGGAAGCATGTTCGAGAGGCTTTCCCGGGCCGATACTATTCTAAGGTTTTTTGTTTGAACTTGTAGAGCCAATTAGTGACCTTTGGATGTGTTTGGACAGGTTTAGGGAGTTCAATGAGCAGCGAGGACCATGTGTGAATGGGCTTTTGATTTCGAATGATTGCATGCGTAACTGTTTTTACTCTTTTACTTTATGATTGAGATTGGATGATTCTTGGTACCATATGATGATGCTTTATACGTATTATGATGTTTTGGGCATGAGATCCGTCTGGATATATATGAATCTGTTTTCGAAGTTAAACAAAGATTTCTATGGAATTTATTAGTATTGTACAATGTATACCTACCTTATGATTATTGTCTCCTCTGGACGTCTCGTAGTATCCTGTAGTAGTCACGGGCATTGCCTGAGAGGGGTTGACCCGAAGGGTAGCTCACGATCAGAAATACAGTTATGGATTATATCCCCAGGGAAGGTCATTAACCTAGGTGGACCCTGGGGAGACTTGGGATTGAGACCCTGAGTGGTAGGCGTAGCCTTAGGATCGTGACATTATTAGGCATCGGGGATGCCAGACATCAGGGATGTCGGGGTTTGGTTTTACAATGCATTATTATTATGATTTTTTTCCCTATTCTGTTATATATGATTATATGATTTCACGATACTATTACGATTATCTATGTTTTGACTCAATGCAAGTTTGAAAACGGAGGGGTAAAACTTTATGATTATTATATCATTAAACTTGTTTTGGAAACATTGTTTATTTTTGGCCCACTCACACTTTATTGTTTTATTGACCTATCCAGGCCGTGAAAATGAGGTATAGATTTCGTAGTTGTGCACCTGTACACCCTGTTGGGTAGGTTGAGCACCATTTTGTAACCTGACATTTGTGCTCGTATTTTGTATTTGTACTATCCTGGTCTGGCAGTGTTAAACTCTAAACTCGTATGTTTGACTTTGTTTATTTTAATTCGAAAAACTTTAAGCCGTTAAGGATAATTTTGGTATTTTAGATTTATTGTCAGACGGGGGCAGGGCACATCCCCGGATGGTCCCAAGGGGATCAGGATAGGTCTTGTCAGTGTCATAGTGTGTCAATGACACGTGGCCAGGGGTGCCACGTCAGCAACTGACGTTAGCATTGACTAGTGTTGACTTTTGTTGACCCAAATTTGACCAACGCGTGTGGACACGTGGGTACAAATTCCGAGGTCAGGTTGTTCTTGTTCGAAAAGTTTCGATGTTTTGAATCTAATGATGATGGTTTCAGGTCGATCGTAGATCGTTTGGTTAGTGCTTTGGAGGTTTTAGCCTTAGGAAGTGTAACGACCCGTCCCGAATATCGGGATTTAATAATATTTAATTGTGATTCACTAATCTGGGATTAGTTGGGCGATTTCGGACGAATTGTGCAAAATGACCGTTTTGCCCCTGGGCGTGGGTAAAACGTTGACTTTTAATTCGGATGGTCAAATGGACTTTGACCGATGACCGTGACGTAGTTCGGGACGTCACGAGTTCATAGACAGGTGGCACGTTCGATTTCGACATTCGCAGAGAAAGTTATGAGGTTCGGAAGTTGAGGGGTATTTTGGTAATTTGGCTTATTAGGGGCCAAATGTTGACTTTTTGACCGGGATGTCCGATGGCCGAGGGCCAAGGACCGTTACGTAGGTTTCGTCGATACGAATCCAACGACAGGCGGCATGCCGAAATCGGAGATTCGACGACGAAGTTATGGTCACGGAAACGAATTTACGAACCGAGGCTCCGATTAAAATAATAATATAATAATGAACAGTACCCGGTGACTGAACACACTTGGATGAGTGACAAGTGTCACTCATCCCCTAAAATCAGGCATTAAACCAGATCCCATGTTTTTGGGAAGACACAATTATGATGTTTAATTAATTAATTAATCCTAATTATCTTTAATTCCACCATTAATCTCCTTTGTTCTTCAAACCGTGTAAAATTTGGGAAGAAAATTGGAGAGTGTTAGCTGCCATCTCTAACTGGTTTTGAGGGCAAAATCGAGTGCTTGTTGAGGCTAACTCAACTGGGTAAACACGAGAGTTTGAGAGTGAGCTGGGAGCTGGAATTCGAAAATATGGTTTTTGGGAGGAAAAATCGAATTGGAAGAATTGAGCCGTAAGGAGTGGAATTGAAGCTAGAGTTAGCTTCCTGAGGTTGAGACGAGTGGAACCAGATCAAAAACGAGAGGAATTGGTGCTGTTTTGCCTCTGAACGAGCTTGGTGACAGAGGAAGAAAATCGGGGTTGTGTCGTGATCTTGGAGCGATCAAATGGTGTAATTGATGTGGGGATTATGTTTCTAAGGATCCCACGGTGCTTCTGGGTCCATCAATTGGAAGAAACCGTTGGAAATTGGCTGACTTCCATGGTTGCACAGTGACGGCTGTTTTTCGAGGAATGGAGTTTGAGTCGTGGAGTTTGAGCCACGAATTGATCCAATTGAGCTGGGGGAAAGGTTTACCTGTGATCAATGAAGCTTCTTGATGAATCAATTTGGGGAAATCGTGTGGAATTGAGGGAGTTCGAATGATGAACAGTGGCCGGAGGTCCTTCGATTGTTCATCCTTGATCGTGAGGAATTAGGTAATGTTTCAAGTAATTGTTGTTACACAACCCTAATTGAACTTATAACGAAACTAATTGAATGCTCAATTGATGGAATCAGTGTCGAATTGGTAGGATTGGAACCGGATCCTATCGCGGGTTTTTCAACCCGTTTACCAGAGAAACGGGCGAGGATGGTGACTGTAGCAGTCACTGTAGCAGGCGCGTGGCTTTCACGCGCAGCCACTCACGGCGGCGCGTGACGGCGCGTGGGCACGAATCTCGAGGTGAGGTCAACATGACTTCTGTCCTATTTAATGTAACGAACATTTTGGAATTGGTTTCGTGTCGATCGGACACCGTTTCGTTATTGTTCGGGATGTCCGAAGGTTTTAAATCCAGTTTAAAAATACGTAAAAATTCGGGAAAATTTCGGGACTTGAATAGGATGTTAATGATGGGGTTAGTAATCCTCTAATGTGATTTGGACAGGATTGGGAGTCCCGGTGATAGTGGTGTGGCCCGGGGAGGCCTATGGCACGCGTATCGAGGCGCTCGGTTAAACGGTCTGTGAGTGGACATTGGTTTCATAAATTCGATGCATGCATAACTGTTTTATGATTGTTATATTTATGATTAAATGATTTACTTTGGATATCGGTGAATTTAAAATGATTTCACGTATTTCGAGGTGAATTACGTATTTGCACGTAAACCGAGATTTTCTGGATTTTCACCGATTTCCATAAATGTGGTTGAATATGATGTCATGAAACGGTTACGAACTTAAATAATGTAAAATCGGGCCAGGGGCCCAGTTGAACTATGAAATCGGGCCAGGGGCCCAGTTAACATGTGGATCGGGCCAGGGGCCCAATTAACTTGTGGAATCGGGCCAGGGGCCCAGTTGATTTCTACACGTGATTGCGGGTCGGGGACCCTAAAATGGAATTGAATAAATGTTTCCTGGTTTACATTTTATATATGTTCACATGCTGGAATCTATAAATGGTTTTGATGATATTTCGGTTATGGCACGTTTCACGGTATTTGGGCATGAGACCCGTTTGATGAAACGTAACGAATGGTTCGGATTTTATCTATGTATACCTATATGTTTTGCATGTGGATATCTATAAAATGTATTTAGTACTGCACTGTATAAATCCTTCCATATTATATTGTCTCCTCCGGATGAGGTACCCCGGAGAGGTCACGGACGTCTAGTACGTCCAGCGTCTATGACGCTAAGCATCGGGGATGCTGTACCCGAACGGGGTTCGGGGATTGAACTCGGAAATTGAGACCCGAGTGGCACGCGTAGCCTTGTGATTGTGACCTTATTGACGTCAGGGACGTCAGACATCAGGGATGTCGGATTGGAGTGTATAGTGCAGTGGCTAAAATAATGGTTATGGTTTATATTATATGCCTTATGGTTCATATTACTGGATTTATGAAATAACTCTTGGATTTACTTTTGGAAATTTAAACTATGCTTTGGTTTCCGGGCTAAGGCCCTAATGGTTATTTCTAAATAAATATGGGATTTTTGGTTTTGGTGCATGCATATGATTTTACGGAGGGGCATAAATGTCTTATAAATGTTTTAAGCAGACTTGTTTATTTTTGTCCACTCACAGCTTTTGTTTTCAATGCCCTTCAGGTTGATTCCGGATACGACTGCAGCAGAGACTTGAGCATCGCACACCTCCTCCATCGATCCTTACGCACTCTGGAAGCCCGTTTGGGCAATGGCAATCGGTTATCCCTTGTCTGACGCCTCTTGTCAGACGGGAGCACGTCACATTCCATGGTAATCCCGGGGGGATTGGGATGGGTCGTGTCAGGAAGCGTGTTTGGGGGCACGTTTACTGTTTCGAGGTTTATGGTGTGTTTACTTATGAACTTGTATAGATTGTTAGTGACCCCCGAGTGTGACTTTGATAGGTCAAGTGGTTTCTGAAACTTCGGATTGGCTTATAGCACGGGTTTTGAGCGCGTTGCGTGGACCCTATGTGAGTGGACATTTTTTTTATAAATGTGACACATGCATAAATGTTTTAAATGTCTCATGATCATTGTTTGCTATGCAATGATTGCATAGTGATTTGGATGATGATTTGTGGATTTAACTGTCGGTTTCTGAAAGATTTTACGAATTTGCGTGAAAGTGGCATTTTGGGCTTGAGACCTAGTTGGATAATGATTTTGACTGTGATCATACTCAAATGTGAATTTGAGCAGTGATTTGAATAATGAAATGATTTGAATAATGAAATGTTTTTTATTATTGTTTAGTGTCCAGATGTTTTCACATATTTTGGTTTTGAAAAGAAACGTAACTTATTTAAGAAAGTATTTGAGATTGCATGTTTTCTGATGCATGCATGTTTTTCATTAGAGGGTATAAATGTATTTTCTCAAAATGTATTTGAAACGCTTATTTTTTTCCACTCACGGTTTTAATGGTTTTTGGTACCCTTCAAGTTGATCGCAGATGCAGGCTGTAGTAGATACTGATGCATCACATGAAGCTGCGTACTCTAGAAACTCCGATTGGGTCACAGTAGTATCCCTGGTCTGGCACGTGGTGTTAGACAGGAGCAGGTCATCCCACGTTAATCCTGAGGGATTAGTGATGTGACCTGTCAAAATCATAATTAACCCAATAATGGATCTATGATCTTAAAACATTGAAAAGCCTCAAGTTCATCATTCAAGTTCCTATACCTCACAACCATGGTGTCCAGCCTGTTCGTACCTTATTCCAGCGCCCAACCTACTTTCTCTTCATCCCAAAATGATCATATAGCCTCCAGAAACATGAACGTCTTATCCTATCCTAAGTTTCAGCTCAAAAACTCAGAACCCGAAATTCAACCTCTTGGGTCCACGATTTTCGTTCACAACACCACCCTCTTTTCTCATAGTTCTCTTCCTATTTCTCATCCCAGATTCACCCTTGCAATCTCTGCTTCATTTCCTAGCTTCCTTTCCCTTCATCTCCCTATCTTTCACTCAATTCCACCACTTACATGGTTTCGACTCAAGACCACCCAACCACCACTTCACACACCAGCACAAACACTTAGAACTTAAAATTGTTACACACATAGCACACACATAGGGCAGTGGCACTAGAACCAACCAGACAAGGGACACTTGTCCCTGTCCCTTTCATCCACAAAAATATCTCCCAAAGATAATTACCAAAATGCCTTTTTTTCGCCAAATTATCAAAATGCCCTTCACCTTTTTTGACGCATAATCAATTCATCCAATCTCAGATTTTGGCGTGCCGCTTTTCTACGAATTTAGGATTACGACACGTTCACAACAGGCTTCTCGGAATTTCCAAAAGACATCCAGATCAATCCAAAACCACTAACATCCCCATAACAATCTTGGCCTCGTCTACTCATCTTATCACCAGGCTGTGCACGGGGCTCGCAACTTGGAGGCATGAAATCAAAAACTTCCTCACTCTACAAATAAACATCAACAAATAAACGAACAAACTTTCCATTCAAGCATATTTCAAACACATGAGTATAAGTAGCACAAAACATCAACATGTTTCCTCTTCACCATGAATCTCATTTGATTCAACCTTGACACAAGCGTAGATTATAGGGTATATCAATAATGAAGGGTACAAAACTTGGTTGGGTCATAATGTAGGTGAAGAATAAAACGGCTAAGTGTTTGGCTTCAAAGGGGCTTAAAGAGCATGCAATTTGGACGAGGAAAAGAAGGGCATTTATGAGCTAAAACACACATAGCCTATATCATATATCATAATCAATTACACATTATATCAAGAGCATCCACAAATATGATTCTTTAAACATCAATGCAATTAAAAAGAGATCATGCAATTATGAACAAAGTGATGAGCGTTTAAGAGTAAAAACATGCAAAAAAAGCAATCAAGCTCAAAGATCTCACAATGGTAGTCTCCACTAATTTTCTAAGTATGCTCAAATTCAATTACTTTGGTTGCTTAATCACTTGATTATGGTATCGTGAAGTGCAAGTGTGAATTCAATGGCAATGATTTTTAGTAAGTACGAGCAATTTTCACGTTCCATACATTCATATTAACTTGTTTTAGCATAAAAACTAGCATAACAAAACAAAAAAAAGTAAAGAATTCGAAACAGAAACTAAAAAAACAGCAAGCAAAAACAAAACAGAAAACTAATTTGTGTATCCCAAAACATGCAATTTTTAAGGTCAATACCCCCAAACCTAAATGAGACATTGTTCTCAATGTTGCAAGCACAAAAGTAAGACAAAAGAGATTATAGTAAGGGAGGTATACAAGTGAAAAACATCCACAAAGAAAAGGGAACAAACTAGGGCTAGGTTGCCTCCTAGGAGCGCTTAATTTAACGTCTAGGCGAGACTAAGAAAACATCTTATGTTGAGGCGTGCAAGTGGGCCACGGATACCTCAAGGGGGATATGAGACGTCCCATAGTAGGGCTTGAGTCTATGTCCATTCACCTTGAATGTTTCTTTCTTAACCGGATGTTGAATCTCAATTGCACCATGAGGGACAACGTTAGTGATAATGAATGGACCAGACTAACGAGAACATAACTTACCCAGAAACAACTTAACCTGTGAGTTGAATAGTAAGACTTGTTTTCCAACTTGAAAGACCTTCCTTTGAATTTTTTGGTCATGATAAGCCTTGGTATTTTCCTTGTAGATCTGAGCACTCACATATGCCTCATTGCGGAGTTCATCAATCTCATTTAGTTGCAACTTTCGGTGAATTCCAACAACATCTAAGTTCATGTTCATGCGATTAACCGCCCAAAATGCCTTGTGCTCAAGCTCTAAGGGCAGGTGACATCCATTACCAAAGACTAATCGGAAAAAGGACATACCTAGAGGTGTCTTGTAAGCCATCCTATAAGCCCAAAGTGCATTGTTCAACCATATAGGCCAATATTTCCGATTAGGATGAACCATCTTCTCAAGTATAGCTTTGATCTCTCTATTTGACACTTTGGTTTGCCCACTTGTTTGAGGATGGTAGGGAGTGGATACTCTGTGATTGACACCATACTTCTTCATCAATGCCTCAAAAAAATGATTGCAAAAGTGGGAGCCTCCATCGCTTATGATGGCCGTTGGTGCACCAAACCTAGCTTGAATATGATTTGAATGAAATTTACAACAACCTTAGCATCATTAGTTTTAGTGGCAAGTGCCTTAGCCCATTTAGATACATAATCCACAACAAAGCAATTTGTAAACAATACCAAAAGAATTTGAAAAAAAATGTCCCATGAAATCAATGCCCCAAATGTCAAAGATCTCAACCACTAGAATCGGGTTCAAAGTCATTTGATTCCTAGGACCTATGTTACCTTGTCTTTGGCATCTATCACATATGAGCATGAATTCATAAGCATCCTTGGAAAGTGGGCCAAAAGAATCCTCTTTGAAGGACTTTGAACGCTATTTTCTTGGCCCTAAAATGACCTCCACACGCCAAAGAGTGACAAAATTCAAGAACCGAACATACCTCACAATCGGGAATGCATTGGCGAATGATTTGATCTGGGAAATGTTTCCATAGGTATGGCTCATCCCAAATGTAATACATGGCTTGCTTAGCAAGCTTGTTCTTTTGGTACCTGCTCAATCACATAGGGAATTGCTTAGTGAAAATAAAGTTAATCAAATCAGGGTACCATGGATCGATTGCATCAATGCTGAAAAGTTGTTCGTTGGGGAATGTCTCTTGCAAGGGGAGATGATCCACTTCTTCATTCGAGCCATGGATGAGACGACTCATATGATCAGCAACTACATTCTCACTTCCCTTCTTGTCCCAAATTTCTAAGGCATGCTCTTGAAGGAGAAGCATCCATCGCAACAATCTAGGTTTTCCATCCTTCTTGCTATACAAGTACTTCAACGCTGCGTGATCTGTATAGACTATGACCTTTGTTTGAATCAAGTAACTTCAAAACTTTTCTAGGGTAAAGATGACAGCAAGAAGCTCCTTTTTAATAGTTGAATAATTCAATTAGGCATCATTAAGGGTGCAACTTGCATAATAGATAACATGAGGAAGTTTGTCGAGTCGCTGTCCCAAAACAGCACCAATTGCGAAATCTGTAGCATCGTACATGAGTTCAAATGAGAGGTTTCAATTGGGGGGCATAATGATAAGGGAGCTTGGGAGCTTAACCTTCAAAGTTTCAAAAGCCTCTCTGCATTCCTTATCAAAGTTAAACACAACGTCCTTAGCAAGCAAAGCACACATAGACTGAGATATCTTGGAAAAATCCTTGATGAACCTCCTGTAAAATCCAGCATGTCCCAAGTATGATCTAAACCTTTTAACCGTGGTTGGGTATGGAAATCTCTAAAAAACATCCAACTTAGCTTTGTCCACTTCAATACCCTTGCTAGAAATCATGTGGTCGAAGATAATACCTGGTTGAACCATGAAGTGACACTTCTCCCAATTTATCATTAGGTTACTTTCTTCGTAGCGTGTAAGTACCCGAGAATGATTAACTAAACAAAGCTCAAATGAGTGCCCAAACACAGAGAAATCATCCATAAATACCTCAATGATGTTCTCAGCCATATCCAAGAAGATACTCATCATACATCATTGAAAAGTGGCCGGTGCGTTGCACAGACCAAATGGCAACCTCCTGTAAGAGAATGTTCTATAGGGGCAGGTAAAGGTCGTCTTCTCTTTATCTTTCGGGGCAATTATAATCTGATTATATCCAGAATATCCATCTAGGTAACAATAATGAGAATGACCTGCCAATCACTCCAACATTTGATCAATAAAATGCAAGGGAAAATAATCCTTACAGGTGGTAGTGTTGAGCCTTCGGTAATCAATGCATACTCTCCAACTAGTTTGAATCCGCACAAGCTCATCTTTCTCATTCTTAACCATGGTAATCCCACTCTTCTTAGGCACCATTTACACTGGACTTAGCCACTTAGAATCACTAATTGGATAGATGATTCCCACGTCCAAAAGTTTGAGGACCTCTTTATTTAAAATTTCCTTCATAGGTGGGTTCAACCTTTTTTGTGCCTCTTGAGAAGGCTAAGAATCTTCTTTAAGGAGAATCCTATGCATGCGTTTTGCTGGAATAATTCCTTTAATGCCAACAATAGTCCAACCTATGGCTATTTGATGGGTACGAAGGACTTGAACAAGCATATCTTCCTCGGATGCATTCAAATTTGCGGCAATGATGATCGGTAGGGTGTTGTTACTGCCTAGGTAAGCATACTTAAGATGTTCCGGGAGTGGTTTAACCTCAAGGACGGGTGGAGAGACATGAGAGGGCAAGGTCGCTATGGTGGTGAGGGGCAAGGCTTTAAAGGGTGCCTTATATGGGTGCACTGGTGGTGTGGTGTTGAGATAGAAGAGCTCGGCTATGACATTGGTGACAGGACCCATCCCAATCCCCCCGGGATTAGTGCGGGATGACCCTGCTCCCGTCTGACACGAAGTGTCAGACAAGGGATATTTCTAACCTTTGCCCTCCCGGGCTATCAGAGTACGCCAGGATCCGGAGGAGGTATGTGATATCTCGGTTTTTGCTACAGTCCACATCCGATGTCAACCTGAAGGGCAGTCAAAACATTAAAAGCTGTGAGTGGACAAAACAAGAATTTATAAAAACATTTTAACGAGAAGACATTTGTACCCTTCACTAAAAAGCATGCATGCATTCGAAAACCATTTATCCAGAAAAACCATGTAACGACCCGTCACAAATTCATAGATTAGATTAGTGACTAATCACGATTAGTGAGGCTAATCAGTGATTAGTAGAGCGAAATCGGACGAACGATGCGAAATGACCGTTTTGCCGCTAGTGGTGGCAAAACGTTGACTTTTCAATCGGGCAGTCAAATGGACTTTGACCGATGACCGTGACGTAGTTCGTGACGTCACGAGTTCATAGACAGGTGGCACGTTCAATTCCGACGTTCAGGGAGGAAGTTATGACGTTCGGAAGTTTAGGGGCATTTTGGTAATTTTGGATAAGAGGGGTCAAATGTTGACTTTTTGACTGGGAGGTCCGATGGCCGAGGGCCAAAGACCGTTACGTAGATAAAGACGATACGAATCCGTAGACAGGCGGCACGTCGAATTTGGACGTTCGACGGCGAAGTTACGGTTCACGGAAGTTCCCAGTTACTATTCACGATGGCACGTTTTACGAGACAAAAAGTGCAGTTTGTCTTTAGGGGGCCCAGTTGCTTTTTAGCAACCAATGGATGAGTGACAAGTGTCACTCATCCACTGGATAACACATTACATACATGCACTTCACCGTACATTTTCATTTTCTCCATTTCAAACACACACAAAACACAACCCACCCGATCTCACCATTTTCTCTCATTCCCGTGCAACCCAAACCCATCCAAATTGCACCCAAGACCAGGACAGAGGACTAGGAGGCTGAGGGAGTTGAGGTGGCCGGCTTGGATGGCCAGGGCCGCCGTGAACGGTGGCTGGAACCCAAAACCCGATCGGGTACCCGGTAAGCCCATTTTTCCTTATTTTTCGATGTGAGCATTATGGTTGGTTTTAAATGATTAGGGAATGATTATTAGGATGCTAGGAAGGTTTTAAGGGGGTTTTGGTGGTGGTTGACGGCTGAGCAGCCGTGTAGGCTGATCGGGAAAAATTGAACCGTGAGGTTCAAATTGGACCGGTCGGATTTCGTAGGTTTTAGGTTGTTTAGTTAATTAGAATTGATAGGAAATGAAGAAATAGGAATTTAGGAGTTGGAATGGAAGCAAACGGACGGAAAATGAGGGAGAAGGAGACCTGGACCGGTTACGCCGGTCCAAGTTGCAGGAAAAACTGGACCGGCCGGCCCGGACCGGCTGTGCGAGGTTGACGGTGGTGACGTGGCATGATGACGTGGCACCTGTCAGATTGTCAGGTGACGTGGACCACTCATCAGCCGACACGTGTCACATGTCAGTGCACAGTCAGCACTGACATGTCAGTGACGTGGCCCAATCAGGGGCTGACGCGTGGCACATACATGGACCAGTGCCGTGATGACACGTGGCACATGTCAGATTGCCACGTGGCACTGACAGCACAGTGACATGGACCAATGTGAGCGTGATACATGGCACCTGTCAGAGTCTGACATGTCAGACCTGACAGCTGTCAGATGATGTCATGCTGACGTCAGCAATGACGTCAGCGGGTACTGTAGCTGGCGCGTGAAGCCCACGCGCAGCCACTTCAGGCGGCGCGTGAGGGCGCGTGGCAGGGAATCTGGGGAAGGTTCCAACGTATGAAATCATCTATTTGATGTAACGAACATTTTGGGACTGGTTTCGAGTCGATCGGACACCGTCTCGATATGTTTCGGGGCATCGGAAGGTTTAGGTTCGGGATTAAAAATAGTTAAAAATACGGGAAAATTACGGGGCTTTGGTAGGAGGTTAATTAAGTAGTTAGTAACCTTCTATTACGATTTGGACAGGTTTGGGAGTCCCGGTGACGGTGATCGGCTCGGGGAGCCGTATGGCACGCAAATCGAGGCGGCAGCTCTGACGGTCTGTGAGTGGACCTTGTTTTCTAAATTGATGCATGCATAAACGTTTATTATATGTTTTATTACTTGTTTGATGATGCCATGGGTGCATTTGTATGTGGTACGTATAAGTACGTATTTCGAGGTTTTGGCCTTATACGGTGCTTATACGGGTCTGTATTTCTTTATTGGTTTTAATGAACTGGATTTGGATTTCAAAAGGATAAACTCGGGTATGAGACCCATTTGGTTTTGTCTCGGGCATATGACCTCAGATTCCGGGCACGGTGCCCAGCTGATGTCCTATGTTCGGGCACGAGACCCAGTCACTTACGGCTTTGATTTCAGGTCAGGCCAGGGAACCTTAAATGGATTCCCAGGTTCATGACGGTTTATGGGAACCGGCATGAACCCTTGTTATGGTATCGTGGTTCATGACGGTTTATGGGAACCGGCATGAACCCTTGTTGGTTATTACGGTACATGACGGTTTATGGGAACCGGCATGTTACCTGATTATGGATATTATGGATCATGACGGTTCAGGGGAACCGGTCATGAATGTTTATGTTATGTATATATATGTTCATCTACCTTCCTTTACATGTTCTACTATCTCCTCAGGGGAGGGTCGTTGGCCTGGGTGGACCCCGGAGTAGTCACGGAGCACCGACTGAGTGGAGTCACCCCCCAGTTGGGTTCCTTACTCTCAAGAAGGCTATGGTTACTATTACCTCGGGTAGGGTCAGTGGTCTGCGTACATTGACCTTGACTTTGAGATGACTCGGATTGAGACCCGGGTAGCACGCGCGTAGCTTTGGATACCGTGACAGGATTGGTTGTGTGACTTATATATATGTATGTGATGTATATATGATATATGATATGTGGTGTGCATAGGTGTGCACAGGATTTGAGCAGTGGCTCGTGTACTTGGTTTCTTTATGGTTTGGGGCCGAGTCCCGTATGGATTTGGGCAGTGGCCCGTATGGTCGTTTTCATTGTGGTCCTTTCGACCTTAGTTTATATCTGCTTTGGGCTTAGTCCCACATATGGTTTGTTTTGGATAAATGGTTTTCGAATGCATGCATGCTTTTTAGTGGAGGGTACAAATGTTTTCTTATTAAACGTTTTTATAAACTTTTGTTTTGTCCACTCACAGTTTTTAATGTTTTGACTGCCCTTCAGGTTGACATCGGATGTGGACTGTAGCAGAGACCGAGATATCACATGCCTCCTCCGGATCCTGGCGTACTCTGATAGCCCGGGAGGGCAAAGGCCGGAAATATCCCTTGTCTGACACTCCGTGTCAGACGGGAGCAGGGTCATCCCGCACTAATCCTGGGGGGATTGGGATGGGTCCTGTCAACTTGGTATCAGAGCGGGGTTGTCTCTATTCGAGCAACCGCGGAGCTCTTGGAATGTACGCAGGTCGAGGGTGTGATATCTCAATTAGCTACAGTTCGTGATCAACCTGATAGTTAGGGTGCCGGTGCGATAGTTAGTAGGATTGACTCGTGAAATGTCTTGGCTCGGCATTTGATGCCGGGGTTGCCATGGTTCTGTCGTGGTTGACGGTATGGAACCCTACGAATGGTGAACATAGTATTACATTAGAGTTTTGGATCGTGAGGCGGTTAGGTTGGATCGTCTTTCACGATGTCGTAGGATCGGTTCCGACGACTGATTCGATGTTGTGACCATTAGATGGTCGGATTTTGTTATGCTTGGGAGCAGCCAGATTCGGGGAATCCTAGTTGGATTGTTGGCAAGATTGGGTTGACGTCATTATGATGTCAAGACCGCGGAGTCGGTTAGATTGTTGATTTTACTGCTTTTCGCAGGTGGGTTCAGATTGACCCTAGGTGTGATCGTGGAACCCTACTTTAGGGTGTATGGTTCGGAAATGTGAATTGACGAGTGGTTTGACTTGGACGACTATTCGGATTTGGATTCGTTAGTTGGTCTAGTCATGTCAGCTTGTGTTGGGACTGCACTTCGCAGTTAGGGTTGTATTTATCGGTTAGACCGAGTTGGTTGTCGTGCTACTTCAGTTGTGATGGACTGTTGATGCAACTAAGTTCGCGGGTGACCTGATAGACGACATTGGCTTAGTCGAGTTACGACTGGTTAGAGTTCAGTTGGACAAGTTATCAGGGTTGGTACTTGTCGATGGAACCCCAGGTTTGGGATACAGAGTAGTTGATACAGGCGGTTGATTCCGTTAGATGCGGAGTCTGAATATCGTGGTACCTGGTAGTTAGGTCTGCACGAGGTTGTGGCAGACGCTACTATCGATGGACTTAGTCGAGTCTCATCAGGTCGTGGAGACTCAGGTTGTCGTGACGATGATACGAGGTGCGTGAGTAACGCATATGTACGAGCAGCGATTCTGGATTTGACTCGGTTACGGCTGAGTGCGATCGCAGAATGAGATGGGGACGTTCAGGGGACGGAGACAAATTTTCTCCAATATGAGTAGAGGTACGGGATCGTCGTTCGGTATGAGCGGAGATCCAGGGTTGTCAGTTTTGCACACGGTGTGACTCTGTCATGATGGGCATATGTTCGGTATTGTGTCCGGGAGTGGATCACAGATAGTGATGGACTGGATTAGATCCAGCGTTAGTTGAGACGTGAGGATCAAGTTCTGACATGGGGGATTAGTGACCAGTTGGTCAGACTCGATCTGTCACGGGGTTTAGCGACCAGTTGGTCGGTGTTGGCCAGAGTTGGTCAGATATGGCGGTATGCAGAGATTTGACTGCAGATCACATCAGGGGTCTGTTGTGACTCTCTAGTCGAGAGGTACATATACGGTCGTAAATGGGCATGTGTCCATAACCAGTCTAATGGGGACACGTGGTTGATGTCCGGGTATGTTGTTTCCAATCTGGTTGGAACTTCGAAATCGCGAGAGGTTGCGATTGAGGTGACGAGAGGAATGCGGGTTTTTCGCATTGGTATTGGGTATGTCGAAGTCGTTTGGGTGACTTCTCAGGTTCTACCATAATTGATGGTGGTAGATGATGTAGATGTTATTGATGTTGTTGGTTGCCACTAGTACACTGATCGTGTATTGGTTGGTGGACCTGTGATTTGTCTTAGGTCATCAGGTGGAGTGAGTATATCGAAGTTAGGTGACTGCGATTCCTCATTCTCTACTTGGTGGCAGACGATGTCAGGTTACGTGACGTGGTGAATGCAGCGAGTTTGGTTGTATTCACATAGGATGAGTTTTGATGTCACAGTCTTGTATCATCCTTGGTTTTCCTAGGTGGAATGATAAGGATCAATACGAGGTAATCAGTGAGAACCCACAGTCTCGGCGTGTCTCGTCGTTGACTGATCTGTTTAGATGTGGGAATTGGTTTAGGACTTTGGGTATTGCTATGGATCTGGATCGTGATCTTGATGATCCAGATAGGTGGAGAGTTTATTACTCTTACTGGGATGTTTGAGTTGAGGATGATGGGACTGAACTTCTTTTCGAGGTAAATCCCATATGGCTTACTACTCGCCTGAGTAGTTGTCCGATGAGTAGTTTTCTGACGTAGTCGGATATGGTCAGCCTTAGAGATGTGTTGAAGTCGTGATTGGCTTTCTATGAAGTCAATCGATGGTAATAGGGTAATCGGTTGAGCAGGTAACCGAGAGGTTCAGTTTTGGTACGTCTCGGTAGACGAGACCAATATTTCGAGTTTTGGAATCAGATTGCTGGATGACGATTCATGATTTGATTTTGGAACTTGAAAAAGGATTTCTAGATTTGGGTTTTGGAATCGGATTCTGGGTGACGATTCAGGATTTGAGTCTAGAGCTTGACTGTAGATTTTCTTTATATGGATTTGGGTTCGGAATGGTTATTCCAAATGCTAGCTTACGGAATAATAATTTTGGATTCGAATTTGGACATGATTAGGGATATGATTTCTGAGTTTGGATTCGGGATTTCTTACGAAATTGCGGATTCAGATTCGGATTTGGGAATAGATAGTGGGTCGGAGTTTCGATTTGTCTAATACTGGATTGGACAAATGGACTCTATAGTAGAAACGTGATTGGCTATGACCTAGGTGGTTGTAGTCTGGTTGATGGGTAGATGTACGTACCCTGTACGTTGTGCGGGGGTACGATACTGGGTGTACTTGTCGTGTCAGGTAATGGTATATAGGTTATACCAGTAGCAGGTTGGTGAACGTGTTGGTAGTCGGATTTGTTCCGATACCACTGGATTAGTCGAGGTCGTGAACTAGGCATTGGATACTGTGCATTGGGTCATGGTATTTCTGATGGGTCTAGTTACACACAGGTCGAGTGAAATGCTGGTGGTTAGTGTACCCACGAGTGTGTGTCATATCAGTTTGCGACTGACGACTGTCAAGTGGTGACAGTTTGTCGAAGGTGTCAGCGTGGATCGATCAGTGAGGTCTGATGACTCCCGGTGGGAGTAGACATCAGGATTGTTTGGTGATTGAGGAAGGAACCTTCGAGTGTTTGTGTCAGTGACTTGGTAGATTTGACAGGTAGTGTCACTTCGGTACGTGTGGCTACTGTCATTCGACGTGGTCGAGTGTGTCGATACGACGCGAGTGTTAGTGGTACGCTTGGGTACGAGTAAGTATTGTTTTGGTTAGTGGGTGTACTAGTGTACACAACATTCAAGGTCGATTCTACATTCCACGAGGTGGATGTGGAATCAGTATAGTTGGAGTTTCGAGAATGAAACTAATTAAGGAGGGAAGAACAGTTAGATTAGGTCGGTTGGAATTTCGAGGACGAAATTAATTAAGGAGGGAAGGTTGTAACGACCCGTCCCAAATTCCTAGATTAGATTAGTGACTAATCACGATTAGTGAGGCTAATCCGTGATTAGTAGAGCGAAATCGGACGAACGATGCGAAATGACCGTTTTGCCCCTAGTGGTGGCAAAACGTTGACTTTTCAATCGGGCGGTCAAATGGACTTTGACCGATGACCGTGACGTAGTTCGTGACGTCACGAGTTCAAAGACAGGTGGCACGTTCAATTCCGACGTTCGGGGAGGAAGTTATGACGTTCGGAAGTTTAGGGGCATTTTGGTAATTTTGGATAAGAGGGGTCAAATATTGACTTTTTGACCGAGAGGTCCGATGGCCGAGGGCCAAAGACCGTTACGTAGATAAAGACGATACGAATCCGTAGACAGGCGGCACGTCGAATTCGGACGTTCGACGGCGAAGTTACGGTTCACGGAAGTTCCTGGTTACTATTCACGATGGCACATTTTACGAGACAAAAAGTGCAGTTTGTCTTTAGTGGGCCCAGTTGCTTTTTAGTAACCAATGGATGAGTGACAAGTGGCACTCATCCACTGGACAACACATTACATACATGCACTTCACCGTGCATTTTCATTTTCTCTATTTCAAACTCACACAAAACACAACCCACCCGATGTCACCATTTTCTCTCATTCCCGTGCAACCCAAACCCATCCAAATTGCACCCAAGACCAGGACAGAGGACCAGGAGGCTGAGGGAGTTGAGGTGGCCGGCTTGGATGGCCAGGGCCGCCGTTAACGGTGGCTGGAACACAAAACCCGATCGGGTACCTGGTAAGCCCATTTTTCCTTATTTTTCGATGTGAGCATTATGGTTGGTTTTAAATGATTAGGGAATGATTATTAGGATGCTAGGAAGGTTTTAAGGGGGTTTTGGTGGTGGTTGACGGCTGAGCAGCCGTGTAGGCTGATCGGGAAAAATCGAACCGTGAGGTTCAAATTGGACCGGTCGGATTTCGTAGGTTTTAGGTTGTTTAGTTAATTAGGATTGATAGGAAATGAAGAAATAGGAATTTAGGAGTTGGAATGGAAGCAAACGGACCGAAAATGAGGGAGAAGGAGACCTGGACCGGTTACGCCGGTCCAAGTTGCATGAAAAACTGGACCGGCCAGCCCGGACCGGCTGTGCGAGGTTGACGGTGGTGACGTGGCATGATGTCGTGGCACCTGTCAGATTGTTAGGTGACGTGGACCACTCATCAGCCGACACGTGTCACATGTCAGTGCACAGTCAGCACTGACATGTCAGTGACGTGGCCCAATCAGGGGCTGACGCGTGGCACAGACATGGACCAGTGCCATAATGACACGTGGCACATGTCAGACTGCCACGTGGCACTGACAACACAGTGACATGGACCAATGGGAGCATGACACGTGGCACCTGTCAGAGTCTGACATGTCAGACCTGACAGCTGTCAGATGACGTCATGCTGACGTCAGCGATGACATCAGCGGGTACTGTAGCTGGCGCGTGAAGCCCACGCGCAGCCACTTCAGGCGGCGCGTGAGGGCGCGTAGCAGGGAATCTGGGGAAGGTTCCAACATACGAAATCATTTATTCGATGTAACGAACATTTTGGGACTGGTTTCGAGTCGATCGGACACCGTCTCGATATGTTTCGGGGCATCGGAAGGTTTAGGTTCGGGATTAAAAATAGTTAAAAATAGGAGAAAATTACGGGGCTTTGGTAGGAGGTTAATTAAGTAGTTAGTAACCTTCTATTACGATTTGGACAGGTTTGGGAGTCCCGGTGATGGTGATCGGCTCGGGGAGCCGTATGGCACGCAAATCGAGGCGGCAGCTCGGACGGTATGTGAGTGGACCTTATTTTTTAAATTGATGCATGCATAAATGTTTATTATATGTTTTATTACTTGTTTGATGATGCCATGGGTGCATTTGTATGTGGTACGTATAAGTACGTATTTCGAGGTTTCGGCCTTATACGGTGCTTATACGGGTCTGTATTTCTTTATTGGTTTTAATGAACTGGATTTGGATTTTAAAAGGATAAACTCGGGTATGAGACCCATTTGGTTTTGTCTCGGGCATATGACCTCAGATTCCGGGCACGGTGCCCAGCTGATGTCCTATGTTCGGGCATGAGACCCAGTCACTTACGGCTTTGATTTCAGGTCAGGTCAGGGAACCTTAAATGGATTCCCAGGTTCATGACGGTTTATGGGAACCGGCATGAACCCTTGTTGGTTATTACGGTACATGACGGTTTATGGGAACCGGCATGTTACCTGATTATGGATATTATGGATCATGACGGTTCAGGGGAACTGGTCATGAATGTTTATGTTATGTATATATATGTTCATCTACCTTCCTTTACATGTTCTACTATCTCCTCCGGGGAGGGTCGTTGGCCTAGGTGGACCCCGGAGTAGTCACGGAGCACCGACTGAGTGGAGTCACCCCCCAGTTGGGTTCCTTACTCTTAGGAAGGCTATGGTTACTATAACTTCGGGTAGGGTCAGTGGTCTGCGGACATTGACCTTGACTTTGAGATGACTCGGATTGAGACCCGGGTAGCACGCGCGTAGCTTTGGATACCGTGACATGATTGGTTGTGTGACTTATATATATGTATGTGATGTATATATGATATATGATATGTGGTGTGCACAGGTGTGCACAGGATTTGAGCAGTGGCTCGTGTACTTGGTTTCTTTATGGTTTTGGGGCCGAGTCCCGTATGGATTTGGGCAGTGGCCCGTATGGTCGTTTTCATTGTGGTCCTTTCGACCTTAGTTTATATCTGTTTTGGGCTTAGTCCCACATATGGTTTGTTTTGGATAAATGGTTTTCGAATGCATGCATGCTTTTTAGTAGAGGGTACAAATGTCTTCGTATTAAATGTTTTTATAAACTTTTGTTTTGTCCACTCACAGTTTTTAATGTTTTGACTGTCCTTCAGGTTGACCGAGATATGGACTGTAGCAGAGACCGAGATATCACATGCCTCCTCCGGATCCTTGCGTACTCTGATAGCCCGGGAGGGCAAAGGTCAGAAATATCCCTTGTCTGACACTCCGTGTCAGACGGGAGCAGGGTCATCCCGCACTAATCCTGGGGGGATTGGGATGGGTCCTGTCAAACCATATGTGGGAACTAAGCCCAAAACCAATATTGAAAGAACCATCATGAAAACGACCATACGGGCCACTGCCCAAATCCACAAGGGACTCGGCCCAAACCTTAAGAAACCAACCATACGTGCCACTGCCCAAAACCTGTGTAAACACACATCATATATCATATATAGCATACATCACATATACATATAATTCACACAACCAATCCTGTCACGGTTTCCAAAGCTACGCGCGTGCTACCCAGGTCTCAATCCGAGTCTTCTCAAAGTCAAGATCAATGTCCGCAAACCACTAACCCTACCAGAGGTAATAGTAATCATAGCCTTCTTGAGAGTAAGGAACCCAACTAGGGGGTGACTCCACTCAGTCAGTGCTCCGTGACTACTCCGGGGTCCACCCAGGCCAACGACCCTCCCCAGAGGAGATAATAGAAGTAAAGGAAGGTATATGAACATATATATATATATATAACATAAACATTCATGCCCGGTTCCCTTGAACCGTCATGATCTATAACATCCATTAACCAGGGTTCATGTCGGTTCCCATAAACCGTCATGAACCAGAATGACTTGACAAAGGTTCATGCCGGTTCCCATAAACCGTCATGAACCACAATGACCTTTCTAGAGTTCATGCCGGTTCCTATAAACCGTCATGAACTTGGAAATCCATCTAGGGTCCCTGACCCGAAATCATAAACCGTTAAATAACTCGGTCTCGTGCCCAAACATAGGACATCAGCTGGGCACCGTGCCCGATATCTGAGGTCATATGCCCGAGACAAAATCAAATGGATCTCATACCCGAGTTTATGACAGGACCCGTACCAATCCCACTGGGACCACCCGGGGACGTGCCCCGCTCCCGTCTGACAATGACTCTAAACATGCCAAAATTACCCTTAAATAAAAACCGAAGACTTAAATAGATAGATAACGTACAATCACAGTGTTTAAAGTGAAACTATCAGACAAGGGAAAGTAAAATACAACATGTGAGCACAATAGTCAGAGTACATTTATTCGGTGCTCAACCTACCCACAAGTGGGTGTACAGGTGCACAGCTAAGCAAACTAAACCTCTGTCTCCTCCTCCGGGTCCTCCTCCTCTATTTCCGTGTCAGGGTCTGGAGGGGTCAGTAAAACAAGGGTGAGTGGGCCAAAAATAACAGTTTAGAAATCAATTTAATAATAAAATAATCATAAGGTTTTACCCCTCCGTTTTCCAAATCTTGCATGCAGTGAAAACATAATATCATAACCATAAAACCACAATAATAATCGAAAGGAGAAACTAACATATCAGTGCACTGTAAAACCCAACATAAATGATGTCACGGTTCTAAGGCTACGCGTTGCCACTCAGGGTCTCACACCCGAGACTCTCTAGGTACATCAGCTCCCGGTATCCCGGTCACTGCCCGAGGTATATAAACATGCCTTCCTGAGAGTAAGCAGCCCAACGGGGGTCAACTCCACTCAGTCAGAGCCCCGTGACTACTCCAGGGTCCACCTAGGCCAACGACCCTCCTGGAGGAGACAATATACACAGGTAGGAAAGTACAGTACAATAACAGTATAGTTTACCCTATGTCCCCCGGACATCCCAAACAAAATCCACACATAATCCAGACGGGTCTCATGCCCAAAACATTGTAATAACATATATAAACAGTTCATAAGACTCATCGAAATCATAAGTGGAAATAGTAAAACAGTTTATGCATGCAAGCCTTTTATAAATCAAAACAGCCCACTCACACTCGGTCCTTGCTGCTCAACGATCTCTAAAAACCTGTATTATTATACCTGAGAGTTACTTAAGGACCCTATGACCTCAATACCAAGACCCTAGAACAGATCCGCCTAAAAAACGCATCCCGGCCGCTACTCCCGGTGCTTTAAACCCCATTTTGACTAATCTAACAATCTCCGATCGACACGAAACCGCCTCCATTGGATCCGTATCGTCGAAACCTTGAGAATGGTACCAGCCCCACCAAAATCACTGTTCACACGCGCCCCCCACGCGCCTGGTCAACGTGTGGGTCAACGCTGCTACAGTACTGCTGACGTCAGCAGTGACGTCATGCTGACGTCAGCATGACGTCATCACTGACACTTGTCAGGTGACACGTGGCATGTTCTGATTGGTCCATGGTCTGACAACATCTGACAGGATGACGTCAGAAGTGACGTCAGCATGATGACGTCATCATGCTACAGTACCGGGTCAGACCCGTTTGACTGGAACCGGGTCGCCGTCGACCCACGGCTTGACCCGATTCCACCGTACGATTCCGGCCACCATTTTCGACAGGGTTCATCCCTATAGGGTCTTCTAGGTCTGTTCTATGGTTCTACAATCTCAAAACAGGAAGAAAATGAGAAGGAACTCACCAGTCCGTCGCTGAAACTCACGGTCACAGTCCGATCGTCGTCTCCGGCGATCCACGCCGTCTCAGTCGTCCAACCTGGTCCCAAACAGCTCGTCTCTCACCCTAGGACAATTCTATCACCAAACAATCGATTTCCTAGCATTAAAACACGTTGGTTCGAAACAGGGAAGAAAAACGGGGCTTTCGGGTTTTCGACCTTACCGCCGCCGTGTCGCCGCCGCAGGCTTCGCCGTCGTCCAGTTACGCTCCTGGGGTCCTCACGGTGTAGACTGGAGCTTCCCCTGCGTCGAGGTGCGGTGGATGTCGTGGTTTTCTTCTTGGACCCGATTCCTCTGTGTTTCGGGTCTGAGTTTGCACGGGGTTTTCAGACGGGGAAAACGGGCCGGTGGTCGCCGGTGATGCACGGTGATGATGAGTAGATGATGGTGGTGCTGCTGGTGGTCACCTGGTGCCATGAGGGTGGCTGGTTTGTGTGTTTGGATGGAGAGAAAATGGGAAGAAAGTGCACGGGTTAGGGGGGATGGATGTGTGTGTTTGTGAGAAAACAGGGAGGTGATCGTGCATGAAGAAGAAAAAGCAGATAGGATGGAGGGCTGGGATTCATTTGGGCAGAGATCCAAGGGCTGGGATTAAAAGGAGGGAAAATAAATAATTATAAAATGATTAAATAGTGTAATGTTGCTTTATTGGAATAGTATGGGCTTGGATGGGTGACACTTGTCACCAATCCACTGGTTGGATTTAAATATTAGTTAGCACGGATTCCCATAATAAATTATTATTTTATTCCGTTGTTCTCGGTTCGTAAATTCCGCTAAAACGCTTCCTTGACCATAACTTCTTCGTACGAACTCCGATTTCGGCGTGCCGCCTGTCTACGGATTCGTGACGTCCCGACCTACGTCATAGTCATGGGTCAAAGTCCAAATTGTTTCCCGGGTCAAAAGTCAAAGTTTCCCCCCTTTAGGGGCAAAATAGTCTTTTTACATTAAAATATTATTATTCTCGGTTCGGGTCGTTACAACCTACCCACCTTACAGAAATTTCGTCCTCGAAATTTACTCAAACAAGTGTGGGTACTGCCCTCTCATCAATTCCTCGGGTTCCCATGTCGCTTCCTCCACCTCGTGGTTCCGCCATAACACCTTAACCAAAGAAATCGTCTTGTTCCTTAAGACCTTTTCCTTCCTATCCAGAATCTGCACTGGCCGTTCCTCGAAGCTTAAATCTGTCATTAGTTCCAGTGGTTGTTCTGGCAGTGCATGAGAGTCATCCCGAAGATACTTCCGTAGCATAGATACATGGAATACGTCATGTACTCGGGAAAGCTCCGAAGGTAGTGCTAAACGGTAAGCCACTGGACCAATCCTCTCGACAATCTCATATGGCCCGATATAACGAGGACTCAATCTCCCACGTCGTCCAAATCGGAGAATACCTTTCCACGGCGATAACTTTAAAAAGACAAAGTCACCAACCTCAAATTCCAAATCTCGGATCCGTCGATCCGCATAGCTCTTCTGACGATCCTGGGCCGCCTTCAGTCTTTCCCGAATAACCCGAACTGTCTCCTGGGTCATATCCATCAGATCCGGCCCCACTGCGGTTCTTTCTCCGATCTCTATCCAGCATACCGGTGTTCTGCACTATCGACCATACAGTGCCTCATAAGGTGACATCCCTATACTCGCATGGTAGCTGTTATTGTAGGCAAACTCCATCAATGGCAATCGATCAGCCCACGAATCCTGGAATTGCAACACACAGGCTCTCATCATGTCCTCGAGAGTTTGTATTGTCCTTTCAGACTGTCCGTCGGTCTGTGGGTGGAATGCCGTACTGAAGTGCAATTTCGTACCTAAAGTAGTCTGTAGACTCCTCCAAAACCTGGAGGTGAAACGCGGATCCCGATCCGACACGATCGACTCTGGGGTATCGTGTAGTCGGATGATCTCATTAATGAATAGCTGGGCCAAACGGTTGAGCTTGTACGTCTCACGTACAGGCAGAAAATGCGCTGATTTAGTCAACCGGTCCACTATTACCCAGACCCCATCAACTCCACTCCTTATCTTTGGTAACTTGAAGACAAAGTCCATTGTAATATGATCCCACTTCCATTGTGGAATTGGAAGTGGCTGCATAGCCCCATACGGACGCTGCCATTCTGCCTTGACCTGCTGACAGATCAAACATTTGCTGACAAACTCAGCTATCTCCCTCTTCATCCCTGGCCACCAATAATAGTCCCGGAGGGTACAGTACATCTTTGTCCCTCCTGGATGCATAGCATAGGCCGAACTGTGGGCCTCGTCTAAAATCTCTCTCCTCAACTCTGGTACCGCAGGTAACACAATCTCCCAAGCTTTACTAATGCTCCATCGCCCCTGACGGAGAAATCTTGTCTCTGTCCGGATTCAACCTCGTTTCTGTAGTCACAGAGTATCTGGTCCTGTAGTTGAGCCTCGATGATCCTGTCGACCAACACGGGTCGCACATGAAAGCTAGCCAACAAGGCTCCCTGATCGTCCATCCCTAACATAACTCCGCTCTTCTGATGTTCCACTAGCAAAGGAAGATACACCAATCTCAAGTGCGCAACTGATCCCGACGACTTCCTACTAAGTGCATCAGCCACAACATTTGCCTTGCCAGGATGGTACTCGATGGTACAATCATAATCCTTTAACAATTCTAACCATCTCCGCTGTCTCATGTTGAGTTCCTTCTGAGTGAACAAATGTTTAAGACTCTGGTGATCGGTGAATATTCGGCATGTCACACCGAACAAATGATGTCTCCAGATCTTTAGGGCATAAACCACCGCTGCTAATTCCAAGTCATGAGTAGGGTAGTTCAACTCGTGCGTCTTCAGCTGCCGGGATGCATAAGCAATCACTTTTCCATTCTGCATCAATACACAACCCAAGCCCTGCAGCGATGCATCACTATATACCACGAACTCTTCACTGCTGTCTGGTAATGCAAGGACAGGTGCAGTGGTTAATCTGAACTTTAATTCCTGGAAACTCTGTTCACACTGATTGTCCCACACAAACTTCACCCCTTTCCGGGTTAACCGAGTCACTGGTGCGGAAATCTGGGAGAAACCCTCCACGAATCTCCGATAGTAGCCTGCTAACCCAACAAAACTTCGCACTTCCGTCACCGTGGTCGGTCTTGGCCAATTTGTCACAGCCTCCGTTTTCTGAGGATCCACACTTATCCCCTCGGGTGATATAATGTGACCCAAGAATCCAATACTATTTAGCTAGAATTGACACTTGCTTAACTTAGCATACAGCTGCTCCTGTCGTAGTTTACCCAATACCATTCATAAGTGCTCCTCATGAGCCCTGACACTCTTGGAATACACCAAGATGTCGTCGATAAACACGATCACAAATTTATCCAAGTATGCTCGAAAAACCCGATTCATCAAGTCCATGAATGCAGCTGGTGCATTCGTCAGTCCGAAGGGCATCACCAAGAACTCATAATGCCCATACCTCGTTCGAAAAGCTGTTTTCTGAACATCCCCCTCGGCTATTCTCAGTTGATGGTACCCCGACCTCAGATCTATCTTGGAGAAATATCGCGCCCCTCGTAACTGATCGAACAAATCATCGATCCTGGGTAAGGGATACTGATTCCTTACCGTAGCCTTGTTCAACTGCCGATAATCCACACACAACCGCAAACTACCCTCCTTCTTTTTCACAAATAAGACCGGCGCTCCCCATGGTGATGTACTGGGTCGGATAAACCCTAGATCCACCAGTTCCTGTAATTGGATTTTCAATTCTCGTAGCTCCGCCGGTGCCATACGATACGGTGCTTGTGAAATCGGTCGAGTCCCGGGGAGTAACTCGATCGTAAAGTCGATCTCCCCGGGTGGTGGTAATCCAGGTAAATCCCCTGGAAAGACATCAGGAAATTCCCGCACAATCGGAATATCCTCAATTCTCAAAGATTCATCCGTAGACTCTACCACATAAGCAAGATAACCCTGACACCCCTTCTGTAAAAGTTTTGTAGCTGTGAGTGCAGATATTACCTTGGGTGATGCTTCTCCACACTCCCCCTGAAATATCACTTCCGGTAATCCCGAACCTCTCAAAGTCAACCGCATGTTACTACAGTCGATGAGAGAATTGTACTCCGACAACCAATCAACTCCAAGTATCACATCGAAGTCGTGCACATTCATCAGAATTAAATCTGCCGGAAATTCGACTCCCTCAATCTCCACAGGACAAGCTCGTATCTCCTGGTTCACTTGGTAGGTCACACCCATCGGTGTCCCCACTCCCATCTCGTGCTCAAGTGCGGTCACCTCACGGCCCAACAGACTCGCACAACGCGGTGAAATAAAAGAATGAGTTGCCCCCGAATCCATCAATGCACGAACAACCATGCCATAAATATGTACAGTACCTGTCAACACTCTCGGAATGGATCTGGCCTGCTGCTGGGTAACAGCATAGACACGAGCCATAGACTCTGCAGGTCGTCCCCGTCCTCTAGCTCATCGATCACGGCCACGCACAACACAGCGTGTCCGGCTGCTGTCAGTCTGAGATGCTGAGCTCTGTGCTGGCGTAGTACTGCCCCGAATCAGTGGAAAATCAGAAGCATAGTGCCCCGGCTCACCACAAGCGAAGCATGTGACCTCCCTAGGTCGACCCGAGTATCCTCCTGGTGAGATGCTCATCGGTGAGTACGGCTGCTGCCAAGCTCCAGAACGCTGTCCAGACCGCTGAGGACTCCTGAACTGACCAGAACGTCCTCGGCTGCCAGAAGACGAAGATCCACCAGAATGTCCTCCCTTCGAGCCCCAACGGCCCGAGAATCCCAAATGCGGGCGATCACGTCGCCGTGTCTCCCCCTCAGCTCGCTGACGTGCCAGGATACTGTTCTCAACCCTGGTCGCCGCATCAGTCAGATCCCTCATGGAAGCAAAGGGCATTGCAGTCACCATTGCCTGAATCTCAGGTCGCAGGCCCCACTCAAATCTGTGACATCGATCCTCCTCGGTGATCACGAAGTTCTCAGCAAAACGAGACAACATCAGGAAGGTCTCCTCGAACTCTTCTACAGTCTGATCTCCCTGCCGGAGTTACAGAAACTCCGCCTCACGGGCGTTGCGAAACGACCGTGGATAAAACTGGTTGAGAAACCGCTCTCGGAAGGTCTCCCATGGAATGGTGTGAACGGTCCAGCCGGCCAGGACAAGGTTATGCCACCATCGATAGGCGCTCCCATCCAGTAGGAAGGTCGCCAGTACGACACGCTCCTCCGGTGGACAGTGCATGACCTCGAAAATCCTCTCCCAGCGGTCAATCCACTGGTGTGCTTCCTCGGGGTCGGTCCCCCCACTAAAATGCGTAGCACCCAGGCGCTGGTGACAGGACCCATCCCAATCCCCCCCGGGATTACCGTGGAATGTACCCTGCTCCCGTCCAACAAGGGGTGTCAGACAAGGGATAACCAAGAGCCACTGCCCAACGGGGCATCCAGAATGCGCAAGGATCGATGGAGAAGGTGTGCAATGTCCCAGTCCCTGCTGCAATCGCATCTGTGATCAACCTGAAGGGCATTAAAACCAAAAGCTGTGAGTGGACAAAACCAATAAGTTTATTAAACACATTTATAAGACAGTTATGCCCTCCAATAAAAACGTATGCATGCCACGAAAACCAGTAACCAAAACGTTTGCTCAATCGAGCCATTAGGGCCTTAGCCCAAAAACCGTTAACCAAAAACCAAGTGTGAGAACTCAGCCCAAAACTGTGAAATACCGCAACTACACATAAACAACCATGTGGGTCACCACCCACGACCATAAATGAACATCAATCCATTAAAATCATATAATCACAAATCCACCTGGAAAGCCATTTCATTAATTCGTATTTTACCATACCATCACCAGCATCCCTGATGCTAGACGTCCCTGACGTCATATCTCACGGTTTCATAAGCTACGCGTGCTGCCCGGGGTCTCTCCGGGTCCATATTTCTGACATCCCTGATGTCTGACGTCCCAGACGTCAATCATAGCAATCCTGCTCCTGAGTTATCATACGGTCCGGCTGCTCCGTATGGTGACCCTTCACAGGCAATGCACCGTGACTTCCCCAGTGTCCCAGACATCTGGAGGAGACCATCATATATCCTTGTATCAAGATGGTATATGGAAAACAGTTTTAATAAATCCTTTTATCACATCATTACAATGGGCCCTGCCCGAAATTTCCATAAAACCATGTAATTCCATTTAGGGTCCCTGACCCAAAATCACAATTATTAAACATAGGGTCCCTGACCCGAAATCACATTTATAATCCAACTGGGCCTCATGCCCGATTTTATGAACCATTGGGCCCACGGCCCGATTTGTAAACCAACTAGGCCCGCAGCCCGACTTATAAACCCACTGGGCCCACGACCCGAATTCGTAAATCAACTGGGCCCCTGGCCCGATAACATAACTCAAATGGGTCTCAGCCCGATTTCATATCAACTGGGCCCCTGGCCCGATTTCATTAACCAACTGGGCCCCTGGCCCGATTTCATCTTTCCAATATAAAAACCGTTTTATCATATTATTTATTTAACCACAAGCAAGCAAAACCACAAATAAACCGTTAATCCCGATATACGTGAAATATGGAAAACACCTCGAAATACGTGCAACATACCCGAAATCAATGCTCAAAAATACCATCATAGAAATCATGTATATAAACCATATAACACATTTAAGCATGCATAGGATTTATAAAGCCAAAGTCCACTCACAGACCGTTTTAACGGTATGCCTCGATACGCGTGCCACCGGCCCTCCCGGGCCACACCACTATCACCGGGACTCCCAATCCTGTCCAGATCACATTAGAGGGTCACTAACCTCATCATTAACATCCTATCAAAGTCTCGTAATTTTCCCGAATTTTTACTTATTTTTAAACTTAATTTAAAACCTTCGGACATCCCGAACAATATCGAGACGGTGTCCGATCGACACTAAACCAATTCCAAAATGTCTGTTACATTAAATAGGACAGAAGTCATGTTGACCTCACCTCGAGATTCGTGCCCACGCGCCGTCACGCGCCGCCGTGAGTGGCTGCGCGTGAAACTCACGCGCCTGCTACAGTGCATCGTCCTAACCCGTATGTCTGGTAAACGGGTCCAAATTGCCCGCGACACGACCCGGTTCAATGTCCATCAATTCAGCCTTAATTCCTTCAATTAATCATTCAGTTAGTTTCTTTCTTAGTTCAATTACAGGTCTGTAACATCAATTACACGATAACTTACCCAAATTCCCACGATTCGATGATGAACACCAAGAACACTCCGAACACTGTTCATTCATGGAATTCCCTCAATGGCTGCAGGTTTCATCCAATTGATGATCCCAGAAGCATCAACGGACCATGAGGAACAATTCCTCCACATCAATTGCATCAATCCTGTGCTCAAACGTCACGACTCAAGCTCGAACACCGTCACTGTTCAACCATGGAGTTTCGTCAATCTCGATCGGTTTCCTTCAATTGATGAACCCAGAAGCATCGTGGGATCATGAGAAGTAGTTTCCCCACCTCAATTTCATCCAACGAAGCCTCCAATTCCACGACTCAACTTCGAAATTTCAGAGACCTCCATCCTTCTGTTCTTCCTCAATTCGACCCCAATTCCCTTCGTTCTTGTTGCAGAAATGATCGTTTTGATCCCAGAAGTCGAATTGAATCCTCAATTGCGGTCCTAAAAGCCTACACCTTCGAATTCGAAATTCCCTCCAACATACCAAAATCCGAATTCCCAGTTCTTCAGTTTCCCTCAATCCCTCGTGTTTTCCTCATTCAATTAGTCACTGAATACTCTCCAATTTCCGTTCACAAGTTTAGTGTATAGGGAGAAGATTAAGGGTGGGAGAATTCTGATCTTGGTTGTACACGGGTTAAGAACACACAGAAGAGGAAAATGGGGGTTTAATGGGTTTTAATTAATTAATAAATATCAAAACATCATAATGATGTTTCCCCCCAAAACATGGATCAGGTTTCAAGGGATGAGTGACACTTGTCACTCATCCAGGTGTGTAGGGTCAACGGTCACTATTCAATATTATATTATTATTTTAATCCCGGTTCGTTCGGTTAACCGAGCCCGATTCCGTGACCATAACTTCGTCGTCGAATCTCCGATTTCGGCATGCCGCCTGTCGTTGGATTTGTATCGACGATACCTACGTAACAGTCCTTGGCCCTTGTCCATCGGACCTCCCGGTCAAAAAGTCAACATTTGGCCCCTATTACTCGAAATTACCAAAATACCCCTCAACTTCCGAACACCACAACTTTCTCTACGAATGTCGGAATCGAACGTGCCACCTGTCTATGAACACGTGACATCCCGAACTACGTCATGGTCATCGGTCAAAGTCTGTTTGACCGCCCGATCCAAAAGTCAACATTTTGCACAATTTGTCCGATTCCGCCCTACTAAGCACCGTTCAACCTCACTAATCGAGATTAGTCACTAAACTAATCCCGGAATTCGGGACGGGTCGTTACAATCTTCCCTCCTTAATAAATTTCGTCCTCGAAATTCCAACCGCTCTAAACTCAAACGTACTTCCCTCCTTAATTAGTTTCGCTCTCGAAACTCGACTACCCTGATTCCACAAACATCCCGTGGAAAGTGGAATCGACCACGCAACACGGGTACACCTGTACACCAACTACTTAGACAAAACTTGTCTACACTCTACGTACCACTAATACTTATAACGCAATGACTACATTCGACCCCGTCGAATGACTGAAACTACTTGTTTAGAATTGACACCACTTGTCAAATCAACCCTCTCGTTGACGCAACAACTCGACGGTTCCTTTCCCACTCCCACTAGGAGTCAGCTGACCCCACTCAACCATCTATGTTGACACATCCTGACAATCTGTCGCCACACAGTTGTTGTCAGTCGAAAACTGACACTAGACTCACTCGTGGCTACACATGCCACCAACGTATTTGACTTAGTAAACATTTGCCGACCTTTCACACGACCTGTGTGTAATTAAACACATCGGAATTACCATGACCCATTTCATAGTAATGTCCGGTCCACAACCAATCCCATGGTATCGGAACCAATCCGACTACCAACACGTTCACCGACACACCTCGGGTATATCCCGTATACCGTAACTAGACATCACAAGTCTACACGGTATTGTACCTCGAACCATGTACGAAGTACACACATCTACCTAATAACCAGACTACAACCACCTAGGTCATAGCCGAACGCGTTCCAATAATGGAGTACATTTGCCCAATCCAGCATGAGACAAAATGAAACTCCACCCATCATTTAGTTACAATTCCGAATCCGGATCCGCAATTTCGTAAGAAATCCCGGATCCAATCCCAGACATCAAATTTTAATTTATTTCCAAATCCAAATTCGAAATCATTATTCCGTAAGCTAGCATTTGGAATAATCATTCCGTACCCAAATCCAGAAATATACTTTCAAGTTCCAAAATCGAATCCTAAATCGTCACCCAGAAATTCGATTCCAAATCCCGAAATCTCGTTCACATTTACCAAGACACATCAAAATCGAACCTATCGGTTACCCGTTTGATACCTCCAATTGACTTCATAGGGAAGCCAATCCAACCTCCACACGTCTAAGGTTGAAAAAATTCAACTACCATGATAACCTACTCACCCGAGTAGAATACCTTACGGGCCCCACTTTGAAAAGAAGTTCGATCCAGTCATTTCGACGCACATACCCAAGTTCGTATCGATCCTTGTCATTCCACCTAGGAAAAACCAAGGATGATCCAACTCATCCTACGCGGATGCAAACAAAACTCGCTGCACTCACAACATCCTCTGCCACCAAGCAGAAAATGAGAAATCTCGTTTACCTAATTTCGAATACGTAGCTCCTCCTAATGACCCACAAACACACATGGGTCCACCAACCAATACACGCTCAACGTACTGGTAACTACACTCAACGTCTGCCAGGGCAGAAAACAAGAAGTCAACCCCTATGACTTCGGAATACCCATCACCAAAAACGAGCACCACTCTCGTTCCCCAATTACAGTTCTTCTCGACACTAAGGTTCCAACCATGTTGGAAACAGACATGCTCCCAACAAGACGTCAAGTCTAACCACTAGACTTCCTACCTCCTCAACTCACTTGGACAACCACGTGTCCACAATCGATCCGTTATTGTCCCGTTCGCACATCCCAACCTTTACAGGTTCAACACTCGGTTTTCCAAGTTCTCAATTATACCTTTTTAATCCACTCCTTACTGGTTATCTCACCACCATTGGGACTTATCCCAACACAGCACAATCTTAACTGGATCCCATCCAATCCATCACTCAACCACTACCGAATCTCAAAGACCGTACATATGTTCATCATGACGGAGTCACACCCCAACTTGTGGCTCATCGTCAACACCATTACCGACACTAGCACCAGCCCTAGTACCAGCACCAACACTCTATCAACAACACTAGTATCAGCACACATGCATCCATACTAGCATCAGCACAAAAGTACCAACCCACAAACATTCATACTTGCACACCGTGTGCAAATACGACAACCCTGGATCTCCGTTCATACCGAATGACGATCCCGTACCTCACGACTATGGGTACCACTATTCTGACAATCCTCATCAGGAAAATGAACATTCCCCGAACGTCCCCTGATCCCCAAATATTATGACCACACTGATTACCCTCGATAGCCAGTCATCTCCATATGACTACCGACTAACTGTCATTGCTATCGAGATCCGCATCCAAACCACACACTAATACCCGATCCATCACGGGATTCCATAATTTATCTCAGAACCGTATCCGTAAATCGGATCCCATAGTTCTGCCTAGACTCACCAGAGCCATCCACATGGTCATTCATGACCTCAGCCGCTCGTCGCAGCACAAGTTCTCATCCACTAATCGCAATTAAGGTTTACCTTTTTAATTCATCATACACTAGGGTTCCACAATCACACCCTATGGTTCAACCGAACCCAACCACTTCCCGTAATATAAAATTCACAACCTGACCGACCCCGCGGTCCTGACATCGAATAGACGTCAAATCCAATCCTACCATCCCATCTACGTGGGTTCCACCACTAAGGTCATCGGCCAACCCCGATGAACCAACATCCCTCACACTAGAAACCACCACAAGGGTTCACATTTTTAAACCATTACTCAATAAGGTTCCCCGAACCTGGCTGCACCTAGCAGCACAACAATTTAATATTACATGACCGAACCGTCGGTCCCACAATACCAGTTCATCGCAATCATCCCCACTTGGGTTGAATCACACTAACGCACGGCGTATCGGGCCAATCACATTCTATCCACTATCCAATCCCAAAAACTATCTATCAGGTTGATAACGAATTGCAGCCCAATGAGACATCACACCCTCGACCTGCCCACACAAATAGAGCAACCCTGCTCTGATACCAAGTTGACAGGACCCATCCCAATCCCCCCGGGATTACCGTGGAATGTGCCCTGCTCCCGTCCAATAAGGGGTGTCAGACAAGGGATAACCAAGAGCCACTGCCCAACGGGGCATCCAGAGTGCGCAAGGATCGATGGAGGAGGTGTGCAATGTCCCAGTCCCTGCTGCAATCGCATCCGTGATCAACCTGAAGGGCATTAAAACCAAAAGCTGTGAGTGGACAAAACCAATAAGTTTATTAAACACATTTATAAGACATTTATGCCCTCCAATAAAAAACGTATGCATGCCACGAAAACCAGTAACCAAAACGTTTGCTCAACCGAGCCATTAGGGCCTTAGCCCAAAAACCGTTAACCAAAAACCAAGTGTGGGAACTCAGCCCAAAACTGTGAAATACCGCAACTACACATAAACAACCATGTGGGTCACCACCCACGACCATAAATGAACATCAATCCATTAAAATCATATAATCACAAATCCACCCGGAAAGCCATTTCATTAATTCGTATTTTACCATTACCATCACCAGCATCCCTGATGCTAGACGTCCCTGACGTCATATCTCACGGTTTCATAAGCTACGCGTGCTGCCCGGGGTCTCTCCGGGTCCATATTTCTGACATCCCTGATGTCTGACGTCCCAGACGTCAATCATAGCAATCCTGCTCCTGAGTTATCATACGGTCCGGCTGCTCCGTATGGTGACCCTTCACAGGCAATGCACCGTGACTTCCCCAGTGTCCCAGACATCTGGAGGAGACCATCATATATCCTTGTATCAAGATGGTATCTGGTGTCGACTGATCCTCCTGCGGAGTCATCGAGAACACCCGGGCCTGAGATCCCGATGCTCTACCACGTCCCCTCGAACTACTCGTGGCAGTGCCACCACCTCTTCTCGGGCTTGCTGTCCCTGACGCTGTACTCTGCCCAGGCTCCGCTGCTCCTCTGCCTACACCACCTTCCTGTGGCAACTGTGGACACTCACGTCGGAAATGACCTCGCTCCCCGCAGTAGAAACACTCATTCCAACCTGGTCCACTGCTCGGTCTCCCCGTAGACGCTACCGACGTCGCACTCGCTTGCGGAGTCGGCGGTGCTCGGTAACCCCAAAATCCTGAACTCTGGGCACTGCCAGGCCTACCAAAACGATCATCGCCCGACGAGGACGATCCACCGAAGTTACCCCTTTTCGGTGTCCGCTGGCTCGAAGCTCCAGGAATAGATGGTTCCCGGCGTCGCACCGGCAAACTAGCCTCAACTCGCACCGCAGCATCCGACAAGTCTCGGAGAGTAGTAAAAGATCCAGCCGTCACTATGGCTCGAATCTCACCTCGCAAGCCCAACTCAAACCTACGGCATTTCTCGGCTTCAGTGGCCACAAAAGCAGGAGCAAACCGAGACAACATCTGGAACTTCCGTTCATACTCTGCCACTGTCATATTCCCTTACTGGAGCTGCAGAAACTCTGCCTCCTTGGCATCCCGGAAAGAACGAGGATAATACTGCTCCAGAAACCGTTCCCTAAACGTCTCCCAGGTTACACTATGGACATCCCAACCGGACAACTCAAGGGTATACCACCACTCATACGCCGCACCATCTAGTAAAAAGGTAGCCAACAATACTCGCTCCTCCGGCGGACAATGCATCACCGCAAAAATCCGCTCCAGTCTGGTAAGCCACCTCTGGGCTTCCTCAGGATCAGCCCCGCCACTAAAAGTAGTAGCCCCGAGCCGCTGGGCTCGCTCTATCGTGGCACTCTCCGTCTCTCTTGCTACTTCTTCAGGTTGTGGAGAGGGTCTACGTCTCGGAGGCATCGTCAACCGCACGCTGAAAGAGGCATAGAAGTAGTCAAAAAACTGAAACACAACCTCACAAACCAACAAACCTCACCAACTCGACAAACCTTGCTCTGATACCAATTGTCAGGACCCACCCCGGTTTCACCCCGAAACCCGAGGTAAATCCCGCTCCCGTCTGACTTCCCGACGCAACACCCAAGTACAACTCACCCAAATCCAGTCAGACGCAGGAGTAATTAAACAAAATATTCCGACGTTATCGTTTACAGAACCTAGTACAAAATACAAAGAAAATAAAAACCCGATAAAGTACACGCACACGGAAGCCTCTAATCTATGCTGGGATCCCTCACGTCACTTCTATGCCTCAGACACGGCCTCGACGTCAAGACCCCGCGCTCGCTCCACAACCTGGAGGGCAATTTAAAACAGAAGGTGTGAGTGGACCAAACAGTACAAGAGTTCAAAACCATTTTACTAAAACCGAGTTTAACCCTCCGTTTTGAAAACCACATGCATAACCAATATTTATGAACACAGTTATAAATCAATTTACCATAAACCGCATCATAAGAAACAGAAACACTATAAACCAGTTAGAAAAACCACAACATGTGAATCATAAAACCATATCAGAAATCATAACAGCACATCATCATTTTCCCGATCAAACCTGCTGGACCTATCCGAGTCTTTAAACTCCCGAGTCTTTAACTCAAGGCCTACGGGGGAAATCAATATATCTGAGTCTTTAAACTCCCGAGTCTTTAAACTCAATCCGGGTCTTTAAACCCAATCCGGCCGGTCCCCCGTCACATATATCCGGGTCTTTAAACCCAATATCCAGATCCAGCAAATCCAATCCCAAAACCATTTGAAAACCATTTACCAATCTACATCCAAACCCGAATCCGAAATCACTGGTCCAATGCCCTTCCGGCATCCAGAACCGTCATTCCGAACCCAAATCCGGAGTCCACTTTCCAACTTTAAAACCAACTTCCATTTCTGAAATCCGTTTCTAAAACCAAAAACCTTGATCATTGAAATCACGCTCCAAAATCCCTTATAACCATTAAAAATCATTTATCATTCGAAATCAACCTTTTATCGTAAAACGTGCTGAAAACTGAACTTCCTCGAAAAACATGCAACAATGTAAAACCAACAAAGCATATTCGACAAACATAGAATCATGATTAAAAACCATAAAACAATTATAGAAAACAGTTATGCATGTTCGAGTTTAGAGAAAGGGTCCACTCACAGTACCGAGCCCTATTCGCGTCCCGAACGTCCTGCCCGTTCCTCGGCTTCCTCGGGAAATCCCGATCCTGTCAATCATCGTCAAAATACGTCACTAATACGTCTACAAACATTCACCTAAATTCCCTCAAAAATCCCCGAATCGAAAACCGAAAACCCTGGACCCTAAACATTCACCCTCGCGGAACCAAACTCATACGACGTCCGATTGACCCGAAACCAACTCCATTGAACTCACCATAACTTCTAGACCAAAATCCATGTTGACCACTTTCCCATCCGCCGCCGCACGCGCCCCCACGCGCCGCCCAAAGTGGCTGCGCGTGGCCCTCACACGCCAGCTACAGTACATCCCCTACCTCGAGATGACTGTGCTAAACCGACCGCCGTGGCTTGGACCGGCGAGAAGCAGTCTCCACCGTCCGGCCACCAATTCACTCCCTCTCTTCTCCTGCAGCTTCGTCCAGACACCACGAATCCATTCCCCACACTCTCCTGGTTCGATTCGACTCCCAGCTTCACGACTGAAGCTCAAACCAGACGACCCTTTTCCCTTTGTTTCACGATTCACCTGTTCCGGTCACCTCCCGTCACGGTGGCAACACCAGACGATCCCTAAGGCTTTACTGAACCTAGACCCAACCTCCGTTACCCTCGACTCACCCCCAAACTCGTCGACTCACCGTTTGAAGTTCACGGCCAAACAGAGCACCAGAGTGCTCATCTTTGCCTGAGTCCCGCCGTGTTCGGCCCCGTCACGGCGACCATCCTAGTCGACACCTAGGACCCCCATGAACATAACCCTGACCTTCAATTCTCTCGACTCTCAGCCAAACCTCACGACTTTCCAAATGAAATTTCACGGGAAAACAGAGCAAGGAAGCTTACCCTTCGATTGCAGCTCCGCCGTGCGCACCGCCGCCTACCACGGTGCTCGTTGGCCTCCCTGCAACCTCCTGAACGTCCCACAGTCGTGGTTTGAGCCGCCTCACGGCGTAGCCACCACCTCGAACTCTCAGGCTCCCTGTTTCCCCCAAACCTTCTCCGCAGCTCCGCCGTGTCGCTGTGCACGATTGCACCACCAATTCACGACCACCAGCCTCCCTTCAGTCTCTTGTTCCTCCCTCACTCACCAGAACTCATCACCAGCCACGATCACTCCTCAATTTCTCCTCACAAGCTCACTCTGTTTCTCTGTGTATCGAAGAACTGCACGGGTTGCACGAGTGCACCCCAATTATTTGGGTTGTGCGCGCACACGAGAACGTCCCAGAAACCACTCCACATTGGCCACATGTCACCATCCACTCAATCCTAATCCCACTTGGTTAAACCCCAGCCGTCCATCTCCTTTCTCTCTGCACAAATCCCCAGAAACCAAAAAGACCAAAATACCCTCCTGTTTTACTCATTTTTACGGTTTTACCAAAACTTCCTAGACCCGTAACTCTCGCCTTGTAAGTCCGATGAGTACGTGCCGCCTGTCATCGAACTCAGGACGTCGAAAGCTACCTAACCATCCTAGGTCAACCTACCAAAACTCGATTATTCAAAAAGTCAACTATTCCCCCTATTTTACCCAAATTACGGTTATGCCCTCGACCTTCCGAACATCACAATTTCCTCCTCGGATGTCGGAATCAGGCGTGCCACCTGCCTATGGATTCGTGACGTCCTAAACTACGTCCTGGTCACTGGTCAACCCCCATTTGACCACCCGAACTAAAAGTCAACATTTTTTACCTGGTTCGGCAAAATCGTCATTCGCCACTAATGACCTTATCGGGACCAACTAACCACGGATTAATCTTACTCATCACACCTTAATCCCTCTACTAATCCCGGCTCTCGGGACGGGTTGTTACAACACAGGCATCCATACTAGCATCAGCACAAAAGTACCAACCCACAAACATTCATACTTGCACACCGTGTGCAAATACGACAACCCTGGATCTCCGTTCATACCGAACGACGATCCCGTACCTCACGACTATGGGTACCACTATTCTAACAATCCTCATCAGGAAAATGAACGTTCCCCGAACGTCCCCTGATCCCCAAATATTATGACCACACTGATTACCCTCGATAGCCAGTCATCTCCATATGACTACCGACTAACTGTCATTGCTATCGAGATCCGCATCCATACCTCACACTAATACCCGATCAAGCACGGGATTCCATAATTTATCTCAGAACCGTATCCGTAAATTGGATCCCATAGTTCTGCCTAGACTCACCAGAGCCATCCACATGGTCATTCATGACCTCAGCCGCTCGTCGCAGCACAAGTTCTCATCCACTAATCGCAAGTAAGGTTTACCTTTTTAATTCATCATACACTAGGGTTCCACAATCACACCCTATGGTTCAACCGAACCCAACCACTTCCCGTAATATAAAATTCACAACCTGACCGACCCCGCGGTCCTGACATCGAATAGACGTCAAATCCAATCCTACCATCCCATCTACGTGGGTTCCACCACTAAGGTCATCGGCCAACCCCGATGAACCAACATCCCTCACACTAGAAACCACCACAAGGGTTCACATTTTTAAACCATTACTCAATAAGGTTCCCCGAACCTGGCTGCACCTAGCAGCACAACAATTTAATATTACATGACCGAACCGTCGGTCCCACAATACCAGTTCATCGCAATCATACCCACTTGGGTTGAATCACACTAACGCACGGCGTATCGGGCCAATCACATTCTATCCACTATCCAACCCAAAAACTATCTATCAGGTTGATAACGAATTGCAGCCCAATGAGACATCACACCCTCGACCTGCCCACACAAATAGAGCAACCCTGCTCTGATACCAAGTTGACAGGACCCATCCCAATCCCCCCCGGGATTACCGTGGAATGTGCCCTGCTCCCGTCCAACAAGGGGTGTCAGACAAGGGATAACCAAGAGCCACTGCCCAACGGGGCATCCAGAGTGCGCAAGGATCGATGGAGGAGGTGTGCAATGTCCCAGTCCCTGCTGCAATCGCATCCGTGATCAACCTGAAGGGCATTAAAACCAAAAGCTGTGAGTGGACAAAACCAATAAGTTTATTAAACACATTTATAAGACATTTATGCCCTCCAATAAAAACGAATGCATGCCACGAAAACCAGTAACCAAAACGTTTGCTCAACCGAGCCATTAGGGCCTTAGCCCAAAAACCGTTAACCAAAAACCAAGTGTGGGAACTCAGCCCAAAACTGTGAAATACCGCAACTACACATAAACAACCATGTGGGTCACCACCCACGACCATAAATGAACATCAATCCATTAAAATCATATAATCACAAATCCACCCGGAAAGCCATTTCATTAATTCGTATTTTACCATTACCATCACCAGCATCCCTGATGCTAGACGTCCCTGACGTCATATCTCACGGTTTCATAAGCTACACGTGCTGCCCGGGGTCTCCCCGGGTCCATATTTCTGACATCCCTGATGTCTGACGTCCCAGACGTCAATCATAGCAATCCTGCTCCTGAGTCATCATACGGTCCGGCTGCTCCGTATGGTGACCCTTCACAGGCAATGCACCGTGACTTCCCCAGTGTCCCAGACATCTGGAGGAGACCATCATATATCCTTGTATCAAGATGGTATATGGAAAACAGTTTTATTAAATCCTTTTATCACATCATTACAATGGGCCCTGCCCAAAATTTCCATAAAACCATGTAATTCCATTTAGGGTCCCTGACCCAAAATCACAATTATTAAACATAGGGTCCCTGACCCGAAATCACATTTATAATCCAACTGGGCCTCATGCCCGATTTTATGAACCATTGGACCCACGGCCCGATTTGTAAACCAACTGGGCCTGCAACCCGACTTATAAACGCACTGGGCCCACGGTCCGAATTCGTAAATCAACTGGGCCCCTGGCCCGATAACATAACTCAAATGGGTCTCAGCCCGATTTCATATCAACTGGGCCCCTGGCCCGATTTCATCTTTCCAATATAAAAACCGTTTTATCATATTATTTATTTAACCACAAGCAAGCAAAACCACAAATAAACCGTTAATCCCGATATACGTGAAATACGGAAAAACACATCGAAATACGTGCAACATACCTGAAATCAATGCTCACAAATACCATCATAGAAATCATGTATATAAACCATATAACACATTTAAGCATGCATAGGATTTATAAAGCCAAAGTCCACTCACATACCGTTTTAACGGTATGCCTCGATACGCGTGCCACCGGCCCTCCCGGGCCACACCACTATCACCGGGACTCCCAATCCTGTCCAGATCACATTAGAGGGTCACTAACCTCATCATTAACATCCTATCAAAGTCTCGTTATTTTCCCGAATTTTTACTTATTTTTAAACTTAATTTAAAACCTTCGGACATCCCGAACAATATCGAGACGGTGTCCGATTGACACTAAACCAGTTCCAAAATGTCCGTTACATTAAATAGGACAGAAGTCATGTTGACCTCACCTCGAGATTCGTGCCCACGCGCCGTCACGCGCCGCCGTGAGTGGCTGCGCGTGAAACTCACGCGCCTGCTAAAGTGCACCGTCCTAACCCGTATGTCTGGTAAACGGGTCCAAATTGCCCGCGACACGACCCGGTTCAATGTCCATCAATTCAGCCTTAATTCCTTCAATTAATCATTCAGTTAGTTTCTTTCTTAGTTCAATTACAGGTCTGTAACATCAATTACACGATAACTTACCCAAATTCCCACGATTCGATGATGAACACCAAGAACACTCCGAACACTGTTCATTCATGGAATTCCCACAATGGCTGCAGGTTTCATCCAATTGATGATCCAAGAAGCATCAACGGACCCTGAGGAACAATTCCCCCACATCAATTGCATCAATCATGTGCTCAAACGTCACGACTCAAGCTCGAACACCGTCACTGTTCAACCATGGAGTTTCGTCAATCTCGATCGGTTTCCTTCAATTGATGAACCCAGAAGCATCGTGGGATCATGAGAAGTAGTTTCCCCACCTCAATTTCATCCAACGAAGCCTCCAATTCCACTACTCAACTTCGAAATTTCAGAGACCTCCATCCTTCTGTTCTTCCTCAATTCGACCCCAATTCCCATCGTTCTTGTTGTAGAAATGATCGTTTTGATCCCAGAAGTCGAATTGAATCCTCAATTGCGGTCCTCAAAAGCCTACACCTTCGAATTCGAAATTCCCTCCAACATACCAAAATCCGAATTCCCAATTCTTCAGTTTCCCTCAATCCGTCGTGTTTTCCTCATTCAATTAGTCACTGAATACTCTCCAATTTCCGTTCACAAGTTTAGTGTATAGGGAGAAGATTAAGGGTGGGAGAATTCTGATCTTGGTTGTACACGGGTTAAGAACACACAGAAGAGGAAAATGGGGGTTTAATGGGTTTTTAATTAATTAATAAATATCAAAACATCATAATGATGTTTCCCCCCAAAACATGGATCAGGTTTCAAGGGATGAGTGACACTTGTCACTCATCCAGGTGTGTAGGGTCAACGGTCACTATTCAATATTATATTATTATTTTAATCCCGGTTCGTTCGGTTAACCGAGCCCGATTCCGTGACCATAACTTCGTCGTCGAATCTCCGATTTCGGCATGCTGCCTGTCGTTGGATTCGTATCGACGATACCTACGTAACAGTCCTTGGCACTCATCCATCGGACCTCCCGGTCAAAAAGTCAACATTTGGCCCCTATTACTCGAAATTACCAAAATACCCCTCAACTTCCGAACACCACAACTTTGTCTACGAATGTCGGAATCGAACGTGCCACCTGTCTATGAACTCGTGACATCCCGAACTACGTCACGGTCATCGGTCAAAGTCCGTTTGACCGACCGATCCAAAAGTCAACATTTTGCCCACGACCAGGGGCAAAACGTCCATTTTGCACAATTTGTCCGATTCCGCCCTACTAAGCACCGTTCAACCTCATTAATCGAGATTAGTCACTAAACTAATCCCGGAATTCGGGACGGGTCGTTACAATCTTCCATCCTTAATAAATTTCATCTTCGAAATTCCAACCGCTCTAAACTCAAACGTACTTCCCTCCTTAATTAGTTTCGCTCTCGAAACTCGACTACCCTGATTCCACAAACACCCCGTGGAAAGTGGAATCGACCACGCAACACGGGTACACCTGTACACCAACTACTTAGACAAAACTTGTCTACACTCTACGTACCACTAATACTTATAACGCAATGACTACATTCGACCCCGTCGAATGACTGAAACTACTTGTTTCGAATTGACACCACTTGTCAAATCAACCCTCTCGTTGACGCAACAACTCGACGGTTCCTTTCCCACTCCCACTAGGAGTCAGCTGACCCCACTCAACCATCTATGTTGACACATCCTGACAATCTGTCGCCACACAGTTGTTGTCAGTCGAAAACTGACACTAGACTCACTCGTGGCTACACATGCCACCAACGTATTTGACTTAGTAAACATTTACCGACCTTTCACACGACCTGTGTGTAATTAAACACATCGGAATTACCATGATCCATTGCATAGTAATGTCCGGTCCACAACCAATCCCATGGTATCGGAACCAATCCGACTACCAACACGTTCACCGACACACCTCGGGTATATCCCGTATACCATAACTAGACATCACAAGTCTACACGGTAATGTACCTCGAACCATGTAAGTACACACATCTACCTAATAACCAGACTACAACCACCTAGGTCATAGCCGAACGCGTTCCAATAATGGAGTACATTTGCCCAATCCAGCATGAGACAAAATGAAACTCCACCCATCATTTAGTTACAATTCCGAATCCGGATCCGCAATTTCGTAAGAAATCCCGGATCCAATCCCAGACATCAAATTTTAATTTATTTCCAAATCCAAATCTGAAATCATTATTCCGTAAGCTAGCATTTGGAATAATCATTCCGTACCCAAATCCAGAAATATACTTTCAAGTTCCAAAATCGAATCCTAAATCGTCACCCAGAAATTCGATTCCAAATCCCGAAATCTCGTTCACATTTACCAAGACACATCAAAACCGAACCTATCGGTTACCCGTTTGATACCTCCAATTGACATCATAGGGAAGCCAATCCAACCTCCACACGTCTAAGGTTGAAAAAATTCAACTACCATGATAACTTACTCACCCGAGTAGAATACCTTACGGGCCCCACTTTGAAAAGAAGTTCGATCCCGTCATTTCGACTCACATACCCAAGTTCGTATCGATCCTTGTCATTCCACCTAGGAAAAACCAAGGATGATCCAACACAATGACGCCAAAACTCATCCTACGCGGATGCAAACAAAACTCGCTGCACTCACAACATCCTCTGCCACCAAGCAGAAAATGAGAAATCTCGTTTACCTAATTTCGAATACGTAGCTCCTCCTAATGATCCACAAACACACATGGGTCCACCAACTAATACACGCTCAACGTACTGGTAACTACACTCAACGTCTGCCAGGGCAGAAAACAAGAAGTCAACCCCTATGACTTCGGAATACCCATCACCAAAAACGAGCACCACTCTCGTTCCCAAATTACAGCTCTCCTCGACACTAAGGTTCCAACCATGTTGGAAACAGACATGCTCCCAACAAGACGTCAAGTCTAACCACTAGACTTCCTACCTCCTCAACTCACTTGGACAACCACGTGTCCACAATCGATCCGTTATTGTCCCGTTCGCACATCCCAACCTTTACAGGTTCAACACTCGGTTTTCCAAGTTCTCAATTATACCTTTTTAATCCACTCCTTACTGGTTATCTCACCACCATTGGGACTTATCCCAACACAACACAATCTTAACTGGATCCCATCCAGTCCATCACTCAACCACTACCGAATCTCAAAGACCGAACATATGTTCATCATGACGGAGTCACACCCCAACTTGTGGCTCATCGTCAACACCATTACCGACACTAGCACCAGCCCTAGTACCAGCACCAACACTCTATCAACAACACTAGTATCAGCACACATGCATCCATACTAGCATCAGCACAAAAGTACCAACCCACAAACATTCATACTTGCACACCGTGTGCAAATACGACAACCCTGGATCTCCGTTCATATCGAACGACGATCCCGTACCTCACGACTATGGGTACCACTATTCTGACAATCCTCATCAGGAAAATGAACGTTCCCCGAACGTCCCCTGATCCCCAAATATTATGACCACACTGATTACCCTCGATAGCCAGTCATCTCCATATGACTACCGACTAACTGTCATTGCTATCGAGATCCGCATCCATACCTCACACTAATACCCGATCCCCAGCACGGGATTCCATAATTTATCTCAGAACCGTATCCGTAAATCGGATCCCATAGTTCTGCCTAGACTCACCAGAGCCATCCACATGGTCATTCATGACCTCAGCCGCTCGTCGCAGCACAAGTTCTCATCCACTAATCGCAATTAAGGTTTACCTTTTTAATTCATCATACACTAGGGTTCCACAATCACACCCTATGGTTCAACCGAACCCAACCACTTCCCATAATATAAAATTCACAACCTGACCGACCCCGCGGTCCTGACATCGAATAGACGTCAAATCCAATCCTACCATCCCATCTACGTGGGTTCCACCACTAAGGTCATCGGCCAACCCCGATGAACCAACATCCCTCACACTAGAAACCACCACAAGGGTTCACATTTTAAAACCATTACTCAATAAGGTTCCCCGAACCTGGCTGCACCTAGCAGCACAACAATTTAATATTACATGACCGAACCGTCGGTCCCACAATACCAGTTCATCACAATCATCCCCACTTGGGTTGAATCACACTAACGCACGGCGTATCGGGCCAATCACATTCTATCCACTATCCAAACCCAAAAACTCTCTATCAGGTTGATAACGAATTGCAGCCCAATGAGACATCACACCCTCGACCTGCGCACACAAATAGAGCAACCCTGCTCTGATACCAAGTTGACAGGACCCATCCCAATCCCCCCCGGGATTACCGTGGAATGTGCCCGGCTCCCGTCCAACAAGGGGTGTCAGACAAGGGATAACCAAGAGCCACTGCCCAACGGGGCATCCAGAGTGCGCAAGGATCGATGGAGGCGGTGTGCAATGTCCCAGTCCCTGCTGCAATCGCATCCGTGATCAACCTGAAGGGCATTAAAACCAAAAGCTGTGAGTGGAAAAAACCAATAAGTTTATTAAACACATTTATAAGACATTTATGCCCTCTAATAAAAACGTATGCATGCCACGAAAACCAGTAACCAAAACGTTTGCTCAACCGAGCCATTAGGGCCTTAGCCCAAAAACCGTTAACCAAAAACCAAGTGTGGGAACTCAGCCCAAAACTGTGAAATACCGCAACTACACATAAACAACCATATGGGTCACCACCCACGACCATAAATGAACATCAATCCATTAAAATCATATAATCACAAATCCACCCGGAAAGCCATTTCATTAATTCGTATTTTACCATTACCATCACCAACATCCCTGATGCTAGACGTCCCTAACGTCATATCTCACGGTTTCATAAGCTACGCGTGGTGCCCGGGGTCTCTCCGGGTCCATATTTCTGACATCCCTGATGTCTGACGTCCCAGACGTCAATCATAGCAATCCTGCTCCTGAGTCATCATACGGTCCGGCTGCTCCGTATGGTGACCCTTAACAGGCAATGCACCGTGACTTCCCTAGTGTCCCAGACATCTGGAGTAGACCATCATATATCCTTGTATCAAGATGGTATATGGAAAACAGTTTTATTAAATCCTTTTATCACATCATTACAATGGGCCCTGCCCGAAATTTCCATAAAACCATGTAATTCCATTTAGGGTCCCTGACCAAAAATCACAATTATTAAACATTGGGTCCCTGACCCGAAATCACATTTATAATCCAACTGGGCCTCATGCCCGATTTTATGAACCACTGGGCCCACGGCCCGATTTGTGAACCAACTGGGCCCGCAGCCCGACTTATAAACCCACTGGGCCCACGGCCCGAATTCGTAAATCAACTGGGCCCCTGGCCCGATAACATAACTCAAATGGGTCTCAGCCCGATTTCATATCAACTGGGCCCCTGGCCCGATTTCATTAACCAACTTGGCCCCTGGCCCGATTTCATCTTTCCAATATAAAAACCGTTTTATCATATTATTTATTTAACCACAAGCAAGCAAAACCACAAATAAACCGTTAATCCCGATATACGTGAAATAAGGAAAAACACCTCAAAATACGTGCAACATACCCGAAATCAATGCTCTTAAATACCATCATAGAAATCATGTATATAAACCATATAACACATTTAAGCATGCATAGGATTTATAAAGCCAAAGTCCACTCACAGATCGTTTTAACGGTATGCCTCGATACGCGTGCCACCGGCCCTCCCGGGCCACACCACTATCACCGGGACTCCCAATCCTGTCCAAATCTCATTAGAGGATCACTAACCTCATCATTAACATCCTATCAAAGTCCCGTAATTTTCCCAAATTTTTACTTATTTTTAAACTTAATTTAAAACCTTCGGACATCCCGAACAATATCGAGACGGTGTCCGATCGACACTAAACCAATTCCAAAATGTCTGTTACATTAAATAGGACAGAAGTCATGTTGACCTCACCTCGAGATTCGTGCCCACGCGCCGTCACGTGCTGCCGTGAGTGGCTGCGCGTGAAACTCACGCGCCTGCTACAGTGCATCGTCCTAACCCGTATGTCTGGTAAACGGGTCCAAATTGCCCGCGCCACGACCCGGTTCAATGTCCATCAATTCAGCCTTAATTCCTTCAATTAATCAATCAGTTAGTTTCTTTCTTAGTTCAATTACAGGTCTGTAACATCAATTACACGATAACTTACCCAAATTCCCACGATTCGATGATGAACACCAAGAACACTCCGAACACTGTTCATTCATGGAATTCCCTCAATGGCTGCAGGTTTCATCTAATTGATGATCCCAGAAGCATCAACGGACCCTGAGGAACAATTCCCCCACATCAATTGCATCAATCCTGTGCTCAAACGTCACGACTCAAGCTCGAACACCGTCACTGTTCAACCATGGAGTTTCGTCAATCTCGATCGGTTTCCTTCAATTGATGAACCCAGAAGCATCGTGGGATCATGAGAAGTAGTTTCCCCACCTTAATTTCATCCAACGAAGCCTCCAATTCCACGACTCAACTTCGAAATTTCAAAGACCTCCATCCTTCTGTTCTTCCTCAATTCGACCCCAATTCCCTTCGTTCTTGTTGCAGAAATGATCGTTTTGATCCCAGAAGTCGAATTGAATCCTCAATTGCGGTCCTCAAAGCCTACACCTTCGAATTCGAAATTCCCTCCAACATACCAAAATCCGAATTCCCAGTTCTTCAGTTTCCCTCAATCCCTCGTGTTTTCCTCATTCAATTAGTCACTGAATACTCTCCAATTTCCGTTCACAAGTTTAGTGTATAGGGAGAAGATTAAGGGTGGGAGAATTCTGATCTTGGTTGTACAAGGGTTAAGAACACACAGAAGAGGAAAATGGGGGTTTAATGGGTTTTTAATTAATTAATAAATATCAAAACATCATAATGATGTTTCCCCCCAAAACATGGATCAGGTTTCAAGGGATGAGTGACACTTGTCACTAATCCGGGTGTGTAGGGTCAACGATCACTATTCAATATTATATTATTATTTTAATCCCAGTTCGTTCGGTTAACCGAGCCCGATTCCGTGACCATAACTTCGTCGTCGAATCTCCGATTTCGGCATGCCGCCTGTCGTTGGATTCGTATCGACGATACCTACGTAACAGTCCTTGGCCCTCGTCCATCGGACCTCCCGGTCAAAAAGTCAACATTTGGCCCCTATTACTCAAAATTACCAAAATACCCCTCAACTTCCGAACACCTCAACTTTCTCTACGAATGTCGGAATCGAACGTGCCACCTGTCTATGAACTCGTGACATCCCGAACTACGTCACGGTCATCAATCAAAGTCCGTTTGACCGCCCGATCCAAAAGTCAACATTTTGCCCACGACAAGGGGCAAAACGGTCATTTTGCACAATTTGTCCGATTCCGCCCTACTAAGCACCGTTCAACCTCACTAATCAAGATTAGTCACTAAACTAATCCCTGAATTCGGGACGGGTCGTTACAGCTGGGCCCGCTCAATGCTCACAGTGTCTCTATTTCCTCCATTGCCCTCGTCAACACGTGCACGGGGTTCACGTCGGGGAGGCATATCCAACTGTTAAGAGGCAAACAGGTTAAAAGACATCGAAAGCGACCATGTACAAAGTACAACCCGCTAACCTAGTACTCTGACTACTAATCCTAATGCTCTGATACCAAGCTGACAGGACCCGTCCCAATCCCACTGGGACCACCCAGGGACGTGCCCCGCTCCCGTCTGACAATGACTCTAAACATGCCAAAATTACCCTTAAATAAAAACCGAAGACTTAAATAGATAGATAACGTACAACCACAGTGTTTAAAGTGATACTGTCAGACAAGGGAAAGTAAAATACAACATGTGAGCACAATAGTCAGAGTATATTTATTCGGTGCTCAACCTACCCACAAGTGGGTGTACAGGTGCACAGCTAAGCAAACTAAACCTCTGTCTCCTCCTCCGGGTCCTCCTCCTCTATTTCCGTGTCAGGGTCTGGAGGGGTCAGTAAAACAAGGGTGAGTGGGCCAAAAATAACAGTTTAGAAATCAATTTAATAATAAAATAATCATAAGGTTTTACCCCTTCGTTTTGCAAATCTTGCATGCAGTGAAAACATAATATCATAACCATAAAACCACAATAATAATCGAAAGGAGAAACTAACATATCAGTGCACTGTAAAACCCAACCCAAATGATGTCACGGTTCTAAGGCTACGCGTTGCCACTCAGGGTCTCACACCCGAGACTCTCTAGGTACATCAGCTCCCGGTATCCCGGTCACTGCCCGAGGTATATAAACATGCCTTCCTGAGAGTAAGCAGCCCAACGGGAGTCAACTCCACTCAGTCAGAGCCCCGTGACTACTCCAGGGTCCACCTAGGCCAACGACCCTCCCTGGAGGAGACAATATACACAGGTAGGAAAGTACAGTACAATAACAGTATAGTTTACCCTATGTCCCCCGAACATCCCAAACAAAATCCACACATAATCCAGACGGGTCTCATGCCCAAAACATTGTAATAACATATATAAACAGTTCATAAGACTCATCGAAATCATAAGTGGAAATAGTAAAACAGTTTATGTATGCAAGCCTTTTATAAATCAAACAGCCCACTCACACTCGGTCCTTGCTACTCAACGATCTCTAAAAACCTGTATTATTATACCTGAGAGTTACTTAAGGACCCTATGACCTCAATACCAAGACCCTAGAACAGATCCGCCTCAAAAACGCATCCCGGGCGCTACTCCCGGTGCTTTAAACCCCATTTTGACTAATCTAACGATCTCCGATCGACACGAAACCATCTCCATTGGATCCGTATCGTCGAAACCTTGAAAATGGTACCAGCCCCACCAAAATCACTATTCACACGCGCCCCCACGCGCCTGGTCAACGTGTAGGTCAACGCTGCTACAGTACTGCTGACGTCAGCAGTGACGTCATGCTGATGTCATCACTGACACTTGTCAGGTGACATGTGGCATGTTCTGATTGGTCCCTGGTCTGACAACATTTGACAGGATGATGTCATCATGATGTCAGAAGTGACGTCAGCATGATGACATCATCATGCTACAGTACCGGGTCAGACCCGTTTGACTGGAACCGGGTCGCCGTCGACCCACGGCTTGACCCGATTCCACCGTACGATTCCGGCCACCATTTTCGACAGGGTTCATCCCTATAGGCTCTTCTAGGTCTGTTCTATGGTTCTACAATCTCAAAACAGGAAGAAAATGAGAAGGAACTCACCAGTCCGTCGCTGAAACGCACGGTCACAGTCCGATCGTCGTCTCCGGCGATCCACGCCGTCTCAGTCGTCCAACCTGGTCCCAAACAGCTCGTCTCTCACCCTAGGACAATTCTATCACCAAACAATCGATTTCCTAGCATTAAAACACGTTGGTTCGAAACAGGGAAGAAAAACGGGGCTTTCGGGTTTTCGACCTTACCGCCGCCGTGTCGTCGCCGCAGGCTTCGCCGTCGTCCAGTTACGCTCCTGGGGTCCTCACGGTGTAGACTGGAGCTTCCCCTGCGTCGAGGTGCGGTGGATGTTGCGGTTTGCTTCTTGGACCCGATTCCTCTGTGTTTCGGGTCTGAGTTTGCACGGGGTTTTCAGACGGGGAAAACGGGCCGGTGGTCGCCGGTGATGCACAGTGATGATGAGTGGATGATGGTGGTGCTGCTGGTGGTCACCTGGTGCGATGAGGGTGGCTGGTTTGTGTGTTTGGATGGAGAGAAAATGGGAAGAAAGTGCACGGGTTAGGGGGGATGGATGTGTGTGTTTGTGAGAAAACAGGGAGGTGATCGTGCATGAAGAAGAAAAAGCAGATAGGATGGAGGGCTGGGATTCATTTGGGCAGAGATCCAAGGGCTGGGATTAAATGGAGGGAAAATAAATAATTATAAAATGATTAAATAGTGTAATGTTGCTTTATTGGAATAGTATGGGCTTGGATGGGTGACACTTGTCACCAATCCACTGGTTGGATTTAAATATTAGTTGGCACGGATTCCCATAATATATTATTATTTTATTCCATTGTTCTCGGTTCGTAAATTCCGCTAAAACGCTTCCTTGACCATAACTTCTTCATACGAACTCCGATTTCGGCGTGCCGCCTGTCTACGGATTCGTGACGTCCCGACCTACGTCATAGTCATGGGTCAAAGTCCAAATTGTTTCCCGGGTCAAAAGTCAAAGTTTCCCCCCTTCAGGGGCAAAATAGTCTTTTTACATTAAAATATTATTATTCTCGGTTCGGGTCGTTACAGTTTATCCTTTTGGAAATCCAAAACCATTTCATTTAGACCAATACAGAAATACAGACCTGTATAGGCACCGTATAGGGCCGAAACCTCGAAATACATGCCTATACGTAACCACACATCCAAATGCACTCATGGCATCACAAACAAGTATTTAAAACATATAATAAACATTTATGCAAGCACCAATTTAGAAAATAAGGTCCACTCACAGACCGTCTGAGCTGCCGCCTCGATTTGCGTGCCATACGGCTCTCCTGAGTCAATCTAAGCTCACCGGGTCATCCTGACCTCACGGGTTCCCCTCCACCGTGTCCTCTGCCATCCACCGTCCAGTCCTCCGGTTCCTCAGCCCCTCACACTCCTCACGGTCACTCACAGAATGATGGAAGTGGTGATATGGGTGTGTGTGTTAGGGAGAAATGAAGAAAATGGTGGGAAGGGGGGTTTCGGGGTTGGGAGGAAAAACAAAGAATGGGGATGATGATGATGCTCAGATGAGAGAAATGAGGATTAGATGATTAGATGAGTGGTGAGGATTTAAAGATGAAATTAGATGAATGGCTAGGATTAATGAAGAAAAGATTAAATATAATAATAATAATTATAGTATTATTTTATTAAGTAGATCCACCTTTTTAGGAAATAGCTAATGGGATGAGTGACACTTGTCACTCATCCATAGGTCCACCTAAAATATATGCCCAATCAGATCTTGCCAACTCATCACTTCTTCGAAGTACGTGCATAGTGAAACCGAACTTCCGTGACCCATAACTCTCCCGTTCGAAGTCTGATTTCAGTGTGCCGCCTGTCTATGGATTCGTATCGTCCCCATCTACGTAACGGTCTTCGGCCCTCGGCCATCGGATCTTTTGGTCAAAAAGTCAACATTTGCCCCTTTTTGACCATAATTACCAAAATGCCCCTAAACTTCTGAACGTCATAACTTACTCCTCGAACGTCGGAATTGAACGTGCCACCTGTCTATGAACTCGTGACGTCACGAACTACGTCACGGTCATCGGTCAATGTCCATTTTATCACCCAAATGAAAAGTCAACGTTTTGCCCACGCCTAGGGGCAAAACGGTCATTTTGCATCGTTCGTCCGATTTCGCTCAACTAATCACGGATTAGCATCACTAATCATGATTAGCTACTAATATAATCATGGAATTTGGGACGGGTCGTTACAATTTGGGTCCATTGTGGTCTCGGGTTTAGGGAAAAATGTGAAGGCTTTTTCTAGGTCATCTTTAATACATGATTGTCTTAAGTTCTCATTAAGAAGCATATCTAAGGTATTCAAAGATAAAACAATGATAGCTTCCGCTGGATATTGCATAGTATCATGTATGGAGAAATTATGAAGCTTTTTGAAAACCCGAATAGATACCTTTCCATTCCTCACATCAATGCGGCATTCAGTCGTGACCAACAAGGGACATCCAAAGATCAATAGAGGCTCATCATTCCTGTCATTTCTATACATCTTCAAGACATAAAAATCAGCGGGGATGCAAGTGTCTCCAATTTGAACCACAACATCCTCAAGCACACCTACATGGTTAGATATCGAAGTAGCCAATCTAACACATAGATGAGTAGGTTTAATGTCAGGACCCGACCCTCTTCGGTCAGGACCCAACTCTAGCATGATATTGTCCGCTTTGGGCCTCCTCGCCCTCACGGTTTTGTTTCCGAGAGCTCATGGTGCAACTTCCTAGGGGGTTACCCATCATGGAATTGCACCAGCCTCAACTCGCTTAACTTTGGAGTTCCAATCGAACCCAAAACCACTGAGCTCCTAAAAGACCTCGTTAGATCAGAATTGCGCAGCGGCCCACTCTACCTAACACGATATTGTCCCCTCTAGACTCACTGGCTGAACCAGCCCAGCCCATAGGGTTTTGTTCCCGGGAGCTCACGGTGTAACTTCCAGTGGGTCACCCATCATGGGATTACACCAGCCTTCACTCGCTTAACTTTGGTGTTCCCCAAGAATCCAAAACCAGTGAGCTCTTAGAAGGCCTTGCGCTAGATAGTTGTGTGCCTACACCTTTAAGGCACACCACCAATCCCCTCCTAGACCATTCCCCCCTCACATGAATATGGGATGTAAGACCCGTGTCCTGGAGGGAACGGTGAACAATCTCACATTCCTGCGATGGGGAATGATCTGGGAGAGGATGTTGGTGTGCCTTAAAGGTGTAGACACACACCTATCTAGCACTAGGCCTTTTGGGAGCTCAAGTGGCTTTGGGGGGGATTGGAACCCCAAAGTTAAGCTAGTTGAGGCTGGTGCAATTCCATGATGGGTGACCCCCTAGGAAGTTGCATCATGAGCTCCCGAAAACAAAACCGTGAGGGCGAGACCCAAAGCAGATAATATGGTGCTAGATGAGTCGGGTCCTGACTGAGGAGAGTCGGGTCCTGACAATTTGGTATCAGAGCTAGACCCCGACAGGGAAGTGTGCCAGCGAGGACGCTGGGTCCTAAGGGGGGTGGATTGTAAGACCCGTGTCCTGGAGAGAACGGTGAACAATCCCACATTCCTGCGAGGGGGAATGATCTGGGAGAGGATGGTGGTGTGCCTTAAAGGTGTAGGCACACACCTATCTAGCACTAGGCCTTTTGGGAGCTCAAGTGGCTTTGGGGGGGGATTGGAACCCCAAAGTTAAGCGAGTTGAGGCTGGTGCAATTCCATGATGGGTGACCCCCTAGGAAGTTGCACCATGAGCTCCCGAAAACAAAACCGTGAGGGCGAGACCCAAAGCGGACAATATGGTGCTAGATGAGTCGGGTCCTGACCGAGGAGAGTCAGGTCCTGACATGGGATCATTCACCGTTCCCTCCAGGACACAGATCTTACAATCCACCCCCCTTAGGACCCAGCGTCCTCGCTAGCACACTTCCCGGTCGGGGTCTGACTCTGATTTTAGTGAAGGGCATAAATCTTTTTATGAAATGTGTTTTTATGAACTTATTTCTTTTCGTTCACTCACAACTTTTAATGATTTTAATGCCCTTCAGAATGATTACGGATGAGGACTGTAGTAGAGATCTAGACATCACACTCCTCCACCGGATCTTGGCGCGCTCTGGAAGCTGATCGGGCTGAAGGTTTTGAATTATCCCTTGTCTGACACTTTGTGTTAGACAGGAGCATGGCACATCCCGTGTTAATCCCGAGGGGATTAGGATGGGTCGTGACATTTAATCTCTCCTAAGTTCAAAGAATTGTAAATATGAAAAGGCATAATGTTAATTAAAGCTCTTGTATGACATAAACAATGCTCAAAACATTTAGATTGAATGACACATATAAGTGAAGGAGCGTTGGGATCGTTGGATTTAAGGGGCATGGAAACTAAGGCTGACTTGCAAGCTTGAGGAAAGTCCACAAAATTTGAAGCATCAAACCCTCTTTTTCCAGCAACTAAGTCCTTTATGAGCTTTGCAAAGATGGGCATGTGCTTAAAGATCTTGGAAAAAAGGAAGTTTGATTTGAAGCTTCTGCAACATCATTATGATCTCGTCCTCGAATGCTTCCTTGTTTTTGTATTGGTTTTGAAACCTGCGAGGGAATGGATAAGAGAGATTATCAGACAACTCAAAAGACACCTTCTTAGACATTTTATTGGAATTAGAAAGAGATAGAGTTAGAAAATTCCGCATGTTGTTGGGGTACTGCAGGAGTGGCCTCGGTTGGTGCATGTTGTTCCAATCTCATGTCTTTGGGGGTGCACGGGCTGCTGTTGGGTGCTTGGCCTTGGTTTTTTAGGGAACTTATCTTGTGGATTTTCATTTTTGAATCTGGTCTTGAGGTGGTGCCTTGGGAAGGGGCTTATCCGAGAGCAAAGGAGTTGCAGATTGGGCACCATAAGGTGCTAGAAATTCTTGATTGTTCCAGGGCATGTCACTTGGGTAGCTTGCTAAAATTTGAGCATATGGTAGAGAGTTTTGGACAACAGGGACTTCCTGGTCTAAAGATTGCTTCTTTAGGGTGTATGCTGGGCTAGGAAGTTCAGTGCCACTCCGGAGGGTGATGGCATTAGCCGTTGGTCCATGGGGACCCTTGGGCTTCACCATAACTTGACTACGGAACTTACCGGGCTCACTTTGATTGAGTTGATTGGAAATCTCTCCAAGTTACCACTCCAAGTTGGTAATGGCATTCCAAGTCTCATTCGTGAAGGTATTGGTGTTTGCTTGATGAGTTTGCGATTCATTCATGAAAGCATCAGTATGTTGTGCCATAGTTGCAAGTGCATCCTCCTATGACTTATCAGTTGAACCTTGAGTTGATGAAGTACCTTAGGGCTGCATAGTAGTGGCTAAAATGTGAGGTTGCTAGAATCTAGGGGGTGGCATTGGATTAGCCACGTTTTGGTTGATGTTCCATTTGAAATTCGGATGGTTCTTCCATTTCGGGTTGTAAGCATTAGAGAAAGGATCATTCTGGGCCCTAGGAGCATTGTACCCACCAACGTAGTTGGCTTATCCCACAAATGTGTACTCATTATAAGAGTGATCTTGGACTAAACATACTTCACAAACCATGGTACTCTTAGCCTTCTCATTGCACAATTGTTTCACCAAAGTCGTGAGTTGTGCTATGGAGCCATCATTCTCACTAGTTTCGGCCAAGGACCTATATGAGTGGCCTCGGTAACTAAACTATTTTTCCCTTTGAGTAATCCTTTCTAAAGCGACTCGGGCCTCATTTGTTGTGTCATCCAAGATGCTTTGGGATTGAGAATTCACCAAAGTACGATCCCCGGTTCTAAGGCCCCCATAAAAGTACATCATGAGGTGATGATCCTCAATGTTATGATGAGGACAAGCTCGTAGCATATCATTGCGCTGTTCCCAATTTTCATAAAATGCTTCATCATGAAGTTGTCTAGGTTTCATGATCTTAGCTTTAAATTCATTAGTCTTCTCAATGGGGTAGTATTGGGTGAGGAACAAACTAGTCAATTTTGTCCAAGTATGAATAGAAACGGGTGCTAATGAATTGAACCAAGCCTTGGCTTGATCCTTGAGTGAAAACTTAAACAACCCCAACCTAATTTCATTCTCATTCATCCCATTGATGCAAAGATTAGAAAAAAAAAACTTGAAGAAAGTCCTTGATATGAAGGTGAGGATCTTCACCAAAAAGTCCATGGAAGGTAGGCAACATGTGAATGGTCCTGGACTTAAGCTCAAAGTTCTCAATTGTGCTTGTGGGAAAGACAATGGGAAATAGGTCTTCGGGCAAATGAAGGGCAGCGAACTCCCGAAGGAGCCTAAGGGTAGGAAGAGGGACAAAAGTACGCTCTTGTGGATTAGCCATGGAACAAGGACTTGGTGGTGGGCTCCCATGAACTGAAGATTTCCGTGAGGAACAAGTAGAGCCGTGAGATGAAGCCTCCATTGAAGAGCAGCATGACATAAACTAGTACCTTGAAAAAAAAAACAAAAGAAACCAAGTTAGGTAATTCCAAACTATATGGACACCGTTGAGGGACAAGTCCCCGGCAACGACGCCAAAAAAATGATAGAGGTTTTATCAAATAAGAGATTATGAATGATAACACCTAATGTAATACTTTGCATGCAAAATCATATAACGAGTATAGTAGGTTTGCAAAGGTCGATCCCTCGAGGACTTATTTCAACGTGATTCCACTTAGTTTAGAACGAAACAACTTGGTTATGAAGTATAAATTGATTGGGGGGTTTTAAGTGATGATTAGCATGAAATTATAAGATGAAAAAAAGTACAAAACGATAAAAACTTGATTGAAAACTTGGTTGATTGATTAGGAAGAATTAGGGCTTATTATCCATTTTTACCAATTATAGTTCTTAGATTTCCTTGATCTAATTACTATGCATGTTTTTGAATTAGGTGCCTATGCAGGGGTTCTGACAAGACCCGCCCCAATCCCACAGGGACCACAAGGAGACGTGCCCTGCTCCCGTCTGACATCCAAAATTCATACCAATTTTAACCTCAAAACATCAAATGCATAAATAACCAAATTAAAGTTATACATCAAATCCGAATTAAACAGATGTCAGACAAGGGATGAAATCCAAAATTACAAGTTGCGAGCACGACTCTAAAATAAAACCTGCGGGTAAACCACCCAATAGGGGTTCAGGTACGCAGAAGTAGATCTATGCCTCAGCCTCAGGTTCATCCTCTACCTCAGTATCACGACCTGGAGGGGTTACCAAAACATTAAGGGTGAGTGGACCAAAACTCAAGTTTATAAAATCATTTGATAAGTAAAACATATAATTTACCCCTCCGTTTTCCAAACATGCGAGCAACCAAATTTAAAACCATCAATCATATAATATAAACCATAAGGCATATAATAAAATCATAAACATAATTTTAGCCACTGCACTATACACTCCAATCCCGACATCCCCGATGTCTGACGTCCCTGACGTCTAATAAGGTCACAATCACAAGGCTACGCGTGCCACTTGGGTCTCAATTTCCGAGTTCAATCCCCGAACCCCGTTCGGGTACAGCATCCCCGATGCTTAGCGTCATAGACGTTGGACGTACTAGACGTCCGTGACCTCTCCGGGGTACCTCATCCGGAGGAGACAATATAATATGGAAGGATCTATATAGTGCAGTACCAAATACATTTTATTGATATCCACATGCAAAGCATATATATATATACATAGATAAAATCCAACCAATCTTTATGTTTTATCAGACGGGTCTCAAGCCCAAATACCGTGAAACGTGCCATAACCATAATTTCCATATCATCAAAACCATTATTTGTTTTTAGCATGTGAATATGTATAATAAACCAGAAAACATTTATGCATGCAAGGGTTTAAGAAAACGGCCCACTCACAGTACAATCCTGCGGAAAATTGAACGTATACCCTCGTTCTGGTACAACTGTACAATCCCTGTCATGTCCAAAGTATACGTGAAGGTTAATACAACCCCTAACATTTAACCATGAAACCCTAGACTGGAAACCGGCCCGGAAAAGTCGCCCGAACGCGCTTTCCAAGGCAATAAACCTCGTTTTGACCAACAAAATGATCTCCGATCGACCCGAAACCACCACCATTGGATCCGGATCGTCGAAACCTAAAGAATGGTGGTGGTCCCACCAAAAGTACTGTTCACGCGCGCCCCCACGCGCCTGGTCAACCTTCTGGTCAACAGTGCTACAATACTGTTGACGTCAGCATGACGTCATCACTGACAGTGTCAGAGGACACATGTCAGCAGTCCATTGGTCCCTAGTCTGACTGATTTCTGACATGATGACATCATCATGACGTCACTGCTGACGTCAGGATGATGACGTCATCAGCTACAGTAACCGGGTCTAAGAACCGGGTCACCGCAGACCCACGGTTCGACCCAATCAGTTCTCATCAACCCGACCACCAATTCTGATGGGATTTGTTCCTATGAACTCGTCACAATGTGTTCTATGGTTCTGTGGACTCAAAACTAGTTTCTAGGTTCAAAAATCTACTTGAAAAACGACAGGAAACCGTCTGCCGGCTCTGGTTCGTCTTCTTCGGCGAGTCGTCGAGCTTCTAGCTACGAACCTTGGTCCAAAATGCTCTTCTGAGTCCCTAGGATATGTCTCAGAGGTAAACAAAGAATTCCAACGTTAAAAATAGACGTTTCAAAACAGGGAAGGTAAATCGGGTCTCACGGGTATCTGGGCTTACCGCCGCCGTGTCGCCGCCGTGGGCTGCCCAGTCGAGTCCTGAGTCGTCCAGAGGTCTCAGTGGTCCTAACCCTAGGTTGGTTCGAGTCCAAGTAAGGTGGTTTGGACGGTAGGATGGTTTGGGCTGTTCAGGTTTCCATCTTGGGTCTGTGGGTTTCCCGGCCGTGCAGGGTGGCTGTGGGGTGGTGGCCGGTATCTGGGGGTGGCTGTTGGCTGCCTGATGTTGCTGGGTGTGTGAAGTTGAGTGGTGAGGAGATGGTGAGTTTTTTCCAAGAGGTAACCGTGCTAAACGGTTTGAGAGAATGAAAATGTAAGTGTATGGTCTCATGGGTTTAAAATAGAATAGGCATAAGAAATCAAGGGCCAGGATTAAATCTGACTTTAGAACCAATGGTGAGGATTTGAGGAAATAAAATAATAAATTAACCCTATTGGCCAACACAGATCCTTGTTTTGGGGAATGTAGGGGATGAGTGACACTTGTCACTCATCCAAGGGTCCAGATTGAATTGATTAAAGTAATCAGATCCTATTATTATAATATTATTTTAATCCAGTTCTCGGTTAGTTCGGTTAATCGCGTTTACTTCCGTGACCATAACTTCCTCGTACGAAGTCCGATTTCGGCGTGCCGCCTGTCTACGGACTCAGGATCTCGAGACCTACCTAACGGTCCTTGAGTCATGTGAAAATTAGTTGTCAAACGAAAAGTCAACATTTTCGCCCCAACCATCCAAATTACGGTAATGCCCCTGAACTTCCGATAGCCATAACTTTTTCCCTGATCGTCCGAATTGGACATGCCACCTGGCTATGGACTCGTGACGTCCCGAACTATGTCATGGTCATTGGTCAAAGTCCATTGGACCCACCAATCAAAAAGTCAACAATTTGCCATACCATTCACAAGGGTAAAAACGTCAATTCAAACATTAAATTATAATATTAAGATCCTCGAATTTTTGGGGTGTTACAGGTTCGGATAAGGCTCACTCCACACCTATTATCTTCTCTTAGTTTGCATGTTTAAATCGTGATGTCCACTATTAAACGTCTATTATCGATGGTGCGTGGTAATGCATAAAACACGAAGAAGATATAATGACACTACACTATCCCTAAAAAAGTGATGTGTAGTTCTAGTAGGTAATGAGTTTAGATTACGAATAAGATTCCTCGTTTTAAACGTGATGCTATAAATTGCAAGATGATATAGTGGTCCGTCAAACAATTACATCGACAATTATACACAAACAAGGTGATTAGGCTTATAAGCATAAATTGAGTTGTTGAAGCGCAGTAATTCAAAAAATTCAATCATGCATAACAATCAAAATCAAGAGCAAGAAATATGAATATGAACTAACATGGTTAGGGCTTCAAAATGCCCAATCCTTAAGAGAACTACTCACACATAACTAGATTAACAAACAACATAATTGAATTCATAAAATCGTAAAGAGAATAAGGAATAAGAAACACAAATACTAAGGAGCATCAAGGAGTCGGAAAAGGGGAGCAAACACTCTTCTTCTCCCAAGCCTCACGTCACACTCTAAGCACAAACTTGAATCAAAACGTCAAACTTCAATTAAAACTGTGGCTAAGTGTTTATAACTTTAAGTAGAAATTTCGACAGAGTTTTAGCACCTTGGAAGGTAAAAAGAGTGTCCAAATAATAAGAAAATAACATCTATATTTATTCCTCACACCAGCCCTAGCTTTTCCCTAATTAAAAAAGGGAAAAAAATCCAAAACAAGGAGGATATCCTAGCCGTGTAAAACACCCCTTTAGCCAAATTTTTGTCCTTGTCTAGTAAGGAAACCTTTTTCCTTCTTTCTTTCCACTTATGGCTTCAACTTTGAGTAGGAATGTAACGACCCATCTTGAATTTCGGGATTAGATTAGTGACTAATCAAGGATTAGTGAGATTAATCGGTGATTAGTAGGGTACTTTCAAACGGACGGTGCAAAATGACGATTTTTCCCTTGAAATGGTCAAAACGTTGACTTTTCGTTCAAGCAGTCAAATGGACTTTGACCAATGATTGTGACGTAGGTCGGGACGTCACGAGTTCATAGACAGGTGGAAAGTCCGATTCTGACATTCGAGGGAAGGGATATGACGTTTGGAAGTTCAACGGTACTTTGGTAATTTGGTTAAAAGGGGTAAATAGTTGACTTTTGACCTAGGAGGTCCAATGGCCGAGGGCCAAGGACCATTAAGTAGATCGGGTCGATACAAATCCGTAGATAGGCGGCACGCTGAAATCGGACTTCGAACGGGAAAGTTATGGGTCCCAGAAGTTCAGTTTCACTATACACGAATTACGAGGCGATGATTAGGTGGTAGTATCTGATTGGTTGACTTTTTAAGTGGGACCCATGGATGAGTGACAAGTGTCACTCATCCCATTGGTCATTAACCCTAAATTGTGGATCTCACATTGATTGGTGAGATTTGAATTAAAATAATATTAATTATATTATTTTATATTTCCCACCCATCTCATCTTTTAATCCTGGCCCTTCATCTGATCTAATCTCTCAATCCCAACCATCCATTTCCTTCTCTCTCTCTCATATGATCATCATCAAATATTATCTTCATTTCTTTTCCCTTGAACCAAACACCATTCTTCATTTTCTCTCTAAGCACCCCGAACACCCCCTCAATGAACACCCTCAAAATCTCTTCATTAGTGTATGAGTTGTGAATGAAAATGAAGAGTGGAATATGATGACGAGAGTGGCACTGACGGCATGGTCTGCTGTGGATGATGGCCGGAGAACCCGAGAAGGTAAGCTTTTGTTTTAAAATTCGAAACTTGGTTTTTGTTCGAACCTAACGATTGGGTTATGCTTCTGGGGGTCTGGTGAGGCAAATGAGATTAATTTCGAGGGCTAGGAAGGCCGGAATGGACGGCGGGTGGAGATTGCAGTCGTCGTCGCCATTGTTGATCTTGGAAGGTATGATTTCTTTGGTTTTCAAGTGTTTTTAATAGCTAGAAGGATTAGGTTAGTGAGTAACCACGATTAGTGAAGACCGGTTCGCTGAGGGTTGAAAAAGGTGAATTTTAACGACCCGTCCCAAATTCCAGGATTAGATTAGTGACTAACCACGATTAGTGAGGTTAATCCGTGATTAGTAGGGCGAAACCGGACGAACGATACGAAATGACCGTTTTACCCCTGGTCGTGGTGAAACGTTGACTTTTCATTCGGGCGGTCAAACGGACTTTGACCAATGACCGTGACGTAGTTCGTGACGTCGCGAGTTCATAGACAGCTGGCACGTTCAATTCCGACATTCGAGGAGGAAGTTATGACGTTCGGAAGTTTAGGGGCATTTTAGTAATTTTAGTTAAAAGGGTCAAATGTTGAATTTTTGACCGGGATGTTCGATGGTCGAGGGCCAAGGACCGTTACGTAGATAAGGACGATACGAATCCGTAGACAGGCGGCACGTCGAATTCGGACGTTCGACGGCGAAGTTACAGTTCACGGAAGTTCAAGTGCACTATTGCACGAATTACGAAACGAGTTAACTTTTGAACTTTAGTGGGGCCCAGATATTTAGTTCCTGCCCTATGGATGAGTGACAAGTGTCACCCATCCACTGGACATTCCTTCACATACATGCATCGATCATTCATCCATTTTCTTCCATTCCTCCCACCAAACCCGATCCCATTTCTCACCCAAAACCCAAACCCTTAACCTTTGAATAATTGTGAGAGACCAGGGAGTGAGAGGAGGACCGATGGACATGGTGGCTGGCCAGGCAGAGCCGTCGTGGGCGGCGGAGGAGAAAATCCGCACGAGGTACTCGGTTTACCCATTTTAATTAGTTTTCGATTTCTAGTTGTTATGGGCTTGTTTGGATGATTGGTTTGAACTAAATAGGTTGTTAGGACGTGGTTAGGAAGGTTTTGAGGGGTTTTGGACATTGAGGAGCCCTGGGGTGAGGTTTTGGATTTTTGAACCGTGAGCACCAAATTGGACCGGTCGGATTTAGGTTGTTTTAAAGGTTCTAATCAATTGGGTTAGGTTCCTAGGATTAATTAAGGAAGAATGGAATTGATTAGGAGTGAAACGGGTAAAAATTGGACCAGTTATGGACGTGGACTGGTCACGCCGGTCCAAGTTGCAGGTGAACCGGCCGGTTCAGATCGGCTGCGCGAGGAAGAAGACGGTACTGTAGCCAGCGCGTGAGGCCCACGCGCAGGCCACTTCTAGGGGCGCGTGAAGGGGAATTTGGGGGAGGTTCCAACATGTGAAATCTTCTATTTGATGTAACGAACATTTTGGGACTGGTTTCGCGTCAATCGGACATCGTTTCGATAGGTTTCAGGGTGTCAGAAGGTTTAGGATCGGTTTAAAAATAGCTAAAGGTTCGGGAAAATTACGGGGATTTGATGGGAGGTTAATTAAGTAGTTAGTAACCTTCTATTAAAATTTGGACAGGTTTGGGAGTCCCGGTGATAGCGATCGGCTCGGGAGAGCCTATAGCACGTAAATCGAGGCTGCAGCTCGGACGGTCTGTGAGTGGACTTGATTTCTAAACTGTGATGCATGCATAAATGTTTTATATGGATTATGAATATGATTTTATGATGTTGATTTGGATGCTTGTGAATTATATGGTTTCACGTATTTCGAGGTGAATTACGTGCTTGCACGTAAATCGAGGTTTTTCGGTTTTACACTGATTTTCCGTACTTATGGTTTTAGTTATGAATTCATAAAATGATTTTGGATTTGAAAAGGTAAACTCGGGTTCGAGACTCATTTGATTTACGGAATCGGGCCGAAGGCCCAGTTGGTTTACGATTCGGACTTGAGGTCCTGTTTCTATGTGGATTCGGGCCTAGCGCCCAGTTATGTGTTACAAATGGTTTTTACGGGTCATGACGGTTTATGGGAACCGACATGAACCCATGAAATGGATTTACGGGTCATGACGGTTTATGGGAACCGGTATGAACCCTCGGAAAGGATTTTATGGATTATGACGGCTTATGGGGGCCGGGCATGAATCCTGGAAAAATTTAAATAATGATTTCAAAAGGTTTTTCATATTCCATCCTTTATATATGATTGTCTCCTCCGGGGAGGGTCGTTGGCCTGGGTGGACCCCGGAGTAGTCACGGAGCACTGACTGAGTGGAGTCGCCCCCTAGTTGGGTTCCTTACTCTCAGGATGGGCATGGTTCGTTACCTCCAGGGAGGGTAATAGATCTACGGACTTTGACCTGGGTGGACCCTGGAGAGACTTGGGTTTGAGACCCCGGTTAGCACACGCGTAGATTTATTTCACTGTGACAGGTTCTGGATATGAATATAATGGATAAACATGATTTCAATTGGTTTGGGAAATTGTGTTTTATGATGATAAATGGATTTGGGCTGAGATCCCACGTATGTTTACTATACTATGGTTTTCTGTAAATGGTTTTGGGCAGGAGCCCGGGTGACTTGTATTTACGGAATTTGTGGCTGTGACCCTACATATGGTTGTTAAACATGTATGATTGGATAAATGGTTTTACTATGCATGCATACTTTTTAGTGAAGTGTATAAAGGTTTTTATGGAAATGTTTTTAAAAACTCTTTGTTTTGTCCACTCACAGTTTTTCTGTTTTTAATACCCTTCAGGTTGATATCGGATGTGGACTGTAGCAGAGATCGAGATATCACATACCTCCTCCGGATCCTGGCGTACTCTGATTGTAACGACCCGTCCCGAATTTCATGATTTGATTAGTGACTAATCACGATTAGTGAGGTTAATCGGTGATTAGTTAGGCTAAATCGGACGAACGATGCGAAATGACCGTTTTGCCCCTAGTGGTGGCAAAATTTTGACTTTTTAATCGGACGGTCAAATGGACTTTGACCGATGACCGTGACGTAGTTCGTGACGTCACGAGTTCATAGACAGGTGGCACGTTCAATTCCGACGTTCGAGGAGGAAGTTATGACGTTCGGAAGTTTAGGGGCATTTTGGTAATTTTGGTTAAATGGGGGTCAAATGTTGACTTTTTCAACGGGAGGTCCGATGGCCGAGGGCCGAAGACCGTTACGTAGATGAGGACGATACGAATCCATAGGCAGGCGGCACACTGAAATCGGACTTCGAACAGGAGAGTTATGGGTCACGGAAGTTCGATTTCACTATGCACGAACTTCGAGACGGGGACGGTTTGGCGAAATCTGATTGGGCAGATATTTTAGTAGGCCCCATGGATGAGTGACAAGTGTCACTCATCCCATTGACTTGATCCCCCAATTTGTGGATCTATATAATTAATTAATATTATTTAATTAATTTTATAAACCAAACCCACCCACCATTCAATCTCAACCCTCCAATTCAATTCTAACTTTAAATCCACACCCTCCATTCCATCTCTCTTTCTCTCATCAGCCATCCTCCTTCATCTTTGTTCATCCTCCCACCCGAAACCCATAACCCCATTTTTCTTCATTTTCTTCATTTTCTTTCAAAAACCGAAACACACACACACCATCACCATTCATTGCTTGGGTGTGACCGTGAGTGAGTGGAGGGAAGGACAGAGAGGCTGGGACGGCGAGTTACGGCGACGGACGACAGAGGACAAGGCGGAGGAGCCGAACCCGTGAGGTAAGAAAACTTCAAAATTCGAAAATGAGTTTTAAGGGACGGTTTTGGGTTTCTGTGGATCCTAACACATTCTAGGGACTTAGGGGAGTCAAGAGGGATTGGTTTCGAGGCGTTGGACGGCCTGTAACAACCGTGAACGGCGGAGGAAGTCACGGCCGCCATGGCCGAATTGGAGGTACGGGTTTTAGTTGTTTTCCTTCCATTTTAATGTCATAGAACCTTAGGTTAGATTGAGACGAGTAGAATGGGACAAACGGGAGGAGAAACGGTGGCCGGAGCAGGGAGAACCGGCCGGGTCAAGCCGCGGGTCACGGCGACCCAGTTGCAGTCATTCGGGTCGACCCGCGAGGAGGCAGGGATGACTGATGACGTCATCCTGATGAATGTCAGGGATGATGTCATCATGTCAGATTTGACAATGTCAGACTGACATGTCATACAGTGGGCCAATGGGAGCATGACACGTGTCACTGTCAGGGGCTGTCAGTGATGACATCAGCAGGTACTGTAGCGGCGCGTGAAGCCCACGCGCAGCCACTTCAGGCGGCACATGAGGGCACGTGGCAGGGAATCTGGGGAAGGTTCCAACATACGAAATCATCTATTCGATGTAACGAACATTTTGGGACTGGTTTCGTGTCAATCGGACATCGTTTCGATAGTTTTCGGGGTGTCGGAAGGTTTATGGTCGGTTTAAAAATAGTTAAAAGTTCGGGAAAATTACGGGGCTTTGGTAGGAGGTTAATTAAGTAGTTAGTAACCTTCTATTAAAATTTGGACAGGTTTGGGAGTCCCAGTGATGGTGATCGGCTCGGGGAGCCGAATGGCACGCGAATCGAGGCGGCAGCTCGGACGGTCTGTGAGTGGACTTTGTTTTCTAAATTGGTGCATGCATAAATGTTTATTATATGTTTTATTACATGTTTGATGATGCCATGGGTGCATTTGTATGTGGTTACGTATAAGCACGTATTTCGAGGTTTCGGCCTTATACGGTGCTTATACGGGTCTGTATTTCTTTATTGACTTAAATGATTTGGTTTTGGATTTCTAAAAGGATAAACTCGGGATGAGATCCATTTAGTTTTGTCTCGGGCATATGACCTCAGATTCCGGGCACGGTGCCCAGTTGATGTCTTATGTTCGTGTACGAGACCCAGTCACTTTACGGTTTTGATTTCAGGTCAGGGAACCTTAAATGGATTCTCAGGTTCATGACGGTTTATGGGAACCGGCATGAACCCTTGTTATGTTATTACGGTACATGACGGTTTATGGGAACCGGCATGTTACCTCGGTTATGTTATTACGGTACATGACGGTTTATGGGAACCGGCATGTTACCTAATTATGGATATTATGGATCATGACGGTTCAGGGGAACCGGTCATGAATGTTTATGCTATGTATATATATATATTCATCTACCTTCCTTTACTTCTATTATCTCCTCCGGGGAGGGTCGTTGGCCTGGGTGGACCCCGGAGTAGTCACGGAGCACCGACTGAGTGGAGTCACCCCCCAGTTGGGTTCCTTACTCTCAGGAAGGCTACGGTTACTATTACCTCGGGTAGGGTCAGTGGTCTGTGGACATTGACCTTGACTTTGAGATGACTCGGATTGAGACCCGGGTAGCACGCGCGTAGCTTTGGATACCGTGACAGGATTGGTTGTGTGACTTATATATATATATATATATATGATATGTGGTGTGCACAGGTGTGCACAGGATTTGAGCAGTGGCTCGTGTACTTGGTTTCTTTATGGTTTGGGGCCGAGTCCCTTATGGATTTGGGCAGTGGCCCGTATGATCGTTTTCATTGTGGTCCTTTCGACCTTGGTTTATATCTGCTTTGGGCTTAGTCCCACATATGGTTTGTTTTGGATAAATGGTTTTCGAATGCATGCATGCTTTTTAGTGAAGGGTACAAATGTCTTCCTTATGAAATGTTTTATAAACTCTTGTTTTGTCCACTCACAGCTTTTAATGTTTTGACTACCCTTTAGCTTGACATCGGATGTGGACTGTTGCAGAGATCGAGATATCACATACCTCCTTCGGATCCTAGCGTACTCTGATAGCCCGGGAGGGCAAAGGACGAAAATATCCCTTGTCTGACACTTCGTGTCAGACGGGAGCAGGGTCATCCCGCACTAATCCCGGGGGGATTGGGATGGGTCCTGTCACTGATAGCCCGGGAGGGCAAAGGTCAGAAATATCCCTTGTCTAACACTTCGTGTCAGACGGGAGCAGGGTCATCCCATGTTAATCCCGGGGGGATTGGGATGGGTCCTGTCATGAATAGTGACTGGAATTTGGTCTCACGCGCAACCCCTTTGGGCGGTGCGTGGGGGAGCATGAGCGGTTTGATAGGGAAGTGTTCAACATGTGAAACACTCTATTCGTTGTAACGAACATTTTGGGACTGATTTCGTGTCGATCAGACACCGTCTAGATAATGGTCGGGACATCGGAAGGTTGAGTTTCGAGATTTAAAATATTTAAAAATTCGAGAAAATTACGGGGCTTCAATGAGAGGTTAATAAGCTAGTTAGTAACCCTCTATTACGATTTGGACAGGTTTGGGAGTCCCGGTGGCCACGATTAGCCTAGTGAGGCTTATGGCATGCAAACCGAGGCGCAGCTTAGGACGGTCTGTGAGTGGACCTTGATTTCTAAACTGTGATGCATGAATATATGTTTTATATGCTTTATGGATATGATTCTATGAATATGAATTGGATGATTGTGATTTATATGGTTTCACGCATTTCGTGGTGATTTATGTGCTTGCAGGTAAATTGAGGTTTTCGGTTTTACACTGATTTTTCGTACTAATAATTTTGGAAATGATTTCATGAAATGGTTTTGGATTTGAAAAGGTAAACTCGGGTTCGAGACCCATTTGTTTTGGAAACCTTCGGACACGAAGTCCTTTTAGTTACGTTCTCGGGCCAGAGGCCCAATTGGTTCTTGAATGGAGTTCGGATTTGGAAATATGGACCAGGCATGAGACCCATTTGAGTTATGAACAATCGGTCCTAAAGTCCAATTGAATTAACAAGGCATTGGTCCGGAGGCCCAGTTGATTAACGTATCGGGCTTGAGGCCCAATTGTTTTACGAATAGGGCTCAGAGCCTAGTTGACTTACATATCGGGCACGAGACCCATTTGGTTTATGAAATCGGGCACGAGGCCTATTTAGTTTACGAAATCGGGCACGAAGCCCAGTTTGTTTACGATTCAGGCTAGAGGCCCAGTTTGTATGTGGATTCGTGACAGTACCTGTCCCCGAAAGACTTTGATAATCGTGTCTGGTCCTGTTCCCGTCTGACAAGTCAACTGAAGTTACGAAATTACCCTTAGCACTTGCCAAACAATGGATAACCGCACTTGTGCCCACTCATGCATGCACCTCTCGAATAGCCTCGATCATCGCGCCACGACCTGGAGGGCCAATAAAAACATAAAAGGTGTGAGTGGACAAAACAAAGTTTTAGAAATACATTCTTACCCTTTAGTTTCACAAACATGCATGCATATAATAAACCATGAGTAATAGCGTGAAATCAATCAAGTATGAACAGTGGACCGATAAAATCAAAACATGTTTTCCCATGGTCCACATTTTCTCTGAAACTCATGTTCATCAAACCAGTTCATGATATAAAGTATCTGGACACAAAGATCAATAAATCATAAATACCACTAATCCTCAATATCCAATCTCAATGTCCAAGTAACCGTCACGATATCAATGCAACGTGTGCAAACTTGGGTGTCTCACGTCCGAGTACCTCCCTAGGATCTATGACGTCTAGGGTGATATCATCTCCAGGATCTACGACGTCTGGAGGATATCATCATAATCTCACACTCCTGAGATTGAGCCTCCCTCGGAGCTACTCATCTCCAGGCAGTGGACTACTCCAGGATCTACGACGTCTAGAGGAGACTATCAAATCACAGAGGATGGTATATGTGGAACAGTCACCAAATCCAGTAATCTCATTTAAAAACCATTAATGTCTCAAATCAAGTCAAAAACATTTCAAGAGGGGGTATGCCCGAAACATAGCTTTCACAAAGCATGTTCCACAAATCCATCATAAAACAGTGTCCAGAATTCACTTTATAACTCAAAATCATCAATTTAATCATATTCACATGTGACTCCAAATCTGAGTCAAAATCATTATCTAATTTGGGTCTCAAGCCCAAAATATCATTTTCACGCAAATCTGTGTAATCGCAACCTCAGTTGCCGATTTCACATAAATCCATAAAGTATATCCAAAAAGCAATACAAACCCATCAAATCAATCCCTGACTCATAATTCAAGTCAAAACCAGTCTCAAATCCCGGGCCTTTGCCTAAAACAGTAATTTCACGGTTTTCTCGAAAATCGTGCCAAAAATAATATAATAATCCAAAAAATCGATAATCATCATATCGAAACATTAATCATGCCAAATAATCTCAAATCATATAATAAAGCATTTAAAACATATATGCATACATTCTGGGTAAAAACAAAAGTCCACTCACACGCCGTCCATATCGCTCGCTTTCCGAGCTACACGTTTTTCCGTAAATTCCAGAAATCACCATTCCTGTCCAAAATCATTATCGAGGGTCACTAACACTTCAATATACCTCATATAATTTTCACCAATTTTTCCGGGATTTAAATACATATTTTAAACGTATATTAAAACTTCGGATACACAGAACACTATTGAAATGGTATCTGATTTCCTCGAAACCAATGCCAAAATGTTTGTTACATTAAATGGAACAAAAGTCATGTTGAACTCACCTCGGGAATCGAGCCCACGAGCCTCCGTGAGTGGCTACACGTGAAACCCACGAGCCGCCATGAGTGGTTGCTAGTGAAACCCACGCGTGTGCTACAGTAACTGCTACAGTTACCGTCCTCAACCGAATACCTGCAAAACGGGTCCTTTAGCCCGCGTGTTGACCCAATTAGTTCTCCATCAATTCAACATCGTTTTCGACAATTTAACATTCCAATAGCTTCGTAACCAACTTAATTATGGATCTGTAACCTCAATTACATTATAACTTACCTCGATTCGTCAATTCGAACTCGATTTTTCGAAGAACACTCGAGCATTGTTCATCCATCGAATTCCATTAAGCTCGTCTATTTTTGTTAAATTGATTCAGCAGAAAGCTTCATTGGATCCTTACAAACCGATTTTTGATCTCAATTTCATCGCCCAACTCCTCCAATTAATTGAACTCAGAAGTGGATTTTCGATTCAAAACCAGAGTCTTTCTGGGCTTATTCCTCCCCAATCTTCTTCAATTTTTTTTGTCAGTCGACTCGTTTGGGTCTCCCTAAACTCATCCTCACCTCTGTTTTCATCAATTAATCACACAATTTTTAATTCATGTCCAAGCTTTCAATTAAGGATTTCGGGTGGGGTTTCGTGTTTCCTGTACAGTTCCAAATGATTAACTCCTTCTCAATCCTTGTTTTCCCTCTCTAAATTTCATTTAGTTTCTCACAATCCCATCCTAAGGGTTCGATTCTCACCTGAGATCAATTATGGTTTTGTTCATGCTCTGTTTTTGTTTGAGGGAAGCACACACACCCACGATTTTTACAATTCTAACACCTTTATCCTCTCCTGATATCAGATAGCGCCCAGGCTACTAATTGTCATCTGCATAGTGACATGTGTCACTCACAGACCTGCATGACTCACCAAAACAGTCGACTCATCAAGTCTTAGCCCAACCAAAATTACCATTTTACCCTTACCTTCTAAATTACCAAAATGCCCCTCGCATTCGCAGACCCGCAACTTTCACATCCGACCTCCTATTGACGCATGCTGCCTGTCTATGGATTCAGCGTCCCGAGACCTATCCAACGGTCTTTACAGCCAGTCAAAAAAGTTCCGGTCAAAAAGTCAACTTTCGGCCCTTATAACCAGGGGCAAATTCGTCATTTCCTTCAAATTTACCAAATATTCCTTTTTCGAATTTCCGGGTTGTTACAACCTACCCCCCTTAAAGAATTTCGTCCTCGAAATTCCAACCGGTAGGTGCCATGATCTTTTCCCTGAGGAAATATGTCTCATCTGAACTAGAAACATCATCAACCTCATACCTTTCTAGTTCAACCAGATAGAAGTCATAACCAAACTTATGGAAACTCGACAATCCAGTCCCCGTCACTTGGTCAACATCGGGACATATATCTCTCTGTAAACCTCTGCCCTACGGGCAGTCATATCCAAGCCCACTCGGAAAACGAGCCATGCTCAATGTCCAAGTATACACAATCTAGAACTCACAAGTAGTCGTATCATTAGCCCAATCACATGTCATCCACTCATGACATGGTACAATGACTTAAATCACCACACATATGTCACTAGGCCACCAGGCTAATAACCTCATAAGTTTGTATGAATTCGGGAACTCATTCCCCTCATCAAGTCAATCACTCCATACCCCTTTTTCCAGTCTCACTCAATATCATAAATTGAACCTTTCCTTCTATTGTGTTTATCATCACATGCCTTATTGATACCTACTTCCTGCCAATAACTGGCATTCAGTACAATCATTCATACGATATTGCCAATCATATCCATTCCTTAACCTCGACTCCATCCAACATCATACACCAAGTATGATCCTGCAGTTGGACTCTAGTAATCCAAATGATCAAAATCATGTGCTACTCCAATCCTATGGAATTCCATCAATAACATGATTTCACCTATCCTTACGTTATCAAACATGTCAATTCTTGACCGGCTATCTTATTAGCCTCTCTGCGAATGATACCTGACCCGACAATGCGGTCTTAATCTCAATGTATCTCGACCATCGCCTTATCAGCCATTATGCCTTTCTGTTTACCATTCATCACCAATCCTGATGGTCGATACAGTACTCGTACATTCCTTCCCAGAGGTATGACCTCTGCATACTCGATCCATGGATCACTTTGGTCGATCCCAAATCATGCAAGAGAAGTAAAGCTCCTGAGGGTTCAGATAGCATCGGCAATTCCAACCCTATGCTACCGAAACACACCTCACCACATCCCAAATTTCATAGTGACATATTACTATGCACACAGAAAGGGTCACATCGAACATAAGTTGCTGTTTCTCCACTTTTTATTTACTCTATTTCAGTTCTCATCCCCAATAACTCTGACCTCCTTCCGGGTCAATTACCATAATTGGAAAAACATTGTAGAGAACCCCTCTACAATCCTCTGTGGTATTCATCCAATCTCAAAACAACTCATGTTTCCCCGTGACAATTTCCATTGGCCAATACATCTGTTTCTACTGGGATTCCCACTTATCCCGACTGTTCTTAGTATATGTTCCCCAAACCTACTTTGATCGACCAGACCTAACACTTATTCAACCATATATTTTTCTCTCTGAGGGCATTCAATACATCTGTTCAGTATATCACATGCCCATCTGTATAGGTGAGTACACCAACCAATCATCAATCATAGTACCATACCCCATCCAAATGTGGTCAGAATACTTGTCTCATCAACTCATAAACATAACCGGTCCAAAGGTATCACCATTGACTCACCATTTACTAACCTTAGCCACATCAAATCCGGACATCATATTTTTCTCTTTTACTCATGACTGTTAGTCATCACCCTGTTGGCCTCTCTTAATAGGCTCAATAATCACAACCTTCCAACAAAACCACAAATCATTAGCTCGTGATATGGAATAGTTATTCCATACTGTTAACTTATTAAGTTGTCCATAATCGACATGTAAGCTCAGGTCATCATACCTTTTCCTTTTACCGCATAAGGAATACTGGGTTCCCCATGAAAACACTGAGCAGAATGAAAACTTCCCATGAAGCATCTTTAAAATCACAAGAAAACCTGGACACATTGCCTCATAAAAATATCTTACCATCCCCTAATGTAATCGTGAGTTGTAGCTCGATATCCCGAGTCATTGCCCAATATCCAAGACAATCCAACATGAGGATAAGCTTTTCTAAGCACTACCAAAAATACCTCAAACCAATGGCTACGGAACCAAGAGGTCCAACCTAGGGACATGCTCCTAGACACGCGTATCTGAAAATACCTCAAAGATATGAAAAATTGTACTTCATATAGATAAGTTTAACGAGCGTATTATACAAAAATGCCTCAACATCATACTTAGAGATAACCCACAACTAGCACATGACAGAAGATACCTCGATGTCATATGTCAGAGAAATAATCCTCAACGAATACATAACGAAAAATACATAGGCATCATGTGCCATGAAGATAATCCAACCCTTAACAAACACATGATGATAAATACCTCAACATCATGTGTTAGAAAAAACCAATAATAACTAAGAATGGTATACATAGAGAAGGTAGTAGTGTAAACTAGAAATATAAACTGAATTTTTTTTACATGGTCTAAGCTAAAACGTAGAGAAACCTGAGTAGAAGTCTAAACTCTTCAAAATCATAAACTCGGTCGAAGGCAAGATTCGTAAAAATCGAAATCTATAAAATCAGACTTTAGCCCAAAGCCTCATAACAAGATCTAATGCCTAAAGTTACATGTAACGAACGGTCCCAAAATTTCGTAATTAATGGGATTAATTAAGGATTAATTAAGTCAATAAACTCTCTGATTTTGGATATGATTAAGGTATTAGGGTTAATGTCAGGACCAGTCCCAAATCCCCCGGGATTAATGTGGGACGTGCCTGATCCCGTCTAACATGAAGTGTCAGACCAGGGATAATTCCGTCTCTAGCCCTCACTAGGGCTTCTAGAGTACGCCAGGATCGTAGGAGGAGGAGTGGACAACCTGAATGGCATTAAAACCATCAAAAGTCGTGAGTGGACAAAATAATATTTTAATAAAACATTTTCACAATAAGACATTTATGCCCTTCACTAAAAGCATATGCATACATTCAAAAACCATTTATCAAACGTTCATAAAACCCTTTGAAAACATTCTCAAAACCTTTCAAGGGTTCATGCCCGGTCCCCATAAACCGTCATGACCCATAAATCCATTTATGGGTCCCCGACCCGAAATCACAATAAAACCATAAATCTAATACATGTGGGAACTCAGCCCAAATAAACATACGTGGGTCTCAGCCCAAAACCATTCTCAGTGAAATACCAAAACATCGAATATGGGGTCTCCGCCCCAAATCACTTTCTAAAACATGGAACACGGGGTCTCTGTCCCCAAATCACTTCATAAGACCTCATACGTATAAATATACGTATAATCCATCCGCGACACTTCCGAGAAGATGCCAACTCGGGGCACACAACCCCTAGGGAACACATCCCCGATATATGTCACGATTTCATCTCTATACTAGTGTGCACACCACTCGGGGTCTCACTCCGAGTCTTCCCCCAGGAATTATCCATTTGGGAGGCTCTATCTCTGGATCTAGTCCGAGCTCTATCTTCGGATCTAGTCCGAACATCTCTCCAGAATCTGGTTTGGGACCACATCATAACTTCCATTCCTGGAACGGGATCCCTATGGGGATACCCATTCTTGTCTGTGGATCGTGACTCTCCAGGTCGACTCGACATCTGGAGGAGACCAAATCAAATCATATGGAGGGTTTATTCATTTTCAAATACTTTCTTTCTCAAAACACATTTCAACTAGGTCTCATACCCGATTCATCTCAATAGGATTCCTCGAATCCGATTCAAATCAATTTCACAGGCCTCGGCCTAAATCCACAGTTCAACAGGGTCTAATGCCTGAATTCTCATTTCATAAACCGAACTAGGACTCAAGCCCAATTTCATAATTAACTGGGCCTCTAGCTCGATATCACGAATAACTCGGTCCTAAGCCCGAAACCATAAATCAACAGGGCTTCGAGCTCGATTTGACCAATCAATTGGGCATCTAGCCCAAAATCACAATGAACAGGGCCTCAAGCCCGAGATTACAACCAACTGGGCCTTAAGCCCAGATTCGTAAACCAACGGGGCCGTCGGTCCAATCGTATAACTCAAATGGACCCATGGTCTGATTCCTCGTCAAATCAAATGGACTTCAAGTCCGAGAGTTTGTAAATCAAATGGGTCTCGTTCCCGATTTCATATTTCCAAATCCAAAATCCATTCATTAAATCGTCATTGAAAACACAGTACGCAAAGGTACGACATAAAGACGAAAACCTCGAAAACCTCTAAAAACGTGCAAATATGTCAATACTAAGCTACCACAAACAAATGCACTCATGGCATCACAAAACATGTTCTAAAACAATTATAAAACATTTATGCATGAATCAATTTCGAAAGAAAGGTCCATTCACAGACCGTCCGAAGCCGCGCCTCGATACGCACACCATAAGCCTCTCCCAGCCCAATCATTGTCTGTGGGGTTCCCAAACCTATCAAAATTAATTTATAGGGTTACTAACTACTTAAATAACCCCTCACTAAAGCCCCGTAATTATTCCAAAATTTTAACTATTTTTAAATGTGATCCGAAACCTTCGGACAACCCGAACTATATCGAGACGATATCCGATCGACTTAAAACCAGTCCCAAAATGTTCGTTACATCGAATAGATGATTTGACATGTTGGAACTTTCCACAAAAAGTGGGCCACACGCCCACATGCACTGGCAGAAGCCCCTGCGCGTGGGAGCCACGCGTCACTGTTCATCCATCTTCAACCCAGCGTGAACCCAGTCCAGCCGATTCAGTCCTGTGCAGCCGGTCTAGACGAACTGGCGTGGCTAGTTCAGCCATTTCCCCCTTGTTTTGGGTCCATTTCTTCCCCTTTCTATTCCATTCTTCCTATTTCCTCATTTCCTATAAAAAAACCAATGAAAAACCATGTAAAACCCGACTAACCAAAACTCATTCTCACGGTCCAAAATCCCCGACCACCACCTGGGCTTCCTCAGCCGTGAACCACCATCAAAACTATCCTATCATCTTCCTAACAACCCAATAATCAACTCCCAATCATCCAAAGATATCCATAACGTCAAAATCAAATTAAAAGGAAATTTGCGTCTAACCGGGTAATCGGGTTTACCTGGTTTCTAGGGCCTTCGCCACCGTCCACGGCGGCCACAAAACATGTTCTAAAACAATTATAAAACATTTATGCATGCATCAATTTCGAAAGAAAGGTCCATTCACAAACCGTCCGAAGCCGCGCCTCGATACGCACACCATAACCCTCTCCCAGCCCAATCATTGTCTGTGGGGTTCCCAAACCTATCCAAATTAATTTAGAGGGTTACTAACTACTTAAATAACCCCTCACTAAAGCCCCGTAATTATTCCGAATTTTAACTATTTTTAAATGTGATCCGAAACCTTCGGACAACCCGAACTATATCGAGACGATGTCCGATCGACTTAAAACCAGTCCCAAAATGTCCGTTACATCGAATAGATGATTTGACATGTTGGAACTTTCCACAAAAAGTGGGCCACGCGCCCACATGCACTGGCAGAAGCCCCTGCGCGTGGGAGCCACGCGCCACTGTTCATCCATCTTCAACCCAGCGTGAACCCAGTCTAGCCGATTCAGTCCTGTACAGCCGGTCTAGCCGAACTGGCGTGGCTGGTTCAGCCATTTCCCCCCCTTGTTTTTGGTCCATTTCTTCCCCTTTCTATTCCATTCTTCCTATTTCCTCAATTCCTATCAAAAAACCGATGAAAAACCATGTAAAACCCGACTAACCAAAACTCATTCTCACGGTCCAAAATCCCCGACCACCCCCTGGGCTTCCTCAGCCATGAACCACCATCAAAACTATCCTATCATCTTCCTAACAACCCAATAATCAACTCCCAATCATCCAAAGCTATCCATAACGTCAAAATCAATTTAAAAGGAAATTTGGGTGTAACCGGGTAATCGGGTTTACCTGGTTTCTAGGGCTTTCGCCGCCGTCCACGGCGGCCTTAGCATCACCCAGCCACCTTCAGCCTCCTATGTCTCTCCTTCTCAATCTAGCAATAAAGATGGAAATGGTCGATGGGTGGGTTTGGGTAAGATCGGGTTTGTTTGGACGAACAAAGGAAATGAAGATGATATGCATGAATGAAAAAGGGTGGTTAGTGGATGGGTGACACTTGTCACTCATCCATTGGGCCTTGGGAAAATATCTGGGGCCCACTTGAGACAAAAGTCAATCCCTCTCGAACTTCGTGTAATAGTTCCCTCGAACTTCCGTGAACCGTAACTTCTCCGTCGAACTTGCCGCCTATCTACGAATTTGTATCATCCTGATCTACATACCCCCGAACTCTCGGTCAAAAGTCAACTCTTTGCCCCTTTCAACCAAATTACCAAAGTACCCCCGAACTTTCGAACGTCATAACTTCTTCCTCGAACGTCGGAATTAAACGTGCCACTTGTCTACGAACTCGTGACGTCCCGAGCTATGTCATAGCCATTGGCCAAAGTCCATTTGACCGCGTGAAAGAAGAGTCAACGTTTTGCCCATTCTAGGGGCAAAATCGTCATTTCGCCTTGAACGCCCGTTAATCCTCGTCTAATCCCAGATTAGTCTCGCTAATCCGTCATTAATTCTTAATTAATCCCGACAATTCGGAACGGGTCGTTACAGTTAACACCATAAATTCAAACATCCATGTTCCCTATTTTGTGCGCACAAGTTACGATCCCTTTAGTTTTAACCCTTTTGAGCCTACATTAAGCCTTTCTTTCATCACCATGATTATCTAAACACTTGAGCTTAGTATAGACATCTTTCACCCTTGTTCCAAGGACTCGGTTGAGGACATAAAGATTGTGTGAAGAGAAAAAGATGATGTTGAAAAGACTTTTATGTGTATTATGTGGATTTACTTACTCAAATATTGTTGTATTATTGGTACATGTTATTTCTTTGATATATTAAAAAAAATTGATTGAAAAAAAAATTGAAAAATAAGGAGGAATTTTTTTTTTTGAGTCTCTATTAAGGTAATAAGCTTTGATTATGTAATGTTTAAGTTAAGTCCTTTGCATTCGTAAATCCAACACAAAGAATGAATTTGAGGCCCAACATGATGAAACTTGGCCTATGCTTGAAGGAATGGATTATTGATGTTATTGCACTAAGGATGGGCAGTTATGATACATTTTGGGAATCTATTGAGTCTCAGAACAAATTTGAGCACCACGTATCCTATACATTCCTTGCCTTTAAACTTAGCCCTATTACAACCTTCGTAAGGACCTTATGATCCTTAAGATGGTAACTTTGATTAGTTGAGTTAATCACTTGAGTAAGCTTATGGTTTTTGTATATTTTGCAAGTATGTTTTATTTTTATCATGAGGTGTTTGTTTGAGATTTTGCATAGGTACTTCATTTCTATTATGTGAGCATGTTTTTCTCACATACATTGAGTGCAAACACAAACCCTTACAAATTGAGTGAATTTATGAGTGCATATCCTTGTGAGTTGATTCATACTTGTTTTATTCATGTTGAGATCAATTTCACCATATTTACTCATTATCTTACTTGTTGAAACATTTTGTTACCATGCATTAACTCTTGAATTCCATATGCTTAAATGCTTTAAGTGAAAATCTTTTATGCCATGATAATCATGAAGTATTGATACAAATGGTTAAGGGTTTATTTTTTTTTGACTTCGTAGTTTAATTTTAGTATTTGCTAGAGACTAGAAAAGTTTAAGTGTGTGGGTATTTGATGGGTCGTTAATTAAAAATTATTTTATATTATTTATACTCTTTATACTTGACTTTTAATATTAAAATAATTAACAATTGAAGAAAATAATATATTTTGTGGGATTTTTATAGAATTAAATAAAGCTTGGAATTTGGAGCGTTTTGGCGAAAGAATCGTCCCGATCGGAATTCAAACGAAGAAATTATGGATGAAATTCGGTGGAATTATATTAATTAATTTTCTTAATTAAAAATTCAATTTCAGCCCAAACAAACTGCAGCCCAATAAAACCATCCTAGGTCCAATTTCTCCAAGCCCAGACGGCGGCCCACGACCCAAATTCCTGCGCCTTCAGCCCTCAGCGCCTTCAGCAAACGCTGGCCGAGCTCGTCTTCAAAGATTCGACGCGCGTGTCTCGAAATCCGCTTCATCAGATCGTCATGCGTGCATCAATGTCGCGGCACCCAGTTTGTCAGCGTCTTTTGCGCTACCGTACACTGCCTCTGCTGGGTCACGCCGAAGTCCAACTGCTCCTCTTGCCAGTCTCTGTTGAAATCAGTCATCATTTTTTGCAGCCCCTCGCCAAGTCCCATCAGTACAGCTCATCGCTTGCACGCCGAAGCCTTTTTCTGCGTCCCAGCAGCTTGCTGCTGATTTAACTACTCCATTTTCGATTCAAATTTCAGCAGTTTTCAACCCAAACCATCCCCAATTTCATCATTAATCATCATTATTCATCATTTCATTATTTTATTTTATTTTTATATTTTTATTTGAATATTTTGGCACTCCCTCTATAAATAGGGAGGCCATTTCATGTAATTTTGGTCCTTTCTTGTCTATTTTTTTCTCTCTTTTATAGCTTTTATTTTAGTTTTTTTCTCTCTACATTGTAGAGTTATTTTGGAGACCATTTTAACTTCTTGTAGATTTTCTTTTTAATTAGCTTTCTTTTAATTTTTGTTCTTAATTATGTTATTTCTTAATTTCATTTCTTCTTTATTTTGTTCATGTGATTTTTCTTTGAGATCTCTTAAACACATTTTTATATTTTCCTTAAGAAATACCTAGGCCAAGTAATTCTAAGGCAATTCAAGAGTTTTAAGACCAAATTCCTCGTATTTCTTCTTCCATCTTCACAAGTTTCCTGCTGTTGTTCGGTGATTCTTGTGAAAATCCATATTTTTCTACTTAAATTCTTGCTATTATTATTGGTTTTACTCATAATTCAATATATGTGTTGGTATTTTCTTTCTAACATTTGTAAGTAAGAATGCAATCTCCATGTGTTTTACTTTTTGAATTTCTTTTACTTCATATGTTTTAGTGCTTAAACTTCAATTTGAAGCTAAATGTTGATCCGTTGTTGAGGTCATTTAGAATAGAGTTGAAGAGATTTAATGTTTGACCATTGTTCGGCTCATTAAATCACAAACTTAAGGTGAATCATATTGTAGGTAATAATCTGTTGTTCGGTGCATTTATAATATGAAAAATGTATGCATGTATTTGAGATGATTAAGGTAGTGTTTCGTGATTGGTTCAATACGAGCATGACGTTAGAGAGTTGGTAAAAATATGTGTTTGAAGAAAATCCACTTGTACAAAGTTTAAAGTAGAAGTAAAATTAAGTACTTAATTATTTTTACTTGTTTTCTTTATTCTATGATTACAATCTTTTCAAACCTCCCATTTAATTCTTTATTCTTTAATTCTTTAATTCTTTATTCTTTAATTCTTTATTCATTAATTCTTTTATTCATTTATTAATTAGTTCATTAGTTCATTATTCTTTTATTCATTATTCTTTCTCACTAACGAATTAATAATGTTCCCTTATTTCCCTAGTTAAGAACGATCCCTATTTACCAATACTATAACTACACAAAAAGCGTTTAAATTGCATAATACTCGAATTACGTGTTTAATTTCATGCGTAGTTTGAGCGTTATCAGTCGATCAGAGAACGATTGATATGTCATTTAGAGGGGTTTCTCCTCTGAAAGCGTGTTTGGGATGCATTTTCAGTTCCAGGGTTTTTGAGGGTTTAATTTTTGGATTGTATAGGTTGATAGTAAAACTTGGATGTGATTTGGATAGGTTCGAACGTTCTGGAGACTGCAGATTGACTTATGGCGCTGGTTTTGAGCGCGCAGCGTGGACCGTGTGTGAGTGGACTTTGTTTTCTTAACCCTATGCATGCATTTTTATATGGTTTTTGTATGAGTTTCATATGATTTTTAATGAGAATTTCTTGATGATCCCTTACGTACTATGTATATGGATTTTGGGAATGTTACGAATTTTTAAGAAATATCTAAATAACGCATTTTGCTAGGAAATTGGGTTTATTATACCCAAGATCTTTATTGACTTTTGGGGAGATGGTTTTACCAATATCATGACATGTTTATATAATTTTGATGGTGTTTGGTAAAATGGGTTTGTACATGAGTTTATGTATATTTAATAACGTATTTTATAATGTATGTGGACGTATTTGTGATCTGGGGTGTAGGCCCAAGTTTTGAGTTTGATCTTGAATGTTGAACTTGGTTTGGGTCGTGGTTATGTGATCTTGGATATCTGTGGTAAGCTAGTTGCGAATACTTGATATATGATATGTTGTGAGAATAATAGGGATATGTGATTCCTCGGAATTGTGACCATTGTGATAATGTGTGTATGACATGTGTGGCGAATGTGTGGATTGACTGTATTATGATGGCGACTCAGACATCGAGCCGGGGGCTCCTATCCTGAGTTGAATATCACTCAGACGTCGAGCCAAGGGCTCCGATCTTGAGTTGGAAATCACTCAGACGTCGAGCCAAGGACTCTGATCCTGAACCAGATATCACTTAGCGTCGAGCCAGGGGCTCCGATCCTGAGTCTGATATCACTCAGACGTCGAGCTAGGGGCTCCAATCCTGAGTCGGATATCACTTGAACGTCGAGCCAGGGGCTCCAAGTCTTGAGTGAGTGTGTGATAGCCTACCGATAGTGCCTTATGATGTGTTGATTGATTTTGTGCGTATGTATTGTTGATGAGTTTATTATATGTGAGTTCTGTGTTGATGTTGGTTATGGATTGATTGTATGGATGATGAATGATGATATGAAACAGAGTTGGGATATGAGAATGGGTCACGTTTTTTATTTACTACTTTGTGCCCAGATGTTTTTCACATGTGTTGGTTTTGCAATGATTGCAGAGGTTTTTATATACACTATTTTATTGGGAAGTATAGGTTTTAAATTGATATGCCTGCATGCTTTGTAAAATGCAGTGTAACGACCCGTCCCGAATTCCTAGATTAGATTAGTGACTAATCACGATTAGTGAGGTTAATCTGTGATTAGTTAGGCGAAATCGGATGAACGATGCGAAATGACCGTTTTACCCCTAGTCGTGGCAAAATGTTGACTTTTCATTCGGGCGATCAAATGGACTTTGATTGATGACCGTGATGTAGTTCGTGACGCCACGAGTTCATAGACAGGTGGCACGTTCAATTCCGACGTTCGAGGAAGAAGTTATGACGTTCGGAAGTTTAGGGGCATTTTGGTAATTTTAGTTAAAATGGGTCAAATGTTGAATTTTTGACCGGGATGTCCGATGACCGAGGGCCGAGGACCGTTACGTAGATCGGGACGATACGAATCCATAGACAAATGACATGCTGAAATCGGACTTCGAATGGGAGAGCTATAGGTCACGGAAGCTCGATTTCACTATGCAGGTACTTCGAGACGGGGATGATTTGGCAAAATCTGATTGGGCTAGATATTTTAGGTGGGTCCCATGGATGAGTGACAAGTGTCACTCATCCCATTGGTTAAAACCCCTAACAAGGGGATCCCAGTTAATTAAATAATATTAATTAATTAATTTTATAATCTAATCCACACCTCATTCAATCCTAGCCCTCCATTCTATTTTAATCTTTCAATCCTCACCATCAATTCCATCTCCCTCTCATCAGCCATCATTCTCCTTCTTTGTTTCGGGTTGCCCCCCCCCCCCCCCCACCCTCCATATTCATTCTTCATTTTCAAACACAAACACCACACACACCTCACCATCATTCATCATGTGAGCCCAAGTGTGACCGTGTGAGAGTGAGTGCAGGACCGGGATGATGAGGACACGACGGCCGGCCATGGTGGCTCACGGCGGTTGGCCACGGCGGAGTGAACGCGTGAGGTAAGGAAATGTCCAAAAATTCAAATTTCTGTTTTGTTAGTTTTTGTTCGATTCTAAGGATTGGGAAATATTTCTAGGGACTCTAGGAAGCTAATAGGATTAGTTTTGGGCCTTGTGATGGCCGGAAATGGCCGTGAACGGCGGGAGAAAATCTGGCCACCATTAATGACGGTGAAGGCATGGTTTTGGAGGTTGTTTTTCGGTTTTTAGCATTTTAAATTTAGGGTTTGATGTTAGGATTATATTAGGATAAAAAGGAGATGAAATGGACCCAAAATCGGACCGAAAACCAGAGAAAACCGAGGTTGAAGACGGGTGAACAGTGTCGTGAACAGTAGAATCTGGAGGTTAGGGACGATGAACAGTGATCTGAGCCTTCTAGGGCACGGTGCCGTGAACAGTAGATATCGGGCACGGTGCCCAGCTGATGTCATATGTTCGGACACGAGACCCAGTTACTTTACGGTTTATAATTTTGGGTCAGGGACCCGAGGTGGATTTCAAAGTTCATGACGGTTTATGGGAACCGGCATGAACTCTGGAAAGGTCATTCTGGTTCATGACGGTTTATGGGAACCAGCATGAACCTTTGTCAGGTCATTCTGGTTCATGACGGTTTATGGGAACCGGCATGAACCCTGGTTAATGGATGTTATGGATCATGACGGTTCAGGGGAACAAGGCATGAATGTTTATGTTATGCATATATATGTTCATATACCTTCCTTTACTTGTTTTATCTCCTCCGGGGAGGGTCGTTGGCCTGGGTGGACCCCGGAGTAGCCACGGAGCACCAACTGAGTGGAGTCGCCCCAGTTGGGTTCCTTACTCTCAGGAAGGCTTGTACTATAATCTCAGGGCGAGTCATTGGTCTTCGGACATTGATCTTGGATATCTGTGGTAAGCTAGTTGCGAATACTTGATATATGATATGTTGTGAGATTAATAGGGATATGTGATTCCTCGGAATTGTGACCATTGTGATAATGTGTGTATGACATGTGTGGCGAATGTGTGGATTGACTGTATTGACTTGGTACCTTAAAGACTTGGGTTTGGGACCCCGGTAGCACGCGCGTAGCTTTGGAAATCGTGACAGGATTGGTTGTGTGAATTATATGTGTATATGATATAAATATGATATATGATATATGATGTGTGGTTTACACAGGATTTGAGCGGTGGCTCGTGTATTTGGTTTATTTCTGGTTTGGGGTGAGTCACTTATGGATTTGGGCAGTGGCCCGTATGGTCGTTTTCATTATGGTTATTTCAATCTTGGTTTTGGGCTTAGTTCCCATATATGGTTTTTTTGGTTAAACGGTTTTCGAATGCATGCATGCTTTTTAGTGAAGGGTACAAATGTCTTCTCATAAAATGTTTTTATAAACTTTGGTTTTGTCCACTCATAGTTTTTAATGTTTTGACTGCCCTTCAGGTTGACATCGGATGTGGACTATAGCAGAGACCGAGATATCACATACCTCATCTGGATCCTGGCGTACTCTGATAGCCCGGGAGGGAAAACGTCGGAAATATCCCTTGTCTGACACTTTGTGTCAGACGGGAGTAGGGTCATCCCGCGTTAATCCGGCGGGATTGGGATGGGTCCTGTCATGGAGTGTTAAATATTAATTTCGGTAAATGATTTTATAACTGATTATTTTTGTCCACTTACACTTTTTTTTGGTGTTAGCACCCTCAAAGTTGATCGCGGATGCTGGTTGTAGTAGAGATCGAGGCATCACTTGAAGTTGCGTACACTGGAAACCCCAAATGGGTCACAGTAATTTCCCTAGTCTGACACACGGTGTCAGACGCGAATAGGACATCCCACGTTAATCCTTAGGAATTAGGGATGGGTAATTTCATACATGTCCGAGCCCGAGGCTCAAATTATTTTCAAAGTCATTATGAAGGGTGTACAATAGTTATGTATTTGGGTATTCCCTATAGTTAATTATTATTTTTAATTAGAGTAACTTATAACAATGACATAAGGTTGAATGAGGTTAGTTTAATATTTTCACTCCTTAACGAGGTAAAGCGGGTTGGATGTGGGCCTCGCTAGCGGAAAATTATGTTGGTTAAACAGATTGAAAGAAAAAGTATCCATTGTCTAGCAAAAACTGTCAAACGGGAGCAGGATTGGTTCGGTTATTCCGGTAAATTTGGAACGGGTCCTGTCATAAGTGCCTAGCATAATCTTATTAAGCATTCTTCAACACATGTCCTTTGAAACTCTTGTTATAGTTAGCCCATATGTGCCTACAACAAAATCTAGGCTCAGCTCTAGACATTAAACCATCAATTGATAATTCTAGCCTATTTTACTTGTCACTTAGGAAACTCCAGCAATAGTAGTTTTGTAACGACCCGGACGTTCAAAAAGGGGAAATTTGGAAAATTTTAAGAAAAGGACGATTTTGCCCTAAGTAATGGGCGAACGGTTGCCTTTTTGCTCGGGCGGTCAAACAGAATTTGACCTATAACTGTGACGTAGTTCGAGACGTCACGAGTTCATAGACAGGTGGCACGCCCTATTTCGACATTCGAGGAGGAAGTTATGACGTTCGGAAGTTCAAGGGCATTTTTGTAATTAAGACGAAAGGGGGGAAAATGTTGACTTTTTGATTGACAACTGATTTCCACACAATTCGAGGACCGTTAGGTAGGTCTCGATGCCCTGAGTCCGTGGACAGGTGGTACGCTGAAAACGGACATCAGACGGTTGAGTTACGGGTCTTGGATGAGGAGGGGCATTTTGGTAATTTTGTGCAGAAGGGCAAAATGGTAATTTGCCAAGGTCCAGTTCGAAACAGCCGTGGGAATGCTATGCAATTGTTTAATATGTTCTCTGATCAAGGAATTGTTTAAACCTTTCTCTGATTCAAGGACTTGTTTAATGGTTTTGAGGTAATGGAAGCATCTTGGTATGGCTGGGACAGATAACCAGGCACGGGCACCATTCTTTTGAATTGATTTTGGGTCTGTGCGGGAAACAAAATTTCAGAGAAGCCAGAGAGATTCCCACGACTTGTTTGCTGCACGGTTCGATTAACAGAGAGATAGGAGTGTTTTGAGAGTCATTCTGAGCAAAAGAGGGCTGAGAGCTTGAGAGAAAACAGAGTTCGGGGAAATTGTGAAAATTGGAGGGAAAATCGAATTTTGATTTGTGAGGGGAAAGGTGTAACGACCCGTCCCGGAAGTTTTATGACATACCTTTGATATGCATGCATTGTCTTTTGAAACGGAGGGTATAAATTTCATTTTTTTATGAAATGTTTTTGAAGTTATACTTTATTTTTGTCCACTCACAATCTTTTCGTTTTATCGATACCCTCCAGGTTGTTGCTGTGCGGGCTGTTGGTCGAGAGAGACGGAGACATCACACCCGTGATCCACAGTAGTTCGGCATACTCTGGGAAGACTGGTTACCTTTTCGGATGATTGGATCGAGACTCCCTTGTTCGACTTACGTGTCGCACGAAAGTTGGACGTTGGTTTAGCCTTCGTGTCATGCGTAAATCTGACGGGAGCAGGGTTTAGTCCCTAATCCTGGGGGATTAGGGGTGGGCCCTGACAAAAGGAGCTACACTGAGGTTAGAAATCATCTTCTGGACTCACTTTGATTGCAACCGTAAAAACTTAGAAGGAAATTGATCGCGGTTTGGCCAAGAACCCAAGTTCCAGTTTCTGGAAAACTTCAAGCTTGAGGACAACCACCTACAGGTAAGGATTCTTGAAATTGGTTACGGTTTGATGTTTGGATAGGTCATACGAAGCTTCTATATCATTTAATTAGAAAACCAAGCTGTTTTGAGTGAGTTTCGAAAGTTAAGGCAGTGTGTTTAACCTTGAGAAAAATGTTGGATTTAAGGCTTGATGCGTGTAATTAGGTTAACAGAACCTTAATTAGGTCTCTAACGGTTCTATTTGACGATTCAATTGAAGGATTAGAGTTGGATTTGAGCAGGATTGAAACGGGTCATCGCGCGGGTCGAACAACCCGTTTGCAGGCTCGTCGGGTAACGACCCGTCCCAAATTCCTAGATTAGATTAGTGACTAATCACGATTAGTGAGGTTAATCGGTTATTAGTTAGGCGAAATCGGACGAACGATGCGAAATGACCGTTTTGCCCCTAACCATGGGTAAAACGTTGACTTTTCATTCTGGCGGTCAAATGGACTTTGACCGATGACCATGATGTAGTTCGTGACGTCACGAGTTCATAGACAGATGACACGTTCAATTCCGACGTTCGAGGAAGAAGTTATGACGTTCCGAAGTATAGGGGCAATTTTGTAATTATAGTTAAATGGGGTCAAATGTTGACTTTTTGACCGAGAGGTCCAATGGCCGAGGGCCGAGGACAATTACGTAGATCGGGACGATACGAATCCATAGACAGGCGGCACGCTGAAATTGGACTTCGAACTGGAGAGTTATAGGTCACGGAAGTTTGATTTCACTATGCACGTACTTCGAGGCAATGATGAGGTGGCCTTTTCTGATTGGGCCAGATATTTTGAGTGGGTCCCATGGATGAGTGACAAGTGTCACTCATCCCATTGGTCCAAACCCCTAAATTCTGGATCTACATAATTAAATACTATTATATTAATTATTTTATAATTAAACTTTCTAACATTAAATCCTAGCCATTCATCTAATTTAATCTCTCAAATCCTAACCATCCATTTAATCCTCTCTCATCAGATTTCATTATCTTCTTCATCACATTTCATTTCTTCCTTCTTCATCCTTCTAACCCGAAACCATCCATTACCACCATTTTCTTCATTTCTTCATTTTCTTCAAATACACAAACACCACCACCATCATCCTAGCTCATCCTCCTCCATGCTTGTGTGTGAACGTGAGGGAATGAGAGGAAGGAATGAGGGGTTGGACGGTGGCAGACGACGGAGGACATGGCGGGGGAAACCCGAAAGCCTTGTGTAAGTATTCAAAATCCAAAAATCGGTTTTATTGCTTTTTATTCGATTCTAAGGATTGGGAAATATTTTTGGGGACCTAGGCAGAAGTTTAGGATTAGTTTTAGGGCTTAGGATGGCGTGGATTGGCCGTGGACAGCGGGGAAAAATCCGGCCACCATGGCCGATCGGAAAAGCACTGTTTTGGGTGGTTTGTGCTCGGGTTTTAATGTCTAAATGATAGGAAATAGGATTAGGAACATATTAGGATTAAAAGGAGATGAAATGGACCTAAAATCGGTCCGAAAACCAGAGAAAATCGAGGTTGAAGACGGGTGAACAGTAAAAATTGGTTCAGTCCAAGGTTAGGGACGATGAACAGTGATCTGAGCCTTCTAGGGTCGCGTGATGGCGCGTGGGCCATAATTTAGGGAAGTGTTCAACATATGAAATCTTCTATTCGACGTAACGAAGATTTTGGGACTGGTCTCTCGTCAATCGGACATCGTCTCGATATGTTTCGGGCTGTCCGAAGGTTTAGAATCGGCTTAAAAATAGTTAAAAGTTCGGAAAAATTACGGGGCTTTGGTAGGAGGTTAATTAAGTAGTTAGTAACCTTCTATTAAAATTTGGACAGGTTTGGGACTCACAGTGACAGTGATTAGCTCGGGAGAGCCTATGGCACGCAAATTGAGGCGGCAGCTCGAACGGTCTGTGAGTGGACCTTGTTTTCTAAATTGGTGCATGCATAAATGTTTATTATATGTTTGAGTACATGTTTGATGATGCCATGGGTTCATTTGTATGTTGTTACGTATAAGCACGTATTTCGAGGTTTCGGCCATATACGGTGCTTATACGGGTCTGTCTTTCCTTATTGGTTTTAATGAACTAGTTTTGGATTTCTAAAAGGATAAACTCGGGTATGAGACCCATTTGGTTTTGTTCCGGGCATTTGACCTCAGATATCGGGCACGGTGCCCAGCTGATGTCCTATGTTCGGGCACAAGACCCATGTTAATTTACGGTTTTGATTTCAGTTCAGGGAACCTTAAATGGATTTCCAAGTTCATGACGGTTCATGGGAACCGGCATGAACCCTTGTTATGGTATCGCGGTTCATGACGGTTTATGGGAACCGGCATGAACCCTTGTTGGTCATTATGGTACATGACGGTTTATGGGAACCAGCATGAACCCTGGTTATGTTATTATGGTACATGACGGTTTATGGGAACCGTCATGAACCCTGGTTAATGGATGTTATGGATCATGACGGTTCAGGGGAACATGGCATGAATGTTTATGTTATGTATATATATGCTCATATACCTTCCTTTACTTGTTCTATTATCTCCTCCGGGGAGGGTCGTTGGCCTGGGTGGACCCCGGAGTAGTCACGGAGCACCGACTGAGTGGGAGTTGCCCCTGTTGGGTTCCTTACTCTCAGGAAGGCTGGTTACTATAACCTTGGGTAGGGTCATTGGTCTGCGGACATTGACCTTGTAACGACCCGTCCCAAATTCCATGATTAGATTAGTGACTAATCACGATTAGTGAGGCTAATCCGTGATTAGTAGAGCGAAATCGGACGAACGATGCGAAATGACTGTTTTGCCCCTAGCGTGGGTAAAACGTTGACTTTTTAATCGGGCGGTCAAATGGACTTTGACCGATGACCGTGACGTAGTTCGTGACGTCACGAGTTCATAGACAGGTGGCACGTTCAATTCCGACGTTCGAGGAAGAAGTTATGACGTTCGGAAGTTTAGGGGCATTTTGGTAATTTGGGTGAATAGTAGGTCAAAAGTTGACTTTTTGACCGGGAGGTCCGATGGCCGAGGGCCGAAGACCGTTATGTAGATGAGGACGATACGAATCCGTAGACAGGCAGCACGTCGAAATCGGACGTTCGACGGCGAAGTTACGGTTCACGGAAGTTCCCGGTTACTATTCACGACGGCACGTTTTACGAGACAAAAAGTGCAGTTTGTCTTTAGTGGGTCCAGTTACTTTTCAGCAACCAATGGATGAGTGACACTTGTCACCCATCCACTGGCCAACCTCACCCACTCATGCACCAAAACACTCAACCGTGCGTCCATTTTCCATTTTCCTCCATCCATTACCCGATCCCATTTCACCCAAAATCCCAAAACCTTCATCCCTTATGATCTGAGGAACCAGGAGAGTGAGAGAGGAGGACTAGGACGGCAGCTGGTGGCTGGAACCGCCGTGGGCGGTGGCGGGAGCCCAAAACCCGATCGGGTACCCGGTAAGCCGTTTTTCCTCATTTTTCGATGTGAGCTTCATGGTTGTTTTTAAATGATTAGGGAATGATTATTAGGATGCTAGGAAGGTTTTAGGACGGTTTTGGTGAGGGTTAACGGCTGAGAAGCCGTGGGGGACCGATCGGAAAAATGGGACCGTGAGGTCCATTTCGAACCAAGGGGTTTCGGGTAGTTTTTCCTAGGTTTCTTGATTAGGATAGATTGGAAATGAGAAAATAGAAATTTAGAAATTGGAATGGAAGAAATCGGACCGAAAATGAGGGAGTCGGAGGTCTGGACCGGTTACGCCGGTCCAGTTGCAGAAACGAACCGGACCGGCCGGTCTGAACCGGCCGTCGAGAGGTTGAAGGAGTACTGTTCATAGGCGCGTGGCTCCCACGCGCAGCCACTTCAGGCGGCGCGTGTGGGCACGTGCTAGGGTTTTTGGGGATGTGTTCAACATACGAAATCATCTATTCGATGTAACGAACATTTTGGGACTGGTTTCGTGTCGATCGGACACCGTCTCGATATGTTTCGGGGCATCGGAAGGTTTAGGTTCGGGATTAAAAATAGTTAAAAATACGGGAAAATTACGGGGCTTTGGTAGGAGGTTAATTAAGTAGTTAGTAACCTTCTATTAAAATTTGGACAGGTTTGGGAGTCCCGGTGACGGTGATCGGCTCGGGGAGCCGTATGGCACGCAAATCGAGGCGGCAGCTCGGACGGTCTGTGAGTGGACCTTGTTTTCTAAATTGGTGCATGCATAAATGTTTATTATATGTTTTATTACTTGTTTGATGATGCCATGGGTGCATTTGTATGTGGTTACGTATAAGCACGTATTTCGAGGTTTCGGCCTTATACGGTGCTTATACGGGTCTGTATTTCTTTATTGATTTAAATGAACTGAATTTGGATTTCAAAATGATAAACTCGGGTATGAGACCCATTTGGTTTTGTCTCGGGCATATGACCTCAGATTCCGGGCACGGTGCCCAGTTGGTGTCCTATGTTCGGGTACGAGACCCAGTCACTTTACGGTTTTGGATTTCAGGTCAGGGAACCTTAAATGGATTCCCAGGTTCATGACGGTTTATGGGAACCGGCATGAACCCTTGTTATGGTATCGTGGTTCATGACGGTTTATGGGAACCGGCATGAACCCTTGTTGGTTATTACGGTACATGACGGTTTATGGGAACCGGCATGTTACCTGGTTATGTTATTACGGTACATGACGGTTTATGGGAACCGGCATGTTACCTGATTATGGATATTATGGATCATGACGGTTCAGGGGAACCGGTCATGAATGTTTATGTTATGTATATATATGTTCGTCTACCTTCCTTTACTTCTATTATCTCCTTCGGGGAGGGTCGTTGGCCTGGGTGGACCCCGGAGTAGTCACGGAGCACCGACTGAGTGGAGTCACCCCCAGTTGGGTTCCTTACTCTCAGGAAGGCTATGATTACTATTACCTCGGGTAGGGTCAGTGGTCTGCGGACATTGATCTTGACTTTGAGAAGACTCGGATTGAGACCTGGGTAGCACGCGCGTGGCTTTGGATACCGTGACAGGATTGGTTGTGTGACTTATATATATGTATGTGATGTATATATGATATATGATATGTGGTGTGTACAGGTGTGCACAGGATTTGAGCAGTGGCTCGTGTACTTGGTTTCTTTATGGTTTGGGGCCGAGTCCTTTATGGATTTGGGCAGTGGCCCGTATGGTCGTTTTTATTGTGGTCCTTTCGACCTTAGTTTATATCTGCTTTGGGCTTAGTCCCACATATGGTTGTTTTGGATAATTGGTTTTCGAATGCAAGCATGCTTTTTAGTGGAGGGTACAAATGTCTTCCTTATTAAATGTTTTTATAAACTCTTGTTTTGTCCACTCACAGTTTTTAATGTTTTGACTGCCCTCCAGGTTGACATCGGATGTGGACTGTAGCAGAGACCGAGATATCACATGCCTCCTCCGGATCCTGGCGTACTCTGATAGCCCGGGAGGGCAAAAGACGAAAATATCCCTTGTCTGACACTTCGTGTCAGACGGGAGCAGGGTCATCCCGCACTAATCCCGGGGGGGATTGGGATGGGTCCTGTCACGACCTTGACTTTTAGAAGACTCAGATTGAGTCCCGGGTAGCACGCGTGTAGATATGATATATGAGATGTGATGTGATATATGAGATGTGATATGATATATGATACGATATATGAGATGTGATGTGTGGTTACACAGGTTTTGGGCTGAGTCCCGTATGGTTTCTTATGGATTTGGGGAGTGGCCCATATAGTCGATTTCATTGTGGTCCTTTCGATCTTGGTTTATTTCTTATTTGGGCTTAGTGCCCACATGTGGTCCATTTGGTTAAATGGTTTTCGAATGCATGCATGCTTTTTATTGAAGGGTACAAATGTCTTCAGTTAAAATGTGTTTATAAACTCTTGTTTTGTCCACTCACATCTTTTAATGTTTTGACTGCCCTTCAGGTTGACATCGGATGTGGACTGTAGCAGAGACCGAGATATCACATACCTCCTTCGGATCCTGGCATACTCTGATAGCTCGGCAGGGCAAAGGTCGGAAATATCCCTTTTCTGACACTTCGTGTCAGAGGGGAGCAGGGCCACCCCGCGTTAATCCCGGGCGGATTGTGATGGGTCTTGACAGCGTGGGATCAGAGCCAGACCCCAACCGGGAAGTGTGCCAGCGAGGACGCTGGGCCCTAAGGGGGGTGGATTGTAAGACCCGTGTCCTGGAGGGAACAGTGAACAATCCCACATTCCTATGATGGGGGAATGGTCTGGTAAGGGAATGGTGGTGTGCCTTAAAGGTGTAGGCACACACTTATTTAGCATGAGGCCTTTTGGGAGCTCAGTGGCTTTGGGGGGAATTGGAACCCCAAAGTTAAGCGAGTTGAGGCTTGTGCAATTCCATGATGGGTGACCCCCTATGAAGTTGCACCGTGAGCTCCCGAAAACAAAACTGTGAGGGCAAGGGCAAGGAGGCCCAAAGAGGACAATATAGTGCTAGATGAGTAGGGACCTAACAGAGGAGGGTCGGGTCCTGACAGAATGGGGGAGCACGTTGACAGGACCCATCCCAATCCCCCTGGGATTAACGCGGGATGGCCCTGCTCCTGTTTGACACGAAGTTTAAGACAAGGGATATTTCCGACCTTTGCCCTCCCGGGTTATCAGAGTACGCCAGGATCCGGAGGAGGTATGTGATATCTCGGTCTCTGCTACAGTCCACATCCGATGTAAACCTGAAGGGCAGTCAAAACATTAAAAGCTGTGAGTGGACAAAACAAGAGTTTATAAATACATTTCATAAGAAGACATTTGTACCCTTCACTAAAAAGCATGCATGCATTCGAAAACCATTTAACCAAAAGAACCATATGTGGGACTAAGCCTAAAACCAAGGTTGAAAGAACCATAATGAAAACGACCATACGGGCCACTGCCCAAATCCATAAGGGACTCGTCCCAAATCATAAGAAACCAATAAGAAACCAAGTACACGAGCCCCGGCTCAAATCTTGTATCCACATATCATATATCATATTTATATCACATACACATATAATTCACACAACCAATCTTGTCACGGTTTCCAAAGCTACGCGCGTGCTACCCGAGCTCTCAAACCCAAGTCTTCTCAAAGTCATGGTCAATGTCCGTAGACCACCGACCCTACTCGAGGTTATAGTAACCAGCCTTCCTGAGAGTAAAGAACCCAACATGGCAACTCCCACTCAGTCAGTGCTCCGTGACTTCTCCGGGGTCTACCCAGGCCAACGATCCTCCCCGGAGGAGATAATAGAACATGTAAAGGAAGGTATATGAACATATATATATATACATAACATAAACATTCATGCCCGGTTCCCCTGAACCTTCATGATCCATAACATCAATTATATTCATATACATATAGACAACATCCTCCATGAGCGGTTCCCATAAACCGTCATGTACCACAACAACCTGACAAGGGTTCATGCCGGTTCCCATAAACCGTCATGAACCACAATGACCTTTCTAGAGTTCCTGCCGGTTCCCATAAACCGTCATGAACTTGGAAATCCATCAAGGGTCCCTGACCCGTAAGCATCAGTGTAAAACAACTGGGTCTCGTGCCCGAACATATGACTCAACTGGGAACCGTGCCCGATATCTAAGGGTCAGTCACGACTCCGATCATAGTGATGTGTGCAACCATCCATCCAGGACCGCCCTTAATCCTGGTATGTCGCCGTGAACGTATCATCCGATGGGACCATCACAAGATCATGGTGCACTCATCTCCGATCGATATCCTGAACCGTCAGCACTCCGAAGTCGAGCCTCCCCAGGCTACCCGACCACGAATCGTGGATCGTGACCTCTCCGTAAGGAACACATCCTAATCCGTAGGTGAGCGTCGTATCGTCGATCACCGTGCATATAACACTTGCCGCGACCACGATTTAGACCCGAAGGTCGTAAATAGAGTCATATGCCCGAGACAAAACCAAATGGGTCTTATACCCGAGTTTATCCTTTTGGAAATCCAAAACCATTCCATTTAGACCAATAAAGAAATACAGACCCGTATAGGCACCGTATAGGCCGAAACCTCGAAATACGTGCCTATACGTAACCACACATCAAAATGCACTCATGGCATCACAAACAAGTATTTAAAACATATAATAAACATTTATGCATGCACCAATTTAGAAAATAAGGTCCACTCACAGACCGTCCGAGCTGGCGCCTCAATTTGCGTGCCGTAGGCTCTCCCGAGCCAATCTGACCTCTCCGGGTCATCTTGACCTGTCCAAATCATATCCAAAGGTTACTACTAACCTATACAAGTCCATATTAAGAACCCTAAACTTTTCCGGAAAAGTCAACGTGTCCCGAGGTGAAAAACCTCAATTTGACCAACCTAACGATCTCTGATCGATCTGAAACAACCGCCATTGGATCCGTATCGTCGAAACCTTTAAAATGGCACTGGGCCCACTCAAAACACTGTTCACACGCGCCCCCATGATCTGGTCAACGCAAAAGTTAACGCATTGAAAAAGTCAACGCTGACGTCATGCTGACGTCAGCATTAACACCTCTGACAGTGCCACGTGTCAAGCTCCCATTGGTCCATATTATGACATGTCAATCCCATGGGACCCATAACCCACAGGTCGGGGAAAACGGGTCGTCCCCACATGGGTCCCCACCGCGCGTGGATAGGGTCCCCCCATGGGTTATGGGTCCCCACATGTCCCAGCGTCCTCTGCCACCCATGGGTCTTGTCTGACGACTGTCAAGTGGTGACGGTTTGTCGAAGGCGTCATCGTGGATCGATTAGCGAGGTCTGATGACTCCCAGTGGGAGCAGACGTCAGGATAGTTAGTGGTTGAGCAAGGGACCGTCGAGTTTATTGTGTCAACGAAATGGTAGATTTGACAAGTGGTGTCAATTCGTAACAGGTGGTTTCTGTCATTCGATGTGGTCGAATGTAGTCGATACGACATGAGTGTTAGTGGTACGTCTGGCTGCAGACGAGTAAGTATTGTTCTACCTAGTTGGTGTACGAGTGTACACGTGTTTCGATGTAACGACCCGAACTTTCGTAAATATTATTTTATTGTAAAATGACCATTTTGCCCTTAAGGGGGAAAAAAGTTGACTTTTACCCCGGGAAATATTTAGGACTTTGACCCATGACCTTGACGTAGTTTAGGACGTCACGAGTTCATAGGCAGGTGGCACGTTTGATTCCGACGTTCGAGGATGAAGTTGTGACGTTCGGAAGTCTAGGGGTATTTTGGTAATTTGGTCAAAGAGGGGCCAAATGTTGACTTTTGACCCAGGAAGTCTAACGGACGAGGGCCGAGGACCGTTACGTGGGTTGAGTCAATACGAATCCGTAGACAGGCGGCACGCCGAAATCGGACGTACGACGAAAAAGTTATGGTCACGGAAGTAATCGTGATTAACCGAACTAACCATGAACCGGATTAAAATATTATTAAATTAATAGAATCTGATCACTTTAATCAAATCAATCTGGACCCTACGTGTCACTCATCCCGTACATTCCCTAAATCAAGGATCTGTGTTGGCCATTTACTTAATTAATTATTTTCTCTCCTTAAATCCTCACCCTTCATTTTTAAACTCAGACTTAATCTCAGCCATTGATCTCATATGCTCATTCTGTTTTAAACCCTCAGTTAATCACTTTCACATTTTCATTTCCTTCAAACCGTGTAAACACTCTCCCTCTCTGCACAGACACACCAACACCTCACAGCCTCACTCCACATCCAAGCAACCTCCAGACAGCTCCCAGCCACCTTCAGGCGACCACCACCACCACCACGGACGGCGGCACAACCCGGAAAACCCCCAGACCCGAGAAGGAACCCGAACAGCCCAGAACCATCCAACCGTCCAAACCTTCACCCCTGGACTCGAAGTAACCTAGGGTTAGGTTCACTGCAACCTTAGGACGACTCAGACCCTGACTGGACGGGCCACGGCGGCGACACGGCGGCGGTAAGCTCAGAAACCCGAAAGACACCGATTTACTTCCCTGTCTCGAAACGTTTGTTTTTTACGTTAAAATTGTTTGGTTGCTTTTGAGACATACCTAGGGGACCTAGACGACCATTTTGGACCAAGACCCGTGGCTGGAAACTCGACGTCTCGCCGGAGAAGACGACCTGAGCCGGCAGCCAGTCTTTTCCTCGATTTTTAGGTGACTTGTTGAACCTAAGGTCTTGTTTTGTTTGCACAGAACCATAGAAGAGGTAGAGACGAGTCCATAGGAACAAATCGCACCAGAAATGGTGGTCGGGTTGATGAGAACTGATCGAGTTGAACCGTGGGTCTGCGGTGACCCAGTTCTCGGACCCGGTTACTGTAGCTGATGACGTCATCATGCTGACGTCATGATGACATCATCATGTCAGAAAACAGTCAGACCAGGGACCAATGGACTGCTAACACGTGTCCTCTGACACTGTCAGTGATGACGTCAGTAGTGACGTCATGCTAACGTCAGCATTACTGTAGCACAGTTGACCAGAGGGTTGACCAGGCGCGTGGGGGCGCGTGTGAAAAGTGTTTTGTGTGGGACCAGGACCATTTTCAAGGTTTCGATGATACGAATCCAATGGCGGTGGTTTCGTGTCGATTGTAGATCGTTAGGTTGGTCAAATTAGGGTTTGAGGCCTTGGGAAGCGTGTTCGGACGGCTTTCCCGGGCTGGTTTCAGTCTAGGGTTTCTTAGTTATTTAGTAGGGACTTAAAGTGACCGTTACGTATGCTTTGGACATGACATGAATCGTACTTTAACACTTGGACGAGTTTTACGCTCGGGATTGCAGCGGGATTGTACTGTGAGTGGGCCTTTGATTTCACTAAACCTCGACATGCATAACTGTTTTACTTTCTATGATATCTATATGTGATTCAAACAAAAGTATCTATTTAACCTGAGTATGATTTATGGCAGGTATTACGATGTTTGGGCATGAGACCCGTCTGGTTGATTATGCACGGTTTTGAGTCATGTATATGTATATGGATTTCGATATTTATCTTTGGTACTGCACTGTATAGATCTACCCTAGGATTCTATCTCCTCCGGAGGTAGGTACTCCGGAGTGGTCACGGCGCATTGCCTATGAGGAGTCATTCTACGGAGGGACCGGACCGTAGAGTGGCTCAAGAGTAGGATTGCTACTACTGGACGTCTGGGACGTCAGACATCTAGAATGCCATACTCGGACTGGGTTCGGGATCTGGACTCGGGATTGAGACCCCGGGTGGCACGCGTAGCCTTGGGACTCTGACCTAATTGGGCGTCTGGGACGTCGGACATCTGGGATGTCGGGGTTGGGATGTATATTGCAGTGACTGAGATTATATTATGTTGATATTATTCTGCTTATGATTGTTATGATTTTGTGGCTTTTGATACTGATGCATGCTTTTCGGAAAACGGAGGGGAAAATCTATATGTTTTCGAGATGGTAAACTATTTTGTAAACCTTGAGTTTCGGCCCACTCACCCTTGTTGTTTTACTACCCCTCCAGGTGGTGTTATTGAGGACGAAGAGGAGGAGGATCCCGAGGAAGAGGCATAGGTTTACGTTGCGCACCTGAACCATACTACTGGGTAGGTTGGCACGTAGAGTGTCTAGAGTGGTGCTCAATAAAATGTATTCGGGAACTATCCCTTGTCTGACACTATTTGTATTCGGATTTTATGTTTGACGTTTGTGTGTTGGGTTATGTATGACTTAAATTTGGATTTTTTTTTTTATGCATTTGAATTCCTAAGGGTAATTTTGGTATTTTGAGGTCGGGTGTCGGACGGGAGAAGGGCACGTCCCCGGGTGGTCGTAGGGGGATCGGGGCGGGTCCTGTCATTCGAGATCGATTCTACTTTCCACGAGATGGATGTGGAGTCAGGATAGTTTGAGTTTCGAGAACGAAACTAAATTAAGGGGGGAAGAACGGTTGGAATTAGGTCGGTTGGAATTTCGAGGACGAAATTAATTAAGGAGGGAAGGTTGTAACGACGCGTCCCGAATTCCATGATTAGATTAGTGACTAATCACGATTAGTGAGGCTAATCTGTGATTAGTTTTGCGAAATCGGACGAACGATGCGAAATGACTGTTTTACCCTTCGATGTGGGTAAAACGTTGACTTTTTGATCGGACGGTCAAACTGACTTTGACCGATGACCGTGACGTTGTTCGTGACGTCACGAGTTCATAGACAGGTGACACGTTCAATTCCGACGTTCGAGGAGGATGTTATGACGTTCGGAAGATAAGGGGCATTTTAGTAATTTTGGTTAAAAAAGGGCAAATGTTGACTTTTTGACCGAGAGGTCCGATGGCTGAGGGCCAAGGACTATTACGTAGATAAGGACGATACGAATCCATAGACAGGCGGCACGCTGAAATCGAACTTCGAACGGAGAAGTTATAGGTCACGGAAGTTCGATTTCACTATGCACGTACTTCGAGACGGTGATGATTTGGCAAAATCTGATGGGGCTAGATATTTTAGGTGGGTCCCATGGATGAGTGACAAGTGTCACTCATCCCATTGGTCCAAACCCCTAAATTGTGGATCTAGTTTAATTAAATATTATTAAATATTATTATATCTATTATTATGTAATTAATCCTAACCACACTAAATCCTATCCATCCATTTCACTTAACCTCTCAAATCCTCACCATCCATTATTTCTCTCATCTCTCATATGATCAAACATCATCATCTTCATCAAACTTCATTTCTTCTTTCTTCATCCTAAAACCCGAAACCTCCCCCTCCATATTTTCTTCATTTTTCTTCAAACACCCAAACACCACCCATCACATTATCACCCTACTTGCATCATCTTGACCGTGTGAGGAGTAATGAGAGGCTGTGGACACGACTGTGGTGGCTCACGGTGGTGGACGGCGGGAGAGACCGTGAGGTAAGGAAAATATTTGAAAATTCAAATTTCGGTTTTAATGGTTTTTACTCGATTTCATTAATTGGGTAAGGTTTCTGGGGACTCTAGGAAGCTAATAGGATTAGTTTTGGGGCTTGTGATGGCCAGAAATGGCCGTGAACGGCGGGGGAAAATCCGGCCACCATTAACAGCGGTTGAAGCTACGGGTTTGGTGGATTTTGGTTCCGTTTTAATAGCTAAAAAGATTAGAAATGAGATTAGGATTATATTAGGATTAAAATGGACCCCGAATCGGTCCAAAAATCGGAGAAAACCGAAGTTGAAGACGAATGAACAGTACCGTGAACAGTATCGGGAGGTTAGTGACGATGAATAGGGATCTGAGCCTTCTAGGGCGCGCGTGAGGGCGCGTAAACAGTAATTTGGGGAAGTGGTCAACATATGAAATCTTCTACTCGATGTAACGAACAATTTGGGACTGGTTTCGTGTTGATCGGATACCGTCTCGATATGTTTCGGGGCATCGGAAGGTTTAGGATCGGTTTAAAAGTAGTTAAAAGTTCGAGAAAATTACGGGGCTTTGGTAGGAGGTTAATTAAGTAGTTATTAACCTTCTATTACAATTTGGAGAAGTTTGGGAGTCCCGGTGATAGTGATTGGCTAGGGAGAGCCTACGACACGCAAATCGAGGCGGTAGCTCGGACGGTCTGTGAGTGGACATTGTTTTCTAATTTGGTGCATGCATAAATGTTTATTATATGTTTTAAATAATTATTGGTGATGCCATGAGTGCATTTGGATGTGTGGTTACGTATAGGCATGTATTTCGAGGTTTTGGCCCTATACGGTGCCTATACGGGTCTGTATTCTTTTATTGGTCTAAATTAAATGGTTTTGGATTCCTAAAAGGATAAACTCCGGTATGAGACCCATTTGGTTTGGTCTCGGGCATATGACTCTAGTTACGACCTACGAGTCTAATTCGTGGTCGCGACGGGTGCTATGTGCACGGCGATCGACGATACGACGCTCGCCTCTAGATTGGGAAAGTCGTGGCAAAACGTTGACTTTTCAATCGGGCGGTCAAATGGACTTTGACAGGTGACTGTGACGTAGTTCGTGACGTCACGAGTTCATAGACAGGTGGCACGTTCAATTCCGACGTTCGAGGAGGAAGTTATGACGTTCGGAAGTTTAGGGGCATTTTGGTAATTTTGGTTAAAAAGGGTCAAATGTTGACTTTTTGACCGAGAGGTCCGATGGCCGAGGGTCAAAGACCATTACGTAGATTGAGACGATACGAATCCATAGACAGACAGCATGCTGAAATCGGATTTCCAACGGGATAGTTATAGGTCACGGAAGGTCGATTTCACTATGCACGTACTTCGAGGCGAGGCTGAGTTGGCAAATTCTGATTGGCCAGATATTTTGAGTGGGTCCCATGGATAAGTGACAAGTGTCACTCATCCCATTGGACAATCCTCTAAATTGTGGATCTAAGTTAATTAAATAATATTATTTTTATTTTTATTATTTTATAATTAATCCAATTATCATTCAATCCTAGCCCTCCATCTCTCATCTAATCTCTAAATCCCAACCATCCATTAATTCCCTCTCCCATCAGATATCATCTTCTTCTTTTCTTCTTCAAACCCGCACCCCCCCACCATTTTCTTCATCCTCCATTTTCAAACACCACACCACACACATACCATCACACCTCACTATTATTCATCTTGTGTGTGACCGTGAGGAATGACTGTGATGATGAGGACACGACGGTAAGGGCACACGGCGGCGGTCCACGGCGGGGGAACCCGAAAACCTGTGAGGTAAGAAAATATTCAAAAAGTGGAGATTTTGTTTTAAAGAGTTTGGGTGATTTTCATTAATTGGAAAAGTTTTCGGGAGGTCGTAGGAACCATTTGAGATCATAAAGGGAAGTTAGGACGGCTCGGGACGGCGGTGAACGGCGGAGGAAAATCTCAACTGCCATGGCCAGCCTTGGAAGGTACGGGTTTGGTGGTTTCTCTTTGGTTTTTAATGCCTAAAAGATTAGAAATAGGATTAGGATGATATTAGGATAAAAAGGAGATGAAATGGACCTAAACTCGGTCCGAAAACCAGAGAAAACTGAGGTTGAAGACGGGTGAACAGTGCCGTGAACAGTAAACTGGTTCAGCTGGAGGTTAGTGACGATGAACAGTGTTTTGGACCTCTAGGGGCGCGTGAGGGCACATGAACAGTAATCTGGGGAAGTGTTCAACATAAGAAATCTTCTATTCGATGTAACGAAGATTTTGGGACTGGTCTCGCATCAATCACACATCGTTTCGATAGGTTTCGGGGCGTCGGAAGGTTTAGGGTCGGTTTAAAAATAGTTAAAAGTTCAGGAAAATTACGGGGCTTTGATAGGAGGTGAATTAAGTAGTTAGTAACCTTCTATTACGATTTGGACAGGTTTGGGAGTCCCGGTGACAGTGATCGGCTTGGGAGAGCCTACAGCACGTAAATCGAGGCGGCAGCTCGGACGGTCTGTGAATGGACCTTGTTTACTAAATTGGTGCAATCATAAATGTTTATTATATGTTTTAAACACTTGTTTGTGATTCCATGAGTGCATTTGGATGTGTGTTTACGTATAGGCACGTATTTCGAGGTTTCGACCCTATACGGTGCCTATACTGGTCTTTATTTCTTTATTGGTCTAAATGAACTGGTTTTGGATTTCTAAAAGGATAAACTTGGGTATGAGACCCATTTATTTTCGTCTCGGGCATATGACCTCAGATATTGGGCACGGTGCCCAGCTGATGTCCTATGTTCGGGCACGAGGCCCAGTTGTTTTACATTGATGATTTCGGGTCAAGGACCCTAGGAGGATTTCCAATTTCATGACTGTTTATGGGAACCAGCATGAACTCTGGAAAGGTCACTGTGGTTCATGACGGTTTATGGGAATCGGCATGAACCTTTGTCAGGCCATTCTAGTTCATGACGGTTTATGGGAACCAGCATGAACCCTAGTTAATGGATGTTATGGATCATGACGGTTCAGGGGAACCGGGCATGAATGTTTGTGTTATGTATATATATATGTTCATATACCTTCCTTGACGTGTTTAATCTCCTCCGGGGAGGGTCGTTGGCCTGGGTGGACCCCGGAGTAGTCACGGAGCACCGACTGAGTGGAGTCACCCCCTAGTTGGGTTCCTTACTCTCAGGAAGGCTATGGTTACTATTACCCCGAGTAGGGTCAGTGGTCTACGGACATTGATCTTGACCTTGAGAAGACTCGGATTGAGACCTGGGTAGCACGCGCGTAGCTTTGGAAACTGTGACAGGATTGGTTGTATGAATTATATGTGTATATGATATAAATATGATATATGAGATGATATATGATGTGTGTTTACACAGGTGTTGGGCAGTGGCCCATATGGTTGGTTTCTTATGATTTGGACCGAGTCCCTTCTGGATTTGGGTAGTGGCCCACATGGTCGTTTTCATTATGGTTTCTTTGGTTAAATGGTTTTCGAATGCATGCACGCTTTTTAGTGAAGGGTACAAATGTCTTTATGGAAACGTTTTTATAAACTCTTGTTTTTTCCACTCACAGCTTTTAATGTTTTAACTGCCCTTCAGGTTGACATCAGATGTGGACTGTAGCAGAGACCGAGATATCACATACCTCCTCCGGATCCTGGCGTACTCTGATAGCCCGGGAGGGCAAAGGTCGGAAATATCCCTTGTCTGACACTTCGTGTCAGACGGGAGCAGGGTCATCCCGCACTAATCCCGGGGGGATTGGGATGGGTCCTGTCAGCATGGTATCAGAGCCAGGTTTCGATCCTGGGACCTGTGGGTTATGGGTGCCATCCCACGTTGAGCAGAACCCATAACCCACTGGTCCCAGGACCCACATGACAGTCGGACACCGCGCGTACTCACCATTTATCATCATAAACCAGATCGTCTACCAGCGTGGTATCAGAGCATCCTGGATATCCCATAAGCAAACCTGCTCCCAGGACCCATAACCCACAGGTCCCATGGAAGCGTGGTGGGCCCATAACCCACAGGTCCCAGGATCGAAACTTGGCTCTGATACCACGTCGACAGGACCCATCCCAATCCTCCCGGGATTAGTGCGGGATGATCCTGCTCCCCTCTGACACAAAGTGTCAGACAAGGGATATTTCCGACCTTTGCCCTCCCGGGCTATCAGAGTACGCCAGGATCCGGAGGAGGCATGTGATATCTCGGTCTCTCCTACAGTCCACATCCGATGTCAATCTGAAGGGCAGTTAAAACATTAAAAACTGTGAGTGGACAAAATAAGAGTTTATAAAAACATTTCATAAGAAGACATTTTTACTCTTCACTAAAAAGCATGCATGCATTCGAAAACCATTTAACCAAAGAAACCATATGTGGGAACTAAGCCCAAAACTAAGATTGAAAGAACTATAATGAAAATGACCATACGGGCCACTGCCCAAATCCATAAGGGACTCGGCCCAAACCATAAAGAAACCAAGTACACGAGCCCCTGCTCAAATCCTGTATCCACATATCATATATCATATTTATATCATATACACATATAATTCACACAACCAATCCTGTCATGGTTTCCAAAGCTACGCGCGTGCTACCCGGGTCTTAATCCGAGTCTTCTCAAAGTCAAGGTCAATGTCCGCATACCACCGACCCTACCCGAGGTAATAGTAACCATAGCCTTCCTGAGAGTAAGGAACCCAACTGGGGGGTGACTCTACTCAGTCGGTGCTCTGTGACTACTCCGGGGTCCATCCAGGCTAACGACCCTCCCCGGAGGAGATAGAACAAGTAAAGGAAGGTATATGAACATATATATACATAACATAAACATTCATGCCCGGTTCCCCTGAACCGTCATGATCCATAACATTCATTAACCAGGGTTCATGCTGGTTCCCATAAACCGTCACGAGCCAGAATGACCTGACAAAGGTTCATGCCGGTTCCCATAAATCGTGATGTACCACAATGACCTTTTAGAGTTCATTCCAGTTCCCATAAACCGCCATGAACTTGGAAATCCATCTAGGGTCCCTGACCCGAAATCATAAACCGTAAAGTAACTGGGTCTCGTGCCCAAACATATGACTCAACTGGGCATCCTGCCCAATATTTAAGGGTCAGTCACGACTCCGATCGTAGTGATGTGTGCAACCATCCATCCAGGACCGCCCTCAATCCTGGTATGTCGCCGTGAACGAATCAACCGACACGACCACCACAAGATCATGGTGCACTCATCACCGGCCGATATCCTGAACTGTCAGCACTCCGAAGTCGAGCCTCCCCAGGCTACCCGATATTGAATCGTGCATCGTGACCTCTCCGGAAGGAACACATCCCAATCTGGAGGCAAGCGTCACGTTGTCCGTCGCCGTGCACCAAGCATCTGCAGCGACCACGACTCAGACCCGTAGGTCATCCATAGCGTCATATGCTCGAGACCAAACCAAATGGGTCTTATACCCGAGTTTATCCTTTTGAAAATCCAAAACCATTTCATTTAGACCAATAAAGACATACAGACCCGTATAGGCACAGTATAGAGCCGAAAACCTCGAAATACGTGCCTATACGTAACCACACATCAAAATGCACTCATGGAATCACAAAATAGTATATAAAACATATAATAAACATTTATGCATGCACCAATTTAGAAAACAAGGTCCACTCACAGACCGTCCGAGCTACCGCCTTGATTTGCGTGCCATAGGCTCTCCCGAGCCGATCACTATCACCGGGACTCCCAAACCTGTCCAAATTTTAATAAAAGGTAACTAACTACTTAATTAACCTCCTACCAAAGCCCCGTAATTTTCCCGAACTTTTAACTATTTTTAAACCGACCCTAATCCTTCCGACAGCCCGAAACCTATCGAAACGATGTCCGATTGATACGAGACCAGTCCCAAAATATTCGTTATATCAAATAGAAGATTTCCCGTGTTGAACATTTTCCCAAATTATGGCCCACGCGCCCTCACATGCCTCTAGAAGGCTTAGAACACTATTAATCATCTTCAAGCTCAGGTGAACCGGGTACTGTTCAGGGTCCATTTTAGGTCCATTTCATTCCCTTTTGATCCTAATACCTTCCTACATCAAACCCTATCATTTCTAATTATCAAGGCTAGGTATAACCATGTAAAAACCCATTCATGTACAAAGAACCCCACGACTCTATTTTCCCGTCGCTCCCCACGGTGGCTCAGCCACCTCCTGTTGTCCACAACCATCCCTAGACCTCCCTACAGACCCAATAGACGTCACCCCATCAACCAACACAGCCCCTAACGTCTAGAACACAAAATGAAACTTGAAACACCATGGAAAGGTCTCGGGTTACCTTTGCCGTGGCCTTTCTCCGCCGTGGGGTGTGGGGTGTGTTTGAAGAAAATGAAGAAATGGTGCATAAGGGCGCGCGGAGGGGGGGGGGGGGGGCGGGGGTGGGGGGTGGGTTTCGGGTTTTTGAGGGAAAATGAAGAAATGAACGAAGATGAAGATGATGTTGTCTGATGAGAGATGAGGGAAATATTATTTAATTAGTTAGATCCACAAATTAGGGAATCTAGCCAATGGGATGAGTGACACTTGTCACTCATCCATGGGAGCCACCTAAAATATCTAACCCAATCAGATTTTGCCAAATCATCACCGTCTCGAAATACGTGCACAGTGAAATCGAACTTCCGTGACCTATAACTTCCTCATTCGAAGTTCGATTTTAGCGTGCCGCCTGCCTATGGATTAGTATCGTCTCGATCTACGTAATGGTCCTCGGTCCTCGGCCATCGGACCCCTCGGTCAAAAAGTCAACATTTGACCCCTTTTAACCATAATTACCAAAATGCCCCTAAACTTTCGAACATCATAACTTCTTCCTCGAACGTCGGAATTGAACGTGCCACCTGTCTATGAACTGGTGACGTCATGAACTACGTCATGGTCATCCGTCAAAGTCTATTTGACCGCCTGAATGAAAAGTCAACATTTTGCCTTTATCAGGGGCAAAACGGTCATTTCGCATCGTTCGTCCGATTTAGCTTAACTAATCACCGATTAACCTCACTAATCGTGATTAGACACTATTACAACCTTCCCACCTTAATTAATTTCTTCCTCGAAATTCCAACCGACCTAACTCTAACCGTTCTTCCCTCCTTAATTAGTTTCGTTCTCGAAACTCCAACTATCCTGATTCCACAACCTCCTCGTGAAAATAATTCGATCTCACGACACGTGTACACTAGTACACCCGCTAGTCAAAATATACCTCGCTTGCAACCAGACGTACCACTAACACTCTTGTTACATCGACTACCCTCGACCACGTCGAATAACAGTGGTAATACTTTTTGAATTGACACCACTTGTCAAATCTACCATGTCGTTGACAAGACAACTAGACGATTCCTTATTCAATCACTAACTATCCTGAAGTCTGCTCCCACTTGGAGTCATCAAACCTCACTAATCGATCCTCGCTACCACGTTGACACCTCCTACAAACTGTCATCACTTGACAGTCGTCAGTCGAAAACTAACACTATGCTCACTCGTGGTTACATTAACCACCAACACACTCAACTCGAGTATACATCAGTCGACAATTCACTTGAAAAGTGTGTCTAGATCCATCAGGAATACCATGACCCAATGCACAGTATCCAATGTCCAGTTCACGTTCTCGACTAATCCAATGGTATCGGGACTAAGCCGACTACCAACACGCTCACCAACGTACCCATGGTACGTCTGACAAGTGGCACGTCAAGTGGTGACCATGGTATCAGCGGGTCCATGGGAAATTGTGTTTATGATGATAAATAGTTTTGGGCTGAGATCCCACATATGGTTATTATGTTATGGTTTTCAGTAAATGGTTTTGGGCAGTGGCCCGTATGGTTGGTTTCTTATGATTTGGGCCGAGTTCCTTCTAGATTTGGACAGCGGCCCACATGGTCGTTTTCATTATGGTTTCTTTGGTTAAATGGTTTTCGAATGCATGCATGCTTTTTAGTGAAGGGTACAAATGTCTTCTTATGAAATGTTTTTATAAACTTTTGTTTTTTCCACTCACAGCTTTTAATGTTGTGACTGCCCTTTAGGTTGACATCGGATGTGGACTGTAGCAGAGACCGAGATATCACATACCTCCTCCGGATCCTGGCGTACATTGATAGCCCGAGAGGGCAAAGGTCGGAAATATCGCTTGTCTGACACTTCGTGTCAGACGAGAGCATGGTCATCCCGCGTTAATCCCAGGGGGGGGATTGGGATGGGTCCTGTCAACGTGGTATCAAAGCTCGGATAGCTCATCGGATACCCAGGATTCTCTAATACTGTCAACGTGGTATCAGAGCATGGTTGCTCGTGTTACTCTGAATTCCAGAGCGTGTTTTGCGTACTACTCCTTACGCAGGTCGAGGATGTGATATCTCAATGGGCTACAGTTCGTTATCAACCTGATTGTTGGGATGCCGGTACGATAGTTAGTAGGATGGAATCGTGGAATGTCTTGGTTGGGCATTTGATGCCAGGGTTACCATAGTTCTGTCAGGGTTGACAGTGTGGGACCCTACGAAAGGATGAACATATTCATACGTTAGAGTTGTGATCGTGTGATAGTTAGTTGGGATCGTTTTTCACGATGTCGTTGGATCGGTTCCGACGACTGATTCGGTGTTGCGACCCTTAGATGGTCAGATTGGTTGAGTTAGATGGATTTACTGCTCCAGGTGGTTAGCAGTCGGTTTCGTGGAATCCTAGTTGGATTGACGGTAGGATTGGATTGACATGTTTACGATGTCGGGACCGCGGGGTCAGTTAGATTGTTGATTTTACTGCTGTTCTCAGTTGGGTTCTGTGGAAATCTAGGTGTGATTGTGGAACCCTACCTTGGTGTATATGGTTCGGAAATGTGAGTTGGAGAGTGGTTTGACTTGGACGACTATTCAGATTTGGATTCATTAGTCGGTTTAGTCATGTCAGCTTGTGTTGGGACTGCACTTTACAGTCGAGGTTATATTTATCGATTATAGCTAGTTGGTTGTTGTGCTACCATAGTTGTGATGAATTTTTGGTACAACTAAGGTCGTGGATGACCTGGTAGACGACATTTCGTTTAGTCGAGTTCCGACTTGTTAGAGTTTGATTTGGACAAGTTATCAGGGTTGGTACTTGTCGATTGATTCCCTGAGTGGGATACAGAGTAGTTGGTACATGCGGTTGATTCCGTTGGATGCGGAGTCTGGATATCGAGATGTTAGGGTGACTATACCCAGAGTTGTTGGGTACGACGGAAGCAGAGTTTCTCCTTTTTGAGCAACGGTACGGGGTCGTCGTTCGGTATGAGCGGAGATCTAGGGTTGTCTGATTCACACACTTTGTGTTGATACTGACAGGTGTTAGTATGCTGATACTAGTATTGTTGTTAGTGACGGTGCTGGTACTAGTGCTGGTGCTGGTGCCGGTGATTGTGATGACGATGAGTTACGAGTCGGGATGTGACTCCATTGACGGTACTCTATCTGTCATGGTGGCTTAGTGAACGGTTGGTCAGACTCGATATGTTATGGGGTGTAGCGACCAGTTGGTCAGGATTGGTCAGGATTGGTCAGATATGGAGGTATGCAGAGATTTGACTGCAGATCACAACAGGGGTCTGTTGTGACTCTCTAGTCGAGAGTTACATTAATGGTCGTAAATGGGCATGTGTCCATAACCAGTTTAACGGGGACACGTGGTTGATGTCCAAGTGTGTTGGTTCCGACATGGTTGGAGCTTTAGAATCTCGAAAGGTTGTAATTGAGGTGACACGTGGAATGCGAGTTTTCCGCATTGGCAATGGGGATATCGAAGTCATTTTGGGTGACTTTTCAGATTCTACCATGATTGATGATGGTAGATGATGTTGATGATGTAGATGTTGTTGGTTGTCACTAGTACACCGATCGTGTATTGGTTGGTGGACCCGTGGTTTGTCTTGGGTAATCAGGTGGAGTAAGTACTTCTCATTCTCATTCTCTACTTGGTGGCAGACGATGTTGGGTTAAGTGACGTGGTGAGTACAGCGAAATTTGGTTGCATTCACGTAGAATGGATTCTGTTGTCATTATCTTGGATCATCCTTGATTTTCCTCGGTGGAATGACAAGGATTGATACGAGGTAATCAGAGAGAACCCACAGTCTCGGCGTGTCTCGTCGTTGACTGATCTGTTTAGAAGTGGGAATTGGTTGAGGACTTTGGGCGTCGTGACGATCGAGGATCGTGACGTTCATGGTCGGGTGACGTAGTTATGGATCTGGATCATGATCTTGATGATCCAGATAGGTGGAGAGTTTATCACTCTTACTTGGATGTTTGAGTTGAGGATGATGGGTCTGAACTTTTTTCGAAGTGAATCCTGTATGGTATATTACTCAGGTGAGTAGTTTTCCGACGTGGTCGGATTTAGTCAGCCCTAGATGTACATATATTGTGATTGGCTTCCCTATGAAGTCAATCGATAGTATTGTGGTAATCGGTTGAGCAGGTATCCGATATGTTCGGATATGGTGCGTCTTGGTAGACGAGAACGAGATTTCGAGTTTTGGAATCAGATTTCTGGATGACGATTCAGGATTTGATTTTGGAACTTGAAAGTGGATTTCTGGATTTGGGTTTTGGAATCGGATTCTGGGTGACGATTCAGGATTTGATTATGGAGCTTGACAGTGGATTTCCTTTTATGGATTTGGGTTCGGAATGGTTATTTCAAAATGCCGGTTTATGAAATAATGATTTCGAACTCGGAATTGGATATGATTATGGATATGATTTCTGGGTTTGGATTCGGGATTTCTTAGGAAATTGCGGATTCGGATTCGGACTTGGAAATTGATAATGGGTCGGAGTTTCTGATTTGTGTAGTACTGGATTGGACAAATGGACTCCATTATAGAAACGTGATTGTCTACAACCTAGATGTACGTACCTTGTACGTTGTTCGAGGTATAATACCAGGTAGACTTGTCTTGCCTGGTGACGGTATATAGGTTATACCATGGGTACGTTGGTGAGCGTGTTGGTAGTCGGCTTAGTCCCGATACCATTGGATTAGTTGAGGTCGTGGACTGGACATTGGATACTGTGCATCGGGTCATAGTAGTGTTGATGGGTCCGGTTACACACAGGTCGAGTGCCTTGTTGGTATACGTATACTCAGGTTGAGCGTGCTTGTGGTTAGTGTAACCACGAGTGTGTGTCGTATCAGTTTGCGACTGACGACTGTCAAGTGGTGACGGTTTGTAGGAGGTGTCTGCATGGATCGTTGAGTGATTTGTTGACTCCCAGTGGGAGTAGATATCAGGATAGATTGAGATTGAGAAAGGAACCGTCGAGTGGTTCGTGTCAACGAAAAAGGTAGATTTGACAAGTGGTGTCAATTCGGAACGTATGATTACTGTCATTCGACGTGATCGAGTGTAGTCACTGCGACGTGAGTGTTAATGGTACGTCTGGTTGCAGACGAGTACTGTTCTGGTTAGTGGGTGTACGAGTGTACACGTGTTTCGAGGTCGATTTTACTTTCCACGAGGTGGTTGTGGAATCAGGATAGTTAGTGTTTCAAGAACGGAACTAATTAAGGAGGGAAGAACGGTTGGAATTAGGTTGGTTGGAATTTCGAGGACGAAATTAATTAAGGAGGGAAGGTTGTAACGACGCGTCCCGAATTCCATGATTAGATTAGTGACTAATCACGATTAGTAAGGCTAATCTGTGATTAGTTGGACGAAATCAGACGAACGATGCAAAATGACCATTTTGCCCTTGGGCGTGGGCAAAACATTGAATTTTTTTTCGGGCGGTCAAATGGACTTTGACCGATGACCGTGATGTAGTTCGTGACGTCACGAGTTCATAGACAAGTGGCACGTTCAATTCCGACCTTCGAGGAAGAAGTTATGACGTTCGGAAGTTTAGGGGCACCTTAGTAATTTTGGTTAAATGGAGTCAAATGTTGACTTTTTGATTGAGAGGTCCAATGGTCGAGGGAGGAGGACCGTTACGTAGATCGGGACGATACAAATCCATAGACAGGCGGCATGTTGAAATTGGACTTCGAACAGGGAGGTTATAGGTCACGGAAGTTCGATTTCACTATGCACGTACTTCGAGATGGTGATGATTTGGCAAAATCTGATTGGGCTAGATATTTAAGTGGGTCCCATGGATGAGTGACAAGTGTCACTCATCCCATTGGCCAATTTCCCTAAAAAGTGGATCTACTTAATAAAATATTATTATATTGATTATTATATAATTAATCCATCTATCATCAAATCCTAACAATCCATTACCAATTAACCCTTCAATCCTCACCATCAATCCTCTATTCTCTCATCTGATCACATCACCTTCTTCTCTCTTCTCTTCCACGACACCAACACCATTTTCATTTCATTTTCTTCATTTTCTTCAAAAAACCAAAACACACACACACACCATCACCATTCATTGCTTGTGTGAGCTGAGAGTGACCGTGTGAGGAGTGTGAGGGGCTGAGGACTGAAAGGCTGGACGGTGGCTCATGGCGGCGGCCACGGCGGAGCTCGACTCGTGAGGTAAGGAATATTAAAAATTCCTAAATTCGATTCTATTGGGTTTTAATCGATTCTAAGACCTAGGTTAGGCTTTTGGGGACTCTAGGAATCGAATAGGATTAGTGTAGGGGCTGGGGATGGCCGGGAAGGGCCGTGAACGGCGGGGGAAGGTCACAGCCGCCATGGCCAAGCTCGAAGGTATGGTTTTCGATGTTTTCCTTCCATTTTAATGTCATAGAACCTTAGGTTAGGATTAAAGGATGAAAATGGGACAAACGGGAGGAGAAATGGTGGCCGGAGTGAGGAGAACCGGCCAGATCAACCTGCGGGTCACGGCGACCCGGATTGCAGACCCGACCGAGGTTGATGGTGCTGCTACAGTGCCTGCGCGTGGGCTTCACTCGCGTGAGGTTCAGAGGGCGCGTGGGGGCACGTGTCCCACTATTTGGGAATGTGTTCAACATGTGAAACACTCTATTCGATGTGACGAACATTTTGGGACTGGTTTCGTGTCGATCGGACACCGTCTCGATATGTTTCGGGGCATCAGAAGGTTTCGAATCGGGATTAAAAATAATTAAAATTCCAGACAATTACGGGGCTTTGGTAGGAGGTTAATTAAGTAGTTAGTAACCTTCTATTACAATTTGGACAGGTTTGGGAGTCCCGGTGACAGTGATCGGCTCGGGAGAGCCTACGTCACTCAAATCGAGGCGGCAGCTCGGATGGTCTGTGAGTGGACCTTGTTTTCTAAATTGGTGCATGCATAAATGTTTACTATATGTTTTAAATACTTGTTTGTGATGCCATGAGTGCATTTTGATGTGTGGTTACGTATAGGCACGTATTTCGAGGTTTCGGCCCTATACGGTGCCTGTACGGGTCTGTATTTCTTTATTGGTTTAAATGGAATGGTTTTGGATTTCTAAAAGGATAAACTGGGGTATAAGACCCATTCGGTTTTGTCTCGGGCATATGACGCTATTTATGACCTTCGGGTCTAAATCATGGTCGCGGCAAGTGCTATGTGCACGGTGATCGTCGATACGACGCTCGCCTCCGGATTGGGATGTGTTCCTTCTGGAGAGGTCACGATGCACGATTCGTGGTCGGGTAGCCTGGGGAGGTTCGACTTCGGAGTGCTGACGGTTCAGGATATCGAGCGGTGATGAGTGCACCATGATCATGTGATGGTCGCGTCGGTTGATACGTTCACGGCGACATACCAGGATTAAGGGCGGTCCTGGATGGATGGTTGCACGTATCACTATGATCGGAGTCGTGATTGACCCTTAGATATCGGGCACGGTGCCCATTAAGTCATATGTTCGGGCACGAGACCTAGTTGTTTGATACTGATGATTTTGGGTCAGGGACCCTAGATGGATTTCCAAGTTCATGATGGTTTATGGAAACCGAAATGAACTCTGGAAAGGTCATTGTGGTTCATGATGGTTTATGGGAACTGGCATGAACCTTTGTCACGTCATTATGGTACATGACGGTTTATGGGAACCGGCATGAACCCTTGTTGTGGATGTTATGGATCATGACGGTTCAGGGGAACCAGGCATGAATGTTTATGTTATGTATATATATGTTCATCTACCTTCCTTTACTTGTTCTATTATCTCCTCCGGGGAGGGTCGTTCGCCTAGGTGGACCCCGGAGTAGTCACGGAGCACTGACTGAGTGGGAGTTACCCCAGTTGGGTTCCTTACTCTCAGGAAGGCTGGTTACTATAACCTCGGGTAGGGTCAGTGGTCTACAGACATTGACTTTGACTTTGAGAAGCCTTGGGTTTGAGACCCCGGGTAGCACGCGCGTAGCTTTGGAAACCGTGACAAGATTGGTTATGTGAATTATATGTGTATATGATATAAATATGATATATGAGATGATATATGATGTGTGTTTATAGCCAGGACGTTGGGATTGAGATGGGTCCCCACCGCGCGTGGATAGGGTCCCCACATGGGTCACCACAGTGGGTCCAGGGTCCATGGGACCTGTGGGTTATGGGTCCTGGGTCCCGCGCGTGGATGGGTACCCACTTGACAGTCGTTAGACAGGTCCCAGGACGCTCTGGTGACCCAGAGTTAAGTGAATGAGATTTCTCATTTTCTGCTTGGTGGCAGACGATGTTGGTTTACATGGCATGGTGAGTGCAATGAGTTTTGATTGCATTCACGTAGGTTGAATTTTGATGTCATTACTTTGAATCATTCTTGGTTTTTCCTAGGTGGAATGAAAATGATCGATACGATGTAATCAGTGAGAACCCACAGTCTCGGCGTGTCTCGTCATTGACTGCTGTATTTAAAATGTGGGAATTGGTTTAGGACTTTGGGTATCCTTATTTATCTGGATCGTGATCTTGATGATCGAGATAGGTGGAGAGTTATCACTCTTACTGGGATGTTTGAGTGGAGCATGATGGGACTGAACTTCTTTCGAGGTAAATCCCATATGGCTTGTTACTCGAGCGAGTAGGTGTCTGACGAGGTCAGATTTTGGTCAACCTAGATGTGTTGATATTATGATTGGCTTCCATATGAAGTCAATCGATGGTAATGTGGTAATCGGTTGAGCAGGTAACTGATAGGTTCGGATATGGTGCGTCTCGGTAGACGAGAACGAGATTTCGAGTTTTGGAATCAGATTTCGGGAAGACGATTCAGGATTTCATTTTGGAACTTGAAAGATGATTTCTGGATTTGGGTTTTGGAATCGGATTCTGGGTGACGATTCAGGATTTGGTTCTAGAGCTTGACTGTGGATTTTTTTTTTATGGATTTGGGTTCGGAATGGTTATTCCAAATGTTAGCTTACGGAATGATGATTTCGGATTCGAACTTGGACATGGATATGGATATGATTTTTGGGTTTGGATTCGTGATTTCTTACGAAATTGCGAATTCGGATTCGGATATGGAAATAGATAATGGGTTGGAGTTTCGATTTGTCTGATACTGGATTGGACATATGAACTCCATTATAGAAACGTGATTGACTACAACCTAGGTGGTTGTAGGCTGATTGATGGGTAGTTGTATGTACCTTGTACGTTGTTCGAGGTATGATACCAGGCAGACTTGTGGTGCTTGGTGACGGTATATAGGATATACCAGTAGTAGGTTGGTGAACGTGTTGGTAGACGGATTGGTTCCGATACCATTGCATTAGTTGAGGTCATGAACTAGACATTGGATACTGTGCAGTGGGTCATGGTATTTCTGATGTGACTAGTTACACACAGATTGAGTGAAGTGTTTTGTTGGTATACGTGTACTTAGGTTGAGTGAGTTGGTGGTTAGTATAACCACAAGTGGGTATAGTGTCAGTTTTCAACTGACGACTGTCAAGTGGTGACGGTTTGTCGGAGGTGTCAACGAGGATCGTTGAGTGAGGTCTGATGACTTCCGGTGGGAGTAGATATCAAGATAGTTTGGTGATTGAGGAAGGAACGTTCGAGTGTTTGTGTCAGTGACTTGGTAGATTTGACAAGTAGTGTCAATTTGGAACGTATGACTACTGTCATTCGACGTGGTCGAATCTAGTCGATGCGACGTGAGTGTTAGTGTACGTCTGGTAGCAGACGAGTTTTATGTTGGTTAGTTGGTGTACGAGTGTACACGAGTTTCGAGGTTGATTCTACTTTCCACAAGGTGGATGTGGAATCAGAATAGTTGGAGTTTCGAGAACCAAACTAAATTAAGGAGGGAAGAACGGTTAGATTAGGTCAGTTGGAATTTCGAGGACGAAATTAATTAAGGAGGGAAGGTTGTAACGACCCGTCCCAAATTCCAAGATTAGATTAGTGACTAATCACTATTAGTGAGGTTAATCGGTGATTAGTTGGGTGGAATCGGACGAACGATGCGAAATGACCATTTTGCCCCTAGCTTGGGTAAAACGTTGACTTTTCGTTCGGGCGGTCAAATGGACTTTGACCGATGACCGTGACATAGTTTAGGACGTCACGAGTTCATAGACAGGTGGCACGTTCAATTCCGACGTTCGAGTAGGAAGTTATGACGTTCGGAAGTTTAGGGGCATTTTGGTAATTATGGTTAAAGAGGGGCAAATGTTGACTTTTTGACCCGGAGGTCCGATGGCCGAGGGCTAAAGATCGTTACATAGATCGGGACGATACGAATCCATAGACAGGCGGCACGCTGAAATCGGACTTCGAACGAGAGAGTTATAGGTCACGGAAGTTCGATTTCACTATGCACGTACTTCGAGACGGGGATGATTTGGCAATTTCTGATTTGCCAAGATATTTTCAGTGGGTCCCATGGATGAGTGACAAGTGTCACTCATCCCATTGGCTAAATCTCCTAAATTGTGGATCTCACTAATTAAATAATATTAAATTAATTACTTTTATAATCTAATCTTCTAACATTAAATCCTAGCCATCCATTCTATTGTAATCTTTCAATCCTCACCATCAATTCCATCTCCCTCTCATCAACTACCAAACATCATCTTCATCTTTGTTCATCCCCGTAACCCGAAACCCCCCTCCATATTCATTCTTCATTTTCAAACACAAACACCACACACACCTCACCATCATTCATCTTGTGAGCCCAAGTGTGACCGTGTGAGAGTGAGAGCAGGACTGGCATGATGAGGAGGACACGACGGCTGGCCATGGTGGCTCACGGTGGTTGGCCACGGCGGAGTGAACCCGTGAGGTAAGGAAGTGTTCAAAAATTCAAATTTCGGTTTGGTTGGTTTTTGTTTGATTCTAAGGATTGGGAAACATTTTTGGGGACTCTAGGAAGCTAATAGGATTAGATTTGGGGCTTGTGATGGCCGGAAATGGCCGTGAACGGCGGGAGAAAATTCGGTCACCATTGATGACGGATGAAGTTATGGTTTTGGGTGTTTTGTTCCGTTTTAATTAGCTAGAAAGGTTAGAAATAGGATTTGGATCATATTAGGATTAAAATGAGATGAAATGGACCTAAAATCGGTCTGAAAAACAAGAGAAAACCGAGGTTGAAGACAGGTGAACAGTATTTGTGAACAGTAACTCGGTTCAGCTCAATGTAGGAGATGATGAACAGTGTCTTGGAACTTCTAGGGGCGCGTGAGGGTGCGTGGTCCATAATATGGGGAAGTCTTCAACATAAGAAATCTTCTATTCGATGTAACGAACATTTTGGGACTGGTTTCGGGTCAATCGGACACCGTCTCGATATGTTTCGGGGCATCAGAATGTTTAGGGTCGGTTTAAAAATAGTTAAAAGTTCAGGAAAATTATGGGGCTTTCGTAGGAGGTTAATTAAGTAGTTAGTAACCTTCTATTACGATTTGGACAGGTTCGGGAGTCCCGGTGATGGTGATTGGCTCGGGAGAGCCTATGGCATGCAAATCGAAGCGGCAGCTCGGACGGTCTTTGAGTGGACCTTGTTTTCTAAATTGGTGCATGCATAAATGTTTATTATATGTTTTATTACATGTTTGATGATGCCATGGGTGCATTTGGTTGTGGTTACGTATAAGCACGTATTTCGAGGTTTCGGCCTTATACGGTGCTTATACGGGTCGGTAATTCTTTAATGGTTTAAATGATTTGGATTTTGATTTCTAAAAGGATAAACTCAAGTATGAGACCCATTTGGTTTTTTCTCGGGCATATGACCTCAGATTTCGGGCACGGTGCCCAGCGGATGTCCTATGTTCGGGCACGAGACCCAGGTTACTTTACGGTTTTGATTTCAGGTCAGGGAACCATAAATGGATTTCCAGGTTCATGACGGTTTATGGGAACCGGCATGAACCCTTGTTATGGTATCGTGGTTCATGACGGTTTATGGGAACGGCATGAACCTTTGTTGGTCATTGTTGTACACGGCGGTTTATGGGAACCGGCATGAACCCCAGTTATGTTATTCTGGTACATGACGGTTTATGGGAACTGGCATGGTTATGTTATTGTGGTACATAACCGTTTATGGGAACCGGGCATGGAGGTTGTTGTCTATATGTATATGAACGGATTGGATGTTATGGATCATGACGGTTCCGTGGAACCGGGTATGAATGTTTATGTTATGTATATATATATATATGTTCATATACCTTCCTTTACTTCTATTATCTCCTCCGGGGAGGGTCGTTGGCCTGGGTGGACCCCGGAGTAGTCACGGAGCACCGACTGAGTGGAGTCACCCCCCAGTTGGGTTCCTTACTCTCAGGAAGGCTATGGTTACTATAACCTCGAGTAGGATTAGTGGTCTGCGGACATTGATCTTGACTTTGAGAAGACTCGGATTGAGACCTGGGTAGCACGCGCGTAGCTTTGGAAACCGTGATAGGATTGGTTGTGTGAATTATATGTGTATGTGCTATAAATATGATATATGATATGTGGTGTGCGCAGGTGTGCACAGGATTTGAGCTGTGGCTCGTGTACTTGGTTTCAGTATGGTTATGGTTTTGGGCTGAGTCCCTTATTGGTCCCTTCTGGATTTGGGCGGTGGCCTGTATGGTCGTTTTCATTATGATTCTTTCAATCTTGGTTTTGGGCTTAGTTCTCACCTATGGTTTTTCTGGTTAACTGGTTTTCGAATGCATGCATGCCTTTTAGTGAAGGGAACAAATGTCTTCTTATGAAATGTTTTTATAAACTTTGGTTTTGTCCACTCACAGCTTTCAATGTTTTGACTGCCCTTTAGGTTGACAACGGATGTGGACTGTAGCAGAGACCGAGATATCACATACCTCTTCCGGATCCTGGTGTACTCTGATAGCCCGGGAGGGCAAAGGTCAGAAATATCCCTTGTCTGACACTTCGTGTCAGACAGGAGCAGGGTCATCCCGCACTAATCCCAGGGGAATTGGGATGGGTCCTGTCAACGTGGGATGGGACCCATAACCCACAGGTCCCAGGATCGAAACCTGGCTCTGATACCACGTTGACAGGACCCATCCCAATCCCCCCGGGATTAACGCGGGATGACCCTGCTCCCGTCTAACACGAAGTGTCAGACAAGGGATATTTCCGACCTTTGCCCTCCCGAGCTATCAGAGTACGCTAGGATCTGGAGGAGGCATGTGATATCTCGGTCTCTGATATAGTCCACATCCGATGTCAACCTGAAGGGTATTAAAAACAGAAAGACTGTGAGTGGACAAAAATAAAGTGTTTATAAAACATATTTCATAAAAGACCTTTATACCCTTCACTAAAAAGCATGCATGCATAGTAAAACCATTTATCCAATCATATATGGTAAAACATCCATAATTAGGGTCTCAGCCCCAAAATTCTGTAAATACAAGTCACCCGGGCTCCTGCCCAAAACCATTTACAGAAAACCATAGTATAGTAAACATACGTGGGATCTCAGCCCAAATCCATTTATCATTATAAACTCATTTTCCCAAACCAATTGAAATCATGTTTATCCATTATATTCATATCCAGAACCTGTCACGGTGAAATAGAGCTACACGTGCGCTAACCGGGGTCTCAAACACAAGTCTCTCCAGGGTCCACCCAGGTCAAAGTCCGTAGATCTATGACCCTCCCTGGAGGTAACGAACCATGTCCATCCTAAGAGTAAGGAACCCAACTGGGGTGCGACTCCACTCAGTCAGTGCTCCGTGACTACTCTGGGGTCCACCCAGGCCAACGACCCTCCCCGGAGGAGACAATCATATATAAAGGATGGAATATGAAAAACCTTTTGAAATCATTTTTAAACCTTTCCAAGATTCATGCCCGACCCCTCATAAGTCGTCATGAACCATAAAAACCACTTGTAACACATAGCTTGGCCCTAGGCCCGAATCCACATACAAACTGGACCTCAAGTCTGAGAGTTACCTTTTCAAATCCAAAATCATTTCATGAAAACATAACTAAAACCATAAGTACGGAAAATTAGTGTAAAACTGAAAAACCTCGATTTACGTGCAAGCACGTAAATCACCTCGAAATATGTGAAACCATACAATTCACAACCATCCAAATCAACATCATAAAATCATATTCATAATCCATATAAAACATTTATGCATGCATCACAGTTTAGAAATCAAGGTCCACTCACAGACCGTCCGAAGCTGCGTCTCGATACGCGTGCCATAATCGTCTCCCGGGCCAATCGCTATCACCGGGACTCCCAAACCTGTCCAAATTTTAATAGAAGGTTACTAACTACTTAATTAACCTCCCATTGAGGCCCCGTAATTTTTCCAAACTTTTAACTATTTTTAAACCGACCCTAAACATTCGGACAGCCCGAAACATATCGAGACGATGTCCGATTGATGCGAGATCAGTCCCAAAATCTTCGTTACATCGAATAGAAGATTTCATATGTTGAACACTTCCCCAAATTATGGCCCACGCGCCCCTAGAAGGCTCAGGGCACTGTTCATCGTCCCTAACCTTGGACTGAACCAGTTTTTACTGTTCACCCGTCTTCAACCTCGGTTTTCTCTGGTTTTCAGACCGATTTTATGTCCATTTCATCTCCTTTCAATCCTAATATGTTCCTAATCTCATTTCTAACAAATTTGAACGTTAAAATGGAATTGAAACCCATCAAAACCGTGACCTTCAATCCGGCCATGGCGGTCCCACTTTTCCCTCGCCGTTCACGGCTCTTCCCGGCCGTCCTAGGCCCTAAAAGTAAACCTAAACTTCTCCTAAGACCACGAGAGACCTAACCCAAGCCATAGAATCAAATAAAAAGCAATAAAACCGAATTTGAATTTTTGAAAGCTTACCCAAGCTTTCGGGTTTCCTTGGCCGTGTACTGCCGTGAGCCGCCGTGGCTCTGTCCATCATGTTCTGTCCCTCCACCTCTCATCACTTCTCACATGGTCACACACGGCGTATGGGTTCATGGTGGTAAGGTGTGTTTGTTTGTGTGTTGGAAGAAAAAATGGAGAAATGGTGGAAGCATGGGTTTCGGGTTTGAAGAAACAAAGAAGAAGAATGATGTTTGATCTGATGAGAGGGGAGAGGGTTAAGTGAGATGAGTCGTGAGGATTGAGAGATTAATTAAAATGAATGGTTAGGATTGAGTGAAGAAAAGATTAATTATTAAATAATAAAAATAATAGTATTTAATTAAGTTAGATCCACAAATTAGGGGATCTAGCCAATGGGATGAGTGACACTTGTCACTCATCCATGGGACCCACTCAAAATATCTGGCCCAATCAGAAATTGCCAAATCATCCCCGTCTCGAAGTACGTGCATAGTGAAATCGACCTTCCGTGACCTATAACTTCCCCGTTCGAAGCCCGATTTCAGCATGCCGCCTGCCTATGGATTCGTATCGTCCCGATCTACGTAACGGTCCTCGGCCCTTGACCATTGGACCTCTCAGTCAAAAAGTTAACATTTGACTCCTTTTAACCATAATTACCAAAATGCCCCTAAACTTCTGAACGTCATAACTTCCTCCTCGAACGTCGGAATTGAACGTGTCACCTGTCTATGAACTCGTGACGTCCTAATCGTGATTAGTCATCGATTAGCCTCACTAATCGTGATTAGTCACTAATCTAATCCTGGAATTTGGGACGGGTGGTTAAAACCTTCCCTCCTTAATTAATTTCGTCCTCGAAATTCCAACTTGACCTAATTCCAACCATTCTTCCCTCCTTAATTTAGTTTTGTTCTCGAAACTCCAACTATCTCGATTCACGTTGACACCTCCGACAAACTGTCACCACTTGACAGTCGTCAATCAAAAACTGTCACTATACTCACTCCTGGTTACACTAACCACCAACTCACTCAACCTGAGTATACGTATACCAATAAAGCACTCGACCTGTGTGTAACTGGACCTATCAGAACTACTATGACCCAATGCACAGTATCCAATGTCCAGTCCACGACCTCGACTAATCCAATGGTATCAGAACCAATCCGACTACCAACACGCTCACCAACCTACTACAGGTATAACCTATATGCCGTCGCCAGGCACCACAAGTCTGCCCGGTATCGTACCTCGAGCAACGCACAAGGTAAGTACATCTACCTATCAATCAGACTACAACCACAACAACAACGACGTCAACACGACTCAGACCTACAGACGCGGGGTAAACGGGACCAACAACAACAACGACCCGGACCCACAACAACAACGACGTCACCACAAGTCTACTGTGATTGTAGGCAATCACGTTTCAACCATGGAGTCCATCTGCCCAATCCAGTATTAGACAAATGGTGACCCATGGGACACCCCGGATCCATAGACGCTGGGCAAATGGGAAGTCCAGGGTCCTCACATGGGTCATCCTGGGACCTGTTAGGTTATGGGTCCTGCGATCGACCTCCGATGGGTCATCCCAACCCATGGGTCCCATCACTTTTGGATATAGTGTGCCTCGGTAGACGTGGATGAGATTTCGGGTTTTGGAATCAGATTTCTAGATGACGATTCAGGATTTGATTTTGGAACTTGAAAGTGGATTTCTGGATTTGGGTTTTGGAATCGGATTCTGGGTGACGATTCAGGATTTGATTCTGGAGCTTGACTGTGGATTTCCTTTTATGGATTTGGGTTTGGAATGGTTATTCCAAATGCTAGCTTACAGAATGATGATTTCGGATTCGGATTTGGACATGGTTATGGATATGATTTGAGGGTCTGGATTCGGGATTTCTTACGAAATTGCGGATTCGAATTCGGATTAGGAAATTGATAATGGGTCAGAGTTTTGATCTGTCTGGTACTGGATTGGACAGATGGACTCCATTATTGAAACATGATTGACTACAACCTAGGTGGTTGTGGGATGATTGATGGGTAGTGGTATGTTCCTTGTACGTTGTTCGAGGTACGATACTGGTTAGGCTTGTGATGCCTAGTGATGGTATATAGGTTATACCAGTGGTATGATGGTGAGCGTGTGGGTGGTCGGATTGGTTCTGTTACCATCGGATTAGTTGAGGTCGTGGACTGGACATTGGATACTGTGCGTTGGGTCATGGTATTTCTGATGGGTCTAGTTACACACAGGTCGAGTGGATTGTTGGTTAGTGTATACTCAGGTTGAGTAAATTGGTGGTCGGTGTAACCACGAGTGAGTATCGTGTTAGTTTCGACTGGTGACTATCAAGAGGTGACGGTGTGTCAGAGGTGTTAGCGGGGATCGATTAGTGAGGTCTGATGACTCCCGGTGGAAGTAGATATCAGGATAGTTTGAGATTGAGAAAGGAACCGTCGAGTTGTTTGTGTCAGCGAAAGGGTAGATTTGACAAGTGGTTAGCTCATAGGATACTCGGGTTGTCATGATACTGACATGTGGTGTCAGTTCGAAACATGTGGTTAGCTCATAGGATACTCGGGTACGTCTGGTTGCAGACGAGTAATATTATTCTGGTTAGTTGGTGTACGAGGGTACACGTGTCGTGAGATCGATCGTATTTTCCACGAGGTGGATGTGGAATCAGGATAGTTGGAGTTTCGAGAACGAAACTAATTAAGGAGGGAAGAATGGTTGGAATTTCTAGGACGAAATTAATTAAGGAGGGAAGGTTGTAACGACCCATCCCAAATTCCTAGATTAGATTAGTAACTAATCACGAATAGTGAGGCTAATCGATGATTAGTTAGGCGAAATCGGACGAACGATGCGAAATGGGCGCTTTTCCCCTGGTCGTGGGCAAAACTTTGACTTTTCATTCGGTCGGTCAAATGGACTTTGACCAATGACCGTGACGTAGTTTAGGACGTCATGAGTTCATAGACAGGTGGCACGTTCAATTCCGACGTTCGAGGAGGAAGTTATGACGTTCGGAAGTTTAGGGGCATTTTGGTAATTTTAGTTAAAAGGACCAAATAGTTGACTTTTTGACCAGGATATCCGATGGCCGAGGGCCAAGTACTATTATGTTGATCGGGACGACAGGCGGCACATCGGATTCGGACGTTCGACGACGAAGTTACGGTTCACGGAAGTTCAAGTGCACTATTGCACGAATTACGAAACGAGTTAACTTTTGGGCTTTAGTGGGCCCTGATATTTAATGAAGGCCCAATGGATGAGTGACAAGTGTCACCCATCCACAGGCCACCTATATTGATTCATGCATCGACCATTTTTTCCTAATTCAAACCCAAATACCCGATCTCACCATTTTCTCTCATTTGTGCGACCCAAAACCCATCCAACCCAAAACCCATCCAACCTTAATCAATGACCTGCCGTGAGGACCAGATAGACTAAGGGAGTTGAGGTGGCTGGCCTGGAAGCCTGAACCGCCATCCACGGCGGCGAGACGAGAGGAGGAGAAACCCGAAGGGTTCACGGTTAGCCATTTTCGATCCATTTTTCCATTTTTATTGTTATGGGTCATTTTGGTTGCTTCCAATGAATTAAATGGGTTATTAGGATTGTGTTAGGAAGGTTTTGGGAAGTTTTGGATGGCTGTACAGCCATGGTGCAGTTTTGGGAAGCTTGAACCGTATGGTTCAAGAATTGAACCATGAGTTTTGTGTAGTTTTAGGTTGTTTTAATGAATAGAAATGATAGGGAATGAAGAGATATGAATTATAGGATTAATTAGGGTTGAAATCGGACCAAAATAGGGCAGGAAAACCACTGAACCGTTCACGCCGGTTCAGCACAGTGGCTGTGAACAGTGAACCGGTTCAGCCGGAGGTAGGAGACGATGAACATTATTTTCGACCTTCTTGGGGCGTATGAGGGCGCGTGGGCCATAATTTGGGAAAGTGTTCAACATATGAAATCTTCTATTCGATGTATCGAAGATTTTGGGACTGGTCTCGTGTCAATCGAACATCGTTTCGATAGGTTTCAGGCTGTCCGAAGGTTTAGGGTCGGTTTAAAAATAGTTAAAAATTCGGGAAAAATACGGGGCTTTATTGAGAGGTTAATGAGGCTATTAGTAACCCTCTAAATGAATTTGGACAGGTTTGGGAGTCCCGGTGATGGCGATTGACCCGAGAGACGATAATGGCACGCGTATCGAGGCGTGACTTAGGACAGTCTGTGAGTGGACCTTGTTTTCTAAATTGGTGCATGCATAAATGTTTATTATATGTTTTAAATACTTGTTTGTGATGCCATGAGTGCATTTGGATGTGTGGATACGTATAGGCATGAATTTCGAGGTGTCGGGCCTATATAGTGCCTATACGGGGCTATATGTCTTTATTGGTCTAAATGAAATGGTTTTGGATTTCCAAATGGATTATGAATATGATTTTATGATGTTGATTTGGATGCTTGTGATTTATATGGTTTCACGTATTTCGAGGCGATTTACGTGCTTGCACGTAAATCGAGGTTTTCCGGTTTTACACTGATTTTCCGTACTTATGGTTTTAGTTATGATTTCATGAAATGATTTTGGATTTGAAAAGGTAACTCTCGGACTTGAGGTCCATTTGATTTACGAAATTGGGCCGGAGGCCCAATTGGTTTACGATTCCGACTTGAGGTCCAGTTTCTATGTGGATTCTGGCCTAGGGCCCAGCTATGTGTTACAAACGGTTTTTACGGGTCATGACGGTTTATGGGAACCCGCATGAACCCTTGGAAATGATTTTATGGATCATGGCGGCTTATGGGGGCCGGGCATGAATCCTTGAAAGGTTTAAAGAATGATTTCAAAAGGTTTTCATATTCCATCCTTTATACATGATTGTCTCCTCTAGGGAGGGTCGTTGGCCTGGGTGGACCCCGGAGTAGTCACGGAGCAGTGACTGAGTGGAGTCGCCCCCAGTTGGATTCCTTACTCTCAGGATGGGCATGGTTCGTTACCTCCAGGGAGGGTCATTGATCTACGGACATTGACCTGGGTGGACCCTGGAGAGACTTGGGTTTGAGACCCCGGTTAGCACACGTGTAGCTTTATATTTACCGTGACAGGTTCTTGGATATGAAATATAATGGATAAACATGATTTCAATTGGTTTTTTAAATTGTGTTTTATGATGATAAATGGATTTGGGCTGAGATCCCACATATGTTTATGATGTTATGGTTTTCTGCAAATGGTTTTGGGCAAGAGCCCGTGTGACTTGTATTTACGGAACTTGGGGCTGTGACCCTAAATATGGATGTTTTAACATATGTGATTGGATAAATGGTTTTACTATGCATGCATGATTTTTAGTGAAGGGTATAAAGGTCTTTTATGAAATATGTTTTTATAAACTCTTTATTTTTGTCCACTTACAGTCTTTCTGTTTTTAATACCTTTCAAGTTGGATACGATGTGGACTGTAGCAAAGACCGAGATATCACATGCCTCCTCCGGATCCTTGCGTACTCTGATAGCCCAGAAGGGAAAAGGTCGAAAATATTCTTTGTCTGACACTTCGTGTCAGATGGGAGAAGGGTCATCCCGCGTTAATCCCAAGGGGATTGGGATGGGTCCTGTCAGCGTGGTATCAGAGTGTGGGCAAACGGAAGGTCCAGGGTCCCACGCGCGGCACCCAACATCGCGGGTTATGGGTCCCCATGGAGTCCATCGTCCTAGCGTCCCAGGACCCATAACCCACAGGTCCCAGGATCGAAACCTGGCTCTGATACCACGTTGACAGGACCCATCCCAATCCCCCTGGGATTAGTGAGGGATGACCCTGCTCCCGTCTGACACGAAGTGTCAGACAAGGGATATTTCCGACCTTTGCCCTCCCGGGCTATCAGAGTACGCCAGGATCCGGAGGACGTATGTGATATCTCGGTCTCTGCTACAGTCCACATCCGCTGTCAACCTGAAGGGCAGTCAAAACATTAAAAGCTGTGATTGGACAAAACCAAAGTTTATAAAAACATTTCATAAGAAGACATTTGTACCCTTCACTAATCAGCATACATGCATTCGAACATCAGTTAACCAGAAAAACCATTGGTGAGAACTAAGCCCAAATCCATAAGTGACCAATAAGGCACTCAGCCCAAAACTATAACCATACTGAAACCAAGTACACGAGCCACTGCTTAAATCCTGTGCACACCTGTGCACACCACATATCATATATCATATTTATATCACATACACATATAATTCACACAACCAATCCTGTCATGGTTTCTAAAGCTACGTGCGTGCTACCTAGGTCTCAATCCGAGTTTTCTCAAAGTCATGATCAATGTCCGCAGACCACCGACCCTACCCGAGGTAATAGTAACCATAGCCTTCCTGAGAGTAAGGAACCCAACTGGGGGGTGACTCCACTCAGTCGGTGTAACACCCCGGAAATTCACAGATTGTAATATTGTAATTTAATGTATGAAGTGACGATTTTACCCCTGTGGATTATGGCCAATTGTTGACTTTTTGGGTTATGGGTCAAATGGACTTTGACCAGTGACGGTGACGTAGTTCGGGACGTCACGAGTTCACAGACAGGTGGCACGTCCAATTCGGACGATCAGGGAAAAAGTTATGACTATCGGAAGTTCAGGGGCATTACCGTAATTTGGACGAGTTAGGGGAAAAAGTTGACTTTTTGATGTACCGGGAATTTTCACACGACCCGAAGACCGTTAGATTCCTCTCGATGCCCTGAGTACAACGACAGGTGGCACGCATGAAACGGACATCGGATGACCGAGTTGTGGGTCACGGAAGTGGGAGGGCATTTTGGTAATTTCTGCCCTGAGGGCATTTTCGTCTTTTGCACGGTTACTGTAGCAGCAACCGTGAAAAGCAGAGTACACGGCCATGCCGTGGTGGTTGTGGGCGTGCAATTGTTTAAACCTTAGTGGACTGAGTTGTGAACATTGTTTAATTAGTTTGAGGTAATGGGAGTGTAATTTGAGGCTATGCGGGCCACGGAAAGAATTAAAAACTTGAACGGGCTCTGTGTGCGGGAAACAGGTGCAGTGCAATCTGTGAGTGTCTCCCACGGGTGTTGGACGCCTTGATCGATTAACCGCGCAAGGGGAGTGAGTGACGGGTTCATTTTGGTGTCTGTTTGAGGCTGAGAGTTGAGAGAGACGGGGAGAAACAGTGAAGAACAGTTTCGGGTCTTTAGGGGGGAAATTTTCCGAATTCAATCTCTACGGGTTTTGAGATCGATCTAAACACTGGGGAAGCTTTCTGGGAGTAGCAGAAACCTAACCGTGCAAGATTCGAAGAGTGTGATCGAGGAATTGCCCAGGAACCCAAGTTCCAGTTCTGAGAAAAACCGATTTGGAGGGAAAATCCGAGTTCAATTTCCACGGCCTTTTGGACGAAACCAATCATTGAGTGAGCTTTCTGGGAACATTTGGAACCTGTCTATATCGAAATCGACGACAACCAGCCACGGAGGAGCTGGAACGGTGACCGCCGTGTGCAGAGGAAATCGCAGCGTTTGGACGGCTACTTTCAGGTGATGTTTCGTTCAATTGATGGTTCTATTTTGTTAGTCTAGGTCCTAGTATGCTTCTGTATAAATTAATTGGACAATGGTGATTGTTTGGAGGTGTTCTGAGGTTGGACCCGTGTAGCTATTCGGGTTTGGATAGGATGGTTGAAGGCTTGTCGAGTTGATTAGTGGACTGAGAACTGTAATTAAATGACTTTAGAACATGTTAGAATCAAGAAGGAAAGAAATTAAGTAGAAATAGATGGCTAATTAATCGGGTCACCCCGCGGGTCGCAGACCCAAATTACAGTAAATCGGGCAAGGACGGTGACACTGTAGCAGTGACACTGTAGCAGCGCGTGACTTTCACGCGCAGCCACTTTGGGTGGCGCGTGAGGGCGCGTTGAGCATTATCTCGGATCACGGTCAACATGACTTTTAATCCTTTCATCATTTTGGACATTTTCTGTGAAATAACTATGTTGATCTGAGATAGTGAGGAAGGTCAGATTAGGGCCGGATGTCTCGGGAAGCGTGTTGGCCGGCTTTCCCGAACCGATTTCTGTTTCGGACTTTTTGAGGGTATTTTAAGGACCTATAATGACACTTGTGTGTGATTGGAAATGACAGGGAACTTACGTTAATTCCGGAGACAAGTTCGTACGCGCGTTATTCGCAGCCGGAGCGTACTGTGAGTGGGCCCGTTTTTATTAACTCTTGCATGCATAACCATTTTCATTTCCGTATATCTAAATGTGTGCGTGATTCATTAATGGATTTTGATTATCTCGATTTACGGCTGTGACACGTTTTACGGTGTTGGGCTGAGGCCCGTTTTACGGAAAATGAATACTGTTTTATATTGTATATATCTAGTTACATATACTTGTGGATACGATGACTATCTTGGGTACTGCACTGTATAATCCACCGTATGATACTGTCTCCTCCGGATGTGGTACCCCGGAGCGGTCACGGTGCATTGCCTGCGAGGGGTTATGCTACGGAGGTGCCGGACCGTAGGATGACTCAGAAGCAGGATTGCTATTAGTGGACGTCTGGGACGTCGAGCGTCTGGGACGCTAGGCATCTGGGATGCCATAACCGAACTGGGTTCGGAGATTGGACTCGGGATTTGAGACCTCGGGTGGCACGCGTAGCCTTGGGACTGTGACCACTATTGGACGTTAGGGACGTCGGACATCTGGGATGTCAATATCGGTTGTGTATGGTGCAGTAGCTGGGTCTTGGAGTGGTGCATCAGGAGGGTCTTGGGATGGACCGAGGACAGTTAATTGTTTTGCTTGCGGAGGAGCGGGCCACTATGCCCGAGATTGCCCGTCGTTGTCGAGGAACAACGATACTGGAGGTGCTAGTGTTGCACAGAGTTCGGCTTCCAACATTGCTGGAGGCCGAGGACAGGGTGCTGGACGTGGCGCACGTGGGCGCGGGCAGACTGCGGGGCCCAGTGCTCGTGTTTTTGCAGTGACTCAGCAGCAGGCGAGGTCAGCCCCGGATGTGATTACAGGTACACTTCATATCTCGAACCTTATTGTGCGAGTATTGTTGGATGCGGGGGCTACACATTCTTTTATTTTGAGGCGTTGTGCCGGTATGTTAGATTGTGAGGTTTCAGCCTTAGATAGTGAGATGGGTGTTGGCAAACCTATGGGTGTCGTATACTTGGTGAATCAGGTGATTCGGAGGTGCCCGGTGAGAATTGAGGAGGTGGATCTGCCAGCAGACTTGATTATTATGGACATCCGTGACTTCGACGTGATTCTCGAGATGGATTGGTTAGCGGAGCATGGGTCGCTTATTGATTGCTGTAGTCGGCAAGTGTTTCTGCGGAGTCCGGGTTTGCCGGAAGTTACCTTTCAGGGGAGCGTGATGGTTCACTGCCTGAAGTGATTTCTTCACTTGCTGCAACTAAACTTCTACAGAAGGGATGCCAGGTCTATTTGGCACACGTTGTGTCGGAGCGAGTTGATACTCCGAGTATCGAGGAGATACCTGTGGTGCGGGAGTTTCCGGATGTGTTCCTGGAGGATCTACCTGGATTACCACCACCGCGGGAGATTGAGTTCACCATTGAATTACTCCCCGGTACCCGACCTATATCTCAGGCACCATACCGGATGGCGCTGGCAGAATTACGGGAACTCAAAACACAGTTACAGGAGTTGGTCGAGTTGGGATTCATCCGACCGAGTACCTCACCGTGGGGAGCACCGGTGTTGTTTGTGAGGAAAAATGAGGGGAGTCTCCGATTGTGTGTGGATTACCGACAGCTGAACAAGGTGACGCTGAGGAACCAGTATCCTTTACCCAGGATTGATGACTTATTCGACCAGTTGCGGGGAGCACAGTGCTTCTCGAAGATTGATTTGCGATCTGGGTATCATCAGCTGAGGATTGCGGAGGGGGATATTTCGAAGACGGCTTTCCGAACTCGTTACGGACACTATGAGTTTCTGGTGATGCCTTTTGGGTTGAGGAATGCTCCAGCAGCATTCATGGATCTGATGAACAGAGTTTTCCGACCTTACCTGGACAAGTTTGTGATTGTGTTCATCGATGACATCTTGGTGTACTCGGGAAGTGCCCGAGCACATGAGGAACACCTACAGTTGGTGTTAAGGAAGTTGAGACATGAACGGTTGTACGCCAAACTGAGTAAGTGTCAGTTTTGGCTGAGCAGCATTGGTTTTCTGGGACATGTGATTTCGGCTGATGGGATCAGCGTGGATCCCCAGAAAACGGAAGCGGTGACCAACTGGGCCAGACCGACGACAGTGACAGAGGTGCGGAGTTTTGTAGGATTGGCAGGCTACTACCGGAGATTTGTGGAAGGTTTCTCCAAGATTGCTGCACCGTTGACTCGTTTGACCAGGAAGGGAGTGAAGTTCATCTGGGATGAGCAGTGTGAGCAGAGTTTCCAGGAATTGAAGCATCGTTTGACCACTGCTCCTATCCTTGCATTGCCCGACAACAGTGGAGAGTTTGTAGTTTTTTGTGATGCCTCACTACAAGGTTTGGGATGCGTATTAATGCAGAATGGTAAGGTGATCGCTTACGCATCACGGCAGCTAAAAACTCATGAGTTGAATTACCCTACCCATGATTTGGAGTTGGCGGCGGTAGTTCATGCTTTGAAGATCTGGAGACACAACCTTTTCGGTGCAACGTGCAGGATATACACCGACCACCAAAGCCTGAAGTATCTATTTACCCAGAAGGAACTCAACTTGAGGCAACAGAGATGGTTGGAGTTGATTAAGGATTACGACTGTACGATCGAGTACCATCCGGGTAAGGCTAATGTGGTGGCAGATGCGCTCAGCAGGAAATCAGCGGGATCCATTGCACACCTGAGGATGGTGTATCTTCCTTTACTGGTGGAACTCCGGAAGGATGGGGTTATTCTAGATACGGATGAGCATGGAGCTTTATTGGCCAGTTTCCACGTAGGCCAGTGTTGGTTGATCGGATCATTGAGGCGCAACTTCAGGACCTGATATTGTGCATCTACAGGATTGAAGTTGAGGCTGGGGAACGGCAGGACTTTACCATCCGAGACGATGGGGCACTGGTGAAATTGGGCCGTTTGTGTGTGCCAGCAGAGACAGAGTTACGGGCTGAGATTTTGGAGGAGGCCCACAGTTCAGCGTATGCTATGCACCCGGGAGGTACAAAGATGTACCGTACCCTCCGGAACTGTTATTGGTGGCCAGGGATGAAGAGAGACATTGCTGAGTTTGTGAGCAGATGCTTAACCTGTCAGCAGGTTAAGGCGGAGCGGCAGAGACCGTATGGGGCTATGCAGCCACTACCGATTCCCGAGTGGAAGTGGGACCACATCACCATGGACTTTGTCTTTAAGTTACCAAGGACCCGGAGTGGATTTGACGGAGTTTGGGTGGTTGTAGACCGATTAACGAAGTCAGCACATTTTCTGCCAGTACAAGAGACTTACAAACCGAACCGACTGGCTCAATTGTTCGTGACAGGACCCGCCCCGATCCCCCTGGGACCACCCGGGACGTGCCCTGCTCCCGTCTGACACCCGACGTTAAAATACCAAAAATACCCTTATTGAAGATAAAATGCATGAAGAAAATCCATAGTTAAGTCATACATAGCACACCACACAAATACTCAAATACAAATAGTGTCAGACAAGGGATGGTTCCCGAATACAGTTTATTGAGCACGACTCTAGACACACTACGTGCCAACCTACCCAGCAGTAGGGTTCAGGTACGCAACGTAAACCTATGCCTCTTCCTACTCGGGATCCTCCTCCTCCTCCTCGGGATCCTCCTCCTCGATAGCACTACCTGGAGGGGTAGTAAAACAACAAAGGTGAGTGGGCCGAAACTCAAGGTTTACAAAGTAGTTTACCATTTCGAAAACATATAGCTTTTCCCCTCCGTTTTCCGAAAAGACATGCATAGTATCAAAACCACAAAACCATATAGTCATAAGCAGAATAATATCAACATAATATAATCTTAGTCACTGCACTATACATCCCAACCCTGACATCCCAGATGCCTGGCGTCCCAGACGCCCAATAAGGTCACAGTCTCAAGGCTACGCGTGCCACCCGGGGTCTCAATCCCGAGTCCAAATCCCGAACCTAGTCCGAGCATGGCATTCTAGATACCTGACGTCCCAGACGTCCAATAGTAGCAATCCTGCTCCTGAGTCACTCTACGGTCCGGTCCCTCCGTAGAATGACTCCTCACAGGCAATGCGCCGTGACCACTCCGGTGTGCCTACATCCGGAGGAGATAGAATCCTAGGGTAGATCCATACAGTGCAGTACCACAGATAATATCGAGTTCCATTATACATATATATGACTCCAAACCATTTATAAACAACCAGACGGGTCTCATGCCCAAACATCGTAATACGTGCCATAAATCATACACAAGATAAACAGATACTTTTACTCAAATCACATATAGATATAGTAGAAAGTAAAACAGTTATGCATGCCGAAGTTTAGTGAAATCAAAGGCCCACTCACAGTACAATCCCGCTGCAATCCCGAGCGTAAAGCCCCGTCCAAGGTTTAAAGTACAATTCCTGTCATGCCCAAAACATACGTAAAGGTCACTTTAAGTCCCTACTAAACAACTACGAAACCCTAGACTGAAACCGGCCCGGGAAAGCCGTCCGAACACGCTTCCCAAGGCATCAAACCCTAATTTAACCAACTTAATGATCTCCGATCGACACGAAACCACCGCCATTGGATCCGTATCGTCGAAACCTTGAAAATGGCACTGGTCCCACACAAAATACTGTTCACACGCGCCGGTCAACCCTCTGGTCAATAGTGCTACAGTGATGCTGACGTCAGCATGACGTCACTGCTGACATCAGCGTGACGTCATCACTGACAGTGTCAGAGGACACGTGTCAACAGCCCATTGGTCCCTGGTCTGACAATATTCTGACATGATGACGTCATCATGACGTCACTGCTGACGTCAACATGATGACATCATCAGCTACAGTACCGGGCCTGCGAATCGGGTCACCGCAGACCCACGGTTCGACCCGATCACAGATCGTGATTCCGACCACCAAAATCGACGGGGTTTGTTCCTATGGACTCGTCTGAACATGTTCTATGGCTCTGTGTCATCAAAACAGATTTTGAAGTTCGAGAAATCACCTGAAAAACGACGGGGAATTGGCTGCCGGTTCTGGTTCGTCTTCTCCGGCGAGCCGTCACGCTTCCAGCCACCAACTCAGGTCCAAAACGCTCGTCTAGTCCCCTAGGTTAAGTCTCAAAAACAACCCAACAATTTTAACGTTAAAAACGGACAGTTCGAGGCAGGGAAGGAAAATCGGCCTTCACGGGTTTGCAGGCTTACCGCCGCCGTGTCGCCGCCGTGGGCTGCCCAGTCCAGTCCTACGCCGTCCAGAAGTCACAACGGTCCTAGCCCTAGGTTGGTTCGAGCCCAGACGTCACGGTTTGGATGGTTGGATGGTTTTGGGCCGCACGGGTTCCTCACGGGTTTGTGGGTTTTCCGGGTTGCTCCGCCGTCCGTGGTGGTGGTGATGGCCGTCTGGAGGTGGCTGAGAGGTAGGCTGGTGTGTGGGTTGAGGCTGAGGGGTGGTGTGATGGCTGATGTGTTTGTGCAGAGAATGGGAGGTTGCACGGTTTGATGGAATGGAAATGAGAGAATGAATTCTCTCATGGTTTTTAAAACAGAGTGATCAAATAGAATGGAGGGCTGAGATTGATTCTGAGTTAAGAGTGAAGGGTGAGGATTTAAGGAAATTAAACTATTTAATTAATCTCATGGCAGACCAAGATCCAGATTGTTGGGGATGATGTGGATGGGGTAGATGAGTGACATGTGTCACTCATCAAGGGTCCAGATTGATTGGGTTAAAGTAAATCAGATTATACTATTTTATTATTAATTTAAGTTCCGAGTCTCGGTTAGTTCGGTTACGTTCTTGACCATAACTTTTTCGTCGTAAGTCCGATTTCAGCGTGCCGCCTGTCTACGGATTCGTATCGACGAGACCTACGTAACGGTCATTGGCCCTCGTCCGTTGGACTTCCCGGGTCAAAAGTCAACATTTGGCCCCCAAATGGCCAAATTACCAAAATGCCACTCGACTTCCGAACGTCACAACTTCTTCCTCGAACGTCGGAATCGAACATGCCACCTGCCTATGAACTCGTGACGTCCTAAACTACGTCACGGTCATGTGTCAAAGTCCTACATACTTCCCGAGGTAAAAGTCAACTTTTCCCCCCCCCCAGGGGCAAAACGGTCAATTTACAATAAAATAATAATTACGAAAGTTCGGGTCGTTACAGTTCGTGAAGGAGATCATCCGACTTCATGGTACGCCGGAGTCGATCGTGTCTGATCGCGATCCGCGTTTCACTTCCAGGTTCTGGCGGAGTTTGCAGGCTACCTTGGGAACGAAACTGCGTTTCTGTACCGCTTTCCATCCACAGACCGATGGACAGTCTGAGAGGACTATTCAGACCCTGGAGGACATGATGAGATCTTGTGTACTGCAATTTCCGGATTCGTGGGATACTCACTTGCCTTTGATGGAATTTGCTTACAACAACAGCTACCAGGCGAGTATTGGGATGGCCCCCTACGAGGCACTGTATGGTCGACAGTGCAGGACACCTATCTGCTGGATGGAGATTGGGGAGCGAGCGGCCGTAGGGCCGGAGTTGATGGATATCACCTAGGAAGCAGTCCGTGTTATCAAGGAGAGGTTGAGGGCGGCACAGGATCGCCAAAAGAGTTATACTGATAGACGGATCCGAGATTTGGAATTCGAGGTTGGAGATTTTGTCTTCCTGAGGTTGTCCCCGTGGAAAGGAATTATTCGCTTTGGCCGACGGGGAAAACTGAGTCCACGTTTCATTGGACCTTATGAGATTGTGGAGAGGATTGGTCGGGTGGCATATAGATTGGCTTTACCCCCGGAACTTTCTAAGGTTCACGACGTCTTCCACGTGTCCATGTTGCGGAAGTACGTACGTGACGCCTCTCATGTATTGGAGGAGCAACCTATCGAGCTTCGAGAGGATTTGAGCTTTGAAGAACAACCAGTACAGATATTGGACAGGAAGGACAAGGTACTACGACAGAAGACGATTCCTCTTGTGAAAGTCCTTTGGAGGAATCAGAACGTGGAAGAAGCCACATGGGAGCCCGAGGCTCAGATGCGGGAACAGTTTCCTTATTTGTTTCCTTAAATTTCGGGACGAAATTCCTTATGGGGGGAAGGTTGTAACACCCCGGAAATTCACAGATTGTAATATTGTAATTTAATGTATGAAGTGACGATTTTACCCCTGTGGATTATGGCCAATTGTTGACTTTTTGGGTTATGGGTCAAATGGACTTTGACCCGTGACCGTGACGTAGTTCGGGACGTCACGAGTTCACAGACAGGTGGCACGTCCAATTCGGACGATCTGGGAAAAAGTTATGACTATCGGAAGTTCAGGGGCATTACCGTAATTTGGACGAGTTAGGGGAAACAGTTGACTTTTTGATGTACCGGGAATTTTCACACGACCCGAAGACCGTTAGATTCCTCTCGATGCCCTGAGTACTACGACAGGCGGCACGCGTGAAATGGACATCGGATGACCGAGTTAGGGTCACGGAAGTTGGAGGGCATTTTGGTAATTTCTGCCCTGAGGGCATTTTCGTCTTTTGCACGGATACTGTAGCAGCAACCGTGAAAAGCAGAGTACACGGCCATGCCGTGGTGGTTGTGGGCGTGCAATTGTTTAAACCTTAGTGGACTGAGTTGTGAACATTGTTTAATTAGTTTGAGGTAATGGGAGTGTAATTTGAGGCTGTGCAGGACACGGGAAGAATTAAAAACTTGAACGGGCTCTGTGTGCGGGAAACAGGTGCATTGCAATCTGTGAGTGTCTCCCACGGGTGTTGGACGCCTTGATCGATTAACCGCGCAAGGGGAGTGAGTGACGGGTTCATTTTGGTGTCTGTTTGAGGCTGAGAGTTGAGAGAGACGGGGAGAAACAGTGAAGAACAGTTTCGGGTCTTTGGGGGGAAATTTTCCGAATTCAATCTCTACGGGTTTTGAGATCGATCTAAACACTGGGGAAGCTTTCTGGGAGTAGCAGAAACCTAACCGTGCAAGATTCGAAGAGTGTGATCGAGGAATTGCCCAGGAACCCAAGTTCCAGTTCTGAGAAAAACCGATTTGGAGGGAAAATCCGAGTTCAATTTCCACGGCCTTTTGGACGAAACCAATCACTGAGTGAGCTTTCTGGGAACATTTGGAACCTGTCCATATCGAAATCGACGACAACCAGCCACGAAGGAGCTGGAACGGTGACCGCCGTGTGCAGAGGAAATCGCAGCGTTTGGACGGCTACTTTCAGGTGATGTTTCGTTCAATTGATGGTTCTATTTTGTTAGTCTAGGTCCTAGTATGCTTCTGTATAAATTAATTGGACAATGGTGATTGTTTGGAGGTGTTCTGAGGTTGGACCCGTGTAGCTATTCGGGTTTGGATAGGATGGTTGAAGGCTTGTCGAGTTGATTAGTGGACTGAGAACTGTAATTAAATGACTTTAGAACATGTTAGAATCGAGAAGGAAAGAAATTAAGTAGAAATAGACGGCTAATTAATCGGGTCACCGCGCGGGTCGCAGACCCAAATTACAGTAAATCGGGCAAGGACGGTGACACTGTAGCAGTGACACTGTAGCAGCGCGTGGCTTTCACGCGTAGCCACTTTGGGCGGCGCGTGAGGGCGCATTGAGCATTATCTCGGATCACGGTCAACATGACTTTTAATCCTTTCATCATTTTGGACATTTTCTGTGAAATAACTATGTCGATCTGAGATAGTGAGGAAGGTCAGTTTAGGGCCGGATGTCTCGGGAAGCGTGTTGGCCGGCTTTCCCGAACCGATTTCTGTTTCGGACTTTTTGAGGGTATTTTAAGGACCTATAATGACACTTGTGTGTGATTGGAAATGACAGGGAACTTACGTTAATTCCAGAGACAAGTTCGTACGCGCGTTATTCGCAGCGGGAGCGTACTGTGAGTGGGCCCGTTTTTATTAACTCTTGCATGCATAACCGTTTTCATTTCCGTATATCTAAATGTGTGCGTGATTCATTAATGGATTTTAATTATCTCGATTTACGGTTGTGACACGTTTTACGGTGTTGGGCTGAGGCCCGTTTTACGGAAAATGAATACTGTTTTATATTGTATATATCTAGTTACATATACTTGTGGATACGATGACTATCTTGGGTACTGCACTGTATAATCCACCGTATGATACTGTCTCCTCCGGATGTGGTACCCCGGAGTGGTCACGGTGCATTGCCTGCGAGGGGTCATGCTACGGAGGTGCCGGACCGTAGGATGACTCAGGAGAAGGATTGCTATTAGTGGACGTCTGGGACGTCGAGCGTCTGGGACGCTAGGCATCTGGGATGCCATAACCGAACTGGGTTCGGAGATTGGACTCGGGATTTGAGACCCCGGGTGGCACGCGTAGCCTTGGGACTGTGACCACTATTGGACATTAGGGACGTCGGACATCTGGGATGTCAATATCGGTTGTGTATGGTGCAGTAGCTGGGTCTTGGAGTGGTGCATCAGGAGGGTCTTGGGATGGACCGAGGACAGTTAATTGTTTTTCTTGCGGAGGAGCGGGCCACTATGCCCGAGATTGCCCGTCGTTGTCGAGGAACAACGATACTGGAGGTGCTAGTGTTGCACAGAGTTCGGCTTCCAACATTGCCGGAGGCCGAGGACAGGGTGCTGGACGTGGCGCACGTGGGCGCGGGCAGACTGCGGGGCCCAGTGCTCGTGTTTTTGCAGTGACTCAGCAGCAGGCGAGGTCAGCCCCTGATGTGATTACAGGTACACTTCATATCTCGAACCTTATTGTGCGAGTATTGTTGGATGCGGGGGCTACACATTCTTTTATTTCGAGGCATTGTGCCGGTATGTTAGATTGTGAGGTTTCAGCCTTAGATAGTGAGATGGGTGTTGGCACACCTATGGGTGTCGTATACTTGGTGAATCAGGTGATTCGGAGGTGCCCGGTGAGAATTGAGGAGGTGGATCTGCCAGCAGACTTGATTATTATGGACATCCATGACTTCGACGTGATTCTCGAGATGGATTGGTTAGCGGAGCATGGGTCGCTTATTGATTGCTGTAGTCGGCAAGTGTTTCTGCGGAGTCCGGGTTTGCCGGAAGTTACCTTTCAGGGGAGCGTGATGGTTCACTGCCTGAAGTGATTTCTTCACTTGCTGCTACTAAACTTCTACAGAAGGGATGCCAGGGCTATTTGGCACACGTTGTGTCGGAGCGAGTTGATACTCCGAGTATCGAGGAGATACCTGTGGTGCGGGAGTTTCCGGATGTGTTCCTGGAGGATCTACCTGGATTACCACCACCGCGGGAGATTGAGTTCACCATTGAATTACTCCCCGGTACCCGACCTATATCTCAGGCACCGTACCGGATGGCGCCGGCAGAATTACGGGAACTCAAAACACAGTTACAGGAGTTGGTCGAGTTAGGATTCATCCGACCGAGTACCTCATCGTGGGGAGCACCGGTGTTGTTTGTGAGGAAAAATGAGGGGAGTCTCCGATTGTGTGTGGATTACCGACAGCTGAACAAGGTGACGCTGAGGAACCAGTATCCTTTACCCAGGATTGATGACTTATACGACCAGTTGCGGGGAGCACAGTGCTTCTCGAAGATTGATTTGCGATCTGGGTATCATCAGCTGAGGATTGCGGAGGGGGATATTTCGAAGACGGCTTTCCGAACTCGTTACGGACACTATGAGTTTCTGGTGATGCCTTTTGGGTTGAGGAATGCTCCAGCAGCATTCATGGATCTGATGAACAGAGTTTTCCGACCTTACCTGGACAAGTTTGTGATTGTGTTCATCGATGACATCTTGGTGTACTCGGGAAGTGCCCGAGCACATGAGGAACACCTACGGTTGGTGTTAAGGAAGCTGAGACATAAACGGTTGTACGCCAAACTGAGTAAGTGTCAGTTTTGGCTGAGCAGCATTGGTTTTCTGGGACATGTGATTTTGGCTGATGGGATCAGCGTGGATCCCCAGAAAACGGAAGCGGTGACCAACTGGGCCAGACCGACGACAGTGACAGAGGTGCGGAGTTTTGTAGGATTGGCAGGCTACTACCGGAGATTTGTGGAAGGTTTCTCCAAGATTGCTGCACCGTTGACTCGTTTGACCAGGAAGGGAGTAAAGTTCATCTGGGACGAGCAGTGTGAGCAGAGTTTCCAGGAATTGAAGCATCGTTTGACCACTGCTCCTATCCTTGCATTGCCCGACAACAGTGGAGAGTTTGTAGTTTTTAGTGATGCCTCACTACAAGGTTTGGGATGCGTATTAATGCAGAATGGTAAGGTGATCGCTTACGCATCACGGCAGCTAAAAACTCATGAGTTGAATTACCCTACCCATGATTTGGAGTTGGCGGCGGTAGTTCATGCTTTGAAGATCTGGAGACACTACCTTTTCGGTGCAACGTGCAGGATATACACCGACCACCAAAGCCTGAAGTATCTATTTACCCAGAAGGAACTCAACTTGAGGCAACAGAGATGGTTGGAGTTGATTAAGGATTACGACTGTACGATCGAGTACCATCCGGGTAAGGCTAATGTGGTGGCAGATGCGCTCAGCAGGAAATCAGCGGGATCCATTGCACACCTGAGGATGGTGTATCTTCCTTTACTGGTGGAACTCCGGAAGGATGGGGTTATTCTAGATACGGATGAGCATGGAGCTTTATTGGCCAGTTTCCACGTACGGCCAGTGTTGGTTGATCGGATCATTGAGGCGCAACTTTAGGACCTGATATTGTGCATCTACAGGATTGAAGTTGAGGCTGGGGAACGGCAGGACTTTACCATCCGAGACGATGGGGCACTGGTGAAATTGGGTCGTTTGTGTGTGCCAGCAGAGACAGAGTTACGGGCCGAGATTTTGGAGGAGGCCCACAGTTCAGCGTATGCTATGCACCCGGGAGGTACAAAGATGTACCGTACCCTCCGAAACTGTTATTGGTGGCCAGGGATGAAGAGAGACATTGCTGAGTTTGTGAGCAGATGCTTAACCTGTCAGCAGGTTAGGGCGGAGCGGCAGAGACCGTTTGGGGCTATGCAGCCACTACCGATTCCCGAGTGGAAGTGGGACCACATCACCATGGACTTTGTCTTTAAGTTACCAAGGACCCGGAGTGGATTTGACGGAGTTTGGGTGGTAGTAGACCGATTAACGAAGTCAGCACATTTTCTGCCAGTACAAGAGACTTACAAACCGAACCGACTGGCTCAATTGTTCGTGAAGGAGATCATCCGACTTCATGGTACGCCGGAGTCGATCGTGTCCGATCGCGATCCGCGTTTCACTTCCAGGTTCTGGCGGAGTTTGCAGGCTACCTTGGGAACGAAACTGCGTTTCTGTACCGCTTTCCATCCACAGACCGATGGACAGTCTGAGAGGACTATTCAGACCCTGGAGGACATGATGAGATCTTGTGTACTGCAATTTCCGGATTCGTGGGATACTCACTTGCCTTTGATGGAATTTGCTTACAACAACAGCTACCAGGCGAGTATTGGGATGGCCCCCTACGAGGCACTGTATGGTCGACAGTGCAGGACACCTATCTGCTGGATGGAGATTGGGGAGCGAGCGGCCGTAGGGCCGGAGTTGATGGATATCACCTAGGAAGCAGTCCGTGTTATCAAGGAGAGGTTGAGGGCGGCACAGGATCGCCAAAAGAGTTATACTGATAGACGGATCCGAGATTTGGAATTCGAGGTTGGAGATTTTGTCTTCCTGAGGTTGTCCCCGTGGAAAGGAATTATTCGCTTTGGCCGACGGGGAAAACTGAGTCCACGTTTCATTGGACCTTATGAGATTGTGGAGAGGATTGGCCGGGTGGCATATAGATTGGCTTTACCCCCGGAACTTTCTAAGGTTCACGACGTCTTCCACGTGTCCATGTTGCGGAAGTACGTACGTGACGCCTCTCATGTATTGGAGGAGCAACCTATCGAGCTTCGAGAGGATTTGAGCTTTGAAGAACAACCAGTACAGATATTGGACAGGAAGGACAAGGTACTACGACAGAAGACGATTCCTCTTGTGAAAGTCCTTTGGAGGAATCAGAACGTGGAAGAAGCCACATGGGAGTCCGAGGCTCAGATGCGGGAACAGTTTCCTTATTTGTTTCCTTAAATTCGGGACGAAATTCCTTATGGGGGGAAGGTTGTAACACCCCGGAAATTCACAGATTGTAATATTGTAATTTAATGTATGAAGTGACGATTTTACCCCTGTGGATTATGGCCAATTGTTGACTTTTTGGGTTATGGGTCAAATGGACTTTGACCCGTGACCGTGACGTAGCTCGGGACGTCACGAGTTCACAGACAGGTGGCACGTCCAATTCGGACGATCAGGGAAAAAGTTATGACTATCGGAAGTTCAGGGGCATTACCGTAATTTGGACGAGTTAGGGGAAAAAGTTGACTTTTTGATGTACCAGGAATTTTCACACGACCCGAAGACCGTTAGATTCCTCTCGATGCCCTGAGTACAAGGACAGGTGGCACGCGTGAAACGGACATCGGATGACCGAGTTAGGGTCACGGAAGTTGGAGGGCATTTTGGTAATTTCTGCCCTGAGGGCATTTTCGTCTTTTGCACGGTTACTGTAGCAGCAACCGTGAAAAGCAGAGTACACGGCCATGCCGTGGTGGTTGTGGGCGTACAATTGTTTAAACCTTAGTGGACTGAGTTGTGAACATTGTTTAATTAGTTTGCGGTAATGGGAGTGTAATTTGAGGCTGTGCAGGCCACGGGAAGAATTAAAAACTTGAACGGGCTCTGTGTGCGGGAAACAAGTGCAGTGCAATCTGTGAGTGTCTCCCACGGGTGTTAGACGCCTTGATCGATTAACCGCGCAAGGGGAGTGAGTGACGGGTTCATTTTGGTGTCTGTTTGAGGCTGAGAGTTGAGAGAGACGGGGAGAAACAGTGAAGAACAGTTTCGGGTCTTTGGGGGGAAATTTTCCGAATTCAATCTCTACGGGTTTTGAGATCGATCTAAACACTGGGGAAGCTTTCTGGGAGTAGCAGAAACCTAACCGTGCAAGATTCGAAGAGTGTGATCGAGGAATTGCCCAGGAACCCAAGTTCCAGTTCTGAGAAAAACCGATTTGGAGGGAAAATCCGAGTTCAATTTCCACGGCCTTTTGGACGAAACCAATCACTGAGTGAGCTTTCTGGGAACATTTGGAACCTGTCCATATCGAAATCGACGACAACCAGCCACGGAGGAGCTGGAACGGTGACCGCCGTGTGCAGAGGAAATCGCAGCGTTTGGACGGCTACTTTCAGGTGATGTTTCGTTCAATTGATGGTTCTATTTTGTTAGTCTAGGTCCTAGTATGCTTCTGTATAAATTAATTGGACAATGGTGATTGTTTGGAGGTGTTCTGAGGTTGGACCCGTGTAGCTATTCGGGTTTGGATAGGATGGTTGAAGGCTTGTCGAGTTGATTAGTGGACTGAGAACTGTAATTAAATGACTTTAGAACATGTTAGAATCAAGAAGGAAAGAAATTAAGTAGAAATAGACGGCTAATTAATCGGGTCACCCCGCGGGTCGCAGACCCAAATTACAGTAAATCGGGCAAGGACGGTGACACTGTAGCAGTGACACTGTAGCAGCGCGTGACTTTCACGCGTAGCCACTTTGGGCGGCGCGTGAGGGCGCGTTGAGCATTATCTCGGATCACGGTCAACATGACTTTTAATCCTTTCATCATTTTGGACATTTTCTGTGAAATAACTATGTCGATCTGAGATAGTGAGGAAGGTCAGTTTAGGGCCGGATGTCTCGGGAAGCGTGTTGGCCGGCTTTCCCGAACCGATTTCTGTTTCGGACTTTTTGAGGGTATTTTAAGGACCTATAATGACACTTGTGTGTGATTGGAAATGACAGGGAACTTACGTTAATTCCGGAGACAAGTTCGTACGCGCGTTATTCACAGCGGGAGCGTACTGTGAGTGGGCCCGTTTTTATTAACTCTTGCATGCATAACCGTTTTCATTTCCGTATATCTAAATGTGTGCGTGATTCATTAATGGATTTTGATTATCTCGATTTACGGCTGTGACACGTTTTACGGTGTTGGGCTGTGGCCCGTTTTACGGAAAATGAATACTGTTTTATATTGTATATATCTAGTTACATATACTTGTGGATACGATGACTATCTTGGGTACTTGACAGGACCCACCCCGATTATCGCCTCGATAATCGGGAAGCATCCTGCTCCCGTCTGACAATCGAATCAAAAAGACCGGAAACTAGTTAAAATTACAACACACCCATTGTCAGACCAGGGAGATTAAACAAATACATCCGACTGGACGTCAAGTCCACAGTTTCACAGAGCAATATTACAAACAAATTAAAGAACAAGTCCTACTCTGTGAACTAACTACTCCGCAACGGAAAACGTTACAGGGATCGTCATCACTCATGTAAAACCATGTAATAATACCAGATTCCAGAAATCGTTATTTTGAAACATTATTTGCACAAATCAAGTGAAACATAAACAATAATCATGATTATGCCGTTGGATCCATCCGAGTCTTTAAACTCAACATTAGGCCTTCCCGGGATATCAACGAGTCTTTAAACTCAAAACACGATTAGTAGGCCTCGGGGGTATCATAATAATCGAGTCTTTAAACTCACGAGTCTTTAAACTCAATTTTCGGGCCCGCCCCCAGAATTCAACATACCGGGTCTTTAAACCCAAAACCAGATCCAACCATCAACCGGGTCTTTAAACCCAAAACCGTTTTTAAACATAATAAATCAGGATTAATCACAATTCTTTTTCCAACGTTATTCTAAAACATTTCTCATCGTAACAGGACTCATGCCCGAATTCACATGTAAATTCCAACACATGCAATTAACAGAAGATTACTTCACAATATGATCAAACATCATAAATCCGAAACATGCATATTCATAACCAGATACTTCATCGAAAATTATCACGCATGCATAGGCAAAAACCGAAATCTCGAAATGCGTGAATTACGATAATTACCTCGAAAAACGTGAAAACAAGTAAAACCGATATATCATCTCACCATCGTAAAATCATATGTAAAACCATGAGATAAATAAGCAAAATAGTCATGCATGCCCAATTTAAAAATCAAAAAGTCCACTCACAGTCTTAGGACACGTCAATCGCGTCCCGCGTGCTCCTCCGTAGCTTCGGAAGTGTCCGGGCCTGTGAAAACGTACAAGAAGGGTTACAAACATCCCAAAATAACTCGTAGGATTTTTCCTAATTTTTTCCGGATTTTTCGGCGAAAATAAACTTAAAGACTTAATCTTCCGGACTCCCGAAGTTATCCCGAATGACTCCAGATCGATTCGAACTCTAAAGATAAAATGTTATTTAGACTGTAAGGATCAATTCTCATGTTGACCGTGATCGGAGTTGACGCCACACGCGCCGTCACGCGCCGCCCAAAGCGGCTGCGCGTGAAGGCCACGCGCCAAGCTACAGTGTCATCTCCCTTACCCGAACAGCCTGCTAAACGGGTCTGATACCCGCGACTCAACCCGATCAGTTAGCCCTCAATTCTCAGTCAAAACTACCCGTTTTCAATCCTATTATCTTCCCTAACCCTTTAATTTTAGGTCTGCAATGAAGGTTAACCTCGACTAGTACCCAAACGACCCAACTCAAACTCGATCAGTCGAACAAATCGACATTCTGGAACTCACCCAAACTAACCCCAATCTCAAATTAATTTCACCAGTAGGTTAAGGTGATTCATACGAACACAATGGTACTGTCAATTGATCTTGCCGTTACCTGGAAGTCGTCGTCCTCAAGCTCGAAAATTCTCAGAACCAGGGTACTCCGTTCTTGGCCAATTCGTGAATGTCGTCATTCGAATTTGACGTGGTTGGTTTCCTTTTGCTCCCAGAAGACTAGAATGGCCCCTGGTTTCGATCAACAAACCTCAGAAATCGAATTCAGTTTTTCCCTCCAACTGGTTCAACTCTGAACCGTAGCTCAGGTTCCTGGGCGAAACAGACTCCAATCCCTTCAGTTCTTGCACCGTAGTGATCCTAACACTCCCAGAAGTCTCACCGTGTGTTTGGTTTGATCCTTCGACCCTCAGAATTTGAACTCAGTGATTTCCCCCCCAGAAACCCGAAATGGTTCAACACTGGTTCTCTCAATCTCTCTCAGTTTTTCCCACGCAGAAAGGACGCAAATGAGTCCCTAAGTCCAACAGCAATCAGAGTAATCGATTCAAACGGCCAGCAACTCGTGGGAGACACTCTGAAGTCTCTGAAAATGGTTTCCCGCAAGCACAGAGACCACGGCCACTCCTCACTCTCCCGTGCTCTGAGCTCTGCCCAAACGTGCACCAAGGTCACTCAATCCTGTTTCCACTGCCTAAAACTACATAAACAAAACGTCTGAGCAATCCACTAAGCCATAAACAATTGATCGCACAACCCACGGCCGCAGCACTCTGTTTTCCACGGTGGTGAACAGTACCCCGTGTGGAAATTACCAAAATGCCCCCAGGGCAAAAATTACCAAACTACCCTCCAACTTCCGTGACCCGTAACTCGGTCGTCCGACGTCCGTTTCAAGCGTGCCGCCTGTCGTTGTACTCGGGACGTCGAGACGAACATAACGGTCTTCGAGTCAAATGGATATCAATTGTCAAACAAAAAGTCAACTTTTTCCCCTTATAACGCCCAAATTACGATAATGCCCCTGAACTTCCGAACATCATAACTTTCACTCCGAGCGTCCGAATCGGACGTGCCACCTGTCTATGAACTCGTGACATCCCGAACTACATCACCGTCATCACCCAACGTCCGTTCGACCCCCAAAACTAAAAGTCAACAAATTGACCACACAAACACAGGGGTAAAAACGTCATTTTATTCAATATTTAATAATATTACATTACCAGAACGTCCGGGGCGTTACAGTACTGCACTGTATAATCCACTATTGGACGTCAGGGACGTCGGACATCTGGGATGTCAATATCGGTTGTGTATGGTGCAGTAGCTGGGTTTATATTACATTTCTGGCTTAATATGATGCTGTGATATATTACACGTATTTATGGTTTTTAAATACTGATGCATGCATGTTTTGGAAAACGGAGGGGTAAAGTATGTATTTTCCTTATTATACTGTTTTTTTCAAACCTGAGTTTCGGCCCACTCACCTTTCATGTTTTGGTAACCCCTCCAGGTCGTATTGTTGAGGTTGGTGAGGACCCCGAGACTGAGGCATAGATTTTGCACTGCGCACCTGAACCCCTGTCGGGTCGGATCACCCGCAGGATTTTCCTTTCTAGTGTCGTTCTCGGATTTGTATTTTAAATTGTATCCCTTGTCTGACATCTGTTAAATTTGGAATATGTATGAATTTTTAATTCGGACATTTATACATTTAAGTTTTAAGGCTAAAATCGGGATTTTCGGTTCGGGTGTCAGACGGGAGCAGGGCACGTCCCCTTGTGGTCCCCGGGGGATCGGGGCGGGTCCCTGTCAGTCGGTGCTCCGTGACTACTCCGGGGTCCACCCAGGCCAACGACCCTCCCCGGAGGAGATAGAACATGTAAATGAAGGTATATGAACATATATATACATAACACAAACATTCAGGCCCGGTTCCCCTGAACCGTCATGATCCATAATATCCATTATATTCTTATACATATAGACAACATTCTCCATGACCGGTTCCCATAAACCGTCATGTACCATAATGACCTGACAAAGGTTCATGTCGGTTCCCATAAACCGTCATGTACCATAATGACCAACAAGGGTTCATGCCGGTTCCCATAAACCGTCATGTACTATAATGACCAACAAGGGTTAATGCCGGTTCCCATAAACCGTCATGTACCATATTGACCAACAAGGGTTCATGCCGGTCCCATAAACCGTCATGAACCTGGAAATTCATTTAAGGTTCCCTGACCTGAAATCAAAACCGTAAAGTAACTTGGGTCTCGTGCCCAGACATATGACATCAGCTGGGCACCGTGCCCGATATCTGAGGTCATATGCGCGAGACAAAACCAAATGGGTCTCATACCCGATTTTATCCTTTTGAAATCCAAATCCAGTTCATTAAAACCAATAAATAAATAAGGACCCGTATAAGCACTGTATCAGGTCGAAACCTCGAAATACGTGCTTATACGTAACCACATACAAATGCACCCATGGCATCATCAAACATGTAATAAAACATATAATAAACATTTATGCATGCACCAATTTAGAAAACAAGGTCCACTCACAGACCGTCCGAGCTACTGAGGCTCTCCAATTTAGAAAACAAGGTCCACTCATATAATAAACATTTGCGTGCCGTAGGCTCTCCCGAGCCGATCACCATCACTGGGACTCCCAAACTTGTCCAAATTTTAATAGAAGGTTACTAACTACTTAATTAACCTCCCATTAAAGCCCCGTAATTTTCCCGAACTGTTAACTATTTTAAACCAACCCTAAACATTCTGACACCCCGAAACCTATCAAAACGATGTCCGATGGACGCGAGACCAGTCCCAAAATTTTTGTTCCATCGAATAGAAGATTTCATATGTTGAACACTTCCCCAAATTATGGCCCACACGCCCAAAGAAGGTCGAAAACAATGTTCATCGTCCCTAACCTTGGACTGAACCTGTTTTTACTGTTCACGACACTGTTCACCCGTCTTCAACCTTGGTTTTCTCTGGTTTTTGGACCAATTTAGGGTCCATTTCATCTCTTTTTTATCCTAATATCATCCTAATCCTATTTCTAATCATTTTGAACGTTAAAAACCCAAAAATATCCCGAAATCCGCACCTTCACCGTTGGCCATGGTGGCCGGACTTCCCCCCGCCGTTCACGGCCACTCCAGGCCCTTAAACTAATCCTAAACTTCTCCCTAGGTCCCTAGAAACACATCCCAATCTTTAGAAACCATCGACAAACCCTAAAACTAAAAATCCAAATTTTGAATAAAATGTACCTCACGGGTTTTCGGGTTCCCCCGCCGTGAGTCCTCGCCGTCGCGTCCTCATCTTCACAGTCCTTCCTCACGGTCACACATAAGATGAAAAATGATGAGATGTGGTGGTATGTGTATGGTGTGGTGTTTGAAAATGGAGGATGAAGAAAATGGTGGGGGGGGGGGGGGGGGGGGGGGGTGCGGGTTTGAAGAAGAAAAGAAGAAAATGATGATAGTTGATGAGGGAGATGGATCAGATGAGAGAAGAGAAATGGAGGGTGAGGATTTGAGAGATTAAAATAGAATGGATGGATAGGATTTAGTGTGGTTAGGATTAATTATATAGTAATAATTATAATATTATTTAATTAACTTAAATCCACAATTGAGGGGATCTAGCCAATGGGATGAGTGACACTTGTCACTTATCCATGGGACCCACCTAAAATATCTAGCCCATCAGATTTTGCCAAATCATCCCGCCTCAAAGTACGTGCATAGTGAAATCGAACTTCCGTGACCTATAACTTCCCCGTTCGAAGTCCGATTTCAGCGTGCCGCCTGCTTATGGATTTGTATCGTCTCTATCTACGTAACGGTCTTTGGCCCTCGGCCATCAGACCTCTATGTCAAAAAGTCAACATTTGCCCCTTTTAAACCAAAATTACCAAAATGCCCCTAAACTTCCGAACGCCACAACCTTCCCTCCTTAATTAATTTCGTCCTCGAAATTCCAACCGACCTAAATCCAACCGTTCTTCCCTCCTTAATTTAGTTGCGTTCTCGCAATTCCAACTATCCTGATTCCATAACCACCTCATCGAAATAATTCGATCTCACGACACGTGTACACTCGTACACCCATTAACCAGAATAATACTCGTCTGCAACCAGACGTACCACTAATACTCCCGTCACAATGACTACACTCGACTACGTTGAATGAGAGTAGCCATACATTCCGAATTGACACAACTTGTCAAATCCACCGTTTCGTTGACACAAACAACTAGACGATTCCTTCTCAATCTTACTCTATCCTGATATCTACTCCCACAGGGAGTCACTAAAACTCACTCAATGATCCACGCTGACACCCCCGACAAACCGTCACCACTTGACAGTCGTCAATCGAAAACTGTCACTATACTCACTCGTGGTTACACTAACCACCAACTCACTCATCCTGAGTACACGTATACCAATAAAACACTCGACCTGTGTGTAACCAGACCCATCAGAACTACTATAACCCAATGCACAGTATCCAATGTCCAGTCCACGACCTCAACTAATCCAATGGTATCGGAACCAATCCGTCTACCAACACGTTCACCAACCTACCACTGGTATATCCTATATACCGTCACCAAGCACGACAAGTTTGCCCAGTATCGTACCTCGAACAACGTACAAGGTACGTGCATCCATTACCAACCAGACTACAGCAACAACCTAAGTCGTAGCCAATCACGTTTCAATTATGGAGTTCATTTGTCCAATCCAGCATCAGACAAATCGAAACTCCAACCCATCATCTATTTCCAAATCAGAATTCACAATTTCGTAAGAAATCCCGAATCCAAACCTAGAAATCATATCCATAACCATGTCCAAATCCGAATCCAAAATCATCATTCCGAAAGCTAGCATTTGGAATAACCATTCCGAACCCAAATCCATAAAAGGAAATCCTCTGTCAAGCTCTAGAATCAAATCCAAAATCGTCACCCAGAATCCGATTCCAAAACCCAAATCCAGAAATCCTCTTTCAAGTTCCAAAATCAAATCCTGAATCGTCATCCAGCAATCTGGTTCCAAAACTCGAAATATCGTTCTCGTCTACCGAGACGCACCAATCACGAACCTATCGGTTACCTGTTCAACCGATTACCACAATACAATCGATTGACTTCATAGGGAAGCCAATCACCATAACAAAACATCTAAGGCTGACAAAAATCCAACCTCGTCGGACACTTACTCGCCTGAGTAATATACCATATGGGATTTACCTCGAAAAGAAGTTCACTCCCATTATGTTCCACTCAAACATCCCAGTAAGAGTGATAAACTCTCCACCTATATGGATCATCAAGATCACGATCAAGATCCGTCATTACGTCACCCGACCATAAACGTCACGATCGAGAATCGTCACGACGTCCAAAGTTCTAAACCAATTCCCACATTTAAACAGATCCGTCAACGACGAGACATGTCGAGACTGTGGGTTCTCACTGATTACCTTATATCAATCTTTGTCCTTTCACCTAGGAAAAACCAAAGATGATCCAAAACAATGACATCAAAATTCATCCTACGTGAATGCAACCAAAACTCGCTGCATTCACCACACCATGTAACCCAACATCTTCTGCCACCCAGCAGAAAATGAGAAATCTCAGTCAAATAACTTCGATTTGGGACCTGTGGGTTATGGGTCCCTCGTTAATCCTGTGGGGATTGGGATGGGTCCTGTCAGCGTGGTATCAGAGCGTCCTGGTACCTGAAAGACTCGGATTGAGACCTGGGTAGCACGCGCTTAGCTTTGGAAATCGTGAGAGGATTGGTTGTGTGAATTATATGTATATATGATGTATGCTTTATCAGATAGATGATATGATATATTATGTGTGTTTACATAGGTTTTGGGCAGTGGCCCGTATGGTTGGTTTCTTATGATTTGGGCCGAGTCCCTTATGGATTTGGGCAGTGGCCCGTATGGTCGATTCTACTTTCCACGAGGTGGATGTGGAATCGAGATAGTTGGAGTTTCGAGAGCGAAACTAAATTAAGGAGGGAAGAATGGCTAGAATTAGGTCGGTTGGAATTTCGAGGACGAAATTAATTAAGGAAGGAAGGTTGTAACGACCCGTCCCGAATTCCTAGATTAGATTAGTGACAAATCACGATTAGTGAGGTTAATCGGTGATTAGTTAGGCTAAATCGGACGAACGATACGAAATGACCGTTTTGCCCCTGATGGTGGCAAAATGTTGACTTTTCATTCTGGCGGTCAAATGAACTTTGACCGATGACCGTGACGTAATTCGTGACGTCACGAGTTCATAGACAGGTGGTACGTTCAATTCCGACATTCAAGGAGGAAGTTATGACGTTCGGAAGTTTAGGGGCATTTTGGTAATTTTGGTTAAAAGGGGTCAAATGTTGACTTTTTGACCGAGGGGCCTGATTGGCGAGGGCCAAGGACCGTTACGTAGATCGAGACGATACGAATCCATAGATAGGCTGCACGCTGAAATCGGACTTAGAACGGGGAAGTTATAGGTCACGAAAGTTCGATTTCACTATGCACATACTTTGAGACGGGGATGATTTGGCAATTTCTGGTTGGGTCAGATATTTTGAGTGGGTCCCATGGATGAGTGACAAGTGTCACTCATCCCATTGGCTAAAACCCCTAAAAAGGGGATCTAACTTAATTAAATAATATTAATTTAATATTTTATAATTAATCCAATTAACTCATCTCTAATCCTAACCATCCATTCCATCCCTCAATCAATCCTCACCATCCATTATTCCCTCTCTCATCAGCCATCATCTCTTCTTTGTTCATCTTCAAACCCGAACCCCATAATCCATAACCCTCCATTTTCTTCATTTTCTCTCTAACACACAAACACCACACACACCTCACCGTCATTCATCCTCTGAGCACAAATATGACCGTGAGGAGGTGGTGAGAGGTTGAGGATGGCAAGCCACGGCTGGGGACGGCGGTGGCCACGGCGGGAGGAGGTCGACCGTGAGGTAAAAATATTTAAAATTCGAAGTTGGGTTTTAATGGGTTTTACTCAATTCCTTTAATTGGGTGAGGTTTATGGGGACCTAGGGAGAAGTTTGGGATTGGTTTCGAGGCCTAGGACGGTTGGGAGTGGCCATGAACGACGGAGGAATGCACGGCAGCCTTGGCCGCGATTGGCAGGAACGAGTTTGGATGGTTTTTCGGTTTTTAATTAGTTAGAAAGTTAGGGTTTGATGTTAGGATCAAATTAGAATGAAAAAGGAACTAAATGGAGTAGAAATGGATTGTATTAAATGATGAACTGGTCGAGCCTGTCTGGTCCGGTTCAAACCAGCGAACCAGGTCGGCGGGAGGTTACTGGTGACACTGTTCACCGCGCGTGATCTCACGCGCATGTGACTTTTTAGGGTACGTGGGGGTACGTGAGACACTGTTTGGGAATACTTTCAACACGTGAAACACTCTATTCGATGTAACGAACATTTTGGGACTAGTTTCGTGTCGATCGGACACCGTCTCGATATGTTTCGGGGCATCGGAAGGTTTCGAATCGGGATTACAAATAGTTAAAAATTCCAGAAAATTACGTGGCTTTGGTAGGAGGTTAATTAAATAGTTAGTAACCTTCTATTACAATTTTGACAGGTTTGGGAATCCCGGTGACAGTGATCAGCTCGGGAGAGCCTATGGCATGCAAATTGAGGCGGGAGCTCGGACGGTCTGTGAGTGGACCTTGTTTTCTAAATTGGTGCATGCATAAATGTTTATTATATGTTTTAAATACTTGTTTGTAATTCCATGAGTGCATTTGGATGTGTGGTTACGTATAGGCACGTATTTCGAGGTTTCGGCCCTATACGGTGCCTATACGGGTTTGTATGTCTTTATTGGTCTAAATGAAATGGTTTTGGATTTCCAAAAGAATAAACTCGGGTATGAGACCCATTTGGTTTAGTCTCGGGCATATGACTCTACTTACGACCTTTGGGTCTAAATCGTGGTCGTGACGGGTGCTATGTGCACGACGATCGACGATACGACGCTCGCCTCCGGATTGGGATGTGTTCCTTCCAGAGAGGTCACGATGCACGATTCGTGGTCGGGCAGCCTGGGGAGGCTCGACTTCGAAGTGCTGATGGTTCAGGATAGCGATCGGTGATGAGTGCACCACGATCTTGTGGTGGTCGCGTCGGTTGATACGTTCACGACGACATACCAGGATTGAGGGCGGTCTTGGATGGATGGTTGCACGCATCACTATGATCGGAGTCGTGACTGACACTTAGATATCGGGCACGGTGCCCAGTTGATTCATATGTTCGGCCACGAGACCCAGTTGGTTTACACTGATGATTTCAGGTTAGGGACCCTAGATGGATTTCCAAGTTCATGGCGGTTTATGGGAACCGTCATGAACTCTGGAAAGGTCATTGTGGTTCATGACGGTTTATAGGAACCTGCATGAACCTTTGTCAGGTCATTGTGGTACATGACGGTTTATGGGAACCGGTCATGGGGTATGATGTCTATATGTATATGAATATAATGGATGTTATGGATTATGAAGGTTCAAGGGAACCAGGCATGAATTTTTATGTTATGTATATATATGTTCATATACCTTCCTTTACATGTTCTATTATCTCCTCCGGGGAGGGTCATTGGCCTGGGTGGACCCCAGAGTAGTGACGGAGCACTGACTGAGTGGGAGTTGCCCCTGTTGGGTGTCTTACTCTCAGGAAGGCTGGTACTATAACCTCGGGTAGGGTCGGTGGTCTACGGATATTGACTTTGACTTTGAGAACCCTACTTTAGGGTGTATGGTTCGGAAATGTGAGTTGACGAGTGGTTTGACTTAGGCGACTATTCGGATTTGGATTCGTTAGTCGGTCTAGTCATGTCAGCTTGTGTTGGGACTGCACTTTGTAGTGAGGGTTGTTCTGATCGGTTAGACCCAGTTGGTTATCGCGCTACCATAGTTGCGATGGATAGTTGGTGTAACTAAGGTCATGGGCAACCTGGTAGATGATGTAACACCCCGGAAGTTCATGGGCATTACCGTAATTTGGACTTTAGGGGCGAAAATGTTGACTTTTCGTTTGGAAATTAATTTTCATATGACACAAGGACCGTTAGGTAGGTCTTAATGCCTTGAGTCCGTAGACAGGCGGCACGCCGAAATCGGACTTCGTATGGCTGAATTACGGGTCTAGAAAGTGAAGGGCATTTTGGTAATTATTGAACCAGGGGCATTTTGGCCATTTTGCCCTGGTTACTGTAGCAACCGCGGGGGACATGTGCGGAACCACCATGTGCGGTGGTTCTGAGTGCCAATTGTTTATGCTGGTAGGTGTGCTGGAAAGTATTGATTGTTTAAAGCTTTTGGAAGCATCAAAGGTGGTCTGTTTCATCCACACAGCGCAGCCATATTGTTAATTGAAGATTCGAAGCTTTCGGGGGACAAATTTCAGTGGACATATTGGACTTCCACGAGCCTCTGGGACGGTTCAATTGTTTTAAACTGAATAGGAATTGTGTGAGCTTCACTCTGCCGTTGAAAGAACTGAGAATCGGTGAGGAACCAGAGAGAAACCATTTCGGGAAAATTTGGAGGGAAATCGGGTTTTTGATTTCTGGTGCTCGTTGGGCCAAACCAAGGCCTGGTTTAGCTTTCTGGGAGAAATTGGAACTTAGCCATATCAAATTCAAGAAGAACCAGCCACTGTTGGATTGGAACGGAGGTTCCTGTTTCAGTGGAGTTGCAGAGACTTGGACGATCACTTCCAGGTAATTCCTTGGTAAATTGATCATTTGTTTCAGTTCGTTTTTTCCTTAGGAAGCTTACTGGGAGGTTAATTTGATTTTGGTTTGGAAATCAGTGAGTTGGGGTGATCAACCCGTTTGGTTGATCACGGGTCGAATGGCCAGTTAAAGGACTTGTCGAGGCAAATTATTGTCACATAACTTAAATTCGAAGAATAATAAACATGTTACGATCAAATTGGATTGAAATAGAGTTGAAATTCAGGGTTAATTGCTCGGGTCATATCGTGGGTTGAAGGTCCGAATAGCAGGGCTATCGGGTGAAGAAGGTGACACTGTAGTAGCTACAGTGTCAGGCGCGTGACTTTCACGCGCAGCCACTTGGGCTGCGCGTGAGGGCGCGTTGGGGCTTATCTCCGATCACGATCAATATGACTTTTATTCCTCTCATCATTCTGAACATTTTTGATGAATTAACCATGTTGATCTGAGATAGTTAGGAGGGTCAGTCTAGGGCCGGCTATCTCGGGAAACATGTGGACGGTTTCCCCGGGCCGGTTTCTGTTTCGGACTTTTTGGATAAATATTTAAGACTTGTAGTGACCCTTGCATGCGCAGGTTCATCGCGGGATCGTACTGTGAGTGGGCCTGATTTCATTAAACCCTTGCATGCCTAAATGTTTTCCGATTTACTTATATGTTCACATGTTGGAATCAAGAAACGGTTTTGATGATATTAAAATTATGGTTATGGCACGTTTCACGGTATTTGAGCTTGAGACCCGTCTAATGAAACTTAAAGATCGGTTTGAATTTTATCTATGTATATATATATGTTTTGCATGTGGATATCAATAAAATGTATTTTGTACTGCACTGTATAGATCCATTCTTATGATAATGTCTCCTCCGGATGTGGTACCCCGGAGTGGTCATAGTGCATTGCCTGCGAGGGGTCATTCTACGGAGGAACCGGACCGTAGAATGACTCAAGAGCAGGATTGCTTATTTGACGTCAGGGACGTCGAGCATCTAGGACGCTAGGCATTTGAGATGCTGTACCCATACAGGGTTTGGGGATTGGACTCGGAATCGAGACCCGAGTGGCACGCGTAGCCTTGAGACTGTGACCTTATTGGACGTCAGGAACGTCAGGCATCTGGGATGTCAGGATCGGAACATATAGTCTAGTAGCTAAAATTTATCTCATGATTTTATTACATACCTTATGGTTCATATTATATGATTTATGGTTTTAAATGCTGATGCATGCATGTTTGGAAAACAGAGGGGTAAATTATATCTTTTGCTTACTAAACGATTTTATAAACTTGAGTTTCGGGCCACTCACCCTTATTGTTTTGGTAACCCCTCCAGGTCGTGCTACTGAGGTTGAGGAGGAACCTGAGGCTAAGGCATAGATCTACTTCTGCGTACCTGAATCCCTCTTGGGTGATTTTACCTGCAGGTTTATGTTAGAGTCGTGCTCGCAACTTGTAGTTTTGGATTTCATCCCTTGTCTGACATCTGTTTATTTCGGATTTGATGTAAAACTTTAATTTGGTTTCTATACATTTGAACGTTTAAGGATAAAATTGGAACATTATTTTGGGTGTCAGACGGGAGCAGGGCACGTCCCCATGTAGTATCAGAGCACTAGGTTGTGGTCAGCATGCTAGACTAGCTATTAGTACTAGTTACTTTTCGAGTTTAAGGATAATGTTAACTGATCTATGCCTCTTGACAGTTGGTTATGCCTCCAAGGAGGATTCCTCATACACGAACTAACGAGGATCTGGAAAGGGAAATGGAATCCGCAAGCATTGAGCGGGCTCAGCATCTGGGAGCCACTCCTTTCAATGGGGGATCAAACCCCGAAGATGCTCATGATTGGATCACCAAATGGGAAAGGATCTTCACGGTGATGCACTGCCCTCCGGGCGAACGGGTAACTTTGGCGGCCTTCTTGCTGGAAGGAGGAGCCTACCAGTGGTGGCACAGCCTTGAAATGTTTGGATAGCCTGTCTATACCACTAATTGCGAAGCTTTCTGTTCCCTATTTCTGGACCAGTACTACTCGCGATCGTTTCGCGCGGCACGGCAGGCTGAGTTTCTGCAGCTGGAGTAGGGGGATATGTCCGTTGCGGACTACGAGCAGACTTTCGGAAAACTATCCCGGTTTGCTGCATCATTCGTGAGCACGGAGGAGGTCAAATGCCAAAGGTTTGAGCTTGGACTCCGAGGGGAGATCCGGGCAAGTGTGACTGCTGCTACTCATGCTTCTCTGAGAGATGTGGTCGACGCTGCGGTACGTGTCGTGGCCAGTCTGACGGCAGACCAGACACGACAGCCTTCGGGCGAGGGGCAACGTCAGGATCGCCCACAACGGGGGCCAACGGGCCAGAAGAACAACAAGGGAGGAGGCTACAGGGGAGCACCCTCATCCTTCAAGGGTTGTGGCTGGTCAGGTCGACGTGGAGGCTCTCAAGGCAGTGGATTAGGATACAACTCTGGGCAGCGTTCATCTTAGAGCGGTGCTTCTGGTGGGCATTCGGACAGGCCGAGGCCAGTAACCTATTTTTCTTGCGGTGAGGAGGGCCACTATGCCTGTGATTGCCCGCTGTTGTCCAAGAGCAACGACGCTGGGGGCTCTAGTGTGGTGCAGAGCACGGCTTCCCACACTAATGGAGGTAGAGGTTAGGGAGGTGACCGTGGTGCTGGGCGTGGCACACGCGGGCGCAGACGAAATGGGGGGCCTAGGGCTCAAGTGTTTGCAATGACCCAACAACAAGCGAGGACTTCCCCAGGTGTGGTTACAGGTACACTACACATCTTAAACCTTCTTGTACGTGTGTTGATGGATGCGGGGGCTACACATTCTTTTATTTCGAGGAGTTGTGCTGGTATGCTTGATTGTGTGGTATCAGCCTTAGATTGCGAAATGGGTGTTGGCACCCCGATGGGCATCGTGTACCTTGTGAATCAGGTGATTCGGAGGTGCCCGGTGAGAATTGAGGATGTGGATTTGCCAGCGGACTTGATTATTCTGGATATCCACGACTTCGATGTAATTTTGGGGATAGATTGGCTATCGGAGCATGGGTCGCTCATCGACTGCTGTAGCAAGCAAGTGATTCTGCGAAGTCCGGGTTTGCCGGAGGTTATCTTTCAGGGGGAACGTGACGGTTCGCCTCCTGAAGTGATTTCTTCACTTACTGCTACCAAACTTCTACGAAAGGGATGCCAGGGTATCTGGCACATGTCATGTCGGAACAGGTTGATACTCCAGGTATCGACGGGATACCCGTGGTATGTGAGTTTCCGGATGTGTTCCCAAAAGACTTACCTGGGTTACCACCATCGCGGGAGATCGAGTTTACAATTGAACTACTCCCCGGTACCCGACCTATATCTCAGGCACCATACCGGATGGCGCCGGTCGAGTTACGAAAACTCAAAACTCAATTGCAGGAGTTGGTGGATTTGGGATACGTCTGACTGAGTACTTCACCGTGGGGAGCACCGATGTTGTTCGTAAAGAAGAAGGAGGGGAGTCTCCGTTTGTGCATTGACTATCGGCAACTCAACAAGGTGACACTGAGGAACCAGTATCCTCTACCCAGGATCGATGACCTTTTTGACCAATTGCGGGGAGCACAGTGCTTCTCGAAGATTGATTTGCGGTCTGGGTATCACCAACCGAGGATTTCGGAAGAGGATATTCCAAAACTGATTTTTGAACCCGTTACGGACACTACGAGTTCCTGGTTATGCCTTTTGGTTTGACGAATGCTCCAGCAGCATTCATGGATCTGATGAACCGGGTTTTCGACCCTAATTGGATAAGTTCTTGATTGTGTTCATCGATGATATCTTGGTGTACTCGAGGAGTGCCCGAGCACATGAGGAACATCTACAGTTGGTGTTGGAGAAGTTGAGACAAGAACAATTGTACACCAAGCTGAGCAAGTGTCAGTTTGGCTGAGCAGTATTGGTTTTCTGGGACACGTGATATCGACGGATGGGATTAGCGTAGATCGCCAGAAAACAGAAGCGGTGACTAACTGGGCTAGACCGATAACAGTAACGGAGGTGCTGAGTTTTATCGGGTTAGCAGGTTACTACCGGAGATTCGTGGAGGGTTTCTCCAAGATTGCTGCACCATTGACTCGTTTGACTCGGAAGGGAGTGAAATTCATTTGGGACGAGCAGTGTGATCGGAGTTTTCAAGAATTGAAGGATCGATTGACCACTGCACCTGTCCTTGCATTTCCGGATGACAGTGGAGAGTTCGTGGTCTTTAGTGACGCATCACTACAAGGTCTGGGCTGCGTGTTGATGTAGACTGGCAAGGTTATCGCCTACGCATCCCGGTAGCTAAAGACTCATGAGATGAACTACCCTACCCATGATTTGGAGTTGGCAGCGGTGGTTCATGCCCTAAAAATCTGGAAACATTACCTTTTCGGCGCAACGTGCCGGATATACACCGACCACCAGAGCCTAAAGTACCTATTCACTCAGAAGGAGCTTAACATGAGACAACGGAGATGGTTAGAGCTGCTGAAAGATTATGACTGTACAATTGAGTACCATCCGGGTAAGGCCAATGTGGTGGCAGATGCACTCAGCAGGAAGTCAGCAGGATCTGTTGCACACCTAGGGATGGTGTATCTTCCTTTGCTGGTGGAATTCCGGAAGGCGGGAGTTATTTTGGATACAGATGAGCATGGAGCTTTGTTGGTCAACTTCCATGAACGACCAGTGCTGATTGATCGGATCATCGAAGCACAACTTCAGGATCCGATACTCTGTGTTTACAAGATTGAGGTCGATGCGGATGGGAGACAGGATTTCTCCATCCGGGATGATGGAGCACTTGTAAAGTTGGGCCGTTTGTGTGTACCTGCAGTGGCAGAGTTACGGGCTGAGATTCTTGATGAGGCCCATAGTTCGGCTTATGCTATGCATCCGGGAGGTACAAAGATGTACCGTATCCTCCGGAACCATTATTGGTGGCCAGGAATGAAGAAGGACATTGCGGAGTTCGTAAGCAAATGCTTAACCTGTCAGCAGGTTAAGGCGGAACGGCAGAGACCATATGGGGCTATGCAGCCACTTCCGATTCCCGAGTGGTAGTGGGATCACATCACCATGGACTTCGTCTTTAAGTTACCAAAGACTCAGAGTGGAGTTGACGGAGTATGGGTGATCGTGGACCGGTTAACCAAGTCCGCCCATTTTCTGCCAGTTCAGGAGACTTATAAACCTAACCGACTGGCTCAATTGTTTGTAAAGGAAATCATACGATTGCATGGTATGCCGGAATCGATCGTGTCCGATCGTGATCTGCATTTCACTTCTAGGTTCTGGCGGAGTTTGCAAGCTACATTGGGAACAACCCTACTGTAACGACCCGTCCCGAATTCCGGGATTAGATTAGTCACTAATCTTGATTAGTGAGGTTGATCGGTGGTTAGTAGGGCGGAATTGGACAAAATGTGCAAAATGACCGTTTTACCCCTAGTCGTGGGCAAAATGTTGACTTTTGATCGGGCGGTCAAACGGAATTTGACCAATGACCGTGACGTAGTTCAGGACGTCACGAGTTCATAGACAGGTGGCACGTTCGATTCCGACATTCGAGGAGAAAGTTATGATGTTCGGAAATTGAGGGGCATTTTGGTAATTTTGGTTAATTGGGGTCAAATGTTGACTTTTGACCGGGAGGTCCGATGCACGAGGGCCAAGGACCGTTACGTAGGTCACATCGATACGAATTCAATGACAGGCGGCATGCCGAAATTGGAGATTCGACGACAAAGTTGTGGTCACGGGAGCGAAATCGATTAACCGAACGAACCGGGATTTCGATTAAAATATTATTAAATAGTCAATAGTGATCAGAGTTTGTGAAAACTTGGATGAGTGAAAAGTGTCTCCCATCCCTTGTTTTGAGGCCCTAAATTGTGGAACATGTTTCCCATTAATCCTTTTTTTTAATCATTCCTCATCATCCAATATCATCATGCATTCTTCCTCATCCGTCATCTTCATTTCTTCATTTATTTTCTTCAAAACCATATACCTCAATCCTACACAAACACCTCTCAATCATCATCCATTGCTTATGACCCGTGAACGAAAGTTGGAGAGGATGTTGAGACGAACCCAACGGTGGCCATGGTAGGGACCGTTGTGCACGGTGGCCGGAATTTTGGAAGGTAAAACCGTAGGATTCAAATTTTGGGTTTTTGCTTTTGATGGTGTTGATCGATTCTAAGCTTAAGATGACGTTCTTTGAGTTCTCACGAGCTTGTAGGTGCATTTTGGGACGGATTTGAACGTTGGAGGTGGCCAGACTGATGTTTGGAAATCTGGCCGAAACTTTGATTGGCCATAACTTAAAATCCAGGTACTTTCTGAATTTTCTGGGAAGATATTTGGAATCCTTGGCTCGAGTAGATAGATTTACATAGGTAGAACGTCCAATTCGGTGTAGAAACGAGTGAGATATCGAAGTTTGAAGTTTGGAGCATCAATGGAGTTTTCCCGCAAGAAATTCCGGCGAGTTGACTCGGTCGCCGGCGAGTTGACTCGTTGGCCGGCGAGTTGACTCTGACCCGTTGACTTACTGTTCATGATGACGTCAGCGTTGACTTTTTGGTCAACATTTGACTAGAAATTTGACTCGCGCGTGGGGGCGCGTGTGAGCGTATTTTTAGGTGGGACCAGGACTATTTTAAGGGTTTCGACGATTCGGATCCAATGGCGGTGGTTTCGGGTCGATCAGAGATCGATAAGTTTGTCAAATCTAGGTTTTTCACCTCGAGAAACGTGTACAGGACACGTTGACTTTTCCGGGAAATTTTAGGGTTCTTAATATGGATTTGTATAGGTTAGTAGTAACCTTTGGGTATGATTTGGACAGGTCAGGATGACCCGGAGAGGTCGGATTAGCCCGAGAAGGCTTATGGCACGCGTATCGAGGCGGCATCGTTGGACGGTCTGTGAGTGGACTTTGGTTTTATAAATTCTATGCATGCTTAAATGTTTTATATGGATTATGATTGTGATTGTATGATGTTGATTTGATTGTTGGAAAATTGTACGGTTTCACGTATTTCGAGGCGATTTACGTGTCTGCACGTAAATCGAGGTTTTTCCAGTTTTGCACGGATTTTCCTTGTTTATGGTCTTGGATATAATATGATGAAATGGTTTTGAAATTGGAAAGATGAACTCGGGCTTGAGGCCCAATTATTTTGGAAACCTCGGACTTGGAGTCCATTTGGGTTAATGAAATCGGGCCGGGAGCCCAGTTGTTTATGAAATCGGGCTGAGACCCATTTGAGTGATATTATCGGGCCAGGGGCCCAGTTGTTTATGAAATCGGTCTGAGACCCATTTGAGTGATATTATCGGGCCAGGGGCCCAGTTGGTTTATATAGTCGGGCCGTGGGCCCAGTGGTTTACAAATCGGGTCGTGGGCCCAGTGGTTCATAAAATCGGGCATGAGGCCCAGTTGGATTATAATGGTAATTTCGGGTCAGGGACCCTATGTTTAATAATTGTGATTTCGGGTTAGGGACCCTAAATGGAATTATGTTGTTTTATGGAAATTTCGGGCACGGCCCATTGTAATGTTGTGATAAAAGGAATAAATAAAACTGTTTTCCATATACCATCTTGATACAAGGATATATGATGGTCTCCTCCAGGTGTCTGGGACACTGGGGAAGTCACGGTGCATTGCCTGCGAGGGGTCATTATACGGAGCAGCCGGACCGTATGATGACTCAGAAGCAGGATTGCTATGATTGACGTCAGGGACGTCAGACATCGGGGATGTCAGATATATGGACCCAGTGAGACCCCGGGCAGCACGCGTTGCTTAATACCGTGAGATATGACGTCAGGGACGTCAAGGTCTGGGACGCTAAGCATCAGGGATGCTGGTGATGGGAATGGTAAATATGGATTAATGAATCTATAAAATGGCTTATCGGTTGGATATGTCTTATATGGTAAAAATGGATTATTGGTTATGAAATGGTATGTTGGGTCGGGGACCCTAAATGGTTTTGGATTTATGGATTTATATTTATGGCTTTGGACGGTGGCCCACATGGTTTTAATATGTCTGGTGGTGGTATTCCACAGTTTTGGGCTGAGTTCCCACACTTGGTTTTAAGTTAACGGTTTTTGGGCTAGGCCCTAATGGCTCGGTTGAGCAAACGTTTTGGTTACTGGTTTTCGTGGCATGCATACGTTTTTATTGGAGGGCATAAATGTCTTATAAATGTATTTGATGAACTTATTGATTTTTGTCCACTTAGGTTGATTACGGATGCGACTGCAGCAGAGGCTGGGACATTGCACTCCTCCTCCATCGATCCTTGCGCACTCTGGAAGCCCCGTTGGGCAGTGACTCTTGGTTATCCCTTGTCTGACACCCCTTGTTGGACGGGAGCAGGGCACATTCCGTGGTAATCCCAGGGGGATTGGGATGGGTCCTGTCAACTTGGTATCAGAGCAGGGTTGCTCTTTTTGTGCGCGCAGGTCGAGGGTGTGATGTCTCTTTGGACTGCAGTTCATTATCAACCTGGTAGATAGTTTTTGGTTTTTAATCGCGGATAGAGTATGTTTGGCCCGATACGTTGTGCATTAACGTGATTTGACCCAAGTGGGGTTGATTGTGATGAACTGGTAATGTGGGACCGTCAGTTCGGTCATGTAATATTAGATTTTGGTGCTGCTAGGTGCAGCTAGGTTCGGGGAACCTCATTTGAGTAATGGTCTAAAATGTGAACCTTTTTGGTGATCGCTAGTGTGAGGGATGTTGGTTCATCGGAGTTGGCCGATGACCTTAGTGGTGGAACCCACATTGACGTCTATACGATGTCAAGACCGCGGGGTCGGTCAGGTTGTGGCTTTTATATTACGGAGAGGTGTTGGGTTCGGTGGAACCATAAGGCGAAATTGTGGAACCCTAGTATATGGAAAAAAAAAAAGTAAACCTTAATTGTGACTAGTGGATGAGAACTTGTGCTGCGACGAGCGGCTGAGGTCATGGATGACCATGTGGATGACTCTAGTGAGTCTAGTCAGAACTATGGGATTCGATCTACGGATACGGTTCTGAGATAAATTATGGAATCCCGTGTTAGACCGGGTATTAGTGTGATGTGTGGATATGGATCTCGATAGCAATGACCGCTGGTCGGTAGTCATGTGGAGATGACTGGCTATCGAGGGTAATTAGTGTGGTTACAATACTTGGGAATCAGGGGACGTTTAGGGAACGCTCATTATCCTGATGTGAACGGTTGGAAATGTGGTACCCATAGTTGTGAGGTACGGGATCGTCGTTCGGTATGAGCGGAGATCCAGAGTTGTCATATTTGCACAGGGTGTGCAAGTATGAATGTTTGTATGTTGGTACATTTGTGCCGGTACTAGTATGGATGCATCTGTGCTGATACTGTTGTTGCTAGTGTGTTGGTGCTGGCACTAGTGCTGGTGCTAGTGTCGGTAATGGTGATGACGACGAGCCACGAGTTGGGGTGTGACTCCGTCATGATGGACATAGGTTCTGTCTTTGAGATTTGGTAGTGGTTGAGTGATGGACTGGATGGGATCCAGCAGAGATTGTAATGTGTTGGGATCAGTCCCGACAGTGGTAAACTGACAAGTGAAGAGTGGATTAAAAAGGTATAATTGAAACTTGAGGAATCTTGGGATTACGTCCCCTACGTCATGATATTTAGTGGATTTGGGGAGTTGTTGGCAACTCCGAGGTTGGTGTGATTTTATGTTTTTAAATATCCCCAAAAAGTACATGGAAATTATTAGAACTGGAAAAGACGAGGAAAACCATTAGTGGTATAGATGTGGGATTTTGTAATTGAGAACTTGGAAAACCGAGTGTTGAACCTGTAAAGGTTGGGATGTGCGAACGAAACAATAACAGATTGATTGCGAACACGTGGTTGTCCAAGTGAGTTGAGGAGGTAGGAAGTCTAGTGGTTAGACTTGACATCTCGTTGGGAGCATGTCTGTTTCCAACATGGTTGGAACCTTAGATTCGAGGAGAGTTATGATTGGCGAACGAGAGTGGTGCTCGTTTTTGGTGATAGGTATTCCGTAGTCATTGAGATTGACTTATTGTTTTCTGCCATGGCAGACATTGACTGTAGTTACCAGTACGTTGAGCGTGTATTGGTGGGTGGACCCATGTGTGTTTTCGGGTCATCAGGAGGAGTTGCGTATTTCGAAGTTAGATAAACGAGATTTCTCATTTTCTGCTTGGTGGCAGACGATGTTGTCTCACATGGCGTGGTGAGTACAGTGAGTTTTATTGCATCCACGTAGGATGGGTATTGGAGTCATTGTTTTGGATCATCCTTGGTTTTTCCTAGGTGGAATGACAAGGATCAATACAAGGTAATCCGTGAGAATCCGCAGTCTCAACGTGTCTCGTCGTTGACTGATCTGTCTAGTTGTGGGAGTTAGTTGTCGATCGTTGTGACAGTCTGCAAATTAGATGAGGGTGAAAGGCCTTATGGTTTGGAGTCTAATAGTTAACTGAGTGGATCCTAGGTGGATCGGGATTGCGTTGTTGAGGATTTTGGGCATTGTGACGATCTAGGATCGTGACGTTATAGTCAGGGACACAGTGTCTATCTGGGTCGTGATCTTGATGATCCAGATAGGGGGAGAGTTATCACTCTTACCTTGGGCTGTGAGTCATAAATGACGAGATTGAACTTCTTTCCGAAGTGGGGCCCGTATGGTATTTTACTCGAGTGAGTAGGTTTCTGACTGGTCGGATTTTGTCAACCTTAGACGTGTGGAGGTTGGATTGGCTTCCCTATGAAGTCAAATGGAGGTATTGAACAGGTAACCGATAGGTTCGGTTTTGGGTGTGTCTTGGTAAAGGTGAACGAGATTTCGGGATTTGGAATCCAATTTCTGGGTGACGATTCAGGATTCGATTTTGGAACTTGAAAGTATATTTCTGGATTTGGGTACGGAATGATTATTCCAAATGCTAGCTTACGGAATAATGATTTCGGATTCGAATTTGGACATGGATTAAAAATGTGATGTCTGGGCTTGGATCCGGAATTTCTTATGAAATTGCGGATTCGGATTCGGAATTGGAACTAGATGATGGGTGGAGTTTCGATTTGTATCATGCTGGTTTGGGCAAATGGACTCCACTATTGGAACGTGCTTGGCTATGACCTAGGTGGTTGTAGTCTGGTCAATAGATAGATGTGTGTACTTCGTACTTGGTTCGAGGTACGATACCTTGCAGACTTGTAGGGTCTGGTAATGGTAAACGAGTTATACCCGAGGTGCGTCGGTAAGCGTGTTGGTAGTCGGATTGGTTCCGATACCATTGGATTAGTCGAGGACTGGACATTACTATGCAATGGGTCATGATATTTCCGATGAGTCTAATTACACACAGGTCGAGTGAAATATTGGTAAGTGTACGTTTTGAGTCAAGTAAGATGGTGGCTTGTGTAGCCACGAGTGAGTCTAGTGTCAGTTTTCGACTGACAACAGTTGTGTGGTGACAGTTTGTCGGGATGTGTCAACATAGATTGATGAGTGAGAAAGGAACCGTCAAGTTGTTGCGTCAACGGAATGGTAGATTGGACAAGTGGTTTCAATTCGAAATAGGTAGTTTCAGTCGTTCGACGGGGTTGAATGTAGTTGATACGACGTAAGTGCTAGTGGTACGTTGAGTGCAGACAAGTTTTGTCTGATTAGTTGGTGTACGGGTGTACACGTGTTGCTAGGTCGATTCTACTTCCCACGGGGTGTTTGTGGAATCAGGACAATTAGAAGATCGAGAACGAAACTAATTAAGGAGGGAAGAACGTTTGAGTTTAGATCAGTTGGAAATTCGAGGACGAAATTAATTAAGGAGGGAAGGTTGTAACGACCCGTCCCGAATTCCGGGATTAGATTAGTCACTAATCTTGATTATTGAGGTTGATCGGTGGTTAGTAGGGCGGAATCGGACAAAATGTGCAAAATGACCGTTTTGCCCCTAGTCGTGGGCAAAATGTTGACTTTTGACCGGGCGGTCAAACGGACTTTGACCGATGACCGTGACGTAGTTCAGGACCCATCCTAATCCCTCCGAGATTAACGCGGGGTGACCCTGCTCCAGTCTGACACGAAGTGTCAGACAAGGGATATTTCCGACCTTTGCCCTCCCGGGCTATCAGAGTACGCCAGGATCCGGAGGAGGTATGTGATATCTCGGTCTCTGCTATAGCCTACATCCGATGTCAACCTGAAGGGCAGTCAAAACATTAAAAGCTGTGAGTGGACAAAACAAGATTTTATAAACACATTTTAACTGAAGACATTGGTACCCTTCACTAAAAGCATGCATGCATTCGAAAACCATTTAACCAAATGGACCACATGTGGCAACTAAGCCCAAATAAAAATCAACGAAGATCGAAAGGACCACAATGAAATCGACCATACGGGCCACTGTCCAAATCCATAAGAAACCATACGGGACTCATCCCAAAACCTGTGTAACCACACATCACATCTCATATATCATATCATATATCATATATACATATAAGTCACACAACCAATCCTGTCACGATATCCAAAGCTACGCGCGTGCTACCCGGGTCTCAATCCGAGTCTTCTCAAAGACAAGGTCAATGTCCACATACCATTTACCCTACCCGAGGTTATAGTAACCAGGCTTCTTGAGAGTAAGGAACCCAACGGGGGCAACTCCCACTGAGTTGGTGCTTCGTGACTACTCCGGGGTCCACCCAGGCCAACGACCCTCCCCGGAGGAGATAATAGAACTAGTAAAGGAATGTATATGAACATATATATACATAACATAAACATTCATGCCCGATTCCCTTGAACCGTCATGATCCATAACATCCATTAACTAGGGCTCATGCTAGTTCCCATAAACCGTCATGTACCATAATAACATAACCAGGGTTCATGAAACTGTCATGTACCATAATGACCAACAAGGGTTCATGCCAGTTCCCATAAACCGTCATGAACCGCGATACCATAACAAGGGTTCATTCTGGTTCCCATAAACCGTCATGAACCTGGAAATGCATTTAAGGATCCCTGACAAGAAATCAAAATCGTAAAGTAACTAGGGTCTTGTGCCCGAACATAGGACATCAGCTGGGCACCGTGCCCGATATCTGAGGACATATGCCCAAGACAAAACCAAATGGGTCTCATACCCGAGTTTATCCTTTTAGAAATCCAAAACTAGTTCATTAAAACCAAAAAGGAAAGACAGACCCGTATAAGAACTGTATAAGGCCGAAACCTCGAAATACGTGCTTATACGTAACCAAATACAAATGCACCCATGGCATCATCAAACATGTAATAAAACATATAATAAACATTGATGCATGCACCAATTTAGAAAACAAGGTCCACTCACAGACCGTCCGAGCTGCCTCCTCAATTTGCGTGCCATAGGCTCTCCCGAGCCAATCACTGTCACCGGGACTCCCAAACCTGTCCAAATTTTAATCGAAGGATACTAACTACTTAATTAACCTCCTACCAAAGCCCCGTAATTTTACCGAACTTTTAATTATTTTTAAGCCGATCCTAAACCTTCGGACAGCCCGAAACATATCGAGACGATGTCCGATTGACGCGAGACCAGTCCCAAAATCTTCGTTACATCGAATAGAAGATTTTATATGTTTAACACTTCCCTAAATTATGGCCCACGTGCCCTCACGCGCCCCTAAAAGGCTCAGATCACTGTTCATCGTCCCTAACCTTGGACTGAACCAGTTTTTACTTTTCACGGCACTGTTCACCCGTCTTCAACCTCGGTTTTCTCTGGTTTTAGGACCGATTTTAGGTCCATTTCATCTCCTTTTAATCCTAATATGTTCCTAATCATATTTCCTATCATTTAGACATTAAAACCCGAGTACAAACAACCCAAAACCGTACTTTTCCGATCGGCCATGGTGGCCGGATTTTTCCCCACCGTTCACGGCCCCTCCAGGCCATCCTAAGCCCTAAAACTAATCCTAAACTTCTCCCTAGGTCCCCAGAAATATTTCCCAATCCTTAGAATCGAATTAAAAGCAATAAAACCGATTTTTGGATTTTGAATACTTACCCAAGGTTTTCGGGTTTCCCCCGCCATGTCCTCCGTCGTCTGCAACCGTCCAGCCCCTCATTCCTTCCTCTCATTCCCTCACGTTCACACACAAGCGTGGAGGAGGATGAGCTAGGGTGATGGTGGTGGTGTTTGTGTGTTTGAAGAAAATGAAGAAATGAAGAAAATGGTGGTAATGGATGGTTTCGGGTTAGGAGGATGAAGAAGGAAGAAATGAAATGTGATGAAGAAGATAATGAAATCTGATGAGAGAGGATTAAATGGATGGTTAGGATTTGAGAGATTAAATTAGATGAATGGCTAGGATTTAATGTTAGAAAGTTTAATTATAAAATAATTAATATAATAGTATTTAATTATGTAGATCCAGAATTTAGGGGTTTGGACCAATAGGATGAGTGACACTTGTCACTCATCCATGGGACCCACTCAAAATATCTGGCCCAATCAGAAACGGCCACCTCATCATCGCCTCGAAGTACGTGCTTAGTGAAATCGAACTTTCGTGACCTATAACTCTCTCGTTCGAAGTCCGATTTCAGCGTGCCGCCAGTCTATGGATTCGTATCCACCCGTAATGGTCCTCGGCCCTCGGTCATCGGACCTCTCGGTCAAAAAGTCAACATTTGACCCCATTTAACTAAAATTACCAAATTGCCCCTAAACTTCCGAACATCATAACTTCTTCCTCGAACGTCTGAATTGAACGTGCCACCTGTCTATGAACTCATGATGTCACGAACTACATCATGGTCATCGGTCAAAGTCCATTTGACCGCCAGAATGAAAAGTCAACGTTTTACCCACGGTTAGGGGAAAAACGGTCATTTTGCATCGTTCGTCCGATTTCGCCTAACTAATCACCGATTAACCTCACTAATCGTGATTAGTCACTAATCTAATCTAGGAATTTGGGACGGGTCATTACAACGTTCCCTCCTTAATTAATTTCGTCCTCGAAATTCCAACCGACCTAATTCCAATCCCTCCTTAATTAGTTTCGCTCTCGAAACTCCAACTATCCTGTTTCCACATCCACCCCGTGGAAAGTAGAATCGACCTCAAAACACGTGTACACTCGTGCACCAACTAACAAAAACAATACTTACCCATCTGCAACCAGACGTGCCATTAACACTCACGTCGTATCTACTTCATTCGACCACGTCGAATGACAGTAGTCATACGTTCCGAATTGACACCACTTGTCAAATCTACTATTTCGTTGACACAACCACTCGAAGGTTTCTTTCCACAATCACCAAAATATCCTGATATCTACTCCCACCAGGAGTCATCAGACCTCACTAACCGATTCACGTTGACACCTCCGACAAACTGTCACCACTTGACAGTCGTCAATCCAAAACTGTCACTATACTCACTCGTGGTTACAAATACCACCAACTGACTCAACCATGAGTAAACACTTACCAACAACTAACTCGACCGGTGTGTAACTAGACCCATCAGAAATACCATGACACAATGCATTGTAACCAATGTCCAGTTCACGACCTCAACTAATCCAATGGTATCGGAACCAATCCAACTACCAACACGCTCACCAACGTACCACTGGTATATCCTATATACCGTCACCAGGCACAACAAGTCTGCCCAGTATCGTACCTCGAACAACGCACAAGGTACGTGCATCCATTACCAACCAGACTACAGCAAAAACCTAAGTCGTAGCCAATCATGTTTCAATTATGGAGTTCATTTGTCCAATCCAGCATCAGACAAATCGAAACTCCAACCCATCATCTATTTCCAAATCCGAATTCACAATTTCGTAAGAAATCCAGAATCCAAACCCAGAAATCATATCCATAACCATGTCCAAATCCGAATCCGAAATCATCATTCCGAAAGCTAGCATTTGGAATAACCATTCCGAACCCAAATCCATAAAAGGAAATCCACTGTTAAGCTCTAGAATCAAATCCAGAATCGTCACCCAGAATCTGATTCCAAAACCCAAATCCAGAAATCCTCTTTCAAGTTCCAAAATCAAATCCTGAATCGTCATCCAGCAATCTGATTCCAAAGCTTGAAATATCGTTCTCGTCTACAGAGACGCACCAATCACGAACCTATCAGTTACCTGCTCAACCGATTACCACAATACAATCGATTGACTTCATGGAGAAGCTAATCACCATATCAACACACCTCGAAGGCTGACCCTATCCGACCACGTCGGAAAACTACTCAACTGAGTAATATACCATACGGGATTTACCTCGGAAAGAAGTTCAGTCCCATCATCCTCAACGCAAACATCCGAGTAAGAGTGACAAACTCTCCACCTATCTGGATCATCAAGATCACGATCCATATCCATGACGATACCCAAAGTCCTAAACCAATTCCCACATCTTAACAGATTAGTCAACGACGAGACACGCCGAGACTGTGGGTTCTCACTGATTACCTCATATCAATCCTTGGGATTCCTCCTAGAAAATCAAGGATGATACCAGACTATGACATCAAAACTCAACCTATGTGAATGCAAACAAAACTCGTTGCACTCACCACGCCACATAATCAACATCATCTACCACCAAGCAGAAAATGAGAAATCTCAGTCACTTAACTTCGATATGCTCAATCCACCTGATGACCCAAGACAAATCACGGGTCCACCAACCAATACACGATCTGTGTACTAGTGGCAACTAACAACATCTACATCATCAACATCATCTACCATGGTAGGACCTAAGAAGTCACCTAAAACGACTTCGAAATACCCACTACTAATGCGAAAAACTCGCATTACTCGTGTCACCTCAATCGCAACCTTTCGCGATTCCGAAGTTCCAACAAGATTAGAAACCACATACCCGGACATCAACCACGTGTCCATCACCAATTTAACTCTATCCGTGATCCACTACCGAACCACAGATACCGAACACATGCCCATCACGTCGGATGTGACTCAACGTCATCACAATCACCAGCACCAGCACCAGCTGTCAGGACCCACCCCGGTTTCACCCCGAAACCCGAGGTAAATCCCGCTCCCGTCTGACTCCCCGACGCAAAACTCAAACTCACTCTAACCCAGTCAAACGCAGGAGTAATTACAAAATATCCCAACCTTATCGTTTACAGAGCATAGCACTAAATTACAAAGAAAATAAAAACCGATAAAGTACACGCACACAGAAGCCTTAACTCTCCTAGGATCCCTCACGTCACTTCTATGCCTTGGACACTGCCTCGACGTCAAGACCCCGCGCTAGCTCCACAACCTGGAGGGCAATTAAAACAGAAAATGTGAGTGGACCAGAAAGTACAAAAGTTCAAAAACCATTTTATAAGAAAACCGAGTCAAACCCTCCGTTTTGAAACCACATGCATAACCAACAGTTATAAACACATTTATAAAAGAATCATTCTTAAACATCATAAGAAACAGAAACACTATAAAATATCATAAGAAACCACAACATGAGTATCAGAAAACTGTATCATAAACCATGAACATTAAATCATCATTTTCCCGATCAAACCTGCTGGATCTATCCGAGTCTTTAAACTCCCGAGTCTTTAAACTCAATCCAGGCCTTAATCATATCCGAGTCTTTAAACTCCCGAGTCTTTAAACTCAAGGCCTACGGGGGAAAATCAATATATATCCGAGTCTTTAAACTCCCGAGTCTTTAAACTCAATCCGGGTCTTTAAACCCAATCCGGCCGGTCCCCCGTCACATATATCCGGGTCTTTAAACCCAATAATCAGATCCAGCAAATCCAATCCCAAAACCATTTGAAAACCCTTTACCAATCCACATCCAAACCCGAATCCGAAATCACTGGTCCGATGCCCTTTCCGGCATTCAGAACCGTCATTCCGAACCCAAATCCGGAAATTCACTTTCCAACTTTAAAACCAACTTCCATTTCCAAAATCCGTTTCTAAAACCACAAACCTTGATCATTAAAATCATGTTCCAAAACCCACTTATAACCATTAGAAATCACTTATCAATTGAAATCCCAAAACCATAGCATATATTCCAGAAACCAACCATTCCTCGTAAAACGTGCTAGAAACCAATTTCCTCGAAAAACCAACCAAACATATTCGATAAACATAAAATCATGATTAAAACCATAAGACAATTATAGAAAACAGTTATGCATGCTCGAGTTTAGAGAAGAGGTCCACTCACAGTACTGAGCCCTACTCGCGTCCCGAACGTCCAGCCCGTTCCTCGGCTTCCTCGGGAAATCCCGATCCTGTCAAACACCGTCAAATTACGTCACTAATACATCTACCAACACTCTCCTAAATTTCCTCAAAAATCCCCGAACCGAAGACCTAGAACCCCGGGACCCTAAACCTTCACCCTCGCGGAACTAAACTCAAACGACTTCCGATTAACCCGAAACCAATTCCAATAAACTCAACACAACTCCTAGACCAAAAGTCAAGTTGACTGTTTCTCCCAGAACCGCCGCACGCGCCTCCACGCGCCACTCAAAGTGGCTGCGCGTGGCCCCACGCGCCAGCTACAGTACCATCTTCAACCCGTGCTGAACCGGCCGTCGCAGGCTGAACCGGCGAGACTTGATCTCCGCCGTCCGGCCGCCAATTCGATCCCTTCTTTCACCTGTAGCTTTGTCCTAACCTGCCCTATCTCTTCCCGTACCCCGTTCACCTCGACACGGCCTCTACACCGTCGTCTGAAACTCGAAATCAAACGGCCTACATCCCCTGTTTCACGACTCCTCAACTCCGGTCACCTCCTGTCACGGTGGTGACACCAGACTCTCCCCTGGACTTCTCTAAGCCTAACCCGGCTAACCAGAACCGTCGACTCACTCCCCAGCTGCACAACTTGCCGTTCGATCCTCACGGCTAAAACAGAGCACACAAGTGCACTCCGTCGTGCCGGCCGCCACTGTGCACCACCCATCACGGCAGCACACTCAAACGATTCCTAGGACCCTCAGGAGTCTCACCCTAACCTCCAACTCCCTCGACTCTAGCCCTAGACTCACGACTTTCACATTGAATTTTCACGGCAAAACAGGGCAAAGAAACCTTACCCTTCGATTGCAGCTCCGCCGTGCGCTCTGCCACCAACCACGGTGGTCGTTGAACTCCTTGCAGTCTCCTCAGCCTCCCCTGGCCTTGGTTTGCCTCGCCTCACGGCGTAGCCACCACCTCAACCTCACAGCTCCCTGTTTCTCCCCAAAATTCCTCCACACCTCCGCCGTGCCGCCGTGCACGATTGCACCTCAAATTCACGGCCACCAGCTCCGCCTTGCCTCACTAACACACTCACAACTCCCTATTTACTCACCCTTGCACCCAGATCGATCAACTGATCCCAAACTCTCACCCTCTGTTCTCTGTGTTTGTCGAAGAACAACACACACACACGGGTTCACCCAAATAGCTAGGACCGTGAACACACAGGATTCCACCAGAATCCTCTAGTCCTTCAACACGTGTCACCATCCCTTCAAACTTTATCCCATCTGTTTAAACCCCAGCCGTCCATTCTTTTCCTCTGTGCACAAATCCCAATGTGCCACAATGACCAAAATACCCTTTTTTTTAACACATTTTTACGGTTCTACCGAAACTTCCTAGACCCGTAACTCTCACCTCGTAAGTCCGATGAACACGTGCCGCCTGTCATCGAACTCAGGACGACAAGAACTACCTAACCATCCTAGGTCAACCTACCAAAACTCGATTATACGAAAAGTCAACTATTCCCCCTACTTTACCCAAATTACGGTTAAGCCCTCGACCTTCCGAACGGCACAACTTCCTCCTCGGATGTCGGAATCGGGCGTGCCACCAGCCTAAGGATTCGTGACAATCTCAACTACGTTCCGGTCACTGGTCAATCCCCAATTGACCACCCAAAATAAAAGTCAACCTTTTTGCCCAAAGCAGGGGGCAAAATCGTCATGCTAGGTTCCCGGACCCCTCGGGACCACCTAACCCCTGATTAACCTTACTAATCACACCTTAATCACTCTACTAATCCCAATTCTCGGGACGGGTTGTTACACCAGCGCTAGTACCCGTATCATCACCTGTTAGCATCAGCACAAAGTGTGCGAATCAGACAACTCTAGATCTACCCTCATACCGAACGACGATTCCGTACCTCTTCTAGAATTGGAGAAACTCTGCCTCCCTTGTACCCGAAAACTCTGGGTACAATCACCCTGACAACTCATACGAGAAAAGGAAACGTCCCCTGAACGTCCCCGATTCCCGACAACCGTAACTACAACCACTCTGTATCCCACTCAGGGATTCCATCGACAAGTACCAACCCTGATAACTTGTCCAACCAATCACTAATCAGTCGTAACTCGACTCAACCAATGTCATCTACCAGGTCATCCATGACCTTAGTTGTACCAATAATCCATCACAACTACGGTAGCACGACCTCCAACTAGGTCTAACCGATAAGTTAAACATCGACTGCAGAGTGAAGTCCCAACAAAAGCTGACATGACTAGACCGACTAACGAATCCAAATCCAAATAGTCGTCCAAGTCAAACCACTCGTCAACTCACATTTCCGAACCATACACCCAAGGTAGGGTTCCACGATCACACCTAGGGTCACTCTAAACCCAACTGCAAGCTACCAACTGCAGTATAATCCACAATCTGACCGACCCCGCGGTCTTGATATCGCAAGGACGTCAATCTAATCCTACCGTTAAATCCACTAGGATTCCACGATTCCGACCGCTAACTGCCAACCGCAGTAAATCCATTTAACTCACCAATATCCGATCATCGAATGGTCACAATTTCCAACCAGTCGTCGGAACCGAGCCTACGACATCATGAAAGACGATCCCAACTAACCGTCTCACGATCGCAATCTAAAGTACGAATACGTTCATCCTTCCGTAGGGTCCCACACTATCAACCCTGACAGAACTATGGCAACCCCGGCATCCAGTGCCGAACCAAAACGATCCAATCCTACTAACTATCGTATCGACATCCCAACAATCAGATTGATAATGAACTGTAGCCCATTGAGATATCACATCCTCGACCTGCGTACGGAGTATCGGGCAAAATACGCTCTGGAATTCAGAGTAACATGAGCAACCCTGCTCTGATACCACGCTGACAGGACCCGACCCTCCTCTGTCAGATCCCGACTCATCTAGCACGATATTGTCCGCTTTGGGCCTCCTTGCCCTTGCCCTCACAGTTTTTTTTTCGGGAACTCACGGTGCAACTTCTTAGGGGGTCACCCATCATGGAATTGCACCAGCCTCAACTCGCTTAACTTTGGGGTTCCAATCCCCCCCAAAGCCACTGAGCTCCCAAAAGGCCTCATGCTAAATAGGTGTGTGCCTACACCTTTAAGGCACACCACCATTCCCTTCCCAGACCATTCCCCCCTCGCAGGAATGTGGATTGTTCACCGTTCCCTCCAAGACACAGGTCTTACAGGTCGGGTGAGGAAGACGACTGTGCAGGCACTATAGCAGGCGCGTGAGTTTCACACGCAGCTGCTTGCGGCGGTGCGTGAGGGCGCGTGGGCCCGATTCTCAAGTTGAGTTCAACACGACTTTTTTCCTACACAATGTAACGAACATTTTAGCGTTGATTTCGAATTAATCGGACACCGTTTCGATGTTGTTTTGAGGGTCTGAAAGTTTATGTAACGTTTTTAACTAACGTTTAATTCCCGAAAAATTATGGGAAATTAGTATATTGTTATTTGGGTCCTTAGTAACACTAAAGAATGATTTCGGACAGGATTTGAGATTTCTGGAAAATGTCGGAAATTACAGAAACGCGTGCAGCGCGAAAACGGGCGTTTTGGACGGTGTGTGAGTGGACTTTGCTTTCAAAAATTTAATGCATGCATAAATGTTTCTATGATTGCTATGATTATGATTGTGACTTGTGGTGATTTCGATTTCCGTATTTATATGTATTTTAATATGCAATACGAAACTGCACGTATTTCGAGACTATGGTTCCTCTTATGTTTTGATGATGGTGTGATGAACGATTTTACATGATTTGTGCGTATGATGTTTTAAGGATGTTTTGATTATGATTGTGAGTATGACCTACGGTTTTGACACGTATTTCGAGATTATTACGATTTTGCGCGTTTTACGAGATTTCGAGTATATTGTGTTTTGATCATGGTTTTGATGCCTTGACTTTGGAATTTGAAATGTGATTTGATTTGACTTTGGGATTTGAAATTATTTCAAAGATTTAAAATGAATTTTGGAAAAGGTGATTTCGGGCTTGATGCCCAGGGCATAAAAGTAATTTTGATGAATGAGATTCGGATTTCGAAAACGTGAAAGTGGATTTTCGGGTTTGGGTTCGGGATGATGTTTCCGGATGCTAGCTTACGGAATCATTATTGCGAACTCGAATTCGGGAATGGATGACGGATATGATTGGGGATTTGAATGTGAAATTCGGACATAAGTCCTATTATGACAAAATGTGATTTCGGTTTAGTTTTGGAATTTGGATCACGATGGATCCTGGATTGTTGTGATTTACAAATGGTTTTGGGTTCAAAGACCCGATATTATTGTTGGATTATGTTTTGGGTTTAAAGATCCGGTGCTAAGGCTGGATCATGTTTTGAGTTTAAAGACTCGGTTAATTGATGACGGGGGAGGGCCCTTGATGAGTTTAAAGACTCGGTTACTATTTTGATTTTAAAGACTTGATATGATACCCCCGAGGCCTATTGATTATGTTCTGAGTTTAAAGACTCGTTGATATCCCGGGAAGGCCTGATTATGCGCATGGTTTTGAGTTTAAAGACTCGGGCGCACTTGAGATCCAGCAGATTGATTGACTTCTGAAGTATTGTTGATTTCTGATCTTTTTGGATGTGTTGGGCAATGGCCCGGTTTATATGGTTTGATGGATTTGGATTATGTTGTGTACTTGGATTTGATTCATGGTTTTGGGCTGAGGCCCTGTGTTTACGATTGCGGGCTAAGACCCGAAGGTTAAGAAAAGGAAAATGATTTGATTTTCGTACACGGTTTTCTTGTTTTGGAAATGAAACGGATTGCGAAATGATTTTTCGAATGCATGCATTGGTTTTACCTGGAGGGTAGAAATGTCTTTATGTAACTGTTTTATAAACTAATGTATTTTTTGTCCACTCACACCTTTTGTGTTTTTATGGACCCTCCAGGTCGTGCCGCGTTGATCGAGGCTGATCGAGAGGCGAAGGCTTGAGTGAGTACGTGTGTGGCTATCCCTGGTTTGGCAAGCACTAAGGGTAATTTTGGAAATTTTAGTCGACTTGCGAAACGGGAGCAGGACCGGGCACGGTTATCAATGTCCCTTTGGGGGCGGTCCTGTCAAGTTTTCCATCCCCAAATTTACCATCAAAAGTAATCACCCAAGTCTCATTATTGCGATCCAATCCAATCGCAGTCAACAATTAGCCACCATACAATCCTTTAAGGTGACAACCATCCAAGACAATAAAAGGCCGACAACACTATTTAAAACCTTTCTTGCACGCCTCCTAACAGATGTAGAACCTCTTGAATAGTTGTTCTCCTCTTGCAAAATCACATTCCAAGGACGTGGTTGTACCAAGATTTGTAGGCTTCAACTCATGGCGGTAATCCCATAACATTCCATAATGCCTTGTCAATCCCATCTATCAACTCAATTGCTTAGCTCTATACACCATAGTCTTGCTTAGCCCAATCATAAATTCACTAGAAGTAGCCTCCACTATTGCAGAAATGGGAATCTTTGGGTTTGCCTGAATTCTTGCAATGAATGTTCGAGAGACCCAAGAAGTTTTGGCTTGTTTATTGTGACAAACCCTTGTACATGTATGTATATGGTTATAGTATTTCACAACCAATGTATTGCCACTTGGGCTTATCTAGGCAGCATAAATTTCCCAACTACAACTTCTTGATCTACATTCATACTTGAGCTTGAATTTTTCATTTTTCTTGTACCTACATCCCTGCCTGTGTATAGGAAATAAACACATTTATCCCTTGCAACAACAAACACATTTATCCCGTGAGCTTGAATTTTTAATTTTTAATTTATTCCTTGCAACAGCAAACACATTTATCCACTACAGTAGCCAACATAATTATCGCCTACAGTAGCCAACACAATTATCCCCTACTACCCCACAAACAACTGAAAGACAACAATATATGACCTAACATTGTATCCAACAGCTACATCACATGGTCTCCAACAATAAAGCATCCACAACACAAACAAAGTATCCACAAACAAATTACGGACAAAGAAAATGGTCCTACTATGCTACAGAAAATGCAGGCCTCCATTTCCAAAAAACTAAACAATAAATACTAACACCTAAGAAATGCAAATGAATTCATCTTTTTAAACAAACAATCCTATTTTATATATAAAAAAGGGGCGGGATCTTACCATATCTGGGTGCCCTCTCTCCACACTTTCTCAAACACCAATCCTTCATTGCAGTTCAAATTTTGAGACTTTGAACACCCTTTTGACTTGGAACACTAATTCGACTTTGTCCGCAAGTGGTGGGCTTCTAACCAAATTCGTAGTTCAAATTTGGATGCTTTTCAGAGGAAAACACTGGGTTGAACAAATTGGGAGTTTGAATTTTATGACACCGTGCTTGACTGGGTGGGAACAACGACAAGCCTTTCAATTTCGGATTTAGGGCTTCATCTTGGGGCAGGAAATTCTATTTGGGAGCTGGGGATTCGTTATCGAGGGGCTAAAAATTTGATTTTTTTTGGGGGGGAGGGGGGGGGGGAATGGCTGTCGTTTTAGAGAATTATGGTTTGGGGGAAGATTTCAATTTGGATTTTAATTATTAGTTCGAAATCCCAAAAATACCCCTTTATTTTTTACCACATCAGTCATTGACTGGGCAAAATTTTTGACAAGCGCAACTTTGACAATCAGCTGGATAGAAAACGTGATGGAGATAGTTAAATGTGGGTTGACAAGACCCCTCCCCGAAGGAAATAGATAACCGTGCTCGGTCCTGCTCCCGTCTGAAAACTCAACTGAAGTTCCAAAATTACCCTTAGTACTTTCCAAACAAGGGATAACCGTACCTGTGCCCACTCATGCCTCCACCTCCCGATCGGCCTCGATCATCGCACCACGACCTGGAGGGTCAATAAAACAGAAAAGGTGCGAGAGGACAAAAATAAAGTTTTGGAAACACAGTTATCAAAACACATGCATGCATATCATAAATCATGAGAAAAACAAATCTGGGCACAAACATTTATAAATCACAATTCTCAATAAAACCACGAGACTCATTCCCATATCCAATTTCATATCCAGTCTCATATAGTCACGTTATCCCTGCAACGCATGCAAATCAATAGGCTCAAGGACTTCTCAAAATCTGTGCATCCGCCGCTGTGAACACATCACTAGCCGACAATCCGTCGCTGTGAACACATCACCAGCCGACAATCCAGATCGTCGTGAACACATCACCGACCGATCTCCATATAATCCTGCACATCTGATTTGAGTCGATCCTCCCTCGGCTGCACGACAACAGACCGTACTATGTGACCTCTCCGGGGAAAACACATCCATCCCGGAGGTGAGCGTTATCTCTAGGGTTCATTCCAGGGAAACACATTCCCAACCAGAAGTCCTAATATCCACAATCCAGGGTGCACTTCGAGGGAAACATATTCCACCCCGAAATCCCTAATATCCACAACATATCATCATCATGAAAACCAGTGAAAAACAATTGCCTTTGAAATTAAAACCATTTTCAACACATGGTCTCAGCTCAACACATTGTTTCCTCAAAATCCATAAAACCGGAGTCCCGATTATTTCATAAATCCGAAAACCATCCATATCATCAGCTAATCACATGGAAATACCAATCCAATCAAAATCACATTTCCATTGGGTCTCATGCCCAAAATATCAATTTCAGCCAAATCTTCGTAACCGCAACCTCAGTTGCCATTTTCACATAAATCCATAAAACATATGCACAAAGCATTACAAATCTATCAAATCAATCCATGACTCATAATCCGAGTCAAAACTAATCTCAAATCTTGGGCCTTCGCCCAAAAGAGCAATTTCATGGTTTTCTCGAAAACCGTGCCTAAAATAATATAAAATAATATAATATTCCCAAAATCTGGAAATCATCATATCGAAACATCAATCATGCCAAATCATTTCAAATCATATCATAAAGCATTAAAAACATATATGCATGTATTCAGGGTAGAAAACAAAAGTCCACTCACACACCGTCCATATTGCTTGCTTTCCGAGCCGCACGTTTTTCCGTAAATTCCAAAAATCACCATTCCTATAAAAAATCATTATCAAGGGTCACTAACATTTCAATATACTTCCCATAATTTTCTCCAATTTTTTCGGGATTTAAATACGTATTTTAAACATAACATAAACCTTCGGACCCTCGAAACAATATCGAAACGGTGTCCGATTTCCTCAAAACCAGTGCCAAAATGTTCATTACATTAAATGGGACAAAAGTCATGTTGAACTCACCTTGGAATTTGAGCCCACGTGCCCTTACACGCCGCCGTGAGTGGCTGCGCGTGAGTCCACGCGCCTGCTACAGTCGTCGTCCCAATCTGTCTGACTGATAAACGGGTTCGGTTGGCCCGCGTCTTGACCCGGCTGGATTCCTGCCAATTTCCATTCAAATCCTTCAATTGATTCAGCTGATCATATCCTATTAGTGTTAATTGGAAATCTGTAACAGTAATTTCAACAATAAATTTTGATTTTAATCCAAATCAAAACTCGAAATTCTCAGTAAAAGTTCATAAATTTGATTTTAATCATTCAGAGACCTTCGCAGGACCTTTATAAACATTTTCCCAATCTCAATTTCATCCCATCATATCTCAATTTCATCCCATCATACCTCAAATTGTTGATCAATTTGAAAATTCGAAGGGTTTGGGTCTCGGGTTCTTGGGTTTTGTTCACAATTCCCCTTCCCACTTCTTCTTCGATTTGCTCTGTTCTTCCACTAAATTTCTCTCTTTCTTTATTCCTCTCACAGCTCGTTTGTTTGAAGCACATACTCGGTTTTGTACAAATTAATCCAAATATCAGATAACAATTAAGCCACCAATCATCACCTGCATAGTGACATGTGTCACATAAGGGACGACATGAGTCACTAATTCAATTGACTCAGCAACTCTTGCAAAAAGACAGATTTGCCCTTGCATGCATAATTTACCAAATTACCCCTCACATTCCCTAGTTCATAACTTTTTCGTCCAGACTCTGATTGACGCATGCCGCCTGTCTACGTACTCAGCGTCTCGAGACCTACCCAACGGTCTCCACGGAAAGTCCAAACACGGTCCCGATCAAAAAGTCAACAAATGACCCTTTTTTAATCAAATTACCAAATTACCCTTAAACTTCCGAACATCATAACTTTCTCCTCGAATGTTGGAATCGGGCGTGCCACCTGTCTATGAACTCGTGACGTTCCGAACAACGTCACAACCATCAGTCAAAGTCCGTTTGACGGCTCGAAGCAAAAGTCAACCGTTCGCCTAATTCCAAGGGCAAAATGGTCATTTCCTTCAAATTTTTCCAAATTTTCCTTTTTCGAATTTCCGGGTCGTTACAGTGGTCACATAGGTTGGGTAGTTACTTGAAAATGTTGATAGTTCATATATGAGTGTGTGGTGAGCCTTATAGTTTGAGGTCTTTTATGTAATTTTTCCTTTCTTTTTTTCCTTCTTCCTTTCACTTTTTTTTCTTTTACTTCTTTAGTTTCTGTATTTTTCTTTTTCTTTGCATTTTCTTCTCATGAAAATCCAAAAAAAAAACAAATCTTCAAATTACTGACATTTTTAGGCTAAATTTGTTTTTTTTTTGTTGGGAAGAGATGTTTTATAGAAAACATATAAACATTGTACAACAGATAGCCGCTTGGTTTATCAAGGCCCCAACGATGAACATCAGGAACAAGAGCAAAATCTTGAAACAATTTGCATCTTGAAAAGGTTCACATGGGCAATTAACTAGAAAAATAAAACCTACTACTAATTAAGTGTTCTTCAGCAAATACATTAATCCTCATTTAAGAGTGGAGGATAGTGTTGGAGCCGTTGCCTCATTAAAAAAACTTTGCTAGGAAAAACCCCTTGGAAAAAAATCTAGTCGAAAGAACAAGAGTTTAACATACAACAATGATGAGCAGAGAGGTAGTTTGAATCGATCGTCAAGAGCTAGTTGTGAGACGACCTTTGTGAAGTAACATGAAACTTTTAATTGGAACTGTAGGATAAAATGGCGGAAAGCCAAGATGGTCCTTCTTCAATCCAAACTTGGAATTCTAGGGAAGAGAATGCATTTTTTGGCAAGACAGTGTGCAACGTGATTACAGTGTAGAGGGACATACCGACAGACGACTAACTGAAAATAGTGGAAATAAGTATGTGCTTCTTCAATCAGTGCTCCATCTATGTCTAAGCATGCTGCCTTAGAAAGTAAGAGATTTATTACTTCCAGTTCATCCATTTCCAGAACTATAGAGCGTTAACCAAAGCCATGAGCAACTTGGATGCCTATGCAAGCAGCCATGATTTCTGCAGCTTTAGGCTAGTTGTTGCGAAAGCCCTTAGAAGTTGCTACCATAAGGTCACTGCTATTGTCACATGAAGTGAAGGGTGAATAGTCTAAGCGCTTGTCTAAACTAATTCAATAATTCAAAGATGCGAGTAACAAGCTCTGGGGCAGAAATAAAAATACTAGTATTCAAGCATTTATTACTATCATACCAGATGCTCCAGCAAAGGTAAATGATACGAACCAATTCGTCCGAAGATAGGACAGTCGCTGCATATTGGACAAAATCTAGAAGGTTTCCACTCACCAACAAGAGATTGTGTTGGAGAAAAAAGCCAAACCTCTTTAGCGAGTGGACATCCCTAGAAGACATGAATGATGGTCTCTAGTCGTCTCTGATAGCAAAAGCACATGTGGGATGGGAAAATATGGCATGAATAAAGATTTACCAAGTAAGGAAAAATGCCTCGTAAACACATTCACAAGAAGATCTTGATTTTGTTAGGGATACGTAGAGACCATGACAGGACCCATCCCAACTGGACTTTGATAATCGTGCCCGGTTCTACTCCCGTTTGACAAGTCAATTGAAGTTCCGAAAACATACTCAGTACTTGTCAGACAAGGGATAGCTGCATTGATTCCCACTCATGCCTCCACCTCTCGATTAGCCCCGATCTATATGCTATTACTTGGAGGGTCATCAAAAACATAAAAGGTGTGAGTGGACAAAAATAATATCATTTGAAAATACATTTCAAAACGAACTCTTTACTCTCCAGTTTAAAAACATGCATGCATAGAGTAAAACACATGAATAATCGGCTCTCAAGCCCAATCACATAGAAAACCGTGGGACCCACAATTCATCAAAAGCCCGTGGCCCACATTTCCCAAAATCCATTTCCAAGAATCATCATAAAACATTTGAATACAAAATCACTATGAAACACAATCCAACAACTTAAAGTTCAGGAATTACACATCTTAGGGAAATTCAGGAATTACATATCTTAGGGAAATTCAAGAATTACACATCCAAGGTCTTTTTGGGGATTACACATCCAGACTTTCCAAGCATGACACATCCAGTTTATCTGGGAATTACACACCTGGCCGTTCCGGAACGTATCTGGAATTACACATCTGAGTTAATCCGAGAATTACACATTCAAGTTTTCCCATGATAGGACCCATCCCGATCCCCCTGGGACCACCCGGGGACATGCCCTACTCCCGTCTAACACACAACCTTAGAATAGCAATTTTACCCTTAAAAGATTCAAATGCATAATTATCCATAAATAAGTCATAAAAAATCCGAAATCAAATAGTGTCAGACAAGGGATAGTTTTAAATACTAATAGTGAGCATGACTCTAAGGACTTCCCACGTGCCAACCTACCCAAAAGTGGGGTTCACGTGCGCAACGTCAATCTATGCCTCAGTCTCAAGATCCTCTTCCACCTCAGTAGCACGACCTGGAGGGGTCAATAAAACAAATAAGGGTGAGTGGGCTAGAAACATAAAGTTTATAAAACAGTTTAAGCATAATGTAAACATACGGTTTTACCCCTCCGTTTTCCAAATCATGCATGCATCAAAATCAAAATCCATAATAATATATCATATAAGAATAAACAGGATAATATAATCATAATCATAACATCAGCTGCTGCATTATACATCCCAACTCGGACATCCCAGATGTCTGACGTCCCAGACACCTAATAAGGTCACAGTTCCAAGGCTACGCGTGCCACCTGGAGTCTCAATCCCGAGTCCAAATCCCAAACCCAGTCCGGGTATGATGTCAGGACCCACCCCTAATCCCCCGGGATTAAGGGCTAAATCCCGATCCCGTCTAACTTACGCATGACATGAAGGCTAAACTGACGTCCAACCCCCATGTGACACGTAAGTCGGACAAGGGATTATCGATTCAACCGCCTAACAGCAACCGAAGCTCCCAGAGTATGCTGAATCTACTGTGGATCACGGGTGTGATGTCTCCGTCTCTCTCGATCAACAGCCCGTGCCGCAACAACCTTGAGGGTATCGAAAACACAAAAATACTGTGAGTGGACAAAAATAAAGTATAAGATCAAAAATATTTAATAAAACAATGACATTTATACCCTCCGTTTCAAAATCCAATGCATGCATATCAAATTCATGTCATAAAACCATTTAATATTCCGGTTAAACAAACCATATAAGAAAAACCGAACACAAGTTCCTTTTTCCAAATCCCGGGCCTCAGCCCAAATCACCGAAAACCATTTCATTCGGGCATAGCCCAAAACCTCGGAAAGCCATGATTGAAAACCATATCACATTTCCGTTCATCGAACCTGCTGGATCTATCTGAGTCTTTAAACTCCCGAGTCTTTAAACTCAATCCAGGCCTCAATATAATCCGAGTCTTTAAACTCCCGAGTCTTTAAACTCAATCCGGGTCTTTAAACCCAATCCGGGCCCGTCCCCCGTCAAACATAATCCGGGTCTATAAACCCAATAACCAGATCCAGCAAATCCAATCCAAAACTATTTGAAAACCTTTTTCTATTTCTGAATCCGAATCTGCAATCTCATCAGGATCTCGAATCCAAACCCAGAACTCATATCCATCTCCTTTTCCAGATCCGAGCCCGCAACCATCATTCTGTAAGCCGGCATCCGGAATAACCATTCCGAACCCAAACCCAGAATCCACTTCCAAGTCCCGAATCGAATCCCGAATCATCATCCGGAATTCCGATTCCAAAACCCGAAATCACGTTTCTTAAAACCACTTTTGAACTGGGCTTCAAGCCCGAAATTACTTTCCATATACCTTTTACTTTCTTTGAATTCAAATCGTATTTCAAATCCCAAAATCAAATCATTAAAACCAGGTTCAAATCACAATATCCATCAACTTATCGTAAAACATGAATTTCCGTAATTTCCTCGAAAAACATGCAAAACCGTAAACCATTAAGATCATAATTCAATCATAGAATCAAGTATAGAAAACATATAAAAACATATATGCATGCATCAAGAGTTAGAAAGAAAAGTCCACTCACAGACCATTCCGATGACGCCTCGATACGCGTGCACTTACGCCGTTCCGGGCCATTCTGCTATCTTCGGTTTTCCCGAACCTGTTCAAATCCCATAACGAGGTCACTAACTACTTAATTAAGCTTCTACTAAAGCCCCGTAATTTTCCCGTATTTTTAACTATTTTTAACCGGGCCCTAAAACCTTCAGACATCCCGAAACATATTGAACTGATGTCTGATTGACTCGAAACCAACGCCAAAATGTTCGATACATCGATTACTTTAAAAGTCATGTTGGAACTTTCCTCGAATTGTGTGCCAGCACCCACATGCGCAGCCCAAATGGGCTGCGCGTGGGCCTCACTCACCAAGCATAGTTCATCTTCTACCTTGGGTGAACCCGGTCCGACCGGTTCATTGTTCAGACCGAACCGGCGTGGCCGGTTCACGGGTTTAACTTGTCCAATTTTGTGACCTAGAATGAAACCGGCCTAGGAAAGCCGATCGAACACTCGTCCCGAGGCATTAAACCCTATTTTGACCAACCTAACGATCTCCGATCGACACGAAACCACCGCCATTAGATCGGTATCGTTGAAACCTAAAAGATGGTAGTGGTCCCACCTCGAGTACTATTCACACGCGCCTGGTCAACCCTCTTATCAACAATGCTACAGAAGAAAGGGTAAGATCGATACCTGTAACTTGAAAACCCGTAGCCCTGTTTCCGGTTGTCTTCCCCGTCGCCTCAGACCACGCTGTGCTTCAAAACCAGCGTCCTCGAGCTCATCACTCTCCCTAGAACACAATTCAACACAAATAAATGGCTCATACGTGTCAAAACTAAGGGTTTCAAAAATGAGGAAATAGAGGGGGTTCTCCGGTTTTTTGGCCTACCTCCACCGTGTCGCCGTCGTGGGTCCTCCCGTCAGCTCATCAGGTGTCCAGACCTCCTAACAGTTTTATCCTAGTGTTGGTTTGAAGTGTGGTCACGTGGGTTGATCAGTTGTTGTTTTGGGTACGGTTTGTTCTACACAAGTCTGGGTGGTGCACGGTGTTGCAGCACCAGAGATGAAGATGATGATGGACGGAGGATGAAGATGATGCCTGATAAGGAATAGGATGTCGATCTGATGATGAAGAAAGAGCAAAGTAGATGAAGATGGACATTTTTAGTTTGTACGAAATGGTGGAAGGGTTTTGTTCTTCACGGTTAATGAATGGGAGAAGGAGATAGACGGGTCTGATGATATTGATTAGATGAGGGAAAAATGAAGGGTAAGGATGGATGGCTGAGAGGGAGATGGACGGCCGGGGAGAGATGAGGGAAATAAAATATAATTAAATCCACCAATGGGGCAAGATTCATAATTTAGGGAAAAAGCAACCGTGGGATGAGTGACACTTGTCACTCATTTAAGGGTCCTCGGTTAATTAAATGGTAAATCAGATTTCAATATTTTAATATTATTTTAATTAAGTTCTCGGTTCATAAGTTTAATCAATTTCGTTCCCGTGACCATAACTTTTCCGTCGAACGTCCGTTTTCGACGTGTCGCCTATCTACGGACTCGTAACGTCCCGATCTACGTCACGGTCATTGGTCAACGTCTTAAATGTCTCCTGGGTCAAAAGTCAAATTTTTTCCCCTTAGGGGCAAAACAATCATTTTGCATTAAAATATTATTTATGAAAGTTCGGGTTGTTACATCCCAGACATTACACATCCGGGGCACTGAACATATATCTAAAACATTAGCTTCAAAACCTTCTTTGACTTAAAACCAAGTCAAAACCATTTCCGACATGGTCTCAAGCCTTAAACATCATTTCCAACAGGGTCTCAAGCCCAAAACATCATTTCACGCAAATAAGTAAAATCATAACCCAAAATACCATTTCCACACAAATCCGTAAAATCACATCCGAGCATCATTAAGTAAATCCATATAATCGTTCTTGACTCACATTTCAAGTCAAAATACTATTTTCAAACCCGGGCCTAGCCCAAAACATCGTTTTCACCATTCTTGTAAATCATGCCCCAAAATTGATTATTAAATCCATAAAATCACCAAATAATCATATCAAATTATCTTCCAAATCATTGCAATTCAAATCATGCAATAAATCATGGAAAACATTTACTATGCATGCATAACAGTTCATAAAACAAACATCCACTCACACACCGTCCAAGCTGTCTGATTCCGAGCCGTACGCTCCTCTGTAATTCCAAGAATCACAAACCCTGTCAAAAACCACTATCGAGCCGTACATATACATAACACTTCGGACCCTCGAAACTATATCGAAACCGGTGCCAAAATGTTTGTTACATCAATTACATGAAAGTTCATGTTGATCGTACCTCGAAAAGCCCACTCACGCGCCCCCGCGCGCCTACCATTATTTAGTACTATTCATCGTCTATTTGACCCGTTTTCCTGCAAAAACGGGTCATGTGACCCGATTTCACAACCCAGTTGTAATTCTTCAATTTCATTCTGTTTTTCGTAATTCAAACCATCAGTCATGTAACGAATCAATTCCATGAAATTCTTTACCTTAGTCATAAATTTTCAACCAACCTTAATGTCCAAGTTTCGAACCGTAATCTGGGTGTATTTCTGCACGATTTTTCTGAGAATTTTGACTATCCTATTTGTATTTGTCCCAGAAAGAAGTATGTAATCTCACTTCAACCAATTTGAGTCCAAATTGAGGAAACTCAAATTCAAGGTATCGTGAAAGTTTCAGGTTTAGGGTGTTTTCGGGCATAGGGTTCTTTAAGGTTTACCTTGTTCTCTCTTATTTTCCCCATTTATTTTCTCTCAATTCCCCTATGTTTCCCAGTGTTTCAAATGAAAATTAATCCTTGAGGGTTAATGGGTACTTGGTTTTGTTCGAACAACATACACGGACATAGCAATTGCCACTAAGCTGCAAATGGAAATGTCAGGTGTCACAAAATCAGCGTGGTGAGTCATCCCTCATCACTAAGTTAACAAATTTTTAACCAAAATTACTATTTTACCCTTGGCGTACAAAATTACCAAAATACCCTTGGCCTTTTCAGACAAGTAACACATCCAAGCTCTAATTTCGACGTGCCGCCTGTCCACGAACTCAGGGCTCCGATACCTACGCAACGTTCCTTATGAAAAGTTCAAAAAGCATCCCAAACAAGATGTCAACATTTGAGCACTTAAACTAAGGGTGAAATCGTCATTTCCGTTTCAAATTCTCTAAACCATACTAAGGACTAGAGAGTGTCCATGTGAGATTTGGAAGGTCCAACTCCACCCTCATATTGAAATTGAACTATTTAAGCTACTTTATACTCTTGACACTACAGTTGCCAATTAAAAAAAATACCAAATGAGCATGTCTGGAATAGGGAGATCAGGTAGAGGGATAGATAGGATGGAAGCAATCTCAAATTAAATGTCGGACAGTAGTGTTCGGTGGAAGAGTTATCGTGTAACGACCCGTCCCAAATTGTTTGTATTAATTAAGAATTAATTGAAGATTAGCAAGGCTAATCGGGGATTAGTCGAAAATTATCGGACGTTCAGGGCAAAATTATGATTTTGTCCCTAAATGAGGGTAAAAAGTTGACTTTTAACTAGGAGGTCCAATGCACGAGGATCGAGGACCGTTACGTACTTCGAGTAGATAGAGTCCATAAACAAGTGGCACTTCAAAATAGGACATTCAACGGGAAAGTTATGGGTCACGGTAGGTTTTGGGAACTATTGCACGAATTTCGAGACATGTGGTATTTTGTCTTGAGTGGGCCCCATATATTTTTTTTCAGGCCCAATGGATGAGTGACACTTGTCACTCATCCACTGTTTCTCCAACATACATACATGCATACCATTTTCTTCATTACTTCATTCGAACCTGAAACCCATAAACCTATCCGCTCCCCATTTCCTTTGATTGAAACCAGTAGCTGGGTTGCTTGAGGGAGAGACAGAGGGTGGTAGAGGGATCAAGGGATGGCGAGGAAGTGGCAGGACAGCCGTGGACGATGGATGTCAGGACCCGACTCATCTAGCACCATATTGTCCGCTTTGGGCCTTACCTTTACGGTTTTGTTTTCGGGAGCACATAGTGCAACTTCCCAGGGGGTCACCAATCATGGAATTGCACCAGCCTCAACTCGCTTAACTTTGGGGGTTCCAATCCCTCCCAAAGCCACTTGAGCTCCCAAAAGGCCTAGTGCTAGAAAGGTGTGTGCCTACACCTTTAAGGAACACCACCATCCTCTCCCAGACGATTCCCCCCTCGCAGGAATGTGGGATCGTTCACCGTTCCTTCTAGGACACGGGTCTTACAGTGGAGGAAAGGCAAACCTGAAACCCGGTTTTAATATCAAATTTGAAATTTTTGGTTTGGACGTTGGGGGCTGTTTCTAAGGATTGGGTTGTGCTTGTGAGGGTTGTAGGAGTCTTGTGGGACTAAAATCGTGGGCTGAGGACGGCAGAGCAGCCCAGACGGGGAACTAGAAATCCTAGCCACTGTTCATCGATTGCAACAAGTAATTTTAGGGTTTTTCATCGTTTTAATTGCATTGATCCCTTCTTGGTTGGAGTTAAAGAACGACATCGATTTTGGTGGCCGGAGTTGGAAGAACGAATCGGGTTAGAATCACGAGTCTGTGCGACCCGATTCAGGGAAATGGGTCGACCCGGATAGAGGACAGGGATGATGACTGACAGGACCCACCCTGATTATCGCCTCGATAATCGGGAAGCATCCTGCTCCCGTCTGAAATCGAACACAAAAGACCGGAAAACCAAATAGCATTACATCACACCCATTGTCAGACCAGGGAGATTAAGTAAATAAAACCGACCGGACATCAAGTCCATAGTTTCACAGAACATAATATTACAAAACAAGTTAAAGAACAAATCCTACTCTGTGATCTAACTACTCCGCAACGGAAAACTTTATGCCTCTGCCTCTGCCTCGGCGCTAGCCCCCGAACATGTACCACGACCTGGAGGGTAGTTAAAACAACAAAGTGTGAGTGGACCGAAACAAAAGTTTGCAGAAAACAGTTTAAGGAAATCGGGGTTCGCCCTCCAGTTTTACAACACGCATGCATAACCAGATATTTGAAAAACGCGTACTAAACATTCGAAATCCCTTTTTCCGAAACACGTGTAAAACATTCAGGAAACCGTCATAACCCGTATAAAATAATATAATATTACCAAAATCCAGAAACAGTCATTTTGAAACATTAATTACGCAAATCAAATAACAAGTGAAACAATAATCACAGTTAAACCGTTGGATCCATCCAAGTCTTTAAACTCAATATCAGGCCTTCCCGGGATATCAACGAGTCTTTAAACTCAAAACATAATCAATAGATCGCGGGGGTATCACAATAACCGAGTCTTTAAACTCAATACGGGTCTTTAAACACAATTTTCCGGGCCCGCCCCCGTCATCAATTAACCGGTTCTTTAAACCCAAAACCAGATCCAACAATCAACCGGGTCTTTAAACCCAAAACTATTTATAAACACAATTCATCATAATCCATTTTCCAAAAAAACAAAAATTCATTCCGAAATCATAACTTATCAAAATAGGACTTATGTCCGCATTCACGTGCAATTTCCAAAACATGCAATTCTCGAAAGTCACTTCACAAATATAATCAAAACATCATAAATACGTAACATGCATAATCATATCCAATTACTTCATCAAAACATCAACCATGCATAGGAGAAAAACGTAACCTCGAAATGCGTGAAATATGATATTTATCTCGAAAAGCGTGAAACCACGTAAAACCGAAATAGCATATTTATCAACATAAGATCATAAGTGAAAGCACAAGATAGATAGGTAAAATAGTCATGCATGCACAATTTGGAAATCAAAAGTCCACTCACGGTTTTAGGAGGCGTCAATCGCGCCCCGTGCGCTCCTCAGTAGCTTCGGAAATGTCCAGGCATATAAAAACGTATAAGGAGGCTTACAATCATCCCCAAATAAATCGTAAGATTTTCCCTAATTTTTCCGGATTTTTCCGCGTAATTAACCTTAAGGACCTAAACTTCCGAACTCCCGAAATTATCCCGAACGACTCCTGATCAACTCGAACCCTAAGGATAAAATGTTAAAAACATTAAAAAGAAGAAAACCTCAGTTGACCGTGATCGGAAAAGACCTCACACGCGCCGTCACGCGCCTCCCAAAGTGGCTGCGCGTGAAGGCCACGCTCGCAGCTACAGTGTCTTCTCCCTCACCCGAATAACCTGTTAAACGGGTCTATTACCCGCGACTCAACCCGACCAGTTAACCTTCAATTCTCAATCAATTCCTCCTGTTTCCAATCCTATCATCTTCTCCAATCCATTAATTTTAGTTCTGTATGATCGATTAACCCCGACTTGGACCCTATCGACCAATCCAAACTCGAACCTCAAATCGCGTCGAAGTCCACAACTGACCCAGATCGAACCCATTCCCAAATTAATTCAGAAAGTATCTTAAGGGGACCTAGACGAACCAAAACATCCATTCAATTGACCCAAAACTCACCTGGAAGTCGTCGTCCTCAACACTGTATTTTCTCTGAAACTGGAACTCAGGTTCCTGGGCAAACCATGATCAAAGCTTTTCAATTCTTGCACGGTCGTGTTAGCAAGGATCCCAGAAGACTAATTCCGCCCTCAGTTTGGTTCAACTCACCTCAAAACCCAACCTTCGAAGTTTTCCCTCCAACTGGTTTTTCCTTCCCCCCGTCTCAGACCTCTCACTCTCAACTCTCTCTCAGACTACCAAAGTGATCGAAATGAGTTTCCAGACTCAGTGACACTCAGCTAAACCCCCCAAAATGGAAGACAACCCATGGGAATCAACTGAATCTCTCTGGAATATGTTTCCCGCACACAGAGCCTATGGTCATTTTTAAAACTACCCGTGCACTGAAGCTCTGCTCAGCCACGATGAGATGCTTCCAATACCTCAAATTCCATAAACAAATCATCTGTTTATTCCACTATGGTTTAAACAATTGGATCGTGCAAAACCATCACACACGGCGGTGCACTAACTGTCTCCCACGGCTGCTACAGTAACCCTTGGTAAAAAAGACCAAATTGCCCCTCAGTTGACAATTTACCAAATTGCCCTCCAACTTCCGTGACCCGTAACTCGGTCATCCGATGTCCGTTTCAAGCGTGCCGCCTGTCGTTGTACTCGGGGCTTCGAGACGAACCTAACGGTCTTCGAGTCGTGTGAAAATCAATTGTATTCTGAAAAGTCAAATTTTTCCCGTATAACATCCGAATTACGATAATGCCCCTGAACTTCCGAACGTCATAACTTTCACCCTGTTCGTCCGAATTGGACGTGCCACCTGTCTATGAACTCGTGACGTCCTGAACTACATCACGGTCATCGGTCAACATTCGTTCGACCTTCCAATCAAAAAGTCAACAAATTGACCAACGAATCGCAGGGGTAAAAACGTCATTTTATTCAATATTTTACAATATTACATTTTCCGAATTTCCGGGGCATCGACACATGGAAGACATCGTGGACTTTCAAAAGTTCTGGCGGTAGTGCTAACCTGTAGGCCACCCGGCCAATCCTCTCAGTAATCTCATAAGGTCCGATAAAACGAGGGCTCAACTTTCCTCGCCTGCCAAATCTCACTACACCTTTCCAAGGGGACAGTTTCAGAAATACCCGATCTCCGACCGCAAACTCAAGATATCTTATCCAATGGTCCACATAGCTCTTTTGCTTGTCTTGGGCTGCCTTGAGCCGATCTCGGATGAGTTTGACCTTCTCGGTTGTCAATTCCACCAATTCGGATTTCGTCAGTTTCCTTTCACCCACGTCCGTCCAACACAATGGGGTTCTGCCCTACCGTCCGTACAAGGCTTCGTAAGGAGCCATCCCAATGCTTGCCTGATAGCTGTTGTTATAAGAAAATTCCATCAAGGCTAGGTGTGATTCCCAAGTGCCTTGAAATTGCAAAACGCAAGCTTGCATCATATCCTCCAATATCTGGATGGTCCGCTTAGACTGGCCGTCAGTCTGAGGATGAAATGCAGTGCTGAAACGAAGTTTAGTCCCAACGGCTTCCTGTAGACTCTGCCAAAACCGAGAAGTAAACCTCGGGTCTCTGTCAGAAACTATGGATTCTGGAGTACCGTGCAAACGGATGATCTCATCGAAAAAAAACTGAGCCAACTGTGTCATCCTGAAGTTCTCTCGTACTGGCAGGAAATGAGCTGATTTCGTAAGCCTGTCCACAATCACCCAAACTCCATCGTGACCTCTGGGTGTCCTAGGAAGTCCAAACACAAAATCCAACGTTATGTGATCCCATTTCCATTCCGGGATAGGTAGTGGTTACAAGGCTCCATAAGGTCTTTGTCTCTCAGCCTTCACTTGCTGACAAATCAGACACCTGCTGAAAAACTCAGCAATCTCTCGTTTCATACCCGGCCACCAATAATGTTCTCGCAATGTACGATACATCTTGGTACCACCAGGATGCTTTGCGTAGGCCGAACTATGAGCCTCGTCCAAGATTTCCTTCTTCAGTGCCTCAACCTCCAGCACACACAACTGTCCTTCTTTTAGCAAAGCTCCATCCTCTCTGACTATGAAATCTAGGCGTTCACCGGCTTCCACTTCAATCCGAAGTACACACGAGACAGGATCTTGAGATTGGGCCTCAACGATCCGATCGATTAGGAGTGGTCTCACATGAAAACTAGCTAGCAAGACACCTTGGCTATCCAGTCCCAAATCAATGCTAGTCCTATGGAGTTCAACCAAAAGCGGCAAATGAAACGTCCATAGGTGTGCTACAGAATGCGTTGACTTTCGGCTTAGAGCATCAGCCACAACATTGGCTTTTCCAGGGTGGTACTCAATCGTGCAATCATAATCATTAATTAGCTACAGCCATCGTCGTTGCCTCACATTCAAGTCCTTCTGGGTGAACAGGTACTCCAGGCTCTTGTGATCCGTGAACAGCCTGCAAGTCGCACCATACAAGTGATGTCTCCAAACTTTTCGGGCATGCACGACAGCGGCTAACTCCAAGTCGTGCGTAGGATAATTGCGCTCATGCGACTTCAACTGGCGCGAAGCATAGGTAATCACTTTCCCATGCTGCATTAGTACACATCCCAATCCCTGTAAGGATGCATCACTGTACACCTCGAATTCCCCACTGTCGTCCGGAAGGGTCAGTATAGGAGCAGATGTCCACCTTTCATTTAGCTCCCGAAAACTACGCTCACAATCATCATCCCAGACGAATTTGACTCCCTTCCGCGTCAGTCGCGTTAACGGGGCAGCAATGGAAGAGAAACCCTCTACAAACCTCCTGTAATAGCCAGCCAAACCCAAGAAACTTCTTACTTCAGTGACGGTCTTCGGTTGTTCCCACCTCGCCACTGCTTCAACTTTCTGAGAATCCACACTAATCCCGTCAGTTGAGATCACATGCCCCACGAAACTCACGCTCGTCAACCAGAACTGACACTTGCTGAGCTTCGCATAAAACTGATTTTCCCTCAAGGTACCTAACACTATCCTTAAGTGCTCCTCGTGCTCTCCCGCACTCTTCGAGTAAACTAGAATATCGTCGATGAACACGATGACAAAGTGATCCAAGTATGGCTGTAACACTCGATTCATCAAATCCATAAACACTGCGGGTGCATTGGTCAAACCAAACGGCATCACAAGGAGCTCATAATGACCATAACGGGTTCTAAAGGCTGTCTTGGGTACGTCCTCATCCTTAACCCGCAACTGATGATACCGAGAACGAAGATCGATTTTGGAGAAGTACTGCGCTCCTCGCAGCTGATCGAACAAGTCATCGATCCGAGGCAACAGGTATTTGTTCCTGACTGTTACTTTATTTAGTTGCCTGTAATCGATGCAGAGTCTCAAACTCCCATCCTTTTTCCTCACAAACAACATTAGGGCTCCCCAAGGGGATACACTCGGTCTAATAAACCCCATCTCCAGTAACTCTTGCAACTGCGCCTTCAGTTCTTTCAACTCGGCTGGTGCCATACGATACGGAGTCTGAGATATAGGTTGCGTACATGGAACCAGATCAATGGTGAACTCGACATCTCGATGAGGTGGCAATCCCGGTAGATCCTCCGGAAAGACATCCAGAAACTCCAGTACTCTCGGTATATCCTCCACTCTCAATGGTGCAGCTCGTGCATCCATCACTTGTGCCAAGTATCCCTGGAACCCTTTCCTCAACAACTTAATTGCCTTCAGGGCTGAAATCACTCCAATAGGAGTTGCTCGCTGTATTCCCTGAAAGATGGTTTCCCATAACCCCGGGCTCCGAAAGGTAACCTTCTTATCAACACATTCGACAGTAGCATGATGGAGCGTCAACCAATCCATTCCCAAAATGACATCAAAGTCGTGCAAGTCCAAGAGTATCAAGTCTGCTACAAACCCAACGTCACCTACCATTACGGGACACTCCCGCAACACTTGATTTACCACAAATACATCTCATGTGGGCGTACTCACACCCAGGTCACAGTCTAGTGCGGACACCTCTCTACCAGCCAACAACTCACAGTCCCGTGATATAAACAAATGAGTAGCTCCGGGATCAATTAAAGTACAAACATCATGTACAAAGATCGTGAGTGTACCTGTCACAACACTAGGTGTTGCCCTGGCCTCCTGCTGCGTAACAGCAAAAACTCGGGCCTGTGGTCCAGCTGCTCGCCCACGGCCCCGGCCCCTCTGTCCACTAGTCGCTCCAGTAGCACCTCCTCTAGTACTCCCAGTCCCAGAAACTGCAGCTGTGTTCCGTCCCTGCTCTGCTCCACCCTGACCTGCGCCACCACCCTGTGGCAAGGATGGACACTCCCTCCAATAGTGGCCCCGCTCGCCACAGAAGAAACAAATAACACTGGAAGCATCTCGAGCAAAACCACCACCCTGTCGTCCTGTGGAAGCAACAATGTCGCGCTCGCCTTCAGAGCAGTCTGTGCCCTAGGCGCTCTGAATCCAGGACTCTGAAAATTACCAGGCCTGCTATAACGATCATTGCCTGTAGATGAGGCTCCACCATAACGTCCCTTCTTCGGGTCTCTCTGACCATACAATCCAGGATATGAATGCTCTCGACGTTGTCCACCACCAGAGTACTGTGGACGTGTCGGGAGACTAGCCTCAACCCGCACTGCGGCATCAGACAACTCCCTGATAGTAGTAAAAGCTCCGACCGTCACAATGGCCCGTATCTCACCCCGTAGGCCAAGCTCAAACCTACGACATTTCTCAGCCTCAGTAGACACAAAGGTAGGAGCAAAACGGGCTAGCATCTAAACTTTCTTCTCAAACTCCGCTACGGAAATGCTCCCCTATTAGAGCTGTAGAAACTCGGTCTCCCTAGCATCACGGAATGAACGGGGATAATATTGATCCAGAAACCGTTCACGAAAGGTCTCCCAAGTCACTGTACAGGCATCCCAACCCGACAACTCCAGAGTATACCACCACTCATAAGCAGATCCATCAAGCAAAAAGGTAGCCAACACAACTCGCTCCTCAAAAGGACAGTGCATCATAGCAAAAATCCGCTCAAACCGAGAAATCCAACGGTGGGCATCCTCGGGATCCGCTCCACCACTAAACACCGTAGCCCCAAGACGTTGGGCTCGCTCGATCGAAGCACTCTCGGCATCACCGTTAGGTCATGGAGGGGGTTCACGTAGCGGAGGCATGGCCGATCACCCTTTTCTGAAAGAGGCATGAGTTAGTACAATAATCGAGGCACACCCAAGTGCCGGACACAAACCGTAAAACTAGGCTCTGATACCAATTAACAGGACCCACCCCGATTATCACCTCGATAATCGGGAAGCATCCTGCTCCCGTCTGACAATCGAACACAAAAGAACGGAAAACCAAATAGCATTACATCACACCCATTGTCAGACCAGGAAGATTAAGCAAATACAACCGACCGGACATCAAGTCCATAGTTTCACAGAGCATAATATTACAAAACAAGTTAAAGAACAAATCCTACTCTGTGATCTAACTACTCCGCAACGGAAAACTTTATGCCTCTGCCTCTGCCTCGGCGGTAGCCCCCGAACTTGTACCACGACCTGGAGGGTAGTTAAAACAACAAAGTGTGAGTGGACCGAAACAAAAGTTTGCAGAAAACAGTTTAAGGAAATCGAGGTTCGCCCTCCAGTTTTACAACACGCATGCATAACCAGATATTTGAAAAACGCATACTAAACATTCGAAATCCCTTTTTTCCGAAACACGTGTAAAACATTCAGGAAACCGTCATAACCCGTATAAAATAATATAATATTACCAAAATCTAGAAACAGTCATTTTGAAACATTAATTACTCAAATCAAGTAACAAGTGAAACAATAATCACAATTAAACCGTTGGATCTATCCGAGTCTTTAAACTCAATATCAGGCCTTCCCGGGATATGAACGAGTCTTTAAACTCAAAACATAATCAATAGGCCTTGTGGGTATCACAATAACCGAGTCTTTAAACTCACGAGTCTTTAAACTCAATCCGGGTCTTTAAACCCAATTTTTCGGCCCCGCCTCCGTCATCAATTAACCGAACCAGATCCAACAATCAACCGGGTCTTTAAACCCAAAACTATTTATAAACACAATTCATCATAATCCATTTTCCAAAAAAAAAAATCATTCCGAAATCATAACTTATCAAAATAGGACTTATGTCCGCATTTACGTGCAATTTCCAAAACATGCAATTATCGAAAGTCACTTCACAAATATAATCAAAACATCATAAATACGTAACATGCATAATCATATCCAATTACTTCATCAAAACATCATCCATGTATAGGAGAAAACCGTAACCTCGAAATGCGTGAAATATGATATTTATCTCGAAAAGCATGAAACCACGTAAAATCGAAATAGCATATTTATCAACATAAGATCATAAGTGAAAACACAAGATAGATAGGTAAAATAGTCATGCATGCACAATTTGGAAATCAAAAGTCCACTCACGGTTTTAGGAGGCGTCAATCGCGCCCCGTGCGCTCCTCAGTAGCTTCGGAAATGTCCAGGCATATAAAAACGTATAAGGAGGGTTACAAACATCCCCAAATAACTCGTAAGATTTTCCCTAATTTTTCAGGATTTTTCTGCGTAATTAACCTTAAGGACCTAAACTTCCGAACTCCCGAAATTATCCCGAACGACTCCCGATCAACTCGAACCCTAAGGATAAAATTTTAAAAACATTAAACGGAAGAAAACCTCAGTTGACCGTGATCGGAAAAGACCTCACACGCACCGTCACGCGCCGCCCAAAGTGGCTGCGCGTGAAGGCCACGCGCCCAGCTACAGTGTCTTCTCCCTCACCCGAATAGCCTGTTAAACGGGTCTATTACCCGCGACTCAACCCGACCAGTTAACCTTCAATTCTCAATCAATTCCTCTCCTTTCCAATCCTATCATCTTCTCTAATCCATTAATTTTAGTTCTATATGATCGATTAACCCCTACTTGGACCCTATCGACCAATCCAAACACGAACCTCAAATCGGGTCGAAGTCCACAACTCACCCAGATCGAACCCATTCCCAAATTAATTCAGACAGTAGCTTAAGGGGACCTAGAAGAACCAAAACATCCATTCAATTAACCCAAAACTCACCTGGAAGTCGTCGTCCTCATCACTGTATTTTCTCTGAAACTGGAACTCAGATTCCTGGGCAAACCGTGATCAAAGCTCTTCAATTCTTGCACGTTCGTGTTAGCAAGGATCCCAGAAGACTAATTCCACCCTCAGTTTGGTTCAACTCACCTCAAAACCCAACCTTCGAATTTTTCCCTCCAACTGGTTTTTCCTTCCCCGTCTCAGACCTCTCACTCTCAACTCTCTCTCAGACTACCAAAGTGATCGAAATGAGTTTCCAGACTCAGTGACACTCAGCTAAACCCCCCAGAATGGAAGACAACCCATGGGAATCTGCTGAATCTCTCTGGAAAATGTTTCCCGCACACAGAGCCCATGGTCATTTTTAAAACTACCCGTGCACTGAAGCTCTGCTCAGCCACGATGAGATGCTTCCAATACCTCAAATTCCGTGACCCATAACTCGGTCATCCGATGTCCGTTTCAAGCGTGCCGCCTGTCGTTGTACTTGGGGCTTCGAGACGAACCTAACGGTCTTCGAGTCGTGTGAAAATCAATTGTATTCAGAAAAGTCAACTTTTTCCCGTATAACGTCTGAATTACGATAATGCCCCTGAACTTCCGAACGTCATAACTTTCACCCTGTTCGTCTGAATCGGACATGCCACCTGTCTATGAACTCGTGACGTCCCGAACTACGTCACGGTCATCGGTCAACGCCCGTTCAACTCTCCAATCAAAAAGTCAACAAATTGACAAACGAATCGTAGGGGTAAAAACGTCATTTTATTCAATATTTTATAATATTACATTTATCGAATTTCCGGGGCGTTACAATGACATCATCATGTCAGGTTTGACAAGTGTCAGATGTTAGTGATGATGTTACTACTGACGTCAACGATGACGTCAGCGTTGACATTGACCGTTGACGTCAGCATTGACTTTTTGGTCAACATTGACCAGCCACTTTCACCCGCTTGTGGGGGTGTGTTGGTATGTATTTCAAGGTGGGACCAGGACCATTTTAAAATTTTCGACTATACGAATCCAATGGTGGTGGTTTCGAGTCGATCGGAGATCGTTAGTTTAGTCAAATTGAGGTTTAAAGCCTAGGGAAACGTGTCCGAGGCACGTTGACTTTTTTGGGAAAGTTGGGAGTTCTTGATATAGACTTTTCCAGGTTGGTAGTGACCTTTGTGTATGTTTTGGACGGGTCTGGATGACCTGGAGAGGCTTATGGCACGCCTATCGAGATGCAGCTTGGACGGTCTGTGAGTGGACTTTGTTTTATGAATATGATGCATGCATAAATGTTTTATATGTGTTTATGAACATGTTTTGAGATTTCATGAGTGCATGTGATTTTAATATGAATTGTTTGGAATTTTCTAAGGAAAATGCGTTACTGCACGTAGTTCGAGATTTCTATTTTATATGATGTTTAGACTTCGGCCGAGTATGCTACGTGCTTGTGTTTTATATGATTCCAAAGGTTTCACAAAGAGGTGTGAAATCAAGGAACTAACTTACGATTTTTAGGATTTCACGGAGATGCGTGAAATCGAGATTCGGGTATGAGTCCCAGTTGTACGCTGATTTGAAAGTGTTTTAGAAATGAGAATTGGTTTTTAGGTTTGGAAATATCTTTCGGGCGTATGACCCAGTTGATTTGAGATTTTACTTAGAATATAGTCAAACGTGAGATAAGTTGGGTTGTGAAACAGTTATGAGTTTATGAAAGAAATTTTGGGCATTAGACCCAATTGTGGATTTTATAGGATTCGAGGAATCCTGGGATATGAAGCGTCGTAAGACACTAGTTTTCGGGTTGTGACCTGTTTTGTAATGTTCCGTGCTTGAGACCCTATTGATGACGGTATTCGGGTGAGTCCCGGATGATATGACGCTCACCTCCGGACTGCAGATGTGTTCCTTTCGGAGAGGTCATGATGCACTGCATGTTGTCGAGCAGCCGCAGGAAGAAATGACCGAGGGAGGCTCGACTTAGGAGTGCTAATGTTAGTCTCTGAGATCGATCAGCAACGTGTTTGCGATGATCTAGAGAGGGTCGCATCGAGTGATGTGTTCACGACAACATGCTAGGATTATGAGCGGTCATGAGCTATATGCATATGTGCTAGGATGAGAATCCTGACTGACAATGGGATGAGTACCCATGGACAAAAAATAATAATTTAATCCGTAATTTCCAAAGAAAACGTATAATTTTCATCTTGATAAGTAAACCATGTGTGCAAAATGAGACATCCTTTTTAAATAGAAACATAAATAAATATAATTACGAAGAATTTACCAGAAATTCCATTTAGAAAAAAACCCCAGAGGGACACAAGAAAATCCGGGCAATGTAAACGTCTCATGGTCCACAACCAAGCTCTGAAAACTCCCCATGAAGCATCTTTAAAATCACAAGAGCATCATACAAATATCTCACCATCCTCTAATGTAATTGAGTTGTAGCTCGATATCCGAAGTCGTTGGCCAATATCCATGAAAATCCAACATGAGGACAAGCCTTTCTAACCACTACCGAAAATACCTCAAACCAATCGCTTGGGAAATGAGAGGTCCAACCTAAGAACATGCTCTTAGATACATGTATCGGAAAATACCTCAAAGATACGCGGTTGAAAATCTGTACTACATATAGACAAGCTCAAAGAGCGTATTATAGAAAAATGCCTCGACATTATACCTTAGTGAAAACCCTCAACTAGCAGATGACATAAGATATCTCGATGTCATATGTCAGAGAAATAATCCTCAGCGAATACATAACGAAAAATGCATATGCATCATGTGCCATAGAGATAATCCAACCGTTAAAAAACACGTGATGGAAAATACCTCAACATCATGTGCTAGAAAAAAAAACTAAGGATGGTATACATAAAGAAGGGAGTAGTGTAAAATTGAAATATAATTTGAAATATTTTGTACCTGGATTAAGTGAAACGTAGAGAAACGGGAGCTGAAGCCTAAATTCCCCAAAAATATAAACTTGGTCTAGGATGATATCCGTTAAAACTGAAATACAATCAGACGTTAGCCCAAAGCCTCATAACCAGATCTAATGCCCAACGTCTAATGGACTCGAAAGATTTTCCAAACTATCCAAAATATCGGAAACCTTGGGGCATAAGTCTTCCTTTCTCATGCCCCATCACACGCTAGCGGATGGCCGATGGCCCTCCCCCACACGTGATTGGGAGTTCTTCTTGCCCCTAACCCTGCTTTGCTTGTCGAAAACTGCCATTTCAAGCGAAATTTCAAAGCTCCACGTATTACTCCTTCATTTTCCCACCAAATTCGACTATCTAACAATCAAAATTTATCTACTCTAACGTAAGAACCCATAAATGAATTCAAAATTGAGATACTTTAGCTTGGCTGGCCAGAAATTGGACTTCAAGTTTCGGTCAAACTTTCGAGCTTTGATCCATAGTCCATGCATGTCCTTACGGCTCAAAGAAGGTATGTATGTGTTTGTGGGAAGGAGAGGCATGTCATAGTGTCCTTTGTTTGAGTCGAAATGAACGAAATCGTGATTAATGGGTGGGAGGGTTTGGTTTTTTGTTTCGGTCGAGGGAAGACACGAGAAAGAAGAGAGTGAATGTTGAGATATTTTGTGGCAGAAGAAAGAAAGTGAGGATGTAAAAATATTTTAATTTGAAACGTTACCATAATGCCCTTTCACTTATTAGACTCGTAACTCTTTCAAACGAGCTTCAATTTTGGCGTGCCGCCTATCTACAAACTCATGAGTTTGAGATCTATGCAAAGATCTAAGAAAAACTTCTAAAAGGTATTCATAACTAAAATTGGCTTTCAAACCCCTTCTGAACCCGATGATAAATCATCCCTATATAAATTGTAACGACCTGGACATTCGAAAAAGGAAAATTTGGAAAATCTAAAGAAAATGACAATTTTACCACATGAATCAGACGAATAGTTGACTTTTGGTTCGAGTGGTCAAACAGACTTTGACAAATGATTGTGACGTAGTTCGGGACGTCACGAGTTCATAGACAAGTGGCACGTCCGATTCCGAAATTCGAGGAGGAAGTTATGATGTTCGGAAGTTCAAGGGTAATTTGGTAATTTGAGTAAAAAGGGGCAATTTGTTGAATTTTCAAATGACATGGACTTTTCATGTAATAGGATTGGGTTACTGATTTTCCATGCCTCCGAGATACGAGCTATGTGCGCGGCCTGGTGATTAGACGAGATATGAGGGTATCGAAAATCCCTGGATTGCTTATGACTCTGGATTGGGGGTCGAATATTGTATCACGTGTTCTAGTTGTGTCGGACTTGTGATGGTCCAGAGGGTTGTTTACAATAATGATATGGTATATGGGTGGGCATGTTAGGCCCAGGATAAACTCGACCCGAGGATAGGGGTGATGGGACTCAGAGGGAGTCTGGAATTGGTGTAGTGTTGAGAGATCCTAACTAGGATGTGGTTCGCCTAGGGGTGTTTGCTAGGTGACTAGATATGCCAGTGGCGACATAGATAGCGGATATTGAATTCGGACTCGAGAGTAGTCTAGACATTGGACTTGGCCTCAAAAGGAGTCAAGAGTTGGTTTAGGACTCGGGATGAGTCATGATGTGACATGAGGGCTCAGAATGAGCCGGGAAAGATGGAATGTCAGGACCCGTCCCAAATATGGCCTCGATACCCCGGACGAACCCTGCTCCCGTCTGACAATCACACTTACAGTATCAAACAAAACAAACGACCATCACACAACTATAAGCATAACTATCAGACGAAGGAGTAACATATACACCACAGTCAGTCAGAGCATAGTTCTACAAAATAGGCACAAAAGTCCTACAATGCTAGTCTCGCAACGGAAGAACGTCGGAAGCTCTATGCCTCGATATCTGCCTCAACGTTCACCGCAGCGCTATCACCACAACCTGGAGGGAAAATTTAAAACCAAAAGTGTGAGTGGACTAGAATAACCAAAAGTTTTAAAATCAGTTTATAACTAGTGTTCCCTCCGTTTTTAAGACAGGCACGCCCAACGAAGTACTAGGAAATCATAATTATAAAATCTCATAAGAAACAGATACACTATAAAATACCATAAGAAACAGAAACATTATAAAGTGGCTATAGAACTCATAGTTTCAGCATCAAATCATCATTTCCGATCAAACCTGCTGGACCTATCCGAGTCTTTAAACTCAATCAGGCCTTAAATGAAATCCGAGTCTTTAAACTCCCGAGTCTTTAAACTCAATAGGCCTGTGGGGGGTAATATCAACATATCCGAGTCTTTAAACTCCCGAGTCTTTAAACTCAATCCGGGCCCGTCCCCCGTCATTATCAATCCGAGTCTTTAAACCCAATATCAAGATCCAGCAAATCCAATCCATATCCAACGTAAAACCAATTCGAAATCGATCGCCAAACTCGAATTCGAAATCCCCAGTTCGAAGCCCTTCCGGCGTTCCGAACCGACATTCCGAACCCAAATCCGGAAATCCATTGTTATACCCAGAAATCACACATAATCACAAATCATATTTTATAACCCATTTATCATTATCAGAACACATTTATAGGTTGCAATTGTAATTATGGCATCAAAATCCAAAAATCAGCTTTTTCTCGAAAAACGTGCAAACTCGGAAATGTCTCGAAAAACGTGGAAACTCATCGATCACATGTAATCATCAATTAAAGGCATAAAAACATATTTAAGATCATAAAACGTCAATAAAATAGTTAGGCATGCTCGAAAGAAAGAAAGAGTCCACTCACAAATTCAGAACGAGTCACTCGCGCTCCGTGCGTTCCTCGACTGTCTCGGGTGCCTCCCGTCCTGTCAAAATGCACTAAATAGGGTCACAAATACATCAAGGATTCTAATCCTAATTTCCCCAATTTTCGGGAATTAAAATAATATTTTAATCCTAAACCCTCAACCGTCTGGATTCCCGAACAACTCCGTAACATCGTCCGATTCACCCGAAAACCACACCAATAAACTCCTTAGGACAATTAGAACCAAACTCATGTTGGAAGCTTGGCCGGATTCTTCTCCACGCGCCTCCACGCGCCGCCCAAAGTGGCTGCGCGTGGGCTTCACGCGCCTGCTATAGTGCTCCTCCTACCTCGAGCAGACCCGGTTCAGCACAGTAGTCTGTAAGTGAACCGGCGTCAGCGGTTCTCCGCCGTACCTGCACAATTTCTCTCCCTTTCTTCACCTAAAGCTTCGTCCAGTTCCAACCTATCCATTCCCCAGCTCCTCAGACCTCGACACCGCCCCAATCTCGTCGACTAAAGCTCGAACCAGACGGCCAAACTCCCCCTGTTTCACGATCCAGCCACTCCGGTCATCCCCCGTCGCGGTTGCAACACTAGACGGTTCCTAGGGCCCTTCTACGACTAACCCGACTCACCTTGACCGTCGACTCGTGCTCAAACGTCATGACTCGTCGTTTGAACCCACGGCCAAAACAGAGCACCAGGGTACTCACCGCCGACTGAACGCCGCCGTGTACTCCCCCGTCACGGCAACTGTCTTAAACGACTCCTAGGACCTCCCTAAACCTCACTTCACTCACCAATCCTCTCGACTCTAGCTCTAGGTCCACGACTTTGCAAAATAAGAAACACTGGAAAAACAGGGGAATTGGGTATACCTTCCGATTCAGTCTCCGCCGTGTGCACCGCCGCGTGCCACGGTGTTCGTTGGGTTCCTTGCAACCAGCTGGACCTCCCTCTGCCTTAGTTTGAGCCACCTCACAGCGTAGCCACCACCACGAACTCACAGCCTCCATGTTTCCTCAAACCTTCGCCGCACCACCACCGTGCCGCCGTGCACGATTCCAGTCCCAAAACACGATCAACACCTCACCCTCATCTCTCTAACACTCTCACTAGTCATCAACTCCCTCACCCTTGCTCTGAATCGATCGAACTCTCTCAATTGCTCACTCTCTGTTTTCCTGTATTCCAAACGGTTGCACGGTACAAAATGGACGATTTGTAGCCGTGCGTATGTGAGACTCACCTAGAACCCTCTGGTTCTCCCCCACGTGTCCAATCCCTATGGACCAACTGAAAAGATCCCAATCCACTACTTCCACTTGCCCTTATCTGATTGGGCTGAGGGAAATGACCAAAATACCCCTCTTGCACAAATTACCATTTTACCCTCATACTTTCCAGACCCGTAACTATTTCATCCGACGTCCGATGACAGCGTGCCGCCTGTCGTTGTACTCAGGACGTCGAGACCTATCCAACGGTCCTCGGTCTACGTGAAAATCACAAGTCCTCCAAAAAGTCAACATTTCCCTCGTTTACTCAAAATTACGGTAACGCCCCCAATCTTCCGAACGTCATAACATTTCCTCCGGTTGTCCGAATCGAACCTGCCACCTGTCTACGAACTCGAGACGTCCTAAACGACGTCACAGTCAAGGGTCAACACTCATCCAATCGGTAATTCAAAAAGTCAACTTTTCGTCTACTATTCACAAGGCAAAAACGTCCATTTATACAAAATTTTACAAAATTACATTTTTACCCTTCCCGAAGGTACGGGTTGTTACATGGAAAGCTAATTTTGGTTGTATATAACGAGTGAGGGTTCACGTGGGAACCCGAGGTGTTGATATGGATATGAATTTAGTCTCCAAAGATTATGTTAGAGAGGTACGTTCGAATTTCGGGGACGAAATTTCTTAAGGGGGGAAGGTTGTAATGACCTGGAAATTCGAAAAAGGAAAAATTGGAAACCTTGTAGGAAATGACGATTTTGCCCCTGGTTATAAGGGCTAAAAGTTGACTTTTTGCTCGAGACCTTGTTTGGATTTTCCGGAAGGACCGTTGGATAGGTCTCGGGATGCTGAATCCGTAGACAGGCGGCATGCGTCAATTGGAGTCCGGATGAAAAAATTTATGGATTGAGGAATGTTAGGGGCATTTTGGTCATTTTTGTATAAAAGCGTAAAATGGTAATTTTAGGTAGTATGGTGAATCAGACAATCAAGGTGGCTAATTCAGCTAAACTGGATGAGGACTGGTCACTTGTCACCATCTTTGAAAGATTAGTAGCCTTGATGCCACCTATTATTTGGATGGACGGCTATGTTTAAATTAAAAACCAAAACCGTGTGTTTTGTTTTCTTCAAAAGCCAAAACAGAGTCTGTGTTTTTGCTTGATCGATTCTTTCCAGCAACCAAAACTTGAGAATTTGATGTCATTGAGAGTGAATTCGTGAGGAATTATAGAGAAGAATAAGGGGAGTTATGAACCCAGTTGAACCTAGTTGAAAACCCAGAAAACCCGAAAACCTTAAATGGACCTTAGGATCGAATATGAATTTGTGGACAGTTTTGAGTGAAATTAACCTTGTAGTTAGCTTCCTGGGATTGAGAGAGTCGAACCCAATGATAATTTATGAGAATTGGAGTCGTCTTGGGTTAGAACAGAGAGGAGAAAGTCTTTGAATTTTCGAGCTTGAGTCGTGGGATTTGAGACTTGGGACGATGAAATTGACCTTGCAAAGATGTTTATTAGCATCCCACGATGCTTCTTGATGCATCAATTGAAGGAAAACGATGGAGATTCGTGACCTTCGAAGACTGCACAGTGTTGTGCGTTCTTCCCGAATTCAAGCTTGATTCGATGAGATTAAGGTAAGTGTTGATATAATTGGGTTTACAGAACCTAAATTGAGTCTATAACGATGCTAACGGACGATTGAATTGTAGAAATTGATGTCGAATTGATGGACTTTGAACCGGGTCACCTCGCGGGTCGCATGACCATTTTACAGATAAACGGGTTGGGACGATGTACTGTAGCAAACGCGTGAGTTTCACGCGCAGCCGCTTGCGGCGGCAAGTGAGGGCGCGTGGGCACGATTCCCGAGGTGAGTTCAACCTGACTTTTATCCTATGCAATGTAACGAACATTTTGTCGTTGGTTTCGAGTTAATCAGACACCGTTTCGATATTGTTTCGAGGGTCCGAAGGTTTATGTTACGTGTTTAATTAATATTTAATTTCCGGAAAATTATGGGGAATTAGTACGATGTTAATTAAGTCGTTAGTGTCCCTGAGTAATGATGTTGGACAGGATTTGAGATTCTTGGAAAATGCCAGAAATTACGGAAACGCGTGTAGCTCGGAAAGCGAGCGGTTTGGACGGTGTGTGAGTGGACGTTTGTTTTATAAACTGATATGCATGCATAGTTGAATGTTTTACATGATTTATGGCATGATTTGAATGGAAATAATTTGGTATGATAATTTCTGAATTTAATAAATATTTTAATCGGTGTTTCAGGCACGTTTTTTTTTTTTTTAAGAAATTGTGATATTGCTGGTTTGGGTGAAAGCCCGTGATTTGAGATTGATTTTGAGTCAAGAAATTGATTTGGTGGATTTATAATGCTTTTTGAGATATTTTATGGATTTATGTGAAAAGGGCAACTGAAGTTGCGATTGCATGAATTTGCGTGGAATTGAAGATTTTGGGATAGGCCCGGGATGTAACGACCCGTCCCAAAATCCGGGATTAGATTAGTGACTAATCATGATTAGTGAGGTTAATCGGTGATTAGTTGGGCGAAATGGGACGAACGATGCAAAATGACCGTTTTGCCCCTATAATGGGTAAAACATTGACTTTTCATTCTGGCAGCCAAATGGACTTCAGGCAATGACCGTGACGTAGTTTATGACGTCACAAGTTCCTACACAGGTGGCACGTTCAATTCCGACATTCGAGGAAGAAGTTATGACGTTCGGAAGTTTAAGGGCAATTTGGTAATTTTGGTTAAAAGGGGCAAATGATTGACTTTTAGACTGGAAGGTCTGATGGCCAAGGGCCGAGGATCGTTACATAGATCGGGACGATACAAATTCATAGACAGGTGGCACGTTGAATTCAGACGTTCGACGGCGAAGTTACGGTTCACGGAAGTCTCGGGATACTATTGCACGAATTACGAAATGACTTAACTTTTGGATTCTAGTGGGCCCCAGATATTTAGTTCCTGCCCAATGGATGAGTGGCAAGTGTCACCCATCCACAGGCACCCTTATACATTCATGCATCAACCATTTTATTCATTTCAAACCCAAAGCCCGATCTCATTTCATCCCTCCATCTCTGTGCAACCCAAACCATTCCATTCCATTTGATCCACCCTGAGATGAAGGCAAAGGATGATTGAGGACTGAGGAGGCTGCTGGAAGCCTGAACCACCGTCTACGGCGGTGTGGAGGAGTAAGAAACCCGATAGGTATCAGTTTTTCCTCATCTTCCATTTTCTTTTGGTTTAATCATTAAGGATGGTTTTAATCGATTTTAATGAGCTTAATGAGTTATTAGGAAGGTAATAGGATGACTTTGATAATGGTTTGAGGCTGGGGAAGCCTGAGGGATAAACTGGATTTTTGAACTGTGAGGAGGATAATCGGGTTCAATGGTTTTTATAGGTTTTTGATGTTCTAATTCATATATTTAGATTCATATGGATGTAAGGAAGATTATAGGATTAATTAGGGCTTGAATCAGACCGAAATAGGGGAGGAAAACCAACGGACCGATCATGCCAGTCCAAACCAGTCCACGAACCAGAGAACCCAGTTCACTGCGGGTTGAAGGTGATGCTACAGTGCCAGTGCGTGAGGTTCTTGGGGTGCGTACGGGCGTGTGCCCTATAATTTGGGAAAGTGTTCAACATTCGAAATCTTCTATTCGATTTAACGAACATTTTGGGACTGGTTTCGTGTCGATCGGACACCATCTCGATAATGTTCGGGGCATCGGAACATTTAGGTTTGAGATTTAAAATAGTTAAAAATTCTGGAAAATTACGGGGCTTTAGTGGGAGGTTAATTAAGTAGTTAGTAACCTTATATTACGATTTTGGCAGGTTTGGGAGTCCCGATGACGACGATTTTCTCGGTGACAGTTACAGCACGCAAACCGAGGCGGCAACATAGGACGGTCTGTGAGTGGACCTTGATTTCTAAACTGTGATGCATGCATAAATGCTTTATATGGATTATGATTGTGATTATATGATATTGATTTGGATATTGGTGAATTATATGATTTCACGCATTTCGAGGCGATTTACGTGCTTGCACGTAAATCGAGGTATTTCGGCTTTACACTGATTTTCCGTACTTATGGTTTTGGATATGATTTCATGAAATGGTTTTGGAATTGAAAAGGTAAACTCGGGTTCAAGACCCCTTTGGTTCGGAAACCCTAGGACTCGATGTCGCTTTTAGTTACATTCTCGGGCTGGAGGCCCAATTGATTCTCGAATCGATTTCAGATTTGGAAATATGGATCGAGCACGAGACCGATTTGATTTACGAACTCCCAGACTTGAAGTCCATTTGATTTAATGAGGAATCAGACCGGAGGTCCAATTTTTATGTTGATTCGGGCCGAGGGCCCAATTATGTTTTACGATGATGATTTCGGGTCAAGGACCCACAAATGGTTTTTATGGTTCATGATGGTTTATGGGAACCGGAATGAACCCTTGAAATGGATTTATGGTTCATGACGGTTTATGGGAACATGCATGAACCCATGAAAGGTTTTATGGTTGATGACGGCTTATGGGGGCCCGGCATGAATCCTTGAAAGGTTTAAAGAATGATTTCAAAATGTTTTTCATATGCCATCCTTTATATATGATTGTCTCCTCCGGGGAGGGTCGTTAGCCTGGGTGGACCCCGGAGTAGTCACGGAGCACTGACTGAGTGGAGTCGCCCCCCAGTTGGGTTCCTTACTCTCAGGAAGGGCATGATTCGTAACCTCCAGGGAGGGTCATTGATCTACGGACATTGACCTGGGTGGACCCTAGAGAGGCTTGGGTTTGAGACCCCGGTTAGCACGCGCGTAGCTCTATATACCGTGACAGGTTCGGTGATATGAAATATAATGGATAAACATGATTTCAATTGGTTTGGGAAATTGTGTTTTATGACAATAAATGGATTTGGGTTGAGATCCCGCATATGTTTACTATGTTATGGTTTTCTGTAAATGGTTTGGGCAGGAGCCCATATGATTATGGTTTTTTAAACTTATGTTATTGGATAAATGGTTTTACTATGCATTGCATACTTTTTAGTGAAGCGTATAAAGTTCTTTATAAAATGTATTTACGAACTTATTACTTTTTGTCCACTCACAGTCTTTCTGTTTTCAATACCCTTCAGGTTGGATACGGTGCGGACTGTAACAGAGATCGAGATATCACATACCTCCTCCGGATCCTAGCGTACTCTGATAACCCGAGAGGGCAAATGTTGGAAATTTCCCTTGTCTGACACTCCGTGTCAGACGGGATCAAGGTCGTCCCTCGTTAATCCCGGAGGGATTGAGAACGGGTCCTGACACGGGATGTTAAAATGATATTTTGAATATTGTGAGTTAAAGATGATCTGATGGAATTGAATGATTTTCAGAAATAATTTTACGGATTTATGTGCATTGAATTATTTAATGGTTATACAGATTTACGAGAAATAAGAAATGAGATTTGGGCATGAGACCCTGTGAGAAATGGTTTTGATATGGTTTTAATGATGATTTTGGAAAATGATTTTGATTGTGTATTGATGTTTGATGCCCCCAGATGTATAATTCCGGGGTAGACTTCAGATGTGTAATTCCCGAAGTGACTCCAGATGTGTAATTCCTAGAGGGACTCCAGATGTGTAATTCCTGGATGGACTCCGGATGCGTAATTCCCGGAGGGACCGGATGTGTAATTCCCGGTGAGGCTGGATGTGTAATTCCCAGCAGGATGACGACTATGGATGTGTAATTCCCAGAGGATTCTCGTATGTGTAATTCCCGAGTTATATGCTTTATTATGTGATAAAATGGTTTTATGAAATGATTTAAATGGCATTTGGGCTTGAGAGCCGGGATTTGATGTTTTCATGTGATTTGACTCGAAAGCCGGTGATGTTTTTCATATGTTGATTCTACACATGCATGGTTTGATAAACTGGAGGGTAAATGATGTGTTTTGATAAATGTGTTTTAAATGATATTATTTTTGTCCACTCACACATTTCCTGTTTTGATGACCCTCCAGGCCGTGGTACGACATTCGGGGCTGATCGAGAGGCGCAGGCATGAGCGGAAATCAGTGCAGTTATCCCTTGTTTGACAGGTGCTGAAGGGTAGATTCGAGACTTCAGTTGACTTGTCAGACAGGAGCAGGACCGGGCACGGTTATCAAAGTCCCGTTGGGACGGGTCCTGTCAAATTGGTATTAGAGCAGTGGTTTACTGATTTTCCATGCCTCCGAGATACGAGCCCTGTGCGCGGCCTAGTAATTAGACGAGATATGAGGGCATCGATAATCCCTGGATTACTGATGACCCTGGATTGGGGGTCGAATATTATATCACGTGTTCTGGTTGTGTCGGACTTGTGTTGGTCCGAAGGGTTGTTTACAATAACAATATGGTATAAGGGTGGGCATGTTAGGCCCAGGATAAACTAGACCCGAGGATAGGGGTGATGGGACTCAGAGGGAGTCTGGAATTGGTTTAGTGTTGAGAGATCCTAACTAGGATGTGGTTCGCCTAGGGGTGTTTGCTAGGTGACCGGATATGCCAGTGGTGACATAGATAGTGGATATTTAATTCAGACTCAAGAGAAGTCGAGATATTGGACTTGGACTCAAAAGGAGTCAAGAGTTGGTTTAGGACTCGGGATGAGTCATGATGTGACATGAGGGCTCAGAATGAGCCGAGAAATATTGAAAGGCAATTTTTTGATTGTATATAATGAGTGAGGGTTCACGTGGGAACCCGATGTCAGGACCCGACCCTCCTCTGTCAGGTCCCGACTCATCTAGCATGATATTGTCCGCTTTGGGCCTCCTTGCCCTTGCCCTCACGGTTTTGTTTTCGGGAGCTCACGGTGCAACTTCCCAGGGGGTCACCCATCATGGAATTGCACCAGCCTCAACTCGCTTAACTTTGGGGTTCCAATCCCCCCCAAAGCCACTGAGCTCCCAAAAAGCCTCATGCTAGATCGGTGTGTGCCTACACCTTTAAGGCACACCACCATTCCTTTCCCAGACCATTCCCCCTCGCAGGAATTTGGGATTGTTCACCGTTCACTCTAGGACACGGGTCTTACAATCCACCCCCCTTAGGGCCCAGCGTCCTCGATGGCACACTTCCCGGTCGGGGTCTGGCTCTGATACCAAATTTTCAGGACCCGACCCTCCTCTGTCAGGTCCCGATTCATCTAGCATGATATTGTCCGCTTTGGGCCTCCTTGCCCTTGCCCTCACGGCTTTGTTTTTGGGAGCTCACGGTGCAACTTCCCAGGGGGTCACCCATCATGGAATTGCACCAGCTTCAACTCGCTTAACTTTGGGGTTCCAATCCCCTTCAAAGCCACTGAGCTCCCAAAAGGCCTCATGCTAGATAGGTGTGTGCCTACACCTTTAAGGCACACCACCATTCCCTTCCCAGACCATTCCCCCCTCGCAGGAATGTGGGATTGTTCACCGTTCTCTACAGGACACGGGTCTTACAATCCACCCCCCTTAGGGCCCAGCGTCCTCGCTGGCACACTTCCCGGTCGGGGTCTGGCTCTGATACCAAATTGTCAAGACCCGACCCTCCTCTGTCAGGTCCTGAATCATCTAGCATGATATTGTTCGCTTTGGGCCTCCTTGCCCTTACCTTCACGGTTTTGTTTTCGGGAGCTCACGGTGCAACTTCCCAGGGGGTCACCAATCATGGAATTGCACCAGCCTCAACTCGCTTAACTTTGGGGTTCCAATCCCCCCCCCAAAGCCACTGAGCTCCCAAAAGGCCTCATGCCAGATAGGTGTGTGCCTACACCTTTAAGGCACACCACCATTCCTTTCCCAGACCATTCCCCCCTCGCAGGAATGTGGGATTGTTCACCGTTCCCTCTAGGACACGGGTCTTACACCCGAGGTGTTGATATGGATATGAATTTAGTCTCCAAAGATTATGTTGGAGAGGTACGTTTGAATTTCGGGGACGAAATTCCTTAAGGGGGGGAAGGTTGTAACGACCCAGAAATTCGAAAAAGGAAAAATTGGAAACCTTAAAGGAAATGACGATTTTACCCCTGGTTATAAGGGCCAAAAGTTGACTTTTTGTTCTACACCTTGTTTGGATTTTCCGGAAGGACCGTTGGATAGGTCTCGGGGCGCTGAATCCGTAGACAGGCGGCATGCATCAATCAGAGTCTGGATGAAAAAGTTATGGATTGAGGAATGATAGGGGCATTTTGGTCATTTGTGTATAAAAGGGTAAAAAGGTAATTTTAGGTAGTATGGTGAATCAGACAATCAAGGTGGCTGATTCAGCTAAATTGGATGAGGACTGGTCACTTGGTGACACTTGTCACCACCTTTGAAAGATTAGTGGCCTTGATGCCACCTATTATTTGGATGGACGGCTATGTTTAAATTAAAAACCAAAACAGTGTGTTTTGTTTTCATCAAAAACCAAAACAGAGACTGTGTTTTTTCTTGATCGATTCTTCCCAGCAACCAAAACTTGAGAATTTGATGTCATTGAGAGTGAATTCGTGAGGAATTATAGAGAAGAATAAGGGGAGTTATGAACCCAGTTGAAAACCCATAAAACCCGAAAACCTTAAATGGACCTTAGGATCGAATTTGAATTTGTGGACAGTTTTGAATGAAATTAACCTTGTAGTTAGCTTCCTGGGATTGAGACGAGTCAAACCCAATGAAAGTTTATGAGAATTGGAGTCGTCTTCGGTTAGAACAGAGATGAGAAAGTCTTTGAATTTTCGAGCTTGAGTCGTGGGATTTGAGACCTGGGACGATGAAATTGACCTTGCAAAGATGTTTATTAGCATCCCACGATGCTTCTTGATGCATTAATTGAAGGAAAACGATGGAGATTGGTGACCTTCGAAGACTGCACAGTATTTTGTGTTCTTCCCGAATTCGAGCTTGATTCGATGAGATTAAGGTAAGTGTTGATATAATTGGGTTTACAGAACCTAAATTGAGTCTATAATGATGCTAACTGGCCATTGAATTGTAGAAATTGATGTTGAATTGATGGACTTTGAACCGGGTCACCTCGCGGGTCGCAGGACCCGTTTTACAGATAAACGGGGTGGGACGATGCACTGTAGCAGGCGCGTGAGGGCACGTGGAAACTTGAAAGTGGGTTTCCGGGTTTGGGTTCAGAATGATTATTCCGGATGCTAGCTTATAGAATGATAGTTCCGAATTCGAATTTGGAAATGGATGGTGGTTATGATTTGGGATTTGAACAAGAAATTCGGACATGAGTACCATTTCGATAAAATGTGATTTTAGATTTGTTTTTGGAATGTGGCTTACGATGGATTCTAGATTTGTTATGAAGTACACATGGTTTTGGGTTTAAAGACCCGATACTATTGCTGGATGATGTCGATGTGAAGGGGGAGGGCCCTTGATTGATATGTTTTGAGTTTAAAGACTCGGTTATTGTGATATCCCCCGAGGCCTATTGATTGTGTTTTGAGTTTAAAGACTCGTTGATATCCCGGGAAGGCCTGATTATGCGCATGGTTTTGATTTTAAAGACTCGGGCGCACTTGAGATCCAGCAGATTGATTGACTTGTGATTTACTATTGATTTCTGATGTTTTCAGATGTGTTGGACAATGGCCCGGTTTATATGGCTTGATGGATTTTTGGGTTATATTCTGTACTTGGATTTTGTGACAGGACCCATCCCAATCCCCCCGGGATTAGTGCGGGATGACCCTGCTCCCGTCTGACATGAGGGATATTTCCGACCTTTGCCCTCCCGGGCTATCAGAGTACTCCAGGATTGTAACGCCCCAGACATTCTGAAAATGTAATATTGTAAAATATTGAATAAAATGACATTTTTATCCCTGTGATTCGTGTGGTCAATTTGTTGACTTTTTGATTGGGAGGTCGAACGGACGTTGAACGATGACCGTGACTCAGTTCGAGACGTCACGAGTTCATAGACAGGTGGCACGTCCGATTCGGACGCTCGAGACGAAAGTTATGATGTTCGGAAGTTCAGGGGCATTATCGTAATTTGGACGTTATATGGGAAAAAGTTGACTTTTTGTTTGACAATGGGTTTTCACATGATTCGAAGACCGTTAGGTTCGTCTCGAGGTCCCGAGTACAACGACAGGTGGCACGCGTGAAACGGACATCGGGTGACCGAGTTACGGGTCACGGAAGTTGGAGGGCATTTTGGTAATTTTTGCCCTGAGGGAATTTTGGTCTTTTTACACGGGGTACTGTTCACCACCGTGGAAAACAGAGTGCACGACCGTGGTGTCTTGTGCGTGCAATTTTTTATGGCCTAGTGGATTGATCAGATGCATTGTTTAAGTTAATTGAGGCAGTGAGGGACATTGGTGAACGGACTGAGGCCACACAGAGCACGGGCTAGGTTAAAGAAATGGCCATGGCTTCTGTGTGCGTGGGAGACATTTTCAGAGACCTCAGTTGGGTCTCCCACGGGCTGTTTGCCATTCTATCGATTAACCGTGTATGGGAATGAAGTGAGGATTCATTTGGGGTCGTTTGTGCATCAGTGTGAAGGCTGAGATTGAGAGAAACAGTGAAGAACCATTTTTGGGTTTTTGGGAGGAAATCTCAGAGTTCAATTCCTATGGGTTTTGGGACCAATTCAGACACACAGAGAGCTTTCTGGGAGCAACAGAAACATAATCGTGCTCGAGATCAAGTGAATTGAGCAAGGATTGCTCAGGAGCTCAGGTACCAGTTCAGAGAAGAACCAGTTGGAGGGAAAAATCGAATTTAATTCCTGAGGCGTGTTGAACGAAACCAAGGGCCGTGTTAGACTTCTGGGGTCACTACGAGCACAACCGTGCAAAAATCGAAGGAGGAGGAGGACTGGTTGGCCGGGAACCTGAGTCTCAGTTTCAGAGGAAAACCAGTGTTGAGGACGACGACTTCTAGGTAACGGCGAGTTAAATTGTTTGTGCCATTGAGTTCGTCTAAGTCCCCTTAAGCTACTGGTGAAGTTAATTTGAAAATGGAGCTAGTTTGGGTGAGTTCCAGGCGTCGATTTGTTCGACTGTTCGAGCTTGAGTTGGGTCGATTTAGTGTTAGTCGAGGTTAACCGTTAATGCAGACCTAAAATTAATTCATTAGAGAAGATAATAGGATTGAAAACGGGAAGTATCGATTGAGAATTAAGGGTGAAATAATCGGGTTGAGCCGCAGGTATCAGACCCGTTTATCAGTCTATTCGGGTAAGGACGAAGGTACTGTAGCTTGCCGCGTGGCCTTCACGTGCAGCCACTTTGGGCGGCGCGTGACGGCGCGTGTGATGTTAACTCCGATCAAGGTCAACATGAGATTTAATCCTTTCAGTTTAATTAACATTTTATCTTTAGAGTTCGAGTGGATCGGGAGTCGTTCGGGATAATTTCGGGAGTTTGGAAGTTTAGGTCCTTAAGGTTTATTTCGTCGAAAAATCCGGAAAATTAGGGAAAAATCATACGAGCCATTTGAGGATGTTTGTAACCCTTCTTGTACGTTTTTACAGGCCCGGACATTTCCGAAGCTACGGAGGAGCGCGCGGGACGCGATTGACGCGTCCTAAAACTTTGAGTGGACTTTTTGATTTCTAAACCGGGCATGCATGACTATTTTAATTATTTATCTTATGGTTTTACATATGATTTTATGATGGTGATATGATATTTCGGTTTTACGTGTTTTCACGCTTTTCGAGATATTCATCGTATTTCACGCATTTCGAGGTTATGGTTTTCGCTTATGCATGCATGATGTTTTAATAAAGTACCTGGTTATGATTATGCATGTTACAGATTTATGATGTTTAATTGTAATTGTGAAATGATTTCGGGAATTGCATGTTTTGGAATTTGCATGTGAATTCGGACATAAGTCCTATTATGACGAGATATGATTTCGGAATGATGTTTGAAAACGGTTTATGATGAATCCTGGTTTATTGTGTTTAAAAACGGTTTTGGGTTTAAAGACCCGGTTGATTGTTGGATCTGGTTTTGGGTTTAAAGACCCGGTTTATTGATGACGGGGGCGGGCCCGAAAATTGGGATTAAAGACCCGGATTGAGTTTAAAGACTCGTGAGTTTAAAGACTCGGTTATTGTGATACCCCCGAGGCCTATTGATCATGTTTTGAGTTTAAAGACTCGTTGATATCCCGGGATGGCCTAATATTGGGTTTAAAGACTCGGATGGATCCAACGGTTTAATTGTGATTGTTGATGCATTTTTACTTTATTTGCGTAAATGATGTTTCCAGATGACGGTTTGTGGATTTTGGTAATATTATATCATTTTACTCGAGCTGTGATGATTTTCTGTAACGTTTTACACATGTTTCGGAAAAGAGTTTTCGAATGATTAATACGGGGTTTTTCCTTTCGAATATCTAGTTATGCATGCGTGTTACAAAACTGGAGGGCGAACCCTATTTCGGAAAACTGTTTTCCTGTATAACTTATGTTTCGGTCCACTCACACTTTGTTGTTTTAAATTCCCTCCAGGTCGTGGTACAAGTGCGGGGGCAAGCGCCGAGGCAGAGGCTGAGGCATAAACTTTTCCGTTGCGGAGTAGTTAGTTCACAGAGTAGGATTTGTTCTTCAACCTGTTTTGTAATATTATGCTCTGTGAAACTGTTGACTTGACGTCCAGTCGGATGTATTTGTTTTAATCTCCCTGGTCTGACAATGGGTGTGATGTAATATTATTTAGTTTTCCAGTCTTTTGGATTCGATTGTCAGACGGGAGCAGGATGCTTCCCGATTATCAAGGCGATGATCGGGGTGGGTCCTGTCAAGGATCCGGAGGAGGCATGTGATCTCTCGGTCTCTGCTACAGTCCACATCCGATGTCAACCTGAAGGGCAGTCAAAACATTAAAAACTGTGAGTGGACAAAACAAGAGTTTGTAAAAACAATTTATAAGAAAGCCATTTGTACCCTTCACTAAAAAGCATGCATGCATTCGAAAACCATTTAACCAAACACATATGTTAAAACATCCACAATTAGGGTCTCAGCCCCAAAATTCTGTAAATACAAGTTATACGGGCTCCTGCCCAAAACCATTTAAAGAAAACCATAACACAGTGAACATATGAGGGATCTCAGCCCAAATCCATTTATCATTATAAACACAATATTCCAAAACCAATTGAAATCATGTTTATCCATTATATTCATATCCATAACCTGTCACGGTAAAATAAAGCTACACGTGTGCTAACCGGGGCCTCAAACCCAAGTCTCTCCAGGGTCCACCCAGGTCAATGTCCGTAGATCAATGACCCTCCCTGGAGGTAACGAACCATGCCCATCCTAAGAGTAAGGAACCCAACTGGGGGCAACTCCACTCAGTCCGTGCTCCGTGACTACTCCGGGGTCCACCCAGGCCAACGACCCTCCCCAAAGGAGACAATCATATATAAAGGATGGCATATGAAAAACCTTTTGAAATCATTATTTAAATCTTTCAAGAATTCATGCCCGGCCCCCACAAGCCGTCATGAACCATAAAATCCTTTTATGGGTTCATGCCGGTTCCCATAAACCGTCATGACCCGTAAATCCATTTTAAGGATTCATGCCGGTTCCCATAAACCGTCATGAACCATAAAAACCATTGGTCCACATAGAAACTGGACCTCCGGTCCGAATCGTAAACCAACTAGGCCTCCGGCCCGATTCCGTAAAGCAAATGGGTCTCGAACCCGAGTTTACCTTTTCAAATCCAAAACCATTTCATTAAACTATTTCCAAAACCATAAGAATGGAAAATCAGAGTAAAACTGGGAAATCTCGATTTACGTGCAAGCACGTAAATCGCATCGAATTACGTGAAACCATATAAATCACAAGCATCCAAATCAACATCATAAAATCATATACATAATCCATTTGGAAATCCAAAACCATTTCATTTAGACCAGTAAAGACATACAGCCCCGTATAGGCACCGTATAGGGCCGAAACCTCGAAATACGTGCCTAAACGTAACCACACATCCAAATGCACTCATGGCATCACAAAAAAGTATTTAAAAAATATAATAAACATTTATGCATGCACCAATTTAGAAAACAAGGTCTACTCACAGACCGTCCGAGCTGCCGCCTCGATTTGCGTGCCATAGGCTCTCCCGAGCCGATCACTGTCACGGTGACTCCCAAACCTGTCCAAATTTTAATAGAAGGTTACTAACTACTTAATTAACCTCCTACAAAAGCTCCGTAATTTTCTCGAACTTTTAACTATTTTTAAACTGACCCTAAACCTTCCGACACCCCGAAAACTATTGAAACGATATCTGATTGAAGCGAGACCAGTCCCAAAATCTTCGTTACATCGAATAGAAGATTTCTTGTGTTGAACAATTTTTCAAATTATGGACCACGTGCCCTCACGGGCCCCTAAAAGGTCGAAAATACTATTCATCGGCACTAACCTCCAGCAGACCGGTTTTACTGTTCATGGCCGGTTCACCTGGTTTGGCCGGTCCAACTGGACCGCTGTGACCCGTTCACAGCCCTAGACACCCCATTTTTCATCCTAGTTCTTCCTTTTTGATTCCTTTCTTCCTATTTTGATGTTTTCTATCCATTACATTCCTTAAACGCAACCGAAAAAGTCTAAATCCTATGGTTCGATTTTGAACCAAACGGTTCAAGTTTTCCAAAACTGCACCCATGGCTTCACAGCCATCCTAGGCTTCCTAAAACCTTCCTAACACAATCCTAATAACCCATTTAATTCATTGGAAGCAACCAAAATGACCCATAGCAATAAAAATGGAAATTGGATTGAAAATGGGCTTACCGTGAACCCCTCGAGTTTCTTGGCCCCGCCGTCCACGGGAAAGGGAGATGCATGAATGAATGAAATTGGCCAGTGGATGGGTGACACTTGTCACTCATCCATAGGGCAGGGATTAAATATCTGGGCCCCCACTAAGTCCAAAAGTTAACTCGTTTCGTAATTCGTGCAATAGTGCACTTGAACTTCCGTGAACCGTAACTTCGTCGTCGAACGTCCAAATTCGACGTGCCGCCTGGCTATGGATTCGTATCATCCTTATCTACGTAATAGTCCTCGACCCTCGGCCATCGGACATCCCGGTCAAAAAGTCAATATTTTGACCCCTTTTATCCAAAATTACCTAAATGCCCCTAAACTTCCGAACGTCATAACTTCCTCCACAGATGTCGGAATTGAACATGCCACCTGTCTATGAACTCGTGACGTCACGAACTACGTCCCGGTCATCGGTTAAAATCCATTTGACCGCCCGATTGAAAAGTCATTGTTTTGCCACCACCAAGGGCAAAACGGTCATTTCTCATCGTTCGTCTGATTTAGCATGACTAATCACCGATTAACCTCACTAATCGTGATTAGTCACTAATTTAATCATGAAATTCGGGACGGGTCGTTACAACCTTCCCTCCTTAATTAATTTCGTCCTCGAAATTCCAACCGACCTAATTCTAGCCGTTCTTCCCTCCTTAATTGAGTTTCGTTCTCGAAACTCCAACTATCCTGATTCCACATCCACCTCGTGGAAAGTAGAATCGACCTCGAAACACGTGTACACTAGTACACCCATTAAACAAAATAGTACGTATTCGTCTGCAACCAGACGTACCACTAACGCTCACGTTGCATCATCTAAATTCGACCACGTCGAATAGCAGAAGTCGTACGCTCCGAATTGACACCACTAGTCAAATCTACCGTTTCGTTGACACAACAACTCGACGGTTCCTTAATAAATCTCCACTCAACGATCCACGCTGACACATCTGAAAAACTGCCACCACTTGACAGTCGTCAGTCAAAAACTGACACCATACACTTGTGGTTTCACTAACCACCAACTGACTCAACCTGAGTATACACTAACCAACAAATACTCGACCTGCGTGTAACTACCCATCAGAAATACCATGACCCAACGCATAGTATCCAATGTCTAGTCCACGACCTCAACTAAGTCAATGGTATCGGAGCTAAGCCGACTACCAACACACTCACGAATGTACCCCTAGTAAAACCTAAATACCGTCACCAGGCATCACAAGTCTGCCCGGTATCGTACCTCGAACAACGTATAAGGTACATACAACTACCCTTCAATAAGCCCACAACCACCTAGGTTATAGTCAATCACGTTTCTATAATGGAGTTCATATGTCCAATCCAGTATTAGACAAATTGAAACTCCGACCCAACATCTATTTCCAATTCCGAATCCGAATCCACAATTTCGTAAGAAATCCCAAATTCAAACCCAGAACTCATATCCATAACCATGTCCAAGTCCGAGTTCGAAATCATCATTCTGTAGACTAGTATTAGGAATAACCATTCCGAACCCAAATCCATAAAAATCCATAGTCAAGCTTCAGAATCAAATCCTGAATCGTCACCCAGAATCCGATTCCAAAACCCAAATCCAGAAATCATCTTTCAAGTTCCAAAATCAAATCCTGAATCGTCATCCAGAAATCTGATTCCAAAACCTGAAATATCGTTCACGTCCACCGAGACGCACCAAATCATGAACCTATCGGTTACCCGCTTAAACAATTACCTCGACATACATTAGATTGACTTCATAGGGAAGCCAATCCCAACATCAACACAACACTAAGTCTGACAAAATCCGACCTCGTCAGACACCTAACTTCGATATACTCACTCCACCTGCTGATGACCCAAGACAAATCACGGGTCCACCAACCAATACACGACCAATGTAGTAGTGGCACAACCATCATCTGCCTTAGCAGAACCTGAAAAGTCACCCAAAATGACTTCGAAATACCCATTACCAATGCGGAAAACCCGCATTCCTCGTGTCACCACAATCGCAACCTCTCGCGATTTCGATGTTCCAACAAGATTGGAAGCAACATACCCGGACATCAACCATGTGTCCATAAACAATCAACTTATCTATCCGGTTACGAACGTATATGTACATCCAAAAGGATGTCAATTCATCCTAATCTGATGTACCGCTCGACCTAAGAGTCACAACAGACTCCTGCTGTGATCTGCAGTCAAATCTCTGCATACCAGCATATCTAACCAACTCTGGTCAACACCGACCAACTGGTCGCTAAACCCCGTGATAATACTCGATCCTCACTCCTCAACTACCGTTGGATCCTATCCAGTCCATCACTATCCGTGATCCACTCCCAGACCACAGATACCGAACATATACTCATCTTGACGGAGTCATATCCCGATTCGCGACTCACCATCATCACAAACACCGGCACCAGTACCAGCACTATCACTAACTCCAACACACAAGTATCAGTATCAGCATCAAGTGTGTGAAACAGACAACTCTAGATCTCCGCTCATACCGAGCGACGATCCCGTACCTCTGCTTGGATGGGAGAAACTCTGCCTCTCTCGTACCCAACAACTCTGGGTACAGTCACCCTCACAACTCATACGAGAAAAGGAAACGTCCCCTGAACGTCCCCGATTCCCAACAACCGTAACTACAACCATTCTTGGTAGTAGCGCCTGCCACAAACTCATGCAGACCTAACTACCAGATATAGCGATCTAGACTCCGCATCCAACGGAATCCATCGACCGTACCAACTACTCCGTATCCCCGCTCCGGGTTTCCATCGACAAGTATCAACCCTGGTAACTTGTCCAACCAAACACGAACCAGTCGCAACTCGACTCAACCACTGTCGTCTTCCAGGTCGCCCATGACCTTAGTTTCACCAAACGACAACTAAAGTAGCATGACAACCAACTATGTCTAACCGATAAATATAACCTCGACTGCGAAGTGCAGTCCCATCATAAGCTGACATGACTTGACCGACTAACGAATCCAAATCCAAATAGTCGTCCAAGTCAAACTACTCGTCAACTCACATTTCCAGAACCATACACATCCTACCTTAGGAATCCACGATCACGCCTAGGGTTCCTTGAACCCAACTGCAAGCTACCAACTGCAGAAAGCAGTAAAATAAACAACCTGACCGACTGCGCGGTCTTGACATCGTAAAGAAGTCAATCCAACTAGGATTCCTCGAATCCGACTGCTAACTACCGACTGTAGTAAATCCATCTAACTCAACCATATCCGAACATCGGATGGTCATAATTCCCAACCAGTCGTCGGAACCGATCCTACGACATCGTGAAGACGATCCCAACTAACCATCTCACGATCAAAATATATAAGAATACGTTTATCCCTTTGTAGGGTCCCACACTGTTAACCACGACAGAACTATGGCAACCCCGGCATCAAGTGTCGAACCAAGACATTCTACGATACAGTCCTACTAATTATTGTACTGGCACCCTAACATCAGGTTGATCACGAACTGTAGCCCATTGAGATACCACATCCTCGACCTGCATAATACTCCAAGAGCTCCGCGGTTGCTCGAATAGAGACAACCCCGCTCTGATAAGCATCCTATGAGCAATCCTATGCTCTGATACCACGCTGACAGAACCCATCCCAATCCCCCCGGGATTAGTGCGGGATGACCCTGCTACCGTCTGACACCAAGTGTCAGACAAGGGATATTTCCGACCATTGCCCTCCCAGGCTATCAGAGTACACCAGGATCCGGAGGAGGCGTGTGATATCTCGGTCTCTGCTACAGTCCACATCTGATGTTAACCTGAAGGGCAGTCAAAACATTAAAAACTGTGAGTGGACAAAACAAGAGTTTGTAAAAACAATTTATAAGAAATCCATTTGTACCCTTCACTAAAAAGCATGCATGCATTCGAAAACCATTTAACCAAACACATATGTTAAAACATCCACAATTAGGGTCTCAGCCACAAAATTCTGTAAATACAAGTTATACGGGCTCCTGCCCAAAACCATTTACAGAAAACCATAACACAGTGAACATATGAGGGATCTCAGCCCAAATCCATTTATCATTATAAACACAATTTTCCAAAACCAATTGAAATTATGTTTATCCATTATATTCATATCCAGAACCTGTCACGGTAAAATAAAGCTACACGTATGTTAACCGAGGTCTCAAACCCAAGTCTCTCCAGGGTCCACCCAGGTCAATGTACGTAGATCAATGACCCTCCCTGGAGGTAACGAACCATGCCCATCTTGAGAGTAAGGAACCCAACTGGGGGGCGACTCCACTCAGTTAGTGCTCCGTGACTACTCCGGGGTCCACCCAGGCCAACGACCCTCCCCGGAGGAGACAATCATATATAAAGGATGGCATATGAAAAACCTTTTGAAATCATTATTTAAATCTTTCAAGAATTCATGCCCGGCCCCCATAAGCCGTCATGAACCATAAAATCCTTTTATGGGTTCATGCCAGTTCCCATAAACCGTCATGACCCGTAAATCCATTTTAAGGATTCATGCCGATTCCCATAAACCGTCATGAACCATAAAAATCATTGGTAACACATAATTGGGCACTAGGCCCGAATCCACATAGAAATTGGACCTCCGGTCCGAATCGTAAACCAACTGGGCCTCCGGCCCGATTCCGTAAAGCAAATGGGTCTCGAACCCGAGTTTACCTTTTCAAATCCAAAACCATTTCATTAAACTATTTCCAAAACCATAAGAATGGAAAATCGAAGTAAAACCGGAAAATCTCGATTTACGTGCAAGCACGTAAATCGCATCGAATTACGTGAAACCATATAAATCACAAGCATCCAAATCAACATCATAAAATCATATTCATAATCCATTTGGAAATCCAAAACCATTTCATTTAGACCAGTAAAGACATACAGCTCCGTATAGGCACCGTATAGGGTCGAAACCTCGAAATACGTGCCTATACGTAACCACACATCCAAATGCACTCATGGCATCACAAAAAAGTATTTAAAACATATAACAAACATTTATGCACGCATCAAATTAGAAAATAAGGTCCACTCACAGGCCGTCCGAGCTGCCGCCTCGATTTGCGTGCCATAGGCTCTCCCGAGCCGATCACTGTCACCGAGACTCCCAAACCTGTCCAAATTTTAATAGAAGGTTACTAACTACGTAATTAACCTCCTACCAAAGCCCCGTAATTTTCCCGAACTTTTAACTATTCTTAAACTGACCCTAAACCTTCCGACACCTCAAAAACTATTGAAACGATATCCGATTGACGCAAGACCAGTCCCAAAATCTTCGTTACATCGAATAGAAGATTTCCTGTGTTGAACACTTTTCTAAATTATGGACCACGTGCCCTCACGGGACCCTAGAAGGTCGAAAATACTGTTCATTGGCACTAACCTCCAGCAGACCGGTTTTACTGTTCATGGCCGGTTCACCTGGTTTGGCTGGTCCAACTGGACCGGCGTGACCGGTTTACAGCCCTAGACACCCCATTTTCATCCTAGTTCTTCTTTTTTGATTCCTTTCTACATATTTTGATGTTTTCTATCCATTCCAATCCTTAAATGCAACCGAAAACGTCTAAATCCTATGGTTCGATTTTGAACCAAACGGTTCAAGTTTTCCAAAACTGCACCCATGGCTTCACAGCCATCCTAGGCTTCCAAAAACCTTCCTAACACAATCCTAATAACCTATTTAATTCATTGGAAGCAACCAAAATGACCCATAGCAATAAAAATGGAAATTGGATTGAAAATGGGCTTACTGTGAACCCCTCGGGTTTCTTGGCCCCGCCGTCCATGGCTGCGCCGTCCTGGACCGACCACCACATCCTCCCGTCCTCCCTCACTCTCTGGTCCTCCCAGCTGATCATGGGTTGAAGGTGGGATGGGTTTGGGTTGCACAAAGATGGAGAGAAAGGGTGAGATCGGGTAAGTGTTTTGTGTTTGAATGGAGAAATGAAAATGCACGGGAAAAGGGAGATGCATGAATGAATGAAATTGGCCAGTGGATGGGTGACACTTATCACTCATCCATAGGGCAGGGATTAAATATCTGGGCCCCCACTAAGTCCAAAAGTTAACTCGTTTCGTAATTCGTGCAATAGTGCACTTGAACTTCCGTGAACCGTAACTTCGTCGTCGAACGTCCAAATTCGACGTGCTGCTTGTCTATGGATTCGTATCGTCCTTAACTACGTAATAGTCCTCGGCCCTCGGCCATCGGACATCCCGGTCAAAAAGTCAATATTTTGACCCCTTTTATCCAAAATTACCAAAATGCCCCTAAACTTCCGAACGTCATAACTTCCTCCACGGATGTCGGAATTGTGCCAAATATCTATGAACTCGTGACGTCACGAACTACGTCACGGTCATCGGTCAAAATCCATTTGACCGCCCGATTGAAAAGTCAACGTTTTGCCACCACTAGGGGCAAAACGGTCATTTCGCATCGTTCGTCCGATTTAGCCTAACTAATCACCGATTAACCTCACTAATCGTGATTAGTCACTAATCTAATCATGAAATTCGAGACGGGTCAGTACATTTTGATTCATGATTTTGGGCTGAGGCCTCGTGTTTATGGTTTCAGGCTAAGGCATGGGTTGAGAAAAAGAAATGATTTTGGTTTTCATACACGGTTTTCTTATATGGAAAATGAAATGGATTGTGAAATGATTTTCGAATGCATGCATTGGTTATACGTGGAGGGTAGAAATGTCTTTTCTATAACATGTTTTATAAATTGATTTATTTTTGTCCACTCACACCTTTTGTGTTTTTGTTGACCCTCCTAGTCGTGACACTTGGAACGAGGTTGATTGAGAGGTGGAGGCATGAGTGGGCACACATTCGGTTATCCCTTGTTTGGCAAGTGCTGAGGGTAATTTGGGAACTTCAGTTGACTTGTCTGACGGGAGCAAGACCGGGCACAGTTATCAATGTTCCTCAGGGGACGGTCCTGTCATAAATTCATTTACAAAAATTCGTTAATTAAATGTATGGGTCGTTATTGAGAATGATATAGAAGGTTGAGGATTTCGAAGAGGTAGGCAAGGTGGTTGAGAACCATGGAACGATATAAAAGAGAAGGAGAAATGAGGGAGAATGTTAATGAGGTAGTCAAGCTAGCCAATATTCTGATGGTTTGAGAAACTCAAGTTGATGCCAACATCGATGTTAATTAGTTTAGGGCTAAATCTTGGCTTTGAAAACCGTGATTCAACATCATCATCTTCGTTGACAAAGGTAGCTAGATGGTCGAGATAAAATCTAAAGACTACAATAACGATAAATTAGTAAAGAACTATTATATAGGTGTTACTAGGAAATCCTTTTTCTATTTTCAACTCCTATGTTTAATTTTTTTTTGTAGTATGCAGTAATATACCATTATCTCATATTGCTACTTGCAACTATTACTATAGACTTAAGGAGAAACTACATAAAAGTACCTAAACTATAGACGCGATTTTAAAAAGTACCCTAACTATAAAAAATTTCAATTACATACCCAAACGATCAAAACATAACATTTAGGTACCCAACGTTAGTAATCTGTTAAAAAAATTTGTTAAATGTCCAAGTGGCATTTATGGGACATTTTTATGCTGAGTTGGACTCCTTGTTAAAATTATAGTATACTAAAATTTTAATAATTGAATTATATTAAAAATAAAAAAATCAAATCCCACCCCAGATCTGCAGTCTTCATCGTCTCTCCCTGCAATCCTACCCTCGATCTGCAATCTTCATCGTCTTCATCGTCTCTCTCTGCAAAATAAATAAATCAAAAAATCAAAAAATCAAAATCAAAATATTCCTCCGCGATCTTCATCTTTCTTCATTGTTTTTTTGGGCGATCCTTCTTCATTGTCTCTCCTTGCAAAAACTCGTACCAAAAACCCAACCCAAAAACCCGCACCAAAAACCTACACCGAATACCCAAAATCTCTCAGTCTTATCCCTTTTGCTCTCACTCGAAACTAAAAACCCATCTCTCTTGACATCTCCCTTCCTCGGTCATAGCCCCATATCTGCAAAAACCTAAACACCCAACCGCAGCAACCCCATCTCTGTCGAGGTCTCTCTCTCTCTCGACGCACCCCCATTTTTAGACACAACCTTGTTCCCTGTAGCCTTATTCCCCACCACCTCTCTATCTCATGTAGTCGAACTCTTGCTCTAAGTCCTTCTATATATATATATATATCATATGTGTTCAATTGGAAATGAAATGTTTGTGAATATGTTAGGAACTGGATTGGATTGGAATTGGGTTTATGACTTGAATTTTGGATTGGATTGGACATTGAATATGTTAATTTGTGAATTTTATTTTACCTGTGTTTGAAATGTAGCACAATAAGAACATGAAATTCAAACCAAATCTGAACCAACACCTGTATCTGAAATGTAGCTAAGCTAATTCAGCTAAGAAATCCAAAAAAAAAAGGATGATGAAGCTGGCTAGGGTTTTTGGAACTGAGTTTTGGAATTGGGTTTTGCATCTAGGTTTGGAGAAGAAAGAGAAGATGGTGGAGGGATTGTTCTCGGGGGTGGGATTTGATTTCAATTTTATTTATTTATTTATTTATTTTTAATATAATTCAATTATTAAAATTTAATATAATACATTTTTTAATTATTTTTTTAATCCACATGGGGTCCAACTCAGCATAAAAAATGTTCCTTAAATGCCACTTTGAATTGTAACATATTACTAAAGGTGGGTACTTAAATGTTATGTTTTGATAGTTTGGGTACATAATTGAAACTTTTTATAGTTAGTGTACTTTTTGAAATCGCGCCTATTGTTTGAGTACTTTTATGTAGTTTATCCTAGATTTAATGATATTCCTACCCACTATGTCCTTGGAAGTATGAGATTTGACTATTGTATATAGCAAGATCGATATTTAGGTCGTATAATCCTCTCTATAATATCATTGTATCAAAAATTAATTGGTACTTTTTGAATTTCTTCATCCAAGCATATGATAAACAAATGTTCACAATTTATAATTTTTTATCCTTTATTAAAGACTAATATCTAAAGTGATAAGAACCTTCATGAATTTCATCCAAAATCCATGAGTAGCCATGTGCCCTTCTGGAATCCAAAGGAATGTGGGTGTCAGACGCCTTTACAAAATTAACTTAATGGAATCACATAAGTTTGAACTTTTGGTGGAAATTAGGTAGGGTTGTCCTTGAAAAGTGATCACTCAGCGACCAACGCTGTAATCCTAACTCTTCTGACTTCTCTTGAGTCTCAAACTGATATCTCACTCATCTAGAGTGGACATTGACCCCATCGAATAGTTGTTCTAGTTGAGATAATCACAACTCAAAACACTAGGGTTCCTCTGGCCCACAACCATGGCCTTGAGCTTCCAGCTCACACAATAACTGAACACACAGTCAGTCCCTCACCTCTAGAGCACAATACTCGGCTTCTCAATAATGAACTCATCGAAAAATCATTATCGGATCCAATCCGATTACTATACCGTGTCCATCATTGATCCACTCTACCTATCGTATGGCTAACATGCCAAACGTGGTCCCACACTAGACCTACCTAGCTGATCTCTGCTTTGGATAGATCACACTCTACACTCAACATCCTTTTCAAGTCCTCTTGGTCACCCGACCAGCACTTAAGATGTGCCCAACACATGTTCACGTCTACCAAGACGTACCAATCTAAACCTTCACCCCTGCCTGACACTCATCCAATATGAGTGATGCCAATCTCAATCGTTATAATTGACTGATGCTAATCTCAAACTCTCTCAATCTACTACCAACTCGGTCATCAACTGTCTTGATCATCTCGATCCACTCGACCCACAGTGTATCCACACTATTTCCTTCTTAGTTAACATATCATGGCCCATAATACTAACACGCGTCCACCAAATCGGATACTCACTCACAACACAAGGTGATGGTGTCACCTTCCATTACTTAACTCAAACCAAATCTAGTCCACAGTTCATCTAGCATCTGCCTGGGTGACATCTGTAACGCTCCGGAAATTCGAGAAATGTAAAATTGTAAACTAATAAAAGAAATGACGTTTTTACCCCTGTGAATAGTATGGTCAATTTGTTGAATTTTTGATTGGTAGGTCAAACGGACATTGACCCATGACCGTGACGTAGTTTGGGACGTCACGAGTCCTTAGACAGGTGGCACGTCCAATTCCGACGATCGGGGAAAAAGTTATGACGTTCGGAAGTCCAAGGGCATTTTCATAATTTGGACGCAAAGGGGGGGAAATGTTGACTTTTTGATTGACAACTGATTTTCACACGATTCGAGGACTGTTGGGTAGGTCTCGATGCCCCGAGTACAACGACAGGCGCCAGGCGTCAAACGGACAACGAATGACTAAGTTAAGAGTCACGGAAGATGAGGGGTATTTTGGTAATTGTTGATCAGAAGGGCAAAATTGTAATTTTGTGTAGGGGTTACTGTTTGAACACCCTGAAAACAGAGATTGCAAGACCATGCCGTGAGTGCTCTGATCAGGCATTTGTTTAATCGTTAGTGGCTGGGCATGGTGAGTTGTTTATTTGTTTTGAGGCAGTGGGAAGCACAGGTATGGGATGGAACGAAGAACAGGCCACGGGTGAATTTTAAAACATGGTTTTGGGGCCATTGTGTGAAACAATCTTCACAGAGAAATCAGATGGATTCCCACGGGCTGTTGAGTGGCACGGTTTGATTAACTGAGTAATGGAGAGTGAGAGGAGTTCATTTTCGGTGTTTGAGAGTCTGAAAACTGAGAGGAAACAGAGAGTTGGAAAATATGAAAATTTGGGGGGAAAAATCGGGTTTTAATTCTTGAGGCTTATTGTACGAAACCAAGGACTGGTTTAGGCTTCTGGGATCATTTGGAACTCAGCCACGTCGAGTTCGAAGGAAATCAGGCACGGATTGGGCTGGTACTGAAGCCCCTGATTTTGAGGAATTTCAGAGCTAAGGACGACCACTTCCAGGAGAGTGTTGGTTCAATTGATTGTGTATTTTGGTTCGTCCTGTTAACTGAATTTGATAATGGGTTAGAAACCAGGGAGTTATGGTGATCGACCCATTTGGTTGATCACGGGTCGAAGGGTCACTTGAGGACTGGTTAAGGTTAATTAATGACGCAGAACCTAAATTAACATGTTAGGGAAGATGTTAGGATCAAAAACGAAGGGAATCGAATAGGAATTGAGGGTTAATTGGCCGGGTCAAGCAGCGGGTAGCAGACCCGTTTGACAGATGAACGGGTGAAGGAGATGACACTGTAGCTACAGTGTCATCCACTTTGGGCGGTGCGTGATGGCGCGTGAAGCCTCATCTCCGATCACGGTCAACTAGAGTTTTCATCCTTTAAGTGTTTTGAACATTTTGGGTTTAATAATCAAGTCAATCGGGGATCGTTATGTTAGTCAGAATAGGGCCGGTTGTCTCGGGAAGCGTGTTCGAGCGGTTTTCCCGGGTCGGTTTCAGTTTAGGAATTCGTGGTTGACTGTGAAGAACTTGTGGTGACCTTACTTGTGATTTTGGACTGACAGGAATCGTACGGTAGTTCCGGGACAAGGTTTTATGTGCAGTTTCGGAGCGGGATTGGACCGTGAGTGGGCCCTATTTCATTAAACCCTTGCATGCATAATCGTTTTCACTTTCATATATATATATATATATATATATATATATACGTATAAATGTGCTGGAATCAAGTAATGGTTTGATTATCTTGAAATTATGGTTATGGCACCATTTACGATGTTTGGGCTTGAGACCCGTCTAGTGAAATTTAAGTATTGTTTTGCACTTTATATACATATATATATATATATGTACGTATGTGGATATCGATGACTATCTTTGGTACTACACTGTATAGATCCACCCATGTGATATTGTCCCCTCCGGATGTGGTACCCCGGAGTGGTCACGGTGCATTACCTGCGAGGGGTCATTCTACGGAGGGACCGGACCGTAGGATGACTCAGGAGCAGGATTGCCATGATTGGACGTCTAGGACGTCGTGCGTCTGGGATGCTAGGCATCTGGGATGCCGTACCGGGACTGGGTTCGGGGATTGGACTCGGGATTGAGACCCTAAGTGGCACGCGTAGCCCTGGGACTCTGACCTTATTGGACTTCAGGGACGTCGAACATCTGGGATCTCCGGATTGGAGTGTATAGTGCAGTGACCGTGCTTATATTTATGGTTTTATTATATGACTTGTGATATCCTATATGATTTTATGGTTTTAAATACTATGCATGCATGTTTGGAAAACAGAGGGGTAAAATTATATGTTTTAAATATTAAATTATTTTATAAACTTGAGTTTCTGCCCACTCACCCTTAATGTTTTGGTGACCTCTCCAGGCCGTGCTACTGAGGTAGAAGAGGATCCTGAGGCTGAGGCATAGATCTACATTGCGCACCTGAACCCCTGTTGGGTAGGTTACCCGCAGGATAGCTTAGAGTCGTGCTCGACATTTGTATTTTGGACTGTATCCCTTGTCTGACATCTTTTGAATTCGGATTGTTTGTGTAACTTTATTTTCGGATATTTATGCATTTGAACTTTTAAGGTTAAATTTGGAATGTTGGTTCGGGTGTCAGACGGGAGCAGGGCACGTCCCCTTGTGGTCCCCGGGGGATCAGGGCGGGTCCTGTCAGCTTGGTATCAGAGCACTAGGTTGTGGTTAGCATGCTAGACTAGCGGTCAGTATTAGATACTTTTCGAGTTTAAGGATGATGTTATCTAATCTATGCCTCTTCACAATTGGTTATGCCTCCAAGGAGAATTCGTCACGCATGGACTGAGGAGGAACTAGAGAGAGAAATGGAATACGCAAGTATTGAACGGGCTCAGCGTTTGGGAGCCACTCCTTTCAGCGGGGGATCAAACCCTGAGGATGCCTATGAATGGATTGCTAAGTGGGAAAGGATTTTCACGGTGATGCACTGCCCTCCGGGCGAGCGGGTGACTTTGGCGGCCTTCTTACTGGAAGGCGGAGCTTATCAGTGGTGGCATGGTCTCGAGATGTTAGGATGGTCTATCCACACCACTACCTGTGAGGTCTTCCAAACCAGATTCTTGGATCAGTACTACCCGTGATCGTTTCGCGCGGCACGGGAGACAGAGTTCATGCGGCTGGAGCAAGGGGATATGTCCATTGCGAACTATGAGCAGGCTTTTGGGAAACTTTCTCGGTTCGCGGCACCATTTGTGAGTACAGAGGAAGACAAGTGTCAGAGGTTTAAACTGAGACTCCGAGGGGAGATTCCGGCAGGTATGACAGCTGCCAGTCACGCTATTCTGAGAGACATGGTCGACGCAGCGGTTCGTGTTGAGGTCAGTTTGGCGGCAGACCAGGCACGACGGCCTTCAGGCGAGGGGCGACGTCGGGATCGTCCATACCTTGGACCGACGGGCCAGAGGAACACTAAGGGAGGAAGTTACAGAGGAGCACCTTCATCTTTACGAGTCCGTGGCAGGTCAGGTCGACGTGGGGGCTCTCAGAGGACAGGATCGAGGTTCAGCTCAGGGCAGCATTCATCTTGGAGTGGTGCATCCGGTGGGTCTTCAGACAGGCGGAGGACAGTCAGCTGCTTTGTTTGTGGAGGAGCGGGCCACTATGCAGGGGGCTCTAGTGCTGTACAGAGTTCGGCTTCCAACACTGTAGGAGGTCGAGGACAGGGAGGTGACCGTGGTGCTGAGCGTGGCGGGTGTGGGCGCGGACAGACTGCGGGGCCTAGGGCTCATATATTTGCAGTGACTCAGCAGCAGGCTAGGACATTTCTAGGTGTGGTTACAGGTACTCTTCGTATCTCAAACCTTCTTGTACGTATATTGATGGATACGGGGGCTACTCACTCGTTTATTTTGAGGAGTTGTGCCGGTATGCTAGATTGTGAGGTATCAGCTCCTGATAGCGAGATGGTTGTTGGCACACCGATGGGAATCGTGTATTTGGTGAATCAGGTGATTCGGAGGTGCCCGGTGAGAGTAGAGGATGTGGATCTACCAGCAGACTTAATCATTATGGATATCCATGACTTCGATGTGATTTTCGGGATGGATTGGTTATCGGAGCATGGGTCACTCATTGATTGTTGTAGTAGGCAAGTGATTCTGCGAAGTCCGGGTTTGCCAGAGGTCATCTTTCGGGGGCAACATGATGGTTCGCTTCCTGGAGTGATTTCTTCACTTGCCGCTACCAAACTTCTATGGAAGGGATACCAGGGTTATCTGGCGCATGTTGTGACGGAGTAGGTTGATACTCCGAGTATTGATGAGATACCAGTGGTGCGAGAGTTTCCGGTTGTGTTCCAGGAAGACTTACCTGGATTACCACCACCGCAGGAAATCAAGTTTACGATTGAACTACTCCCCGATACCCGACCTATATCCCAGGCACCATACCGGATGACGCCAGCCGAGTTATGGGAACTCAAGACTCATTTGCAGGAGTTGGTGGATTTGGGATTCATCCGACCAAGAACTTCACCGTGGGGAGCGCCGGTGTTATTCGTGAGGAAGAAAGAGGGGAGCCTCCGATTGTGTGTAGATTACCGACAACTCAACAAAGTGAAACTGAGGAACCAGTACCCTTTACCCAGGATTGATGATCTATTCGACCAGTTGCGATGAGCCCAGTACTTCTCGAAGATTGATTTACGGTTTGGGTATCATCAGCTGAGAATTGCGGAGGAGGATGTTCCTAGTAATGCCTTTCGGAGGAAGATTGATTAACATTACGAGTTCCTAGTGATTCCTTTCGGCTTGACGAATGCTCAGACAACATTCATGGATCTGATGAACAGGGTTTTCCGACCTTACTTGGATAAATTTGTGATTGTGTTCATCGACGACATCCTGGTGTACTCAAGGAGTTCCAGAGCACATGAGAACCACCTACGGTTGGTGTTAGGGAAACTGAGACAGAAACAGTTGTACGCCAAGCTGAGCAAGTGCCAGTTTTGGCTGAGCAGTATTGGTTTTCTGGGACATATGATATCAGCTAATGGGATCAGTGTGGATCCCCAGAAGACAGCGGCGGTGACTAACTGGGCTAGGCCGATAACAGTGACAGAGGTATGAAGTTGTGTCGGGTTAGCGGGTTATTATCGGAGATTCGTTGAGGGTTTCTCCAAAATTGCTGCACTATTGACTCGATTGACTAGAAAAGAGGTGAAGTTCATTTGGGACGAGCAGTGTGAGCAGATTTTTCAGGAATTGAAGTATCGATTGACCACTGCACCCATCCTTGCATTGCCAGATGACAGTGGAGAGTTCGTGGTCTTTAGTGACGCATCGCTACAAGATTTGGGCTGCGTGTTAATGCAGAACGGTAAAGTTATCGCTTTCGCATCGCGGCAGCTAAAGACTCATGAATTGAACTAGCCTACCCATGATTTGGAGTTGGCGGCGGTAGTTCATGCTTTAAAAATCTGGAGACATTACCTATTCGGAGCGACGTGCAGGATATACACCGACCACCAGAGCCTAAAGTATCTATTCACCCAGAAGGAACTTAACATGAGGCAACAGAGATGGTTGGAACTAATTAAGGACTATGACTGTACGATTGAGTACCATCCGGGTAAGGAAAATGTGGTGGCAGATACACTCAGGAGGAAATCAGCGGGATCAGTTGCACACTTGAGGATGGTGTATCTCCCTTTGTTAGTGGAACTCCGGAAGGCTGGAGTTATACTGGGGACGGACGAGCATGGAGCTTTGTTAGCTAGTTTCCACGTGCGACTAGTATTAATTGATCGGATCATCGAGGCATAACTTCAGGATCCGATACTCTGTATCTACAGGATTGAGGTCGATGCAGGTGAAAGACAGGATTTTACCATCCGAGGTGATGGAGCACTTGTGATGTCGGGCCGATTGTGTGTACCTCCAGTGGCAGAATTACGGGCCGAGATTCTGGAGGAAGCCCATAGTTCAGCTTATGATATGCATCCGGAAGGTACAATGATGTACCGTACCCTTCGGAAACATTATTGGTGTCCAGGAATGAAAAAGGACATTGCAGAGTTTGTGAGCAGATGCTTGACTTGCCAGCAGGTTAAGGCAGAGCGGTAGAGACCTTACTGGGCTATGCAACCACTTCCGATTCCCGAGTGGAAGTGGGACCATATCACCATGGACTTCATCTTTAAGTTACCAAGGACCCGGAGTGGATTCGACGGAGTATGGGTGATTGTAGACCGGTTAACCAAGTCAGCCCATTTTTTGCCCGTATAGGAGACTTATAAACCCAACCGACTGGCTCAACTATTCATGAAGGAAATCATTCGACTTCATGGTACGCCGGAGTTGATCGTGTCTGATCGCGATCCGCATTTCACTTCCAGGTTCTGGCGGAGTTTGCAAACCACCTTGGGAACAAACCTACATTTCAGTACTGTTTTCCATCCACAGTCCGATGGACAGTCAGAGAGGACCATTCAGACCCTGGAGGACATGATGAGGTCTTGTGTGCTGCAGTTTCAGGATTCGTGGAATACTCATTTGCCGTTAATGGAATTTGCTTACAACAACAGTTATCAGGCAAGTATCGGGATGGCACCCTACGAGGCACTGTATGGTCGACAGTGCAGGACACCAATCTGTTGGATGGAGGTAGGAAAGCGAGCGGCAGTAGGGCCGGAGTTGATGGACATAACCCAAGAAGCAGTCTGTATTATCCGAGAAAGATTGAAGGCGACACATGATCGTCAAAAAGGTTATGCTGATCGACGGATTCGAGACTTGGAATTTGAGGTAGGAGATTTTGTTTTTTTGAGGCTATCTCCGTTGAAAGGGATTATCCGTTTTGGTCGACGGGGGAAACTTAGTCCACATTTCATCGGACCATACGAGATCGTTGAGAGGGTTGGCCGGGTTGCTTACAGATTGGCACTACCTCCAAAACTTTCTAAAGTTCACGATGTATTCCACATGTCGATGCTACGGAAGTATGTACGAGATGCATCACATGTACTGGAGGAGCAACCCATCTAACTCCAAGAAGATTTGAGCTTCGAAGAACAGACGGTACAGATTTTCGATCGAAAAGATAAGGTACTACGCCAGAAGACCATTCCTCTGGTGAAGGTTCTTTGGAGAAACGAGAATGTGGAGGAAGGCACATGGGAACCCGAGGCGCAGATGCGAGAGCAGTTTCTTTACTTGTTCCTTAAAATTTTGGAACGAAATTTCTTAAGGGGGGGGGGGGGGGGGGAGGTTGTAACGCCCCAGAAATTCGAGAAATGTAAAATTGTAAACTAATAAAAGAAATGACGTTTTTACCCTCATGAATAGTATGGTCAATTTGTTGATTTTTTGATTGGTAGGTCAAACGGACGTTGACCCATGACCGTGACGTAGTTCGGGACGTCACGAGTCCATAGACAGGTGGCACGTCCAATTCCGACCATCGAGGAAAAAGTTATGACGTTCGGAAGTCCAAGGGCATTTTCGTAATTTAGACGAAAAGGGGGAAAATGTTGACTTTTTTATTGACAATTGATTTTCACACGATTCGAGGACCGTTGGGTAGGTCTCGATGCCCCGAGTACAACGACAGGCGGCACGCGTCAAACAGACATCGAATGACTAAGTTAAGAGTCACGGAACAGGAGGGGCATTTTGGTAATTGTTGATTAGAAGGGAAAAATTGTAATTTTGTGCAGGGGTTACTGTTTGAACACCCTGAAAATAGAGACTGCACGACCATGCCGTGAGTGCTCTGATCAGGCATTTGTTTACCCGTTAGTGGCTGGGCATGGTGAGTTGTTTATTTGTTTTGAGGCAGTGGGAAGCACATGTATGGGATGGAACGAAGAAAAGGCCACGAGTGAATTTTAAAACATGGTTTTGGGGCCGTTGTGGGAAACAATCTTCACAGAGAAATCAGATGGATTCCCATGGGCTGTTGAGAGGCACGATTCGATTAACTGAGTAATGGAGAGTGAGAGGAGTTCATTTTCGGTGTTTGAGAGTCTGAAAACTGAGAGGAAACAGAGAGTTGGGAAATCTAGAAATTTGGAGGGGCAATCGGGTTTTAATTCCTGAGGCTTATTTGATGAAACCAAGGACTGGTTTAGGCTTCTGGGATCATTTGGAACTCAGCCACGTCGAGTTCGAAGGAAATCAGGTACGGATTGGGCTGGTACTGAAGCCCCTGATTTTGAGGAATTTCAGAGCCAAGGATGACCACTTCCAGGTGAGTGTTGGTTTAATTGATTATGTATTTTGGTTCGTTTTGGTCCTATTATGCTTCCTGTTAAGTGAATGTGATAATGGGTTAGAAACCAGGGAGTTATGGTGATCGACCGGTTTGGTTGATCACGGGTCGAAGGGTCACTTGAGGACTGGTTAAGGTTAATTAATGACGTAGAACCTAAATTAACATGTTAGGGAAGATATTAGGATAAAAAACGAAGGGAATCGAATAGGAATTGAGGGTTAATTGGCCGAGTCAAGCCGCAGGTAGCAGACCCGTTTGACAGATGAACGGGTGAAGGAGATGACACTGTAGCTACAGTGTCAGGCGCGTGGCTTTCACGCGCATCCACTTTGGGAGGCTCGTTAGGGCGCGTGAAGCGTCATCTCCGATCACGGTCAACTAGAGTTTTCATCCTTTCAGTGTTTTGAACATTTTGGGTTTAATAATCAAGTCAATCGGGGATCGTTATGTTAGTCAGAATAGGGCCGGTTCTCTCGGGAAGCGTGTTCGGGCGTTTTTTCCCGAGCCGGTTTCAGTTTAGGAATTCTTGGTTGACTGTTAAGAACTTGTGGTGACCTTACGTGTGATTATGGATTGACAGGAATCGTGCAGTAGTTCTGGGACAAGATTTTACGCGCAGTTTCGCAGCGGGATTGTACCGTGAGTGGGCCCGATTTCATTAAACCCTTGCATGCATAATCGTTTTCACTTACATATATATATATATATATATATATATATACGTGCTGGAATCAAGTAATGGTTTGATTATCTTGAAATTATGGTTATGGCACGATTTACGATATTTGGGCTTGAGACCCGTCTAGTGAAATTTAAGTATTGTTTTGCACTTTATATACATACATATGTATGTGGATATCGATGACTATCCTTAGTACTGCACTGTATAGATCCACCCATGTGATACTGTCTCCTCCGGATGTGGTACCCCGGAGTGGTCAAGGTGCATTGCCTGCGAGGCGTCATTCTACAGAGGGACCGGACCGTAGGATGACTCAGGAGCAGGATTCCCATTATGGGACGTCTGAGACGTCGTGCGTTTGGGCCGCTTGGCATCTGGGATGCCGTACCCGGACTGGGTTCGGGGATTGGACTCCGGATTGAGACCCCAAGTGGCACTCGTAGCCTTGGGACTGTGACCTTATTGGACGTCAGGGACGTCAGACATCTGGGATGTCAGGATTGGAGTGACCTTATTGCTCCTGTGACCTTATAGTGCAGTGACCGTGGTTATATTTATGATTTTATTATTGGAGGGGTAAAATTATATGTTTTAAATATTAAATTATTTTATAAACTTGAGTTTCGGTCCACTCACCCTTAATATTTTGGTGACCCCTCCAGGTCGTGCTACTGAGGTAGAAGAGGATCCTGAGGCTGAGGCATAGATCTACATTGCGCACCTGAACCCCTGTTGGGTAGGTTACCCGCGGGATAGCTTAGAGTCGTGCTCGGCATATGTATTTTGGACTGTATCCCTTGTCTGACATCTTTTGAATTCGGATTGTTTGTGTAACTTTATTTTCGGATATTTATGCATTTAAAATTTTAAGGTTAAATTTGGAATGTTGGTTCGGGTGTCAGACGGGAGCAGGGCACGTCCCCTTGTGGTCCCCGGGGGATCGGGGCGGGTCCTGCCAACATCTCCATGAAACACTTCTAGGCTTCTATTCACATTATCCAACTATCTCGTCAAACCAACTCCCAAGGTTCCATCGAATTCCATTAGATGTGGCATTGGGTTGGAAACCCCAATTACATTGAGTCCTATAACTGAACAATGGCTGCCACATGGGTTATGTACCCGGGAAAACCTCCTTAGAACGTGGTAACCACATAAACTCAATCCAAGATCACTGTAATATTTGAGGACATCACAACACGTGTCCCATGTCCTTAACGACCCCCCTGTCGTATCCTCCCGGCCTTCCAGCCGTAACTCACAAAAGGAGTATTCTTTTGTAAAAAGATGAATACTCTTCCTTCATGATCTCCTATGGTCCTACCAGAAGACCAATCATAACAACTCACCGGAGCACATCTATCCTGACCATCTATCGGTCTCAACTTTGAAAAGTCCCCATATCGGGTTAACTGGAATCCAACCAACTAGTAACTCTCATATGAGGATCTCAATCCCTCATAACCCTACGGTTTTCAGCTGCTGGGCCCACAAGAAACTCGGTCCTCCTCGGGGATTACTCGGCCTTACTTGAGTCAGACCTCACTGAAATACGACATTTAGTGCCAATTATAACCCATCCATGGTTTCTCCCCACGTCATTTTCCTATTCTTACCCTCACTATCATGTTGATGACAGGCTGTTCTTATTGTAGAGACATCGCATCTGGCACATGGGCAGTCACAACAAGAGCAACCTAGTGCTTTGAGACCACTTTGACATGACCGATCCCAATCCCCCTGGATTATCGTGGGATGTGCTTGCTCCCGTCTAAAACCACGTGTCAGACAAGGGATAAGTTTGTAACCTGCTCGGGGTTATCCAAAGTACACCAGGATTTGTGGCGGCATGTGATGTCTCGATCTCTACTACAGCCCGCATCCCCGATCATGCTAAAGGGTATCAAAACCATAAAAGCTGTGAGTGGACAAAAACAATCAGTTTACAAAAACATTTATCGAAAATGCTAATACACCAAAACTATGTGTCAGGACCCTTTCCAAATCCCTCTGGGATTAACGCGGGACAAGCTTGATCCCGTTTGACACAAAGTGTCAGACAAGGGATAGTTCCAACTTTCACCCCACCAGGGCTTCCAAAGTGCGCCAGGATTCGGAGGAGGAGTGTGATGACTCGGTCTCCGCTACAGCCCGCATCCGCGATCAACCATAAGGGCATTAAAATCACGCAAACTGTGAGTGGAAAAAACAATTCATTTAATAGAACAATTTCAAGAAAAGAAATTTATGCCCTTCACTAATACAAGTGGGAACTCAGCCCAAACCCAATACCACTGGGAACTCCGCCCAAAAACCAATACATGTGGGACTCAGCCCAAACTAAATCAGTAGGGACTCAGCCCAAATCAAATCACGTGGGTCTCAGCCCAAATCCAAAACACTTGGGTCTCAGCCCCAAACCGATCCTCGGAATCCCTGATGCTTGACATTGGAGATGTCACAATCACAAGACTATCACAGTTCCAAGCACTACGCGTGCTACCCGGGGTCTCAAATCCCAAGTCTCACCAGGGTCCACCCAGGCTACTGACCCGCAGATCAATGATCCTCCCTGGGGGGAGGTTTTAACCTCTAGCAACCCTGCTCCTGAGTCACTATACGGACCGGTAGCTCCGTGCAATGACGCCTTGTATGCAATGCCCCATGACTACTCCAGGATACTACGAGACATCTGGAGGGCATCCGTTCATGAGGATAGTATACGGAAAACCATTTTCATAATTCATTTCCAAAACCATTCAAAGGGCCACCCCCGGGTTTTCCATAAACCATAGTAAATCCAAATCCATTTGGGTCCTTGACCCGAAATCTTGTTTATAAACCATAACTGGGCCTCATGCCTTATTTCATAAACAACTAGGCCTCAAGCCTGAATTTGTAAACCAACGGGGCCACCATCCCGATTGTATAACTCAAATGGGCCTCCAGCCCGATTTCACATTAAATCAAATGGACTTCAAGTCCTTTAGTTTCTAAGTCAAATGGGTCTCATGCCCGATTTCATATTTTCAAATCCAAAACCTTTCCATAAAACCATCATAGAAAACATAGCACGTATAGGCACGAAAAAAAAATCGTAAATCTCGAAATACGTGCGAATACGGAAAATACTAAGCTACCACCAAAAAATGCACTCATGGAACGCAAACATGTTCTAAAATACTTATAAAACATTTATGCATGCAACAATTTAGAAAGAAAGGTCCACTCACAGACCGTCCAAAGTTGCGCCTCGATACGCGCACCATAAGCCTCTCCCTGGCCAATCACCATCTCCGAGACTCCCGAACCTGTCCAAATCGTAATAGAGGGTTACTAACTACTTAATTAACCCATCATAAAAGCCCCCTAATTTTCTGGGATTTTTAACTATTTTTAAAGTCGATCCTAAACCTTCGGACACCCGAACTATATCGAAACGATGCCCGATTGACTCGAAACCAGTTCCCAAATTTTCCTTACATCGAATACATTAAAAGTCATGTTGAACACTTCCCTAGAAGATTACCATGTGCCCTCACGAGCCGCCCAAAGGGGCTGCACGTGGGCCTCACGCGCCGCCCAAAGGGGCTGCACGTGGGCCTCACGCGCCACCCAAAGGGGCTGCACGTGGGCCTCACGCGCCTGCACCAGTCATCCTTAACCTCCAACCAACCAGTTGGTTCGATCCAACTCTGCAATCCGGTCCAGTTGGACCGGTGTGACTGGTCCAAGCCCATTTCTCCCTTATCTTTTCGTCCTTTTTTCTCCCATTTTAATTCCATTCTCTCTGTCTCATCAATACCTAGCTTTCTATGTCCTTAAAACTCATAAAACGATCGTGAAAATACCTGTGTGGATTCAAACTCACGGCCCTGTTTTCCCGACCGTCGTCTAGGGCGTTCCCACGGTCCTCCTCCTTCGTTTTCGATCGTCCCAAACTCGTACCAATCCCAATAACACCATCCTATCATTAGATACCATACAAAACTTCCCAAAACCGAAATTGATAATTCAAAATCTAAAGGATCTTCGGTTTATCTGCTTCCTGGGTTTTCCACTGCCGTCCACGGCGACTAACCATCTTGCTGCCACCTCTCAATCCCTCTCTCACTCTATCCTCAGACATAATCGAATGGGGATGAGGGATATGGTTTTGGGTTCAAAGGTTTGCGGGTGAGATCGGGGAAACCGTATGAAATGGGGAATGGGATATGCATGTATCAATTTTGGTGAGCAATGGATGAATGATAAGTGTCATTCATCCATTAGGCCTACCCCTAAAAGTCTGGGCCCACTTAATGCCAAATGGAATTTATCTCAGAATTCGTACAATAGTTCCCTCAAACTTCCGTGAACCGTAATTTCCCCGTCGAACGTCTGATTTTGACGTGCCGCCTATCTATGGACTCGTATCGACCCAATCTACGTAACGGTCCTCGGGCATCGGACCTCTAGGGTCAAAAGTCAACTTTTTACCCTCGTTCAGGGAAAAAATCGTAATTTCGCCCTGAACGTCCGATAATCCTCGGCTAATCCCCAATTAGCCTCACTAATCCATAATTAGTTTTAATTAATCCCTAAAATTAGGGGTGGGTTGTTACACTAAACCTTAAATTAACACTTATTGTAAACACATGCAATTTAAAAACCCTTTTTTGTAGATGTATCATTGGTAAATAGGGATCGTTATGGATCGGGGATTGAGGGTACCTAAGTATGATTATCGTTTGATTATTTAATTAGGGGGTAAATTGGTTTTTATTATCCTACGTGATTAACTAATCTAAACTAACCTAATCTATTATTTACATGGTTAACTCATCTTTAAACCTAACTCATTCATAAATTATGTCAATTCCAAAATTTACGAAATTCCATAACCTTTGTTCTACGAAATACAAGCATATTATCTAAAGTACGTGCTCGGGAACTGCCCTATACACTTTCAATGATCTAGCCTTGGGAACTACCCTATATCTAATCAAGCATTAAGCCCAACATACAAGTATAACAAAAACCAAGATATTGAAACACATGGAAGACTATTGAAATTCATATAAGATATAAAACCATAATTATATTAAAGATCAATCCAACAAAACGATAATTCAATAACAAAAGACAATCATGGGGTAAAGAGGTTGTGTTACATTTTTTTCTCTTCGGGAACTGCCCTATGGATGCTAAGTGGTTGTGTCAGGACCCACCCCGGTTTCACCCCGAAACCCGAGGTAAATCCCGCTCCCGTCTGACTCCCCGACACAACACCCAAGTAAACCTCACTCAACCCAGTCAGACGCAGGAGTACTTAAACGAAATTACTAATCCCGGCTCTCGGAACGGGTTGTTACAGGTTGACACTCCTTGGTGAGACACTCGAGAACTGCCCTATATGTCGTAGATGAAGGTGTGTGATATCTCGGTCTCTGCTACAGCCCGTATCTGCGATCAACCTGAAGGCCATTAAAAACCGTAAAAGCTGTGAGTGGACAAAAATAAATAATTTATTAAAAATCATTTAACAAAAGACATGTATGCCCTTCACTTAAAACCCTGCATGCATACAAAAACCAGTTAATTCAAATATAATAAAACCGTTTATAAAACCAAAGCTATTTCCTTCCTCAAATCATTAGGGCCTTAGCCCGAAACCGTAAAATCACCAATTATGGGGACTCAGCCCAAACTGTAAATCCAAATCATTTGGGCCACTGCCCAAATCCATAAACACAGAAATATCATTTCATCAATCTAATAAATTCGTAATCCAAATACCGATCTTTGGCATCCCAGATGCCTAGCGTCCCAGACGCTTGACGTCCCATACGTCATATCACGGTCTAAACTACGCGTACTGCCTAGGGTCTCTTTGGATCAATCTGACATCCCAGATGTCTGACGTCAAACATCTAATCATAGCAATCCTTCTCTTGAGTCACTATACGGTCCAGTCGCTTGATAGGAGCATATTTATGCGACTTAGTTAGCTTGTTCTTGTGCATTTACGTTGTTAGTTCTTAGTTATTTTAGTTTTTAAAGCCAATTTCATGTGTTTTTAGGTTCTATGGAAAAAGTGTGCAAGAAGGTGCATTTTGGAGTCTTTTGGAGCATAATTGGGCTTGGAATGGCTATCACATGCTTGGAGCAAAAGGAATGGACGAAAGTGAAGACCAAAGGAGGCTAGGAGTGAGTGAAGAAATGAAATGAAGAACAAAGAGTTCAGATTTAGAAACTAAGTTTCTATTCTTGAAGGTTTCTATTCTTGGAGGGTTCTATTCTTGGGAGTTACTATTTTTGGCTCTAAACTTTCCTAATCCTAATTCACCTAAGTTCCAGCCACAAAAGGATTTCAAAACATTTTAGGACACTTAATTGGTTGTTCTAGAAGCCTAAACCTATCCAAAAGTTCTTACCGCACAAGGGGGATGGTTGTTGTCTATTTTCAGCCACAAAACTCATTCCTATTCTACTTTAAATCCTTGCCGTGCAAGGGAGACCCATCTTTCCTAATTCCTAATCCTAAGCCACCTAACCTATTTCCTTTAATTTCTTGATTTGTTTTCCTTTTTCTAGAATCTTTGACTTAATTTCTGTTAATCTAATTAAGTTGGGGGTTTTAATTTCCCAAAACTCTTTCCCAAATTCTTTGCCACATCCCCCCTTTCTTGCTCTCTCTTAATTTCTGATTTTAATTGCCTTTTTCTCTCTTGATTTCTTTTCCTAAATTGTTCCAGAAATTAAGAGGGCTGAGATTACTTTCCCTTTAAATAAAATATGTTTGGCCGCACCCTGGGGACACTCATTGAGCACCATTCCATTCTCTCAATCTCTCACTCAACCATTCTCTCACCATTCACGCCAGAAAACTTCACCCATTCTCTGCAGCCACCATCCTTCACCAATCTCCATATTTTCTGACCCTAAACCTTCTTTTCTGTGCCATACACCCATCCTAGACACTTTTCCACCATTCTACATCATCCATAACCACCACAAATCACCACCATCCCTTGTGCCGCAACAAAGAGGAAGGAGGAGTGCCTTGAATGTGCTTGCTATTCAATTGAGGATTGCTGGAACGTTTAGGTGTTTTCTTTCCTTTATTTTCAATGTTTCAATTCAATAATCTCTGTGTTGTGAGTATGAGGAACTAAACCCCTCTTAGTTAGGGGGTGATTCAAAACCATGTACATACTTGCAATATGAATTGATTACCTTTAGTTGTGATTTCATAAGTTGTGAATTCAATTCGTTTAACTGCTTGATTGATAACTTATTCGTGTATGTTTATTAAGAGTGCACGCTTAGTTTTCATGCATGAATACGATGCTAGAGTATAAGGGAGTTTCACCTAATAGTTACAATCTTATATTCACAAGTAGTGGAGGTTGCTTATAAACGATCGCGTTAAATGAATTCTTGGCACAAGCTTCATGCTCATCATAGTACGAATGCCTCGTCAATACTTATAGTTCTCATATTGCTTAATGATCTTTGATTCTATCTTTATTGTGCTTTTCACGTAAAGGACTTTTGAAGAATGTGTTGAATTGTTGTATGCGTTTTCCCATCCAATTCAATAACTTAAGGAGAACTTGAAGGTTAATTTAAGTGGACCTAATTAACCTGGGGTGTTGAGTTCCATGATTTATCGAAAGAACAACTGAAAATTGGTTTATGTGCAAGTATGTCATGTGTGGAGAAGAACCCTCTAGCTAACCTTCCATCCATAGTTTCATCCAAATTCGTTTTACAATCTGTTTTAATTACAATCTATTTTCTTTGTTTTCAAATTCGTCAAAACCAAGTCCCCCTATATTTTTAAGTGTCATATTAGTTAGAAAGTATTTTAGTTTGTGTTTTTAAGTGTTTTGATTCAAGTTATAACCCAATTTCGTCCAAATTAGTGTTAGGTGTTCAAAACTGCCCAGAAAGTGTTTTTAAGGCAGTTTTGAGTCTTTTGGTTGCTGTTTTGAGTTTTTGCTTTGTTTAGTGTTTTAAACTTTAGCTTTGCATTCTTTGAGTCAAGATTAGTGTTTTAAACTTTGCTTTTACGTTTCTAAGTCAGTTGTCAAGAATGATCCCCACTTACATGTTTTACTACAATTGTCACAAGAGCGTTTAATTTGTGTGCTTTTATATTTTGCACCATCGCTCCGTACAATGACCCCTCGCAAGCAATGCGCCGTGACTACGCCAATGTCCCAGACAACTAGAGGAGACCATCAACATATCCACATATAAGGATGGTATATGGAAAAGTTTTTTATAAAACCTCTTACAAACCAAATGGGTCCCATCCCGATACTTCATTAAATCAAATAGACTCCAAGTCCGAGAGTTCATCAACTAAATGAGGCTCATGCTCGATTTCATATTTCCAAATCCAAAACCATTCCATAAATCCATAGTTGAAAACACAAGCTCATGTAAATCCAACATAAAACCATATGCCTCGAAATACGTGCAAATACGTATATACCAAATACCACAAACATACGTACTCAAGGCATTCAAAACATAGATATAAAACATATAAAACAGTTATGCATGCATCATATTTAAAAAACAAAAATACACTCATAAACCGTCCTAGCTACCGCCTCGATACGTGTGCCATAAGCCTTCTCGTGGCTAATCCACCATCTTCGGGACTTCCAGGCCTGTCCAAATCATACCCCCAAAGGTCACTAACTATCTATATAAGCACATAGGATAAAACCCTAAAACTCCCAGAAATGTCAACGTGTCCCGGACATGTTTCCCGAGGTGAAAAACCTCTATTTGACCAATTTAACTATCTTCGATAGACATGAAACCACCACCATTGGATCTAGATCGTCAAAACCTTTTGAATGACACTGGTCCTACCTTGAAATTCGCGCTCACGCACCCTCAGGTGCGTGGTCAATAATGATATCAGTAAAAGTCAACACTAACATCAACAGTTAACGGTCAAAGTCAATATTGACGTCAGCACTGACAGGTTCTGACAGTGCCACGTGTTAGCATGCTACTGTTCCATGTCACTGACAGGTTAGTGACACATGGTAGCCCGTGATTGCGTTACGTCACTGACATTTCAATTCTGACTGGGCATTGACATGTGACACGTGTCACCCTACTACTGGTCCACCTCTGATAAATGTCAGATGATGACATCACCCGCTGACATCATCATCGTCTTCAACCTTGCGACGGTTCCTGCAAATTGGGTAGCGCAAACCTGCAACCCGACCCGACTTTAAAAGCCTTATTTCTGAACCGATTTCATCCATTCTTCTTTGTTTAGGTTAGTCTAATCCTTCCTAATCGACCTACGTTATCAAAACCAAGAAATCAGGCTGGGATCATGTAACTACCCGGAAATTCGAAAAAGGAAAATTTGGAAACAGTTGAAGGAAATGACGATTTTGCCCCTAGAATAGGGCGCACGATTGACTTTTGGTTTGAGGGGTCAAACGAACTTTGACCGATGACTGTGACGTAGTTCGGGACGTCACGAGTTCATAGACAGGTGGCAAGTCCGATTACGACATTCGAGTAGAAAGTTATTATGTTTGGAAGGTTAAGGGTAATTTGGTAAATTGGTTAAAAAGGGGCCATTTGTTGACTTTTTGATCGGAACCTTGTTTGGACTTTTCGGAAGGACCATTGGATAGGTCTCTGGACGCTGAATCCGTAGACAGGCGGCATGCGTCAATCGGAGTTCGAACGAGAAAGTTATGGGCCTAGAATTGTGAGGGGCATTTTGGTAATTTGTTATGGCAAGGGAAAAATGGTAATTTTCTGCAGCAGGGATAATTGTGAAAATTAATCTCGGTGATTCAGCTAATTTGGATGTGGATTGGTCATGTGGTGACACTTGTCCCCATGTTTGCAAGATTAGTGGCAAGTTGATGATGCGGATTGAAGGATAATATTTGAATTACAAAGTTGTTTGTGCAAAAGGATAAAAACATAGATGCTTATCTCATTTGATCAATTTTTCCCAGCAACCAAAACTTTAGAAATGGATGTTATTGAGAGTGAATTCGTGAGGAGTTATAGAGCAGAATAAGGGGGTTATGAACTGTGAACCCAGCTAAAACATAAACTTAGAAACCCGAAAACCATGGATGAACCTAGGGGTCGAATTCAAATTGTTCGACGTTGATGAGTGAAATTAACCTTGAATTCAGCTCCTTGGGAGTGAGGTGAGTAGAACCAGTGAAACAAACGATGAAATTGGGGTCGTTTGGCATTAGAATAGAGAGGAGGAAGTCTTGAAATGTTCGAGTTTGAGTCGTGGGAATTGAGACATGGGACGGTGAAATTGCTCTTGGAAATGTGTTCCTTGTGATTCCACGATGCTTCCTGATGCATCAATTGAAGGGAAACGATGGTGAATGAGGGAGTTCCATGAAGGCACAGTGTACGACTGTTCTTCGCAGGTTATGTTTGAATTGATAGGATTAGGTGACTGGACCGCCCCCGGAAGGGGCATCGATAACCGTGCCCGGTCCTGCTCCTGTCTAGCAAGTCGACTGAAATACCCAAGTTACCCTTAGTACGTGCCAGACCAGGGATAGCCACATGTGTTTACTCATGCCTCCGCCCCTCGTACAGCCTCGAACAACGCGCCACGACCTGGAGGGTCAATAAAAACCAAAAGGTGTGAGTGGACAAAAATAAATCAGTTTAGCAAAACAGTTACAACAAACGTTTTTACCCTCCGCGTAAAAACGAATGCATGCATACAAAAAACATTTCGCAATCGGTTAAGACTTTCCACATAAGAAAAATGTGTATCAAATTTCCACATGAGGAAAAACTCGTATGAACCTCAAAATCATTTTTCCTTTCCCAACCATCGGGTCTTAGCCCGCAATCATAAACACCGGGCCTCAGCCCAAAACCATGAATCAAAACCAAATGCACAACATGATCCAAAACCAACAACCATATACCGGGCCACTGCCCAACTCAACTGAAACATCAGAAATCATCAATAAATCACAAGTCAATCATTTTGCTGGATATCAAGTGCGCCCGAGTCTTTAAACTCAAAACCATGCGCATAAACAGGCCTTCCCGGGATATCAACGAGTCTTTAAACTCAAAACATAAGCAATAGGCCTCGGGGGTATCACAGTAACCGAGTCTTTAAACTCACGAGCCTTTAAACTCATTAAGGGCCCTCCCCCGTCATCAATTAACCGAGTCTTTAAACTCAAAACGTGCTCCAGCAATAGCACCGGGTTGTTAAACCCAAAACAGTTTTCAAACACAACAACGGGTCTTTAAACCCCAAGCAGTTTCCAACAGGTCTTTAAACCCCAAAACAGTTTATCAATCACGACAACGTGGGATCCATCCCAAAATCATATTTTTCACAACAGGACCCATGGTCCGAATTTCCACATCCATTTTCCCCAAATCATACTTTACAACATAAACAAATCATCATTAAACACGGGGCATGCACAATCATAGCGAATCACTTTATTAAATCCTTTTTCATTCCCGAATTCGACTTCGCAATAATGATTCCGTAAGCCGGCATCCGGAAGCATCATCCCGAACCCAAACCAAGAATCCGCTTTAAATTTCCGAAAACCGAAACCTCGTTCGTTAAAATTTCTTTTATGCCCCGAGCATCAAGCCCGAAATCACCTTTTTCAAATCCATTTTAATTCCTTGAAATCACTTCATTTCTCAATTCTCATTATCAAAACATCAAGCCCACAATCATAATTACCAAATCACAATCCAAGCAAAACATACTCAAAACCCACATTTTAAATCCTCAAAATCACAAGTCTCATTTTAATTCCCCAATTCAAACATCAACAGTGTTCAAATCACAATAACTCAAAATCTCGTAAAACGTGCAAATCCAGAACTTTCTCGAAAAACGTGTAAAAATCGTAAGTCACACTCGCAAATCATAAACAACCTTCTTAAATCATTTTACACCCATTTCATATAACTTCTTCCATTAAACCATCATTAAGCATGCGAGGAACCATAGTCTCGAAATATGTGGTATTTCACATGTATAGTAAAAATACATATAAATACGGGACCGAATACGTATAAATATGGAAATCAAAATCAATCACAACTTATAATCATAATCATAAAATTATAGAAATAATTTATGCATGCATTAAATTTTGAAAGCAACGTCCACTCACACACCAATTTTAAGGCTCGGTTTCGCGCTGCACGCACGCCCGTAATTTCCGATATCTTCCAGAATTTCAAATCCTGTCCGAAAACATACTTTAGTGTCACTAAGGGCTTAGATAACAAAATACTAATTTCCCATAATTTTCCGGGAATTAATCGTTAATTACAAACGTAACATAAATCTTCGGACCCTCGGAATAACATCGAAACGGTGTCCGATAAATTCGATTCCAACGTTAAAATGTTCGTTGCAATGTATAGGACAAAAGTCATTTTGAACATACCTTGAAAGACCGTCCCACGCGCCGTCACGCGCCGCCACAAGCGGCTGCGCGTGAGGCCACGCGCCAGCTACAGTAGTAGCTACAGTCATCGTCCTAACCCGACCATCCTGCAATTCGGGTTGCTCGACCCGCGACATGACCCGTTTCGATCCCTGCGAATCTCAAGTTGTTTCCCTCAATTGTTTCAGTCTAGAGCATCCTCATAATCATAATTACTGTTCTGTAACTTAAGTTCTCACAACCCTTACCTTAATCCGTCCAACCCAGCTCGATTTCCCGACGAACAACCGACCGCCGTTCATCACTGGAAATGCACCACTACTCATCGTTTTCTTCAATTGCTTCGCTCGGAAGCTTTGCAGGATCACCAGAAACCGTTCTTCGACATCAATTGCAAGCTCCAAACCGTCTGAGCCTTCCACCCCAACTGGAATCTCACCAGCTAAAGTCAAGAACCGCCTGGCCTCTACCCTTCATCATTTCCTTCACTAATGATCCCGTTCGACTCGTCTGGACGTCAAGAAGATCAGACTCACCTCTGATTCCATCAATTTGCCGCCCAAAATCAAAACTGATTTTGAGTTCGTAACTGGAATTTCTGGGCGGTTTCTGTGCTCCTAGGGTCCTTCTCCCAGTTTTTCCCTACCATTCAATCTCTGCTGCTCTCGTTCCCCCCCAAGACACACATCACTCCTGAGACCGCTATTGTGGGGGTTGAAATGGAAATGATCCAATAGTCTCTGTTTTCCTCATTTCAAACGTCTCAGCGCCATTGCCCCCCGCACTGCACTCCAACCAGCACAACCGTGCTCTGCCTTCTGTCCCTGCTTCCACGTTAACTGCATAAACACACAGACCACAACAGCGCTCCAATTCCAACCTCACCCGTGCACACTCAACCGCCAGCCCACTCTGTTTTTCTTACCTAAAAAACACCAGCCCGTGCACTGCCTCTCACCATTCCAGGCACAATTGCTTCCCACTCAGCCACAATTGCTTCCCACTCAGCCACATAAACAATTCCCCTCAGTCCACTAGCACCCATCACGAGCAATTAGGCTGCATAAACAATTGCACGCTCAGACACCCACGGCACGGCCGTCCAGGTTGTCTCCCACGGTTGTTTGAACAGTAACCGTCGTGCAGAATTACCTAAATGCCCTCAGGGCAATAATTACCAAAATGCCCCTCACCTTCCGTGACCCGTAACTTGGTCACCCGATGTCCGATCCACGCGTGCCGCCTGTCGTTGTACTCGGGGCATCGAGACCATCCTAACGGTCCTTGGCCCTCGACCATCGGCCCCCCTGATCAAAAAGTCAACATTTTTCCTTATTTCGTCCAAATTACGCTAATGCTCCTGGACTTCCGAACGTCATAACTTTCACCACGAACGTCGGAATCGAACGTGCCACCCGTCTATGAATTCGTGACGACCCATACTACGTCACGGTCATCTAGCAAAGTCCATTTGACTGCCCGAATAAAAAGTCAACGTTTCACCCACGACTAGGGGCAAAACGGTCATTTTGCCACGCTCGTCCGATTCCACCCAACTAACCACCGATTAACCCTCATTAATCATGATTAGTTACTAACCTAATCCCAAAATCCGGGATGGGTCGTTACAATCTTCCCCCCTTAAAGAATTTCGTCCCCGAAATTCCAACCGATCAAACTCAACCGTTCCTCCCTCCTAAAACCAATTTCGTTCTCGAAATTTCCAATCATCCTCAATTCACATCCACCTTGTGAAAAACATTTTTTTCCTCGCAGCACATGTACACCCGTACACCAGCTACTCATCTGTACTCAAACGTCCCATTATCGTCTCGTGTCGTACCGACCACACTCGACCACCTCGAGTGAAAATGATCACTTGATGACAGCTCCCACTGGAAGTCAACAAATCTCACTTGTCAGTTCGTGCTGACGCTACCAGCCCAACGGTCACCACTAAACCTCACCCGCAAAGCAGTAATCAGCAGCCAAATGGTGTCACATAAAGTTGCGTAAGATCAATAACACGATCTCATCTCGCAGGGCAAGCCCAACCCTGCGGCATAAATCAAGCTCAAATTCCAGTTCACAACAACACCAAGGGTGTCGGAATTAAGCCGAATGCCAACACGTACAACCACACCACTGGTACCTCCCACGTACCATCGCTAGATGCCACTCGGCATGTCCGGTACCAATCCTCGTACACCGTACAGGGTACGTACACCCATCTCCAACAAGTCCACTACAAGGTTCACAGTCGATCACAACCTGACACTGGGGTTCCTTGTCCAATCTCCTACTAGACAAATTGATCATTCTAACTCATCATCCATTCTGGATCCCATGGTCACCCAACCAGTAACACAAAATCAACCCCCAAACGCGTCATCCAAGATGTACCAATCCAAGCACGCTCGCCAAGGCATGTACAGTCATGCCGAAAGGGCATCTAATCTTCCTCACAATTACCGAGGCACACCAACCCCGAATCTATACTCGCTCAACGGTTACCACGTCACATCCGATTGACTTCGAAAAGAAGCCAATCCCAATCGCCCATCTCTATGACTGACCAATTAGACCCTGTTGGATATCCACTCATCCACAGGCCAAGCCTCGAGTCCAAAACAAAAACGTTCCCACTCGCTCGAGTACGGATTAACTTCGAAAAGAAGTTCGGTCCAACTATTCCCGAGATTCCCATACCCAAACATTCACAAAGAGCGATAAGCTCTTCACCTATCCTGATCAAGGCGATCACAGTTCGAGTCCGTTACCGCGTCACCCGACTGGTAACACCACGATCCTAGATCGTCACCACGCCCAAGGTCCCACAACCTCAACAACCAGATCCACCTAGGATCCACACTTGCTCACAGCTAGCAATCCACCTGGAACCAGATAATAGGGTCTTACACCCACTAGATTTCTTGTCAACCACCCAACATTCCTCAACCATTTTCTCCCCCAGTCAACCACTCAACAACGTAACACATCCACATTGTGGATCCCCTCCATTCCCCTCATATCGATCCCTGCCACTCCACCTAGGAGAGACCAAGGATGATCCAGTACAATGTCATCGACATCCATCCCCTGTGAGTGCAACATAACTCACTGCACCCACCGTACCAATATCCAACATCGTCTGCCAGGGCAGAAGATAAGAAGTCAACCCCAATGACTTCAGAATACCAATTACCAATGCGGAAATGAGCGCTCCTCTCGTCCCACAGTCACAACTCTCCTTGAAACTAAGATTCCACCCACGTTGAAAATAGACACACTCCCCATGAGATGTCAAGTCCAACCGACGGACTCCCTATATCCGTAACTCACTTGGACAACCCCGCGTCCACAATCAGCCCAATACTCAGACCTCATGTCAATTAATGATTAATTATGCACATACACCGATTCCGACGGGGAATTACTCAACTCTTGTCACCTCGTCACTGTTGGGACTTACCCCAATACCTCATAATCTCTGCTGGATCCTATCCAGTCCATGAGTCAACCACTACTGAATCTCAAATGCCAACGCACTCTCAACATGACAGAGTCACACCCCAACTCGTGGCTCAACACAATCTCGCCCACTGACACTAGCACCAACGCTAGTACGAGCGCCAACACGCAAACATCCACACAAGCACACCGTGTGCAACGTGGGTAGCCCTGGATCTCCGCTCATACCGAGCGACGATCCCGCATCATCACCCGTACCCCGCAACCAGGGGTACCACCATCCCGACAATCCACATCAGGATAGATGAACGTTCCCTGAACGCTCCCTGATTCTCAACTACTACTACTACACCAAGTACCCCAGACCATCAGCTAAACTCCACCAGACCACCGTTCCACAGAACCAAGCCATAATTCCTAACTCCTCAATACCTGTCCATACTCTGGTCCTTGGCATCCTAAGTGCCAAACGTTCCTCACTTAGCTTTCCTGGCTCCACTCAAGCCTTGGTACCTCACCATGACTCATCTCACGTTCCTAACCCCAAATACTGACTCATCGTGAGTCCCCCATCCACATCTTGACTCCTCTTGAGTCCAAACTCATACCAAACCAATCATGTCATCACTGACATACCCAATCCCCGAGCAATATCCAATGTTCAACCACTTCCTATTCGACCAGTAGGGCCTAAGAGAAAGTACAATTTTCCCAAAAATACGGCCTTCCGGTCACCGGTCTCGTTCGTTTTTGCGACCCACGCAATTCTATATCTAACAAATCGCAACTCACAGTGTCCACTACCCGACATCTGACCCTCAAACCAGGGTCAATCTCACCCGAGATCTAACACGAGGTCCCAAACACCCTCGCCCACTTGTCTCACTACCAGGTCGCGCACGAGGCTTACGCTCCGGAGGCATGATGTGGCAACAGAATCAGCAACCTAGCGCTCCGATACCAAATTGACAGGACCGCCCCCGGAAGGGGCATCGATAACCGTGCCCGGTCCTGCTCCCGTCTGGCAAGTCGACTGAAATACCCAAGTTACCCTTAGTACGTGCCAGACCAGGGATAGCCACATGTGTTTACTCATGCCTCCGCCCCTCGTACAACCTCGAACAACGCGCCACGACCTGGAGGGTCAATAAAAACCAAAAGGTGTGAGTGGACAAAAATAAATCAGTTTAGCAAAACAATTACAGCAAACGTTTTTACCCTCCGCGTAAAAACGAATGCATGCATACAAAAAACATTTCGCAATCGGTTAAGACTTTCCACATAAGAAAACTGTGTATCAAATTTCCACATGAGGAAAAACTCGTATGAACCTCAAAATCATTTTTCCTTTCCCAACCATCGGGTCTTAGCCCGCAATCATAAACACCGGGCCACAGCCCAAAACCACGAATAAAAACCAAATGCACAACATGATCCAAAACCAACAACCATATACCGGGCCACTGCCCAACTCAACTGAAACATCAGAAATCATCAATAAATCACAAGTCAATCATTTTGCTGGATATCAAGTGCGCCCGAGTCTTTAAACTCAAAACCATGCGCATAAACAGGCCTTCCCGGGATATCAACGAGTCTTTAAACTCAAAACATAAGCAATAGGCCTCGGGGGTATCACAGTAACCGAGTCTTTAAACTCACGAGCCTTTAAACTCATTAAGGGCCCTCCCCCGTCATCAATTAACCGAGTCTTTAAACTCAAAACGTGCTCCAGCAATAGCACCGGTTTTTTAAACCCAAAACAGTTTTCAAACACAACAACGGGTCTTTAAACCCCAAGCAGTTTCCAACGGGTCTTTAAACCCCAAAACAGTTTATCAATCACGACAACGTGGGATCCATCCCAAAATCATATTTTTCACAACAGGACCCATGGTCCGAATTTCCACATCCATTTTCCCCAAATCATACTTTACAACATAAACAAATCATCATTAAACACGGGGCATGCACAATCATAGCGAATCACTTTATTAAATCCTTTTTCATTCCCGAATTCGACTTCGCAATAATGATTCCGTAAGCCGGCATCCGGAAGCATCATCCCGAACCCAAACCAAGAATCCGCTTTAAATTTCCGAAAACCGAAACCTCGTTCGTTAAAATTTCTTTTATGCCCCGAGCATCAAGCCCGAAATCACCTTTTTCAAATCCATTTTAATTCCTTGAAATCACTTCATTTCTCAATTCTCATTATCAAAACATCAAGCCCACATTCATAATTACCAAATCACAATCCAAGCAAAACATACTCAAAACCCACATTTTAAATCCTCAAAATCACAAGTCTCATTTTAATTCCCCAATTCAAACATCAACAGTGTTCAAATCACAATAACTCAAAATCTCGTGAAACGTGCAAATCCAGAACTTTCTCGAAAAACGTGTCAAAATCGTAAGTCACACTCGCAAATCATAAACAACCTTCTTAAATCATTTTACACCCATTTCATATAACTTCTTCCATTAAACCATCATTAAGCATGCGAGGAACCATAGTCTCGAAATACGTGGTATTTCACATGTATAGTAAAAATACGTATAAATACGGGACCGAATACGTATAAATATGGGACCGAATAAGTATAAATAAGGAAATCAAAATCAATCACAACTTATAATCATAATCATAAAATTATAGAAATAATTTATGCATGCATTAAATTTTGAAAGCAACGTCCACTCACACACCAATTTTAAGGCTCGGTTTCGCGCCGCACGCATGCCCGTAATTTCCGATATCTTCTAGAATTTCAAATCCTGTCCGAGAACATACTTTAGTGTCACTAAGGGCTTAGATAACAACATACTAATTTCCCATAATTTTTCGGGAATTAATCGTTAATTACAAACGTAACATAAATCTTCGGACCCTCGGAATAACATCGAAACGGTGTCCGATAAATTCGATACCAATGTTAAAATGTTCGTTGCAATGTATAGGACAAAAGTCATTTTGAACATACCTTGAAAGACCGTCCCACGCGCCGTCACGCGCCGCCACAAGCGGTTGCGCGTGAGGCCACGCGCCAGCTACAGTAGTAGCTACAGTCATCGTCCTAACCCGACCATCCTGCAATCCGGGTTGCTCGACCCGCGACATGACCCGTTTCGATCCCTGCGAATCTCAAGTTGTTTCCCTCAATTGTTTCAGTCTAGAGCATCCTCATAATCGTAATTACTGTTCTGTAACTTAAGTTCTCACAACCCTTACCTTAATCCGTCCAACCCAGCTCGATTTCCCGACGAACAACCGACCGCTGTTCATCACTGGAAATGCACCACTACTCATCGTTTTCTTCAATTGCTTCGCTCAGAAGCTTTGCAGGATCACCAGAAACCGTTCTTCGACCTCAATTGCAAGCTCCAAACCGTCTGAGCCTTCCACCCCAACTGGAATCTCACTAGCTAAAGTCAAGAACCGCCTGGCCTCTACCCTTCACCATTTCCTTCACTAATGATCCCGTTCGACTCGTCTGGACGTCAAGAAGATCAGACTCACCTCTGATTCCATCAATTTGCCGCCCAAAATCAAAACTGATTTTGAGTTCGTAACTGGAATTTCTGGGCGGTTTCTGTGCTCCTAGGGTCCTTCTCCCAGTTTTTCCCTACCATTCAATCTCTGCTTCTCTCGTTCCCCCCCAACACACACATCACTCCTGAGACCGCTATTGTGGGGGTTGAAATGGAAATGATCCAATAGTCTCTGTTTTCCTCATTTCAAACGTCTCAGCGCCATTGCCCCCCGCACTGCACTCCAACCAGCACAACCGTGCTCTGCCTTCTGTCCCTGCTTCCACGTTAACTGCATAAACACACAGACCACAACAGCGCTCCAATTCCAACCTCACCCGTGCACACTCAACCGCCAGCCCACTCTGTTTTTCGTACCTCAAAAACACCAGCCCGTGCACTGCCTCTCACCATTCCAGGCACAATTGCTTCCCACTCAGCCACATAAACAATTCCCCTCAGTCCACTAGCACCCATCACGAGCAATTGGGCTCCATAAACAATTGCACGCTCAGACACCCACGGCACGGCCGTGCAGGTTGTCTCCCACGGTTGTTTGAACAGTAACCGTCGTGCAGAATTACCTAAATGCCCTCAGGGCAATAATTACCAAAATGCCCCTCACCTTCCGTGACCCGTAATTTGGTCACCCGATGTCCGATCCACGCGTGCCGCCTGTCGTTGTACTCGGGGCATCGAGACCATCCTAACGGTCCTTGGCCCTCGGCCATCGGACCCCCCCGATCAAAAAGTCAACATTTTTCCTTATTTCATCCAAATTACGGTAATGCCCCTGGACTTCCGAACGTCATAACTTTCACCACGAACGTCGGAATCGAACGTGCCACCCGTCTATGAATTCGTGACGACCCATACTACGTCACGGTCATCTGGAAAAGTCCATTTGACCGCCCGAATAAAAAGTCAACGTTTCACCCACGACTAGGGGCAAAACGGTCATTTTGCCACGCTCGTTCGATTCCACCCAACTAACCACCGATTAACCCTCATTAATCTTGATTAGTTACTAACCTAATCCCAAAATCCGGGATGGGTCGTTACATTAGGAAATCAATGTCGAATTGATAACAATCAAACCGGGTCGCATCGCAGGACCTGTTTGCAGAGGAATCGGGCAGAGACGACGATGAACAGTGACATGGTTATTGTAGCTGGCGCGTGGCTTCCACGCGCAGCCGCTTGCGGCGGCTCGTGGGGGCACGTGGGTGGGAATCCCAAGGTGAGGTCAACATGACTTTTGTCCTATTTAATGTAACGAACACTTTGGCTTTGGTTTCGAGTCGATCAGACATCGTCTCGATAATGTTTCTAGGGTCCGAAGGTTTATGTTACGTATTTAATTAATATTAAATTTCCAAAAAATTATGAGGAATTAGTATGATGTTAATTGAGTCCTTAGTGACCCTGAATAATGATTTTGGACAGGATTCGAGATTTCTGGAAAATGTCAAAAATTACGGAAACGCGTGCAGCTCGGAAAGCGAGCGGTTTGGACGTTGTGTGAGTGGACGTTTGTTTTATAAACCATGATGCATGCATAGTTAAATGTTTTACATGATTTATTGCATGATTTGACTTGCATTGATGTCTTGATGATGTGGCATGATTATGTGTGATTTAATGATTATATTAATCGGTCTTTCGGGCACGTTTTTGAGGAAATGTGCAAATGGTATTTTGGGCTAGGCCCGGAGTCAAAAAGGTTTTGAAAATGATATTTTGACTTAAGTGGTTAGTCAATGATGATTTCTGGATTATTTTAATGTTTTCCATGTGATTTTACGGATTTACGTATAATTGGTATTTGAACTTAAACACCCTGTCGGGAATGCTTATGACTCGATTTGAGGTCATGGATATGATTGATATGTGTTATGGTATGGAATGTGTTTGTGATTGTGGATCCTGGATATTGGATCATGTGCTGGATGGTGCTAGTGCAGTTCCTAGACGGGACTCGGATGTTGTTTGAGTGCAGTTCCCGAGTATGTGGTACGTCTAGATGGTGCTTGTACAATTCCGAGACATGATGGATATGACTCGGATGGTGCCTGAGTGCAGTTCCCGAGGTTGACCTACGCGTAGTACGGATGTGATTGTGTCATTGATTGTGCACTTGTGAATAGTGCGGATTGATGGATGGATTGATTGATTGGTTATATTGTTTGATGTTGATTGTGATTACGTACTGGTATTGAGTACGGGTTTTTGGTCTGTGTGGCCAGGTGCTTATGTTTTCATCTGTTTTGGCCTGAGAGCCGGGATTTGATTTGTTTTGTGATTTGGCTGGAAAGGCGGTGCATATGATTCATATGTTTTCCCTATGCATGCATGGTTTGATAAACTGGAGGGTAACTGATGTATTTTGAAATGCGTTTTCAATGATATTATCTTTTTCCACTCACACCTTTTCTGTTTTGATGACCCTCCAGGCTGTGGCACGACGCTCGGGGCTGATTGAGAGGTTGAGGCATGCGCGGAAATCAGTGCAGTTATCCCTTGTCTGATAAGAGCTGAAGGTTACTTTTGGGACTTCAGTTGACTTGTCAGACGGGAGCAAGACCGGGCACGGTTATCAAAGTCCAGTTAGGATGGGTCCTGTCAGATCATACTTGTTTGAATCATGAACAGTAATTGGGACCTTCGAAGTGGTTTTCTAGCCGTCACATACCACTTCAGCCCTCGATTCCAAGCTCCTTGAGTCTGCCTCATCCTCAGGAACCTTGTCCAAACCACCAAAACGATCAATCCTTGTCCAAACAAAAAACTCAATTTTTGAACTTAGATAGGGCTTTCGAGTTTTTCCTTACATCAGCCATGGAGATAGCCATGATCGTCCAAGCCTCCTCTCCCTTTTTCCTTCACAACCGAGGTGCATCAGATGAAGATTGAAGGTGTTTGGTGTGGGTTGGGTTACACGGGTTTGAAGGGTTCATTGTTAAAGGATTGAGAAACATAGAAGATTGAATGATGAAGATGAAGATAAGAACAAAATATTGGGGTTTGGGCCAATCAGATGGGTGACACTTGTCACTCATCTAGTGAGTCCTCCCCAGATATTTATCGACTCAAATTATGCCACTTGTCAAATTCCTCGGTTTGCATGAACAGTGCCAAGTTTCATTTTACACTCGTAACTTTTCCATCGAACGTCCGATTTCGAAGTGCCACCTGTCTGCGTACTCATAACGTGTAAATCTACGTCACGGTCATCAGTCAAAGTCCATTTGACCTCCCGGTTCAAAAGTCAATATTTTACCCAACCTTAGGGGAAAAAAGGTCATTTTACACCGTCCGTCCGAAATTCTTCTCAATTAACCCCTAATTATCCTTAATTAGTTCTAATTTAATCCCGTAATTATGCATTACTGAATTTGTTGGAATACTACGCTTCATGAACTCAATTTATACTGATAAGCTTAGCCAACTTGTTTGTATATAATTGTTGATGTAATAGCTTGATGGACCATAATATCATCTTGCAGTTTGTAGCATCAAGTTTAAGGGGTGAACTCTTATACGTAATCTAAACTCACGACCTACTAGATTTTTGTTGTGTCTTCCAAGTGCACAAGAGTTGATAGTATAGTGGTGCACAAGTAAGGATGTCGAACCCACAGGGACTGAGTAGACTTAAGCAGAAACTAGCCTTAACCTATTCTATGTGAATGCAACTAAAACAGAAAATTGAAGTTCAGGTCTTTGATTTGGTTTGAATTAGTAACTGATTTTCTGTTGAGAGAAGTACGCAGAGAATATACTAAATAAGGAAGAAAACTGATGATTAAGAGGCCTAGGGTCTTGACTTCACCACTACAATTCAATTCCATGTAAATTAAACCGAGCACAAATCAGTTTTACTAGATAGCTTCATGGGTTCGTTTTCACTTACTTATGGTCAGTCGTGGGTGTCCGATCAAACCAAGTTCCTTTAACCTTAATCTAGATGTGGTGTCCAACATAGATTTCAATCAAAGAACCAATAAGAACAAGAAAACAATAGAGCCAAATAACTCCATGGAATGGGTGTCTTCTTAGGATATTATTCATTCAATTACAGATCATCCAAACAAAGGCATGGGTGTCTACTCAGTATTTGGATAAGAAAACTAACAAACAATCTTAATGGTGATCAGACATCAAAATAGAATGTTAAGTATCAATAGAGCATAGTAATTGAATCATGAAACACATCAAGAAACTGAAAATACTTAGGTTCAACACATGGAATAAAAATTGCAGGATTACATCAAAACCCTAGATATGAATTTAGTTACACATCATGATTAACAAAAACATAGAAGCAATATAAAGCATGAGTGAAATCAAACTCAAAAGGGGAAGAAACCCTTGAAGCAATTCTGATGTCGACTCCTTCCTCTTGCATTCAGCCCTCCCCTCCCTCAAAAACGTTCAAGAAAGGTTCTTAAAAATAAAAATAAACAATAATGCGGATAGGGTTTCTGGAGCCCCTGAAATCAGAGACTAAACTCCTTTAAATAGTAGTCTAAAATCCCTAGAAGTTAGGAGAATAAATAGGAAGTTATCCCTAACTTAAAGACTCCTAATCTGACCTAAAATAAGGAATTATATCCTAAAAACATTTTTCCTAACAGGGCTGAGACAAGGGTCCTAAAAATCAGGCCCTTGTCTTATTTCTTGGCTGAAATCCGCCTTGTGATGTGTGGCAATGAAGATTCCTGATGTCTTGGACTTCCCTAATGGAGCAAGGTGCGTTCTTGTTCCTTCTTAAGACTTCCTTGGACGTCACTTTCCTCTTCTGGAATGCTCAGACCTTCCTTATGTGGCACTTTCCTTTTCTGGAATGCTCAGACCTTCCTTATGTGGCAAGGAACAATCTTGGCATTAAAGACTTCTATTTTCGGATGACAAGGCCCAGCTTTGTGTGCTTGAGGCTTCAAGACTCCTTCTTTCTTTATTTCCACGCTTTTAAGAACTTTTCTAATTCTGCACACACTTCACAAGATTGATCATTTTCTACTATGGATGACAATTAAATCACACAAAAGACAAGTAAATGAGCATTAGATGACATCAAAAAGATGCTTGAATCATGACTTAACAATTTTGCGTACCACATTCCTATGGGTGACAACTTGAATTGTGCACACTTTTCTAGGGATAGTGTAGTGTCATTAAATCTTTTTCGTGTTTAATGCATTATCACACACCATCGATAATAGACGTTTTAAGGGCGGGACATCACACTTAAAACATGTAAATTAAGAGATGATAATAGATGTGGGGTGAGTCTTAGCTGGACCCTTACACGGACACTTAATTCAGAATATGCATAGTAATTAGGTCAAGGAAATATGATTAGCAACTATAATTGGTTAGTGGTGGATAGAGTGCTTTAACCTATTTATTAACTTTTATTATTTGTTTTGTGTTAATTATTTATTTGTTATGTTTAATAATCGTTAAACACCCCCTCCCCCATGTGTGCATGTGTTTGTGTTTTATTTTAATGTTAATAAATGTCTAAGTTAATTAATTAATCTAAACAATAATGTTGATTAAATGTTAAGACAAGCCCTTGTGGGATTCTACCCTTACTTATTTGTTATACTATCTTCACGATTTGGGCACTTGCAAGGTTAAACTGAATAGAATAGATTTCATATTTATTTATATTGTCTATTTTATCCAACAAGTTTTTGGTGCCGTTGTCGGAGACTTTGTCCCTTAACGGTGTCTATATATCTTATATTGTTGATTAACTTAGTTTGTTTGTGTTTTTAGGTACGTCCTTGTTTGTGTTTTTAGTTCATAACAAGTTAACAAGAGTCAAGGAAAGTAGACATGCTTTGAAAAACTAAAAGGAATGCCACAACGAAAAGTATCATGGGTGCTGTGTAGATGCCAATATCTCAGGTAATCATGCTTAAAAACAACTTTATTGAAGTGCTCCGAAAGATTTCGCCTCGACTATAATCCTCACTAGGCATCTCTCAATTCCCACATGAATCCTAGGCTTACACTCTTATCAAGCATATGTGATGGACATTATGTAAAGGAATTTAAGTTTAATCACATATGATTTGCAATGAAGAATAACACATTCTGGAATTAAGATCTCATGAATGGAATTGAACTTTAAGAACATAGATACATACCTCAGTCCTCAGCATGGTTGTCCATCAGATCAGTTAGGTCTTCAGTTTTGGTTGTAATGGGGCTAAGCTTATGGTTAAAGAAAGAAATGATCGGATTCAAGAACCTAAGTTGTGCCAAGGCATGAGATTTCATGACCTGAACATTGAAGTCCTGCTCTGATTTCTCACTTAGAACCTCATGACAACATTGATATAAACTTGATTCCTCTTTGGAAGTCTTCTCCAGTTCATTGGCTCACCTTGATCAATTCAGTTTTTCTTTCCCGTTTTTTTTTTCTTTTGATCTTTTTTTTCTTCCTTTCTGAATTGAATCAAGATCATGCAATGGTTTTCTCATTCCTTGTATAGCTTTATCACTCACATTCAGACTTTCACTCCCACATTGTTGTCTTTGTTGTAACAGTACTTTTGAATTAGGCAGCAACATCATTAACTCTTCATTCACACCATGAATCTCATTTAATGCAACCTTAGCATAAACTTAGGTTATAGGGCATGGCCTGATTGAACGGTTGAGTGTTTGGCAGGTTATGCTTAGGGTGATGAAGGAAAGGGCTAAGTGTTTGGATTCAAAATGGCTTATGGAGCACACAACAAGGTAGGACAAGGCCTTTAGAGGTTTATTCACACATAGCCTACATCACTTCTTATGGAAAACCACACCTCAAATCAAGAGCATCTATATGATATCAGTTCTTTAAAATTCAATGCAAATGTAATGGAATGAGATCATCATAAAAGAACAAAATCAGAGAGTGTTTAAGAGTAGAAACAATGTATATCACTCTAAAAGAATGGAAATAAGGCTCAACAATCTCACAAGGTAGTCTCCACTAATTTTCTGAAGTTCACTCAAATTCAGTTGTTTTGTTCACTTTGTCACTTGAAACATGGCATTGTGAAGTGCAAGGTGTGATACAAATTGGTTATGACAAAAAATCCTAGTAGAACAAAGATAGTTAACTCAGCATGCAGACTCTCATTAACAAGTTAAAACACGTATCACTAGCAAAAATTTAAACTAACTACAAATACTAAAAAAAACATAAAATAAAAACTAAAGCTGAAATTTCAAAATTAGGCCATGTATAACCCCCACCGTACTTGTTTCAATATTCCAATTTTTCAATCCACACCCCCAAAGCTAAACTAAACATTGTCCTCAATGTGATAAGAAATATGCAATGAGAAGACTAAAACAGAGTTGAGGTTTAGAGAGTGCAGAACAGTAGAAACAAGAGAATGTTAGAAATCACAAACCAATGCTTGGTTGCCTCCTAGAAGCGCTGTATTTAACGTCTGGGCAAGACGTGTCAGGGCCCACCCCTAATCCCCGGGGATTAAGGGCTAAACCCCGCTCCCGTCTAACGTACGCATGACACAAGGGCTAAACAACCGTCTAACCTCCGTGTGACACGTAAGTCGGACAAGGGAGTTCCAGACCAACCACCTTAACAACCTCAAATTTCCCAGAGTGCACAGAGCCTACTGTGGATTTGGCATGTGATGTCTCCATCTCTCCCAACCGACAGCCCGCACCACAGCAACCTGGAGGGTATCGAAAACACGAAAAGACTGTGAGTGGACAAAAATAAAAGTCAAGTTCAAAACAGTTATCAGAAAACACATACATTTATACCCTCCGTTTTGAAAACCAATGCATGCATATAAATTTCATATCATAAAACCATGTACGAAAACCAAAGCACATTTTAACTTTTCCCACAACCCGGGCCTCAGCCCCAATATCACCAGAAGCCATTATAACCAATAAAAACCATTTCATCCGGGCTACTGCCCAAAACATCATCATCAAGTCTCAGTGAAAACCCAAAACACATTTAAAACCACATTCTCATTCATCGAACCTGCTGGATCTATCCGAGTCTTTAAACTCCCGAGTCTTTAAACTCCCGAGTCTTTAAACTCAATCCAGGCCTTAATCATATCCGAGTCTTTAAACTCCCGAGTCTTTAAACTCAAGGCCTACGGGGGGAAATCAATATATATCCGAGTCTTTAAACTCCCGAGTCTTTAAACTCAATCCGGGTCTTTAAACCCAATCCGGCCGGTCCCCCGTCACATATATCCGGGTCTTTAAACCCAATATCCAGATCCAGCAAATCCAATCCCAAAACCATTTGAAATCATTTTCCATTTCCATATCCAAACCCGAATCCGAAACCACTGGTCTGATGCCCTTCCGGCATCCATAACCGTCATTCCGAATCCAGACCCAGAACTCATTTCCTTCTCATTTTCCGGTCCGAGTCCGCAACCATCATTCCGTAAGCTAGCATCCGGAATAACCATTCCGAACCCAAACCCGAAATCCGCTTCAAGTCCCGAGTCGAATCCCGAATCGTCACCTGGAATTCCGATTCCGAAACCCGAAATCTCATTTCCGAAAACACCTTTGAATTGGGCCTCAAGCCCGGAAATACTTTTCAAAATCCTTTACTTTCCTTAAAATCCGACCATTAAAATCAAGTTTCGTAAAACGTGTAACTGTCATTTTTCTCGAAAAACGTGCACAACCCATAAACTATCACGACCATAAATCAAATCATAGAAGCTAGTATAGAAATCATATAAAACATATATGCATGCATCAAGAGTTTAGGAAGCAAAGTCCACTCACAGACCATTTCAGCGTCGCCTCGATATGTGCGCACTTACGCCGTCCCCGGCCAGTTTGCTATCCTTGGCTTTCCCAAACCTGTCCAAATTCCATAACGAGGTTACTAACTACTTCACGCTACTCATACTAAAACCCCATAGCTTTCCCGAATTCCTAACGTACTTAAAACGGGACCCTAGACCTTTAACTCCACAGAACTACTCCGAAACGACGTCCGAAGAACCCGAAACTTAATCCATTGGATTCGTTACAACATTTAGAACAAAAACGTAGTTGGACGCTTCACCGGAAACCGCTGCACGCGCCCCCACGCGCCGTCCAAAGTGGCTGCGCGTGGCCCCACGCGCCAGCTACAGTACCGTCTTCAACCCGTACTGAACCGGCCGTCGCAGGCTGAACCGGCGAGAATCCTTCTCCGCCGTCCGGCCACCGTTCTCCTCCCTTTCTTCACCATTCTCAACGTCCAGACCTACTCTATCCATCCCCATCCTTCAATCACCTCAACACGGCCCCATACTTGTCAACTCAAGCTCGAAACCAAACGGCCCGAAACCCCCTGTTCCACACTCCGGCCACCCAGGTCCTCCCCCGTTACGGTGGCGACACCAGAACACTTCTAGGACCCCACTAAGTCTCACACAACTCACCAAAAACCCCGACTCGTACGTAAAACTCACGACTTTCAAATTGAATCAAAACAGAAAAACAGAGGAATTGAAAATTACCTCTCCTGCCGCTCACCGCCGTGGACTCCGCCGCGTCCCTAGGTATCCACACACCTCCTCCGTCCTCCGCGCACCACCTGCCGCTTCCCTCGATTAAGTACACGATCGCACTACCGCACCTCCACCCCAACTCCTCTCTGTTTCTCTGGTTTTCCCCCGTGAGTTCTCACTTCGCACACACATGAGCACTGCATCTCCCAATCTCCTCAACACCACCCTGCACTCTGAACCTCCCTCTGATCACACTTCCCTACTCACAAGCTCACTCTTGCCCGGCCGTCGATCGATTTCACCCCTCAGCCTCACTCTCTGTTTTTTTTTTCCTCTTCGAAGAACACGGCTGCACATTTTTAAACTACCCGTGCACATTTGTGTAGAAACCACTACACACCCACCACGCGTCACAATCCACTCCACACACTCCCACATGGCCCAATCCCAGCCGTCCATTCCTTTCCTTCTGTGCACAAATCCCAATGTGCCACAATGACCAAAATACCCTTCTTTTTAACTCATTTTTACGATTTAACCAAAACTTCCTAGACCCGTAACTCTCGCCCCGTAAGTCCGATGAAGACGTGCCGCCTGTCATCGAACTCAGGACGACGGAATCTATCTAACCATCCTAGGTCAACCTACCAAAACTCGATTATTCGAAAAGTCAACTTTTCCCCTTAATTTACCCAAATTACAGTTATGCCCTCGACCTTCCGAACATCACAACTCCCTCCTCGGATGTCGGAATCGGGCGTACCACTTGCCTATGGATTCGTGACGTCCTAAACTACGTCCGGGTCACTGGTCAACACCCATTTGACCACTCGAACTAAAGTCAACATTTTGCCTGAACCAGGGGCAAAATCGTCATTCTACACTTACGGACCTATCAGGGCCAACTAACCACCGATTAGCCTCGCTAATCCCACCTTAATCACGCTACTAATCCCGACTCTCGGGACGGGTTGTTACAAGACGTGGTATCCTTGACTAAGTCGCTGAAATCTCGACCAAGGCGACATCATAGTGGGACAGATCTAGATTATCCTCCAAATAGGGTTTAAGTTGCTGCTCGTTAACTTTGAATCGATCCCCATTCTTCTCATTCTCAATTTCAATGGCTCCATGAGGGAATACGTGAATCACTTTGAAAGGACCGAGCCATCTAGACTTCAACTTTCCTGGAAAAAGTTTCAACCGTGAGTTAAATAAAAGAACTTTCTGGTTAGGAGTGAATACCTTTCTCAGGATCGCTTTATCATGATAAAGCTTGGTTCTCTCCTTGTAAATTCGGGCATTTTCATAAGCGTCATTTCTCAATTCCTCAAGCTCTTTCAGTTGAAGTTTCCTTGCTGTCCCAGCTTCTTTTAAATCGAAATTAAACTTCTTGATGACCCAGAATGCATGGTGCTCAAGCTCCATAGGTAAATGACATGCCTTTCTGAAAACCAACCTATAGGGACTTATTCCAATTGGAGTTTTATATGCTGTCCGGTAAGCCCAAAGAGCATCATTGAGGCGTAAGGACCAATCCTTCCGAGTAGGGGACACAGTCTTCATCAATATGTTCTTAATCTCCCTATTGCTTATCTCAACTTGTCCAGAAGTCTGGGGATGGTACAGAGTTGCAACTCTATGACTGATGTTGTACTTTTTCATTAAAGCATCAAATGGGCGGTTACGAAAGTGACTGCCACCATCACTTATAATCGCCCTTGGAGTCCCAAACCGAGTGAAAATCTTATCCTTGAGGAAATTCAGAACCACCTTGTGATCATTAGTCCTCGTAGCTGCTGCTTCGACCCATTTTGATACATAATCTACTGCCACGAGAATGTACGTATAGCCATATGAAGATGGAAAAGGACCCATAAAATCGATTCCCCACACATCAAAGAGTTCAACTACCAAGATGTTAGTCAATGGCATCTGGTTTCTGCTACTTATGCTCCCCATCCTTTGACATCTATCACACTTAGAACAAAAGTTAAAAGCATCTTTAAATAAAGAAGGCCAAAAGAAACCAGATTGAAGAACCTTAAGCGCTGTTTTCTTGGCACCAAAGTGTCCTTCACATGCAAATTCATGACTGAACCTGAGTATGCTTTGTTGTTCAGTTTCTGGTACACATCTCCTTATAATTTGATCTGGACAGTACTTGAATAGGTACGGGTCATCCCACAAATAGTGCTTCACCAATGAGAGAAACTTCTTTCGTTCCTGAAAAGAAAGATCATCCCTAATCACTCCACAAGCAAGATAATTAACAAAATCAGCATACCATGGTTCTTTTTCTTGAATGGCTAAGAGCTGCTCATCAGGAAATGATTCGTTGATGGGGACAACACTCTTTTCTGTAGCACCATCATCAGCTAGTCGAGACAAGTGATCAGCGACAGGGTTATCTCGTCCACTCTTATCACGAATTTCCAGGTCAAACTCTTGAAGCAAAAGTATCCACCTTATCAACCGAGGCTTTGCATCTTTCTTCATAAGTAAGTACCTAATGGCTGCATGATCAGAATAGACAATCACCTTAGATCCAACAAGATAAGAACGAAATTTTTCTAAAGCAAAGACAACCGCTAAAAACTCCTTCTCTGTCGTTGAGTAGTTGAGTTGAGCATCATTCAAGGTTCTACTAGCATAGTAGATCACATGAGGTAACTTATGAACACGTTGCCCTAAAACTGCACCTATAGCATAGTCAGATGCATCACACATTAATTCAAATGGCAAAGACCAGTCAGGAGCCATGATAATAGGGGTAGATGTTAGTTCACGTTTTAGGATCTCAAAAGCATTCACACACTGCTCATTAAACTTAAAATCAGAATCCTTAGCAAGCAAATCACATAAAGGACGAGTTATTTTGGAAAAATCCTTGATAAACCGCCTATAAAAACCTGCATGTCCAAGAAAACTTCTAACCGCTTTAACGGATGTAGGTGGGGGCAGATTCGAGATGAGATCAATTTTAGCTTTATCTACCTCAATTCCCTTGCAAGAAATCACATGACCTAGCACAATACCTTGTTTTACCATGAAATGGCATTTCTCCCAATTCAAGATCAAATTGGTTTCCTTGCATCTTTGAAGCACAAGAGAGAGATGGTTAAGGCAATTATCAAATGATGAACCAAACACAGAAAAATCATCCATGAATACCTCTATAAACCTCTCAATCATATCCGAAAAGATGGAAATCATGCATCTTTGAAAAGTGGCAGGAGCATTGCATAGACCGAACGGCATCCTCCTATAAGCAAATGTTCCGAATGGACAAGTGAATGTAGTCTTTTCTTGATCTGCTGGAGCAATGGGAATCTGATTATAACCTGAAAAACCATCAAGAAAACAATAGTATGAGTGCCCAGCTAATCTCTCCAACATTTGATCAATAAAAGGTAAAGGAAAATGATCCTTTCTAGTGGCAGAATTCAACTTCCTGTAATCAATGCACACACGCCAACCAGTGGTCATTCTTGTAGGCACAAGTTCATTGTTATCGTTCTTCACCACTGTCATCCCCGACTTCTTAGGCACCACTTGGACAGAGCTTACCCATTTGCTATCAGAAATAAGGTATATGATACCCACATCAAGCAATTTCACCACTTCAGCTCTCACCACTTCTTTCATGTGAGGATTCAATCTTCTTTGAGCTTCACAAACAGGCTTGGATCCTTCCTCCATTAGAATTCTGTGCATGCACATTGTAGGGCTGATTCCTTTGATATCTGCAATAGACCAACCATGAGTAGATTTCTATTCCCTAAGCACTCTAATAAGTTTGTCTTCTTCCAATGGAGTTAGGCCAGAAGATATGATAACTGGGAGAGTTTCTTCTTCACCAATGTAGGCATATTTGAGGTGGGATGGAAGTGGTTTGAGCTCTAGCTTAGGGGCTTGAATAATTGAGGGAATCAGGTGAGCTGCAGAGGGTAAAAGTGGTTCAATGGAAGGTGTCATGGAGGATGGGTATGAGTTCAAAACTGCTAGAGCAGCAACCTCTTCCATTAATGCATATTCCTCTTCAAATTCATCTTGCGGGTGAGTTAACGCCACTTCTAATGTATCACTAGATTGGGTCTGCAAAAATTTAGAAACCACCAAAGAATCCAACTTATCAACATATAAACAATCCAATTTAGTCGAAGGATAAGTTAGAGATTCAAACACTTTAAAATGAACGGTTTCGCCTAGTACAGTCATAGTGAGCAGTCCATTATGTACATCAATTACAGTCTTTGCTGTCGCCATGAATGGTCTTCCAAGCAAGATTGGTAGGTCACGGTCATGTACGGGAACCTCGTCCATATCGAGAACTACATAATCAGCAGGCAAGATTAGTTTATCAACTTGAACTAGGATATCCTCTACAATACCTCTAGGATACTTGACTGAACGATCAGCAAGTTGAAGTGAGATGGTGGTCTTCTTTAGCTCCCCGAAACCTAATTGTAAGTACACTGAGTATGGCATCAGATTAATGCTTGCCCCCAAGTCAAGCATGGCCTTCTCAATGATTCTATCTCCAACGGTGATGTTAATGCAGAAGCTGCCTGGATCTTTCAATTTTGGTGGTAGTTTCCTTTGTATCACAGCACTAACATTTTCACTCACCACAACCTTCTCATTAGGTCCATATTTTCTCTTATGGCTATTCAGCTCCTTGAAAAACTTCCCATATGCAGGCATGTTCCTAAGCACATCAGGCAAAGGAAAATTAATGTTCACTTTACTTAATAGATCATATATTTTCTTAAAAGACATATCTTGCTTGCTTTTAGCAAGTCTTCCAGGGAAAGGAATTGGTGGTAAATAAGGCTTTTCAGCCTTGTGAAGTGGCTGATCAAGTTGGTCTGAGCTTGCATGACTCAAATTCTTTGGTTGCTGCTCCCTCTCCGTTTGGTCTCTCATGTTCTTCTCGTCAGTAGCCCCTGTATTCATTTCAGATTTGGAGTTAGAGTCATCATTATTAACACCATTATCAACCATCTTACCACTCCTTAGCATTGTAATTGCTTTAGCTTGCTCTTGATTCTTTTGAATCACAAGTGGTTGGCTTGGCAATTTTCCAGGTTCCCTTTGATTAAGAGCCTCTGCAATCTGCCCTAGTTGAGTCTCCATCTTATTCAGAGCTGCAGAATGGTTTTGAAGCATGCGACTTGTTGATTGTTGGAATTGGAAAGTATTCTGGGCAAGCAGTTGCACAGTGTCCTCGAAAGATTGGGAAAGAGGAACTGGCTTGATTCTGAATATTGTTGTTGCTGCTCCATGAAAGATTGGGATGATTCCTCCAGCCGGGATTGTATGTGTTGGAGAATGGGTCATTCCTTGGCCTCTGATTGTAAGAGTTTGTGAAATTGACATGTTCTTGTCCAATTTCTAGATAGGTGGATCCCATACGGTTGTCAAATGTAGTATGATCAAAGGCTTCACATACCCCATATGATTCCTTCATGTTAGACCTTGATTGGGCAGCAACTAACGCATCCAACTTCTTTGCTAGCATCGATATCTGAGCACCAAGTTTAGCATCGTTAGAACCACTAATCTCATAAATTCCATCCTGCTTACCTCTGGTGTCCATGTGTTGAGTTTCCATGGCAATCTGTTCGAAGAGAGTACAAGTCTGTTCAGGAGTCTTGTTCTTCATGGAACCCCCTGCAAAGTTTGTAACAATGTTCTTGCTTGAGAGGGTTAGTCCTTTATAAAAAATACGCATCTGTCAATGGAAAAGTACTCACTACGTTAAATAACTCTTTTAAATGTGTAAGTGGATCTTCGTTAGGTAAACCATGAAAAGAAGGAAGCATATTAAGATGAGAAGATTTCAGCTCATAGTTTCGGGCTTGGACAGTAAGCATAATGCAGGAAGGATTGGTGTCAATGGTTGGGATATCAAGGTCTCCCATAAAGGTCTCTTCTTCTGCCATCTCTTCCTCTTCCTCAGATTGAGTGCCAACACTCTCAGACTCGGACAGATCCTCAATTGAAAGGCTTCCGTATGGCTCTAACGCAGAAAGCTTTGCAGCTTTGAGGTTCTCTTCTAGGATGTTCAGACCTGGTTCCCCTCGGATTGATTTGTGTCCCAATGGTTTGGAATGCTTTCTTCTCGCAGATTTGATTTGTTCCACAAGATTACTAGACATAAACAACTTGAAAATGAAGCAAATAAAACAAAATTAAGTAAATTAGAACTAAAACAGAAAATGAAAAATGGAATAGGAAAAGGCTATGCTAAGACTGAATCAGTCCTCGGCAACGGCGCCAAAAATTGTTGTGTCTTCCAAGTGCTGAAGAGTTGATAGTATAGTGGTGCACAAGTAAGGATGTCGAACCCACAGGGACTGAGTAGACTTAAGCAGAAACTAGCCTTAACCTATTCTATGTGAATGCAACTAAAACAGAAAATTGAAGTTCAGGTCTTTGATTTGGTATGAATTAGTAACTGATTTTCTGTTGAGAGAAGTACGCAGAGAATATACTAAATAAGGAAGAAAACTGATGATTAAGAGGCCTAGGGTCTTGACTTCACCACTACAATTCAATTCCATGTAAATTAAACCGAGCACAAATCAGTTTTACTAGATAGCTTCATGGGTTCGTTTTCACTTACTTATGGTCAGTCGTGGGTGTCCGATCAAACCAAGTTCCTTTAACCTTAATCTAGATGTGGTGCCCAACATAGATTTCAATCAAAGAACCAATAAGAACAAGAAAACAATAGAGCCAAATAACTCCATGGAATGGGTGTCTTCTTAGGATATTATTCATTCAATTACAGATCATCCAAACAAAGGCATGGGTGTCTACTCAGTATTTGGATAAGAAAACTAACAAACAATCTTAATGGTGATCAGACATCAAAATAGAATGTTAAGTATCAATAGAGCATAGTAATTGAATCATGAAACACATCAAGAAACTGAACATACTTAGGTTCAACACATGGAATAAAAATTGCAGGATTACATCAAAACCCTAGATATGAATTTAGTTACACATCATGATTAACAAAAACATAGAAGCAATATAAAGCATGAGTGAAATCAAATTCAAAAGGGGAAGAAACCCTTGAAGCAATTCTGATGTTGACTCCTTCCTCTTGCATTCAGCCCTCCCCTCCCTCAAAAACGTTCAAGAGAGGTTCTTAAAAATAAAAATAAACAATAATGCGGCTAGGGTTTCTGGAGCCCCTGAAATCAGAGACTAAACTCCTTTAAATAGTAGTCTACAATCCCTAGAAGTTAGGAGAATAAATAGGAAGTTATCCCTAACTTAAAGACTCCTAATCTGACCTAAAATAAGGAATTATATCCTAAAAACGTTTTTCCTAACAGGGCTGAGACAAGGGTCCTAAAAATCAGGCCCTTGTCTTATTTCTTGGCTGAAATCCGCCTTGTGATGTGTGGCAATGAAGATTCCTGATGTCTTGGACTTCCCTAATGGAGCAAGGTGCGTTCTTGTGCCTTCTTAAGACTTCCTTGGACGTCACTTTCCTCTTCTGGAATGCTCAGACCTTCCTTATGTGGCACTTTCCTTTTCTGGAATGCTCAGACCTTCCTTATGTGGCAAGGAACAATCTTGGCATTAAAGACTTCTATTTTCGAATGACAAGGCCCACCTTTGTGTGCTTGAGGCTTCAAGACTCCTTCTTTCTTTATTTCCACGCTTTTAAGAACTTTTCTAATTCTGCAGACACTTCACAAGATTGATCATTTTCTACTATGGATGACAATTAAATCACACAAAAGACAAGTAAATGAGCATTAGATGACATCAAAAAGATGCTTGAATCATGACTTAACAATTTTGCGTACCACATTCCTATGGGTGACAACTTGAATTGTGCACACTTTTCTAGGGATAGTGTAGTGTCATTAAATCTTTTTCGTGTTTAATGCATTATCACGCACCATCAATAATAGACGTTTTAAGGGCGGGACATCACACTTAAAACATGTAAATTAAGAGAAGATAATAGATGTGGGGTGAGTCTTAGCTGGACCCTTACACGGACACTTAATTCAGAATATGCATAGTAATTAGGTCAAGGAAATATGATTAGCAACTATAATTGGGTAGTGGTGGATAGAGTGCTTTAACCTATTTATTCACTTTTATTATTTGTTTTGTGTTAATTATTTATTTGTTATGTTTAATAATCGTTAAACACCTCCTCCCCCATGTGTGCATGTGTTTGTGTTTTATTTTAATGTTAATAAATGTCTAAGTTAATTAATTAATCTAAACAATAATGTTGATTAAATGTTAAGACAAGCCCTTGTGGGATTCTACCCTTACTTATTTGTTATACTATCTTCACAATTTGTGCACTTGCAAGGTTAAACTGAATAGAATAGATTTCATATTTATTTATATTGTCTATTTTATCCAACAAGTTTTTGGCGCCATTGTCGGAGACTTTGTCCCTTAACGGTGTCTATATATCTTAGATTGTTGATTAACTCAGTTTGTTTGTGTTTTTAGGTACGTCCTTATTGGGAGTCAATCCAATCCGGTTAGATCTTTCCTTTCCTTTTTTTCCTTCTTATTTTTGTCTGATTCCATGCCCAACTTTACTATTTTTATTTAATCTTTACTTTATCACATTGAGGACAATATTCAGTTTAGGTTTGGGGGTATGGACTTTCATTTAAAAATTTAGAAATATATTTTGGAAAGGGGATTTTTGACAAGTAAAAAACAAAAATAAAAAAAAATAGTTTTTTGTTTCTTCCTTTTTTATTTAATTTTGTGAAAAAAAATAAGAAAAACATTTTTTAATTCATTTTCGCGAAAAAAAAAATTATTGTATTAAACTCCTTGCTTTTTTCTTATTAATAAGAATGTATATGTTAAGTTGATAGCTAATGTTTTATTAAGGTTATGCCATATTTAATTTGTATCATAATTATGCACTTAACAATGCCATACTTGATGTGATTAAGTAGATAAGATGATTTTTCTTAAATGACTTTTAGAAAATTAGTGGAGACTACCCTTGTGAGTTTTTGATCCTATTGCCATTTTGAGAGGGATTTATTTTGTTTCTACTCTTAAAGACTCTTCGATTTTTGTTCATAATTGTTGATCTCGTTATCATTATTTGCATTGATTATTAAAGAACTAATCTTTCATGTATGTGCTATTAAATTCTAAGTTCGATTTACCATAAGAGGTGATGTAGGCTATGCATGTTTTAACCCTAATTTAGCCTTTATCCTACCCTTGTGTGTACTCCATTAACCAACTTTGAAGCCAAACACTTAAGATTTTTCTTTCATCACTGAAATCATAATCTACCCTATGTTTTGGCCATGCCCTATAACTTAGGTTTGTACTAAGGTTGCTCAAAATTGAAGATCATGAAAGAAATAATTTTTTCCAGATTCGGTAATGGTGCCATGTTTAAAAGCAATTTAGTTCAATTCCAACTTTTTTTAAAAAAAAAAAGCGTTCTGAACATTGAAGGAAATTATTTTTGCGTTGAAGAAAAAAACATTTTGAACGTTGTTGGGAACATAATTTTTGCGTTCGAAGAAAAAAAAAAGAAAAAAAGAAAAGAAAAAGAAATGTTGGAATTGAGCTAAAAACGTGTGATTGATTCAAATTCAAAATTATAAGTATAATCACGATTTTTAAAACCGTGTGAAGGTGCTTGGAAGTGTTTAAAGTTCAAGTAAAGTTCAAGTCATGATTTTTCATGCCTTGGTACAACGTATGTTCTTTGAAATCCATATATTTTGTTCTTTAACCATAAGCCTAGCCCCATTGCAACCTTAATTACAGACCAAACAGATCTTATGTGAAATTATGCTTGGAGTTGAGGTATGTATCTACGTTCTTAATTTTCAATTCCTTTCATGAGATCTATTTTCAGAAAATTAACTGTTCTTTCATTGAATATTGATATGTGATTATATTTGATTTCATTTACATAAATTCATCACATATGCTTGATTAAGTGTAAGCTTAGGATTCTTGTATGAAAATTGAGAGTTGCCTTGACATGACCCATCCCAATCCCCCCGGGATTAACGCGGGATGACCCTGCTCCCGTCTGACACGAAGTGTCAGACAAGGGATATTTCTGACCTTTGCCCTCCCGGACTATCAAAGTACGCCAGGATCCGGAGGAGGTATGTGATATCTCGGTCTCTGCTACAGTCCACATCCGATGTCAACTTGAAGGGCAGTCAAAACATTAAAAGCTGTGAGTGGACAAAAAAAAAGTTTATAAAAACATTTCCTTAAGGACATTTGTACCCTTCACTAAAAAGTATGCATGCATTCGAAAACCATTTAACTAAATGGACCACATGTGGGAACTAAGCCCAAATAAGAAATAAACCAAGTCGAAAGGACCACAATGAAATCGACCATACGGGCCACTGCCCAAATCCATAAGAAACCAATAAGGGGCTCAGCCCATAACCATAAACATACTGAAACCAAATACACGAGCCACTGCTCAATCCTGTGCACACCTGTGCACACCACATATCAAAGAATCATACAGATTCAACCATATGGGCCAGTGACCAAAACCATACGGGACTCAGCCCAAAACCTGTGTAACCACACATCACATTTCATATATCATCTCATATATCATATATACATATAAGTCACACAACCAATCCCGTCACGGTATCCAAAGCTACGTGCATGCTACCCGGGTCTCAATCTGAGTCTTCTCAAAGTCAAGGTCAATGTCCGCAGACCACTGATCCTACTCGAGGTTATAGTAACCATAGCCTTCCGGAGAGTAAGGAACCCAACTGGGGAGGGACTCCACTCAGTCGGTGCTCCGTGACTACTCCGGGGTCCACCCAGGCGAACGACCCTCCCCGGAGAAGATAATAGAAGTAAAGGAAGGTATATGAACATATATATACATAGCACAAATATCCATGTCCGGTTCCCCTCAACCGTCGTGATCCATAATATCCATTCCATTCATATATATAGACAATATCCTCCATGTTCGGTTCCCATAAACCGTCATGTACCACAATGACCTGACAAAGGTTTATGCCGGTTCCCATAAACCGTCATGAACTCGGAAATCCATGTAGGGTCCCCTACACAAAATCACAACCCTAAAGAACTGGGTCTCGTGCCCGAACATATGACATCAGCTGGGCATCCTGCCCGATATCTAAGGGTCAGTCACGACTCTGATCGTAGTGATGTGTGCAACCATGCATCCAGGACCGCCCTCAATCCTGGTATGTCGCCGTGAACGTATCAACCGACGCGACCACCACAAGATCATGGTGCACTCATCCCCGATGGCTATCCTGAACCGTCTGCACTCTGAAGTCGAGCCTCCCTAGGCTGCTCGACCAAGAATCGTGCATTGTGACCTTTCCGGAAGGAACACATCCCAATCTGGAGGCAAGCGTCGTATCGTCGATTGCTGTGCACATAGCACCCGTCGCGACCACGATTTAGACCCGAAGGCCATCAATAGGGACACATTCCCGAGACAAAACCAAACGGGTCTCATACCCGAGTTTATCCATTTGAAATCCAAAACCATTTCATTTAAACCAATAAAGACATACAGACCCGTATAGGTACCGTATAAGGCCGAAACCTCGAAATACGTGCCTATACGTAACCACATACAAATGTACCCATGGCATCATCAAACATGAATGAAAACATATAATAAAAATTTATGCATGCACCAATTTAGAAAACCAAGGTCCACTCACAGACCGTCCGAGCTGCCGCCTCGATTTGCATGCCATACGGCTCTCCCGATCCAATCACCGTCACCGGGACTCCCGAACCTGTCCAAATTCATTTACAGGGTTACTAATAGCCTCATTAACCTCTCATTGACGTCCCATATTTTTCCCGATTTTCTAACCGAACCTAAACCTTCGGACACCCCGAAACCTATCGAAACGATGTCCGATCGACACAAAACCAGTCCCAAAATGTTCATTACATCGAATAGATGATTTCGTGTGTTGAAAGCACCTTCCAATTCCTCATCACGTGCTCACAAGCGCCGAAGGACTGCCCTGCGCGTGGGCCTCACGCTCCGGGAGACTGTAGACCGTCCCTTTCCTCTGGCCGGTTCAAACCGGCCGGTTCGGTCCAATCTCTGCAACTAGACCGGCGTGACCGGTCCAGGCCCCTACAACCCGTATTTTGGTCCAATTTCAAGCCAATTCAATCCTAATCTTCTAGTTTAGATCCTAGGAACTTAAACCATTTAATTAAAACCCCTAAAACCCACGAAACCCGACCGGTCCAACTTGAACCTCACAGTTCAAAGTTTCCAAAACCTTCCCACGGCGTCACAGCTGTCTACCACCTACCAAAACCATCCTAGAAACCTCCTAGAAACCTAAATAACCCATTAAAACCGATACAAACGGCCCATAATGCTTAAATCGACAAATAGAGGGAAAATGGGTTAACCGGGTACTTACAGTTTCTCAGCCGTGCACGGCGGCCCAGCCGCCTCCTGCCACCTTCCTCAACATCCTCAGCCTTCTCTCACACTCAGGGTCTCACAATCATGCTCAAAAATGAAGGGTTGGATTGGTCTAAGGGGGTGGGGTGAGATCGGGTTTGGTTGTTTAAGGAGAAAGGAAAATGATTGATGCACGGGGAAGATGCATGAATATGTGTGGGCTGTGCAATGGATGGGTGACACTTGTCACTCATCCATTGGGCCTCCATAAAATTTCTGGGCCCCACTAAATTCCAAAAGTTAGGTCGTCTCGTAATTCGTGCAATAATGCACTTGAACTTCCGTGAACCGTAACTTCGCTGTCGAACGTCCGAATTCGATGTGCCACCTGTCTATGGATTCATATCATCTCGATCTACGTAACAGTCCTCGACCCTCGACCATCGGATATCCTGGTCAAAAAGTCAACAATTGCCCCTAAATTTCTGAACGACATAACTTTTTCCTCGAATGTCGGAATTGATCGTGCCACCTGTCTATAAACTCGTGACGTCACGAACTACGTCACAGTCATCGGTCAAAGTCCATTTGACCACCTGAATGATAAGTCAACATTTTGCCACGGCTAGGGGCAAAACGGTCATTTTGCATCGTTTATCCGATTTCGCCTAACTAATCACCGATTAGCCTCACTAATCGTGATTAGTCACTAATCTACTCTAGGAATTTGGGACGGGTCGTTACAACCTTCCCTTCTTAATTAATTTCATCCTCGAAATTCCAACCGACCTAATTCCAACCGTTCTTCCCTCCTTAATTAGTTCCGTTCTCGCAACTCCAACTATCCTGATTCCACATCTACCTCGTGGAAAGCAATTTTATCCTCGCAACACGTGTACACTAGTACACCAACTAACCAGAATAATACTTACTCGTCTGTAACCAGACGTACCACTAACACTCACGTCGCATCGACTTCATTCGACCACGTCGAATAACTGTAATTACACATTCTGATTTGACACTACTTGTCAAATCTACCATCTCGTTGACACAAGCAACTAGACGGTTCCTTGCTCAACCACTAACTATCCTAACGTCAGCTCCCACTAGGAGTCATCAGACCTCACACAACGATCCACGCTGACACCTCCTACAAACTGTCACCACTTGACAGTCGTCAATCGAAAACTGACACTATACTCACTCGTGGTTACACTAACCTCCAACTTACTCAACTTGAGTATACACTAACCAAAAATTCACCCGACCTGTGTGTAACTAGACCCATCAGAAATACCATGACCCAACGCACAGTATCCAATGTCCAGTCCACGACCTTAACTAATCCGATGGTATCAGAACCAATCCGACTACCAACACGCTCACCATCATACCACTGGTATAACCTATATACCATCACCAGCACCACAAGTCTGCCCAGTATCGTACCCCGGACAACGTACAAACTACGTACATCTACCCATCAATTAGCCTACAACCGTCTAGGTCGTAGCCAATCACGTTTCAATTATGGAGTTCACTTGTCCAATCCAGCATCAGACAACCCAGACTCCAGCCCATCATCCGTTTCCAAATCCGAATCCGAATCCACAATTTTGTAAGAAATCCCGAATCCAAACTCAGAAATCATATCCATAATCGTGTCCAATTTCGAAACCGAAATCATCATTCCGTAGACTAGTATCAGGAATGCCTTTTCCGAACCCAAATCCATAAAAGAAAATCCACTATCAAGCTCCAGAATCAAATCCTGAATCTTCACCCAGAATCCGATTCCAAAACCCAAATCCAGAAATCCACTTTCAAGTTCCAAAATCAAATCCTGAATCGTCATCCAGAAATTTGATTCCAAAACCCGAAATTTCGTTCTCGTCTACCGAGACGCACTATATCCGACGCTATCAGATACCTGTTCAAACGATTACCACAATACAACTGATTGCCTTCATAGGGAAGCCAATCCCAACCTCAACACATCTAGGCTGACCAAAATCTGAACTCGTCCGACACCTACTCGTTGGGCAACTACTCGGGCGAGTAATAAGCCATATGGGATTTACCTCAAAAAGAAGTTCATTCCTAACGTCCTCAACTCAAACATCCAAGTAAGAGCGATAAACTCTACATCCATTTGGATCATCAAGATCACGATCCAGATCCATCACTATATCAACCGACCATAGACGTCACGATCGAGAATCGTCACGACGCCCAAAATCCTCAACCATTTCCCACATCTAAACAGATCAGTCAACGACGAGACATGTCGAGACTATGGGTTCTCCCCAATCACTTCGTATTGATCCTTGTCATTCCACCAAGGACAAACCAAGGATGATTGAATACAATGACATCAAAGTCCATCCTACGTGAATGCAAACAACACTCGTTGCACTCACCACGTCATGTAACCTGACATCGTCTACCACCAAGTAGAGAATGAGAAATCTCAATCACCTAACTTCGCTATACTCACTCCACCTAATGACCCAAGACAAATCACGGGTCCACCAACCAATACACGATCGGTGTACTAGTGGAAACCAACAACATCTACATCATCAACACCATCTACCATCATCAATCATGGTAGAATCTGAGAAGTCACCCTAATGACTTCGAAATTACCAATGCGGAAAACCTGCATTCCTCGTGTCACCTCAATCATAAACCCTATTGATTCTGAAGTTCAACCATGTTGGAAACAACATACTCGGACATCATCCACGTGTCCCCTTTTGGACTGTTTACGGACACATGCCCATTTACGACCGTATGCGTACATCCAAAAGGATGTCAATTCATCCTAATCCGATGTACCGCTCGACTGAAAAGTCACAACAGACTCCTCAGATAAATCTCTGCATACCACCATATTTGACCAATTCTGACCAACTCTGGCCAACACTGACCAACTAGTCGTTAAACTCCGCGACATATCGAGTCTGACCAACCGGTCACTAATCCCCCATGATAGTACTCGATCCTCGCGTCTCAATTACCGTTGGATTCAATCCAGTCCATTACTATCCGTGATCCATTCCCGAACCACAGATACCGAACATAAGCCTATCTCGACGGAGTTACATCCCGATTCGTAACTCACCGTTATCACGATCACCGGCACCAACACAAGCACTAGTACCAGTACACCACTATAATCTGTCAGCATCAGCACCAAGTGTGTGAATCAGGCAATCCTAGATCTCCGCTCATACCAAGCAACAACCCTGTACCGCTGCTCGAATAGGAGAAACTCTGCCTTCCTCGTACCCAACACCTCTGGGTACAGTCACCCTCACAACTCATACGAGAAAAGGAAATGTCCCATGAGCGTCCCCGATTCCTAATAACCGTAACTACAAAAACTCTCGGTAGTAGCGTCTGCCTCAGACTCGTGCAGACCAAACTACCAGACATCACTATATTGAGACTCCGCATCCAACGGAATCAACCGACCGTACTAACCACTCTGTATCCCACTCAGGCATTCAATCGACAAGTACCAACCCTAGTAACCTGTCCAACAATCTCTAACTTGTAGTAACACGACTAAACCAATGTCGTCTACCAGATCATTCATGACATTAGTTGTACCAACAATCCGTCACAACTACCGTAGTACGACGACCAACTAGGTCTAACCGATAAGTATAACCCCCGACTGCCGAGTGCAGTCCCATCACTAAGCTGACATGACTAGACCTGACATGACCAGATTGAACATGACCGTCGGTCTTGACTTCGAGAAGTCGTCAGAGTCTAACCACTCGCCAACTCACATCTCCGAACCATACAACCCAATGTAGGGTTCCACAATCATGCCTACGGTCACTCTGAACCCAACTGCTAACTGCCAACCGTAGTACACCCCACAATCTGATCGACTCCGCGGTCTTGACATCGGAAAGACGTCAATCCACACATACCGTAAGTTCAACTAGGATTCCTCGAATCTGGCTACTAATTTCCATAAGTTCAACTAGAGCTCCACGAACTCGACTGCTAACTACTAGGAACAGTAAATCCATTTAACTCAACAAAGTCCAACTAACTGATGGCCACAATTCCCAACCAGTCGTCGGAACCCATCCTATGACATCGTGAAAGACGATCCCAACTAACTGCCTTCTGTAGGGTTCCATACTGCCAACCTTGCCAAAACTATGGTAACCACGTCATCTAGTGCCGAACCAAGACGTTCTACGATCTGATCCTACTAACTATCGTATCGACATCCCAACTATCAGGTTGATAACGAACTGCAGCACATTGAGATATCACATCCTCGACCTGCGTACACTACGAGCAATCCTATGCTCTGATAGAAGCTAACTAAGCTCCGATAAGCCAGCCTCGCTCTGATACCACGTTGACAGGACCCATCCCAATCCCCCCGGGATTAACGCGGGATGACCTTGCTCCCGTCTGACACAAAGTGTCAAACAAGGAATATTTCCGACCTTTGCCCTCCCGGGCTATTAGAGTACGCCAGGATCCGGAGGAGGTATGTGATATCTCGGTCTCTGCTACAGTCCACATCCAATGTCAACATGAAGGGCAGTCAAAACATTAAAAGCTGTGAGCGGACAAACCAAAAGTTTTTAAAAATATTTCCATATAGACATATGTACCCTTCACTAAAAAGCATGCATGCATTCGAAAACCATTTAACCAAATGGACCACATGTGGGAACTAAGCCCAAATCAGAAATAAACCAAGGTCGAAAGGACCACAATGAAATCAACCATACGGGCCACTCCCCAAATCCATAAGAAACCAATAAGGGACTCAGCCCATAACCATAAACATACTGAAACCAAATACACGATCCACTTCTCAATCCTGTGCACACCTGTGCACACCACATATCAAAAAATCATAAAGATTCAACCATACGGGCCACTGCCCAAAACCGTACGGGACTCAGCCCAAAACCTGTGTAAATACACATCACATCTCATATATCATCTCATATATCATATATACATATAAGTCACACAACCAATCCTGTCACGGTATCCAAAGCTACGCGCGTGATACCCGAGTCTCAATCCGAGTCTTCTCAAAGTCAAGGTCAATGTTCGCCGACCACTGATCCTACTCGAGGTTATAGTAACCATAGGCTTCCTCAAAGTAAGGAACCCAACTAAGGGGTGACTCCACTCAGTCGGTGCTCCGTGACTACTCTGGGGTCCACCCAGGCCAACGACCCTCCCCGGAGGAGATAATAGAAGTAAAGGAAGGTATATGAACATATATATACATAGCACAAATATCCATGCCCGGTTCCCCTCAACCGTCATGATCCATAATATCCATTCCATTCATATATATAGACAATATCCTCCATGTCTGGTTCCCATAAACCGTCATGTACCACAATGACCTGACAAAGGTTCATGCCGGTTCCCATAAACCGTCATGAACCCGGAAATCCATGTAGGGTCCCTGACCCGAAATAACAACCGTAAAGAACTGGGTCTCGTGCCCAAACATATGACATCAGTTGGGCATCCTGCCCGATATCTAAGGGTCAGTCACGACTCCGATCGTAGTGATGTGTGCAACCATGCATCCAGGACCACCCTCAATCCTGGTATGTCGCCGTGAACGTATCAATCGACGCGACCACCACAAGATCATGGTGCACTCATCCCCGATTGCTATCCTGAATTGTCTACACTCCGAAGTCTAGCCTCCCCAGGCTTCCCGACCACGAATCGTGCATCGTGACCTCTCTGGAAGCAACACATCCCAATCCAGAGGCGAGCGTTATATCGTCGATCGCCATGCACATAGCACCCGTCGCGACCACGATTTAGACCCGAAGGCCATCAATAGGGTCATATGCCCGAGACAAAACCAAATGGGTCTCATACCCGAGTTTATCCATTTGGAATCCAAAACCATTTTATTTAAACCAATAAAGACATACAGACCCGTATAGGCACCGTATAGGGCCGAAACCTCGAAATATGTGCCTATACGTAACCACATACAAATGCACCCATGGCATCATCAAACATGTATGAAAACATATAATAAACATTTATGCATGCACCAATTTAGAAAACCAAGGTCCACTCACAGACCGTCTGAGCTGCCGCCTCGATTTGCGTGCCATGCGGCTCTCCCGAGCCAATCACCGTCACCGGGACTACCGAACCTGTCCAAATTCATTTAGACGGTTAGTAATAGCCTCATTAACCTCTCATTGATGTCCCATATTTTTCCTAATTTTCTAACTATTTTTAAAACCGAACCTAAACCTTCGGACACCCCGAAACCTATCGAAACGATGTCCGATCGACACGAACCAGTCCCAAAATGTTCATTACATCGAATAGATGATTTTGTGTGTTGAAAGTACCTTCAAATTCCTCATCACGCGCCGATAGACTGCTCTGCGCGTGGGCCTCACGCGCCGTGACAAAGTAGATCGTCCCTGTCATCTGGCCGGTTCAGACCGGCCGGTTCGGTCCAATCTCTGCAACTGGACCGGCGTGACCGGTCCAGGCCCCTACAACCCGTATTTTGGTCCGATTTCAAGCCAATTCAATCCTAATATTCTAGTTTAGATCCTAGGAACTTAAACCAATTAATTAAAACCCCTAAAACCCACGAAACCCGACCGGTCCAACTTGAACCTCACGGTTCAAAGTTTCCAAAACCTTCCCACGGCGTCACAGCCGTCTACCACCTACCAAAACCATCCTAGAAAAATCCTAGAAACCTTAATAACCCATTAAAACCGATACAAACGGCCCATAATGCTTAAATCGACAAATAGAGGGAAAATGGGTTAACCGGGTACTTACCGTTTCTTAGCCGTACACGGCGGCCCAGCCGCCTCCTGCCACCTCCTCAACATCCTCAGCCTTCTCTCACACTCAGGGTCTCACAATCATGCTCAAAAGGGAAAGGTTGGATTGGTTTAAGGGGGTGGGGTGAGATCGGGTTTGGTTTAAGGAGAAAGGAAAATGATCGATGCACGGGGAAGATGCACGAATATGTGTGGGCTGTACAATGGATGGGTGACACTTGTCACTCATCCATTGGGCCTCCATAAAATATATGGGCCCACTAAAGTCCAAAAGTTAGGTCGTCTCGTAATTCGTGCAATAGCGTACTTCAACTTCCGTGAACCGTAACTTCGTCGTCGAACGTTCGAATTCGACGTGCCGCTTGTCTACGGATTCGTATCATCTCGATCTACGTAACAGTCCTCAGCCCTCGGACATCCCGTGATAGGACCAGCCCCGATCCCACGGGGACCACAAGGGGACGTTCCCTGCTCCCGTCTGACACCCAAATTAACGTTCCAAATTTAACCTCAATCGTTCAAATGCATAAATAACCAAACTAAAGTTGTACATCAATCCGAAATAGATAGATGTCAGACAAGGGATGAAAACCAAAATTACAAATTGCGAGCACGACTCTAAAATAACCATGCGGGCAAACCACCAAACAGGAGATCAGGTACGCGGAAGTAGATCTATGCCTCCGCCTCAGGATCCTCCTCTACCTCAGTAGCACAACCTGGAGGGGTTACCAAAACATTAAGGGTAAGTGGGCCGAAACTCAAGTTTATAAAACCGTTTAATAAGTAAAACATATAATTTACCCCTCCGTTTTCAAAACAGGCATGCATCAGAATTTAAAACCATAAATCATATAATATGAACCATAAGGCATGTAATAAAATCATAACATAATATTAGCTACTGCACTATACACTCCAATCCCGACATCTCCGATGTCTGATGTCCCTGACGTCCAATAAGGTCACAGTCCCAAGGCTACGCGTGCCACTCGGGGTCTCAATCCCGAATCCAATCCCCGAACCCTGTCCGGGTACGGCATCTCAAATGCCTAGCGTCCTAGACGCTCGACGTCCCTGACGTCCAATTATAGCGATCCTGCTCCTGATTCATTTTACGGTTCGGTTCCTCCGTAGAATGACCCATCGCAGGCCATGTGCCATGACCACTCCATAGTACCACATCCGGAGGAGACAGTATCGCAAGAATGGATCTATACAGTGCAGTACCAAGTACATTTTATTGATATCCACATGCAAAACATATATATATATATACAAGATAAAATCCAAACCGATCTTTAAGTTTCATCAGACGGGTTTCAAACCCAAATACCATGAAACGTGCCATAACCATAATTTCAATATCATCAAAACCGTTTCATGATTCCAGCATGTGAATATAAGTAAATAAGAAAACATTTAAACATGCAAGGGTTTAATGAAATCGGGCCCACTCTCAGTACGATCCCACGGTAAATCTGCGCGTACGGACCCGTACCGGGATTATCGTACAATTCCTGTCAGTCCAAATCACACGTAAGGGTCACTACAAGTCTTAAACATTTATCCAAAAAGTCCGAAACATAAACCGGCTCGGGGAAACCGTCCAACACGTTTCCCGAGACAACCGGCCCTAAACTGACCCATCAAAACTATCTCAGATCAACCTGGTTAAATCACCAAAAATGTTCAGAATGATGAGAGGAATAAAAGTCATGTTGATCGTGATCAGAGATGAGGCTACACGCGCCCTCACGCGCCGCCCAATGTGGCTGCACGTGAAAGTCACGCGCCTGACACTGTAGCTACAGTGTCACCACCTTCACCCGTTTGTTTGTAATATGGGCCTGCCACCCGCGGCTTGACCCAGTTAATTGACCCTCAATTTCCACTCGATTTCACTCGTATTTGATCCTCACATGTTCATTAACTATCCAATTTAGGTTCTGAGTCAAAAATCAACCTCACTGGTCCCTTAAATGGACCCTCAACCCGTGATCAACCAAACAGGTGAATCACCAGAACTCCCTTGTTTCAATCCCATTCTCCAATTAACTTCACAGGAAGCATAATAGGATCAAAATGAACTCAAATGAATGATCAATTGTGCCTGAAAGTACTTGAAGGTTGTCGTCCCAAGCTCTGCAATTTCTCTGAAAACGGCAGCCTCCGTCCCAGCTCAACCGTGGCTGGTTCCCCTCGATTTCGATGTGGTTGAGTTCCAAATACTCCCAGAAGACTAAACCAGGCCTTGGTTTGGTCCAACAATCACCAGAAATCAAAACCCGATTTTCCCTCCAATTTTCCAGAAATGGTTTTCTCTGGTTTTCCTCTCCAATTCTCAGTCCTCACTGCAGCAGAGTGAAGCACACTTAAATCCCATTCAGTTTAAACAATCCTTACGAGCCAATAGCTCATGGAAGCCACACTGTCTACTAAGAAATGTTTCCCGCAAAAGTTCGAATAATGAATTAACAAATGGTGTCCATGATCAGCCACGTTCTGATGTCTATAGGGCTTTAAACAATCCCAGCTTTCCAACTCACACACTGATTAAACAATTGGGACTCAGAACCACCGCACACGGTGGTGCAGCAATTGTTCCCCCGTGGTTGCTTCAGTGACTAGTGGTGAAATGACCAAAATGCCCCTAGTTCAGAAATTACCAAACTGCCCTTCACTTTCCAGACCCGTAACTCAGCCATCTGAAGTCTGATTACAACGTGCCACCTTTCAACGGACTCAGGGCATCTAGACCTACCTAACGGTCCTTGAGTCGTGTGAAAATTAGTTTCCAAACGAAAAGTCAACATTTTCGCCTATATCGTCCAAATTACGATAATGCCCATGAGCTTCCGATAGTCATAACTTTTGCCCTGATCGTCCGAATTGGACGTGCCACCTGTCTATGGACTCGTGACGTCCCAAACTACGTCACAGTCATTGGTCAAAGTCCATTTGACCTTCAAATAAAAAAGTCAACAATTTGGCAATACCATTCACAGGGGTAAAAATGTCAATTCATACATTAAATTACATTATTATAATCCTCGAATTTCCGGGGTGTTACAACCTTCCCCCCTTAAGAAATTTTGCCCCGAAATTTCTAAGAAACAAATAAGGAAATTGCTCTCGCATCCGAGCCTCGGGCTCCCATGTGGCTTCTTCTACATTCTGGTTTCTCTAGAGAATCTTCACGAGAGGGATAGTCTTCCGACGTAGTACCTTGTCCTTCCGATCCAAGATCTGTACTGGTTGTTCCTCAAAGTTAAAATCCTCTAGGAGTTTGATAGGTTGTTCCTCCAGTACATGGGATGCATCATGTACGTACTTTCGCAACATCGATATGTGGAAAACATCGTGAACTCTAGAAAATTCTGGAGGTAGTGCCAATCTGTAAGCAACCCGGCCAATCCTCTCCACGATCTCATATGGTCCGATAAAACTCGGACTCAGTTTCCCCCGTCGACCAAAACGGATAATCCCTTTCCACCGAGATAACTTGAGGAAGACAAAATCCCCCACTTTAAATTCCAAGTCTCGAATCCGTCGATCGGCATAACTCTTCTGGTGATCCTGTGCCGCCTTCAATCTTTCCTTGATAACACGAACAGTTTCCAGGGTTAAGTCCATCAATTCTGGCCCTACAGCCGCTCGTTCCCCTATCTCCATCTAGCAGATAGGTGTCCTCCACTGTTGACCATACAGTGCCTCATAGGGTGCCATCCCGATACTTGCCTGATAGCAGTTGTTGTAAGCGAATTCCATCAATGGTAAATGAGTATCCCATGAATCCTGAAACTGTAGCACACAAGACCTCATCATGTCCTCTAGGGTCTGAATGGTCCTTTCAGACTGTCCATCGGTCTGTGGATGGAAAGCAGTACTGAAACGTAGGGTTGTTCCCAAAGTAGTTTGCAAACTCCGCCAGAACCTGGAAGTGAAACGCGGATCACGATCGGACACGATCGACTCCGGCGTATCATGTAATCGTATGATTTCTTTTACGAATAATTGAGCCAGTCGGTTAGGTTTATAAGTCTCCTGAACTGGCAGAAAATGGGCTGACTTGGTTAACCAGTCCACGATCACCCACACTCCGTCAACTCCATTCTAAGTCCTTGGTAACTTAAAGACGAAGTCCATGGTGATGTGATCCCACTTTCACTCAGGAATCGGAAGTGGCTGCATAGCCCCATATGGTCTCTGCCGTTCCTCCTTAAGCTGCTGACAGGTTAAGCATTTGTTTACGAACTTCGCAATGTCCTTCTTCATTCCTGGCCACCAATAATGGTTCCCGAGGGTACGGTACATCTTTGTACCTCCCGGATGCATAGCATAAGCCGAACTATGGGCCTCCTCCAGAATCTTGGCCCGTAACTCTACCACTGCAGGTACACACAAATGGCCTAATTTCACAAGTGCTCCATCATCCCGGATGGTAAAATCCTGTCTCCCATCCGCATCGACCTCAATCCTGTAAATACAGAGTATCGGATCCTTAAGTTGTGCTTCGATGATCCGATCAATCAGCACTGGTCGTACATGAAAACTAGCCAAAAAAGCTCCATGCTCATCCGTATCCAAAATAACTCCCGCCTTCCGGAGTTCCACCAGCAAAGGAAGATACACCATCCCCAGGTGTGCAACTGATCTTGCTGACTTCCTGCTGAGTGCATCTGCCACCACATTGGCCTTACCCGGATGGTACTCAATTGTACAGTCATAATCCTTCAGTAGCTCTAACTATCTTCGTTGTCTCATGTTAAGCTCCTTCTGAGTGAATAGGTACTTTAGGCTTTGGTGGTCGGTGTATATCCGGCACGTTGCGCCGAATAGGTAATGTCTCCAGATTTTTAGAGCATGAACCACCGCTGCCAACTCCAAATCATGGGTAGGATAGTTCAACTCATGATTCATTAGCTGCCGGGATGCGTAGGCGATAACCTTGCCAGTCTGCAACAACACGCAGTCCAAACCTTGTAGCGATGCGTTACTAAAGACCACGAACTCTCCACTGTCATCCGGCAATACAAGGACAGGTGCAGTGGTCAATCGATCCTTCAACTCTTGAAAACTCCGATCACACTGCTCGTCCCAAATAAACTTCACTCCCTTCCGAGTCAAACGAGTCAATGGTGCAGCAATTTTGGAGAAACCCTCCACAAAGCTTCGGTAGTAACCTGCTAACCCGATAAAACTCCGTACCTCCGTTACCGTTGTCGGTCTAGCCCAGTTAGTCACCGCCTCTGTTTTCTGGGAATCTACGTGAATCCCATCCGTTGATATCACATGTGTAAGACCCGTGTCCTGTAGTGAACGGTGAACAATCCCACATTCCTGCGAGGGGGGAATGGTCTGGGAAGGGAATGGTGGTGTGCCTTAAAGGTGTAGGCACACACCTATCTAGCATGTGGCTTTGGGGGGGATTGGAACCCCAAAGTTAAGCGAGTTGAGGCTGGTGCAATTCCAAATGGGTGACCCCCTGGGAAGTTGCACCGTGAGCTCCCGAAAACAAAACCGTGAGGGCGAGGCCCAAAGCGGACAATATCGTGCTAGATGAATCGGGACCTCACAGAAGAGGGTCGGGTCCTGACAACATGTCCCAGTAAACCAATACTGCTCAGCCAAAACTGAGACTTTCTCAGCTTAGCGTACAACTGTTCCTGTCTCAGCTTCTCCAACACCAACCGTAGATGTTCCTCATGTGCTCAGGCACTCCTTGAGTACACCAAGATATCATCGATGAACACAATCACGAATTTATCCAAGTAGGGTCGGAAGACCCGGTTCATCAGATCCATGAATGCTGCTGGAACATTCGTCAAGCCGAAAGGCATCACAAGGAACTCCTAGTGTCCGTAACGGGTTCGAAAAGCATTTTTGGGAATATCCTCCTCCGAAATCCTCAATTGGTGATACCCAGACCGTAAATCAATCTTCGAAAAGCACTGTGCTCCCCGCAACTGGTCAAAAAGGTCATCAATCCTGGGTAGAGGATACTGGTTCCTCAGTGTCACCTTGTTGAGTTGCCGATAGTCAATGCACAAACAGAGACTCCCCTCCTTCTTCTTTACGAACAACACCGGTGCTCCCCATGGTGAAGTACTCGGTCAGACGTATCCCAAATCCACCAACTCCTGCAACTGAGTTTTGAGTTCTCGTAACTCGGCCGGCGCCATCCGGTATGGTGCCTGGGAGATAGGTCGAGTACCGGGGAGTAGTTCAATTGTAAACTCGATCTCCCGCGGTGGTGGTAATCCAGGTAAGTCTTCCGGGAACACATCCGGAAACTCACGTACCACCGGTATCTCGCCGATACCCGGAGTATCAACCTGTTCCGACACGACATGCGCCAGATAACCCTGGCATCCCTTCCGTAGGAGTTTGGTAGTAGTAAGTGAAGAAATCACTTCAGGAGGCGAACCATCACTTTCCCCCTGAAAGATAACCCCCGGCAAACCCGGACTTCGCAGAATTACTTGCCTGCTACAGCAATCGATGAGCGACCCTTGCTCCGATAGCCAATCCATCCCCAAAATCACATCGAAGTCGTGAATATCCAGGATAATCAAGTCCGCTTTCAAATCCACATCCTCAATTCTTACCGGGCACCTCCGAATCACCTGATTCACAAGGTACACGATGCCCATAGGGGTACCAACACCCATCTCGCAATCTAAGGCTGATACCACACAATCAAGCATACCAGCACAACTCCTCGAAATAAAAGAATGTGTAGCCCCCGCATCCATTAATACACGTACAAGAAAGTTTGAGATATGTAGTGTACGTGTAACCACGCCTGGGGCAGTCCTCGCCTGCTGCTGGGTCATTGCAAACACTTGAGCCCTAGGCCCTCCATTCCGTCCGCGCCCGTGCGCGCCACCCCCAGCACCACGGTCACCTCCCTGACCTCGACCTCCGGTAGTGTGGGAAGTCGTGCTCTGTACCACACTAGAGCCCCCAGCGTCGTTGCTCTTGGACAACATCGGGCAATCACAGGCATAGTGGCCCTTTTCTCCGCAAGAAAAACAGTTTACTGGCCTCGGCCTGTCCGAATGCCTACCAGAAGCACCACTCCAACATGAACGCTGCCAAGAGTTGTATCTTGATCCTCTGCCCTGAGAGCCCCCACATCGACCTGACCAGCCACGACCCTTAAAGGATGAGGGTGCTCCCCTGTAGCCTCCTCCCTTAATGTTCTTCTGGCCCGTTGGCCCACGGTGTGGGTGATCCTGACGTCGCCCATCGCCGGAAGGCTGTCGTGTCTAGTGTGCCGCCAGACTGGCCTCGACACGCACCGCAGCGTCGACCATATCTCTCAGAGAAGCATGAGTAGCAGCAGTCACACTTGTCCGGATCTCCCCTCGGAGTCCAAGTTCAAACCTTCGGCATTTGTCCTCCTCCGTGCTCACGAATGATGCAGCGAACCGGGATAGTTTCCCAAAAGTCTGCTCGTAGTCCGTAACAGACATATCCCCCTGCTCCAGCCATAGGATCTCCGCCTCCCGTGCCGCAAGAAACGATCGTGGGTAATACTGGTCCAGAAATCGGGAACGGAAGACCTCCCAAGTAGTGGTGTGGACAGACCATCCAGACATTTCAAGGCCATGCCACCACTGATAAGCTCCTCCTTCCAGTAAGAAGGCTGCCAAGGTCACCCGCTCGCCCAGAGGGCAGTGCATCACCGTGAAGATCCTTTCCCACTTGGTGATCCATTCATTAGCATCTTCGGGGTTTGATCCCCTGCTGAAAGGAGTGGCTCCCAAACGCTGAGCCTGCTCAATGCTTGCGCATTCCATTTCCCTTTCCAGATCCTCGTCAGTTCGTGTATGAGGAATCCTCCTTGGAGGCATAACCAACTGTCAAGAGGAATAGATCAGATAACATTATCCTTAAACTCGAAAAGTAACTAGTACTAATCTCTAGTCTAGCATGCTGACCACAACCTAGTGCTCTGATACCAAGCTGACAGGACCCGCCCCGATCCCACGGGGACCAAAGGGGACGTGCCCTGCTCCCGTCTGACACCCAAATTAACGTTCCAAATTTAACCTCAAACGTTCAAATGCATAAATAACCAAATTAAAGTTATACATCAATCCGAAATAAATAGATGTCAGACAAGGGATGAAAACCAAAATTATAAATTGCGAGCATGACTCTAAAATAACCCTGCGGGCAAACCACCCAACAGGAGATCAGGTACGCGGAAGTAGATTTATGCCTCCGCCTCAGGATCTTCCTCTACCTCAGTAGCACAGCCTGAAGGGCTTAACAAAACATTAAGGGTGAGTGGGCCGAAACTCAAGTTTATAAAACCGTTTAATAAGTAAAACATATAATTTACCCCTCCATTTTCCAAACATGCATGCATCAGAATTTAAAACCATAAATCATATAATATGAACCATAAGGCATGTAATAAAATCATAACATAATTTTAGCTACTGCACTATACACTCCAATCCCGACATCTCCGATGTTTGACGTCCCTGACGTCCAATAAGGTCACAGTCCCAAGGCTACGCGTGCCACTCGGGGTCTCAATCCCGAATCCAATCCCCGAACCCTGTCCGGGTACGGCATCTCAAATGCCTAGCGTCCTAGAAGCTCGACGTCTCTGACGTCCAATTATAGCAATCCTGCTCCAAAGTCATTTTACGGTCTGGTTCCTCCGTAGAATGACCTCTCGCAGGCAATGCGCCATGACCACTCTGGGGTACCACATCCGGAGGAGACCGTATCGCAAGAATGGATCTATACAGTGCAGTACCAAGTACATTTTATTGATATCCACATGCAAAACATATATATATACAAGATAAAATCCAAACCGATCTTTAAGTTTCATCAGACGGGTTTCAAACCCAAATACGGTGAAACGTGCCATAACCATAATTTTAATATCATCAAAACTGTTTCATGATTCCAGCATGTGAATATAAGTAAATCAGAAAACATTTAAGCATGCAAGGGTTTAATGAAATCGAGCCCACTCTCAGTACAATCCCGTGGTGAATCTGCGCGTACGGACCCGTACCGGGATTATCGTACAATTCCTGTCAGTCCAAATCACACGTAAGGGTCACTACAAGTCTTAAACATTTATCCAAAAAGTCCGAAACAGAAACCAGCTCGGGAAAACCGTCCAACACGTTTCCCGAGACAACCGGCCCTAAACTGACCCATCAAAACTATCTCAGATCAACCTGGTTAAATCACCAAAAATGTTCAGAATGATGAGAGGAATAAAAGTCATGTTGATCGTGATCAGAGATGAGGCTACATGCGCCCTCACGCGCCGCCCAAAGTGGCTGCGCGTGAAAGTCACGCGCCTGACACTGTAGCTACAGTGTCACCACCTTCACCCGTTTGTTTGTAATATGGGCCTTCCACCCGCGGCTTGACCCAGTTAATTGACCCTCAATTTCCACTCGATTTCACTCGTATTTGATCCTAACATGTTCATTAACTATCCAATTTAGGTTCTGAGTCAAAAATCAACCTCACTGGTCCCTTAAATGGACCCTCAACCCGTGATCAACCAAACGGGTCAATCACCAGAACTCCCTTGTTTCAAACCCATTCTCCAATTAACTTCACAGGAAGCATAATAGGATTAAAACGAACTAAAATGAATGATCAATTGTGCCTGAAAGTACCTGAAGGTTGTCGTCCCATGCTCTACAATTTCTCTGAAAATGGCAGCCTCCGTCCCAGCTCAACCGTGGCTGGTTCCCCTCGATTTCGATGTGGTTGAGTTCCAAATACTCCCAGAAGACTAAACCAGGCCTTGGTTTGGTCCAACAATCACGAGGAATCAAAACCCGATTTTCCCTCCAATTTTCCAGAAATGGTTTTCTCTGGTTTTCCTCTCCAATTCTCAGTCCTCACTGCAGCAAAGTGAAGCACACTTAAATCCCATTCAGTTTAAACAATCCTTACCAGCCAACAGCTCGTGGAAGCCACACTGTCCACTGAGAAATGTTTCCCGCAAAAGTTCGAATCTTGAATTAACAAATGGTGTCCATGATCAGCCACGTTCTAATGTCTATATGGCTTTAAACAGTCCCAACTTTCCAACTCACACACTGATTAAACAATTGGGACTCAGAAACACAGCACACGGTGGTGCAACAATTGTTCCTCCGCGGTTACTACAGCGACCAGGGGTGAAATTACCAAAATGGCCCTAGTTCAGAAATTACCAAAATGCCCTTCACTTTCCAGACCCGTAACTCAGCCATCCGAAGTCCGATTTCAACGTGCCGCCTGTCAACGAACTCAGGGCATCGAGACCTACCTAACAGTCCTTGAGTCGTGTGAAAATTAGTTGCCAAACGAAAAGTCAACATTTTCGCCCCTATCGTCCAAATTACGGTAATGCCCCTGAGCTTCCGATAGTCATAACTTTTGCCCTGATCGTCCGAATTGGACGTGCCATCTGTCTATGGACTCGTGACGTCCCAAATTACGTCACGGTCATTGGTCAAAGTCCATTTGACCCTCAAATCAAAAAGTCAACAATTTGGTAATACCATTCACAAGGGTAAAAACGTCACCGGTCTATGAACTCATGACGTCACGAACTACGTCACGGTCATCGGTCAAAGTCCATTTGACCGCCTAAATGAAAAGTCAACATTTTGCCACGGCTAGGGGTAAAACGGTCATTTTGCATCGTTCGTCCGATTTCGCCTAACTAATCACCGATTAGCCTCACTAATCGTGATTAGTCACTAATCTACTCTAGGAATTTTGGATGGGTCGTTACATGCCTAGTGAGGACTAGAGTCGAGGTGAAATCTTTCTAAGACATTTGAATGTAGTTGTCTTTAAACTTATTTACTTGAAGTTTTGACATTCACATTTACACATGATACATATTTTTTTTTATGGCATCTCTTTAATTTCGCAAAGCATGATAGACTTATATTGGTTCTTATTAATTTACTGGAAATTTATGTTTTTGATGTTTTTAGTTGTTAAGTAAAACGTTTATGGGTATCGTGCTGCTATGCACCTCAGAAGACAAAAGTCCTCCTACTAGGTGAAACTAGGGGTTTAAATATTCTATCTTAATTAAAATTGTGTCTTTTTCTGTTTTTAATTTTTAATTTTTGTGTTTTCTCGAGGACTAGAAAAAGATAGGTTTGGGGGGTACTTGTTATGTCATAATTTATGCATAATTTATCCATGATTTAATACCCTTTTACTTATGTTTTGTTAATATTTTGTTCTATGCAATTATAGAAAATAATATATTTTTTGAGAAATATGTAGATCAAATAGAGCTTCGAATTATGAGAATTTGGGCACAAGAATCACCTAAATCGGAGTAATAACAAAGAAGTTATGAAGGAAAGAAAAATGCACAGGACATTCGGTGGCAATCCACCAAAATAAGCAACCAGGAGTCCTTTGCGCGTTACTGTAGCACTAACTCCAATTCGGTAAATGCCTACCGAACACTCTATTCTGATCTTGGCGCACGCTTGCTGAAGTGCTCTTTCTTGATTTGGTGAACTTCCACCGAAACCTATCTAAGAAGGCTTGCGCCTTTGACCAAGGGTTGACCGCACCGTTTGACCCACCAAACTCGGTAGTTGACCACCAAAATTGTCCCTAATGCTTCAATTCCGAGTTTTTTGGCCTTTTTTAGGATAATTTCAAGTACCTTTAACATTTATTTTCTATATCGTATAGGGATTTTATTCCTATTTCCTTTTGTATTGTTATTTTCAGTTCCTTTACTTGTAGGAAACGTTTTTAATTATAATTCTTAATTATTTAGGAAGCCTTTTCCTTATAGAATATAATTGTAAAACTTCTATTTGTAGGAGGATTAATTATTCTCTTATAAATAGAGGTACTAGGGTTTATGTAAAGGAGGCTCGGATTGAGAGTTTTTTTTTTTGTTTTTGGAGAGTTTTTTGATTACATTGAATAATAAGTGCAAAATACTTTTGCCTTTTATTTTTATAATTTCTTTTATTTTGTAGTTTCTTTTTAGGTTAGGGTTTCTTGAAGCCCTAGCAATGTTAGTTCGTTAATTAGATTTCTGACTCTTGATTTTGATTATTATACATGATTGAATTTGTTAGATTACTGCGCTTCATGAACTCAATATATGCTGATAAGCTTAGCCAACTTGTTTGTATATAATTGTTGGTGTAATTGCTTGACGGACCATAATATCATCTTGCAGTTTGTAGCATCAAATTTAAAGGGTGGACTTTTATTCGTAGTCTAAACTCATGACCTACTAGATTTGCGCACCACTTTCATATGGGTGACAACTTAGGATTGTGCATATTTTTCTAGGGATAGTGTAGTGTCATTAAATCTTCTTCGTGTTTAATGCATTATCACACACCATCAATAATAGACATTTTAAGGGTGGGACATCACACTTAAAACATGCAAATTAAGATAAGATAATAGGTGAGGGTGAGCTTTAGCCGTCCCTTTACACGGGCACTTAATTCAGAATATGAATAGTAATTAGGTTAAGGAAATTTGATTAGTAACTATAACTCGTTAGTGATGGATAAAGTGTCTTAACTTATTTATTTATTTTTATTATTTATTTTATGTTAATTATTTATTTGTTATTTTTAATAATCATTAAACACCCCTCTCCCCCCATCCCCCATGTGTGCGTGTGTTTGTTTTTTTATTTTAATGTTAATAAATTTCTAAGTTAATTAATTAATCTAAGCAATAATGTGGATTAAACATTAAGACAAGTCCTTGTGGGATTCGACCATTACTTATTTGTTATACTATCTTCACGATTTGTGCACGTGCAAGGTTAAACTAAATATAATAGTTTTCATATTTATTTATGTTGTATATTTTATCCAACATGTAACACCCCAGAAATTTGAGGAAGTGAAAAATGATGAAATTGCCCCTATAAAGTCAAAATGTTGACTTTTTTTTTATCAAGAAACCCTGTGAACGTATCAGGAGGACTGTTACAAAGTACTAAAACTCCTTAATCCATAGATAAGCGGTATGCAGAGAATGAAGTTCATATAAAAGAGTTTTGGGTCTAAAACGTATAAGGGTATTTTGGTAATTTTAGTTTGAAGGGTATTTTTCGTAATTTCTAGAAAAGCCAGAATTGTCTAGAGTGCTGCTTTCAATATTTTTTCCCTCAAATTATCCCGCCGACATACCTAATTTTTAAAAGGAGTATGTGTGTGTATTGAAGACACTTTGTTGGTGCTAGACCGAAAAAGAAAAAAATTAGAAAATAGCCACCACTGTGCGAAGGAAAGCCTGGAATGAGAAATGGGAAGAGGAAAATAGGAAGAAATGGAGGAAGAGAACGAGAGGGGAAATAATCTAATTGAACCAGTGACGAAAAGGGAGAAAACTATGAGGAACCCATGTGTCCTAGATACGTGTTTTTGGGTTCTATGCTAAGATCCTGGAAATCAGTGTTTTAAGTGTTAACATGGACGTCCTACGATCATCCTGAGGCACGAGAACAAGAACTTGAGCGTGAGGAAGCTGCAGGCTGGTTAGTGGCAGCCATGGCGAAAATCCATGAAAATTGGAATGCATGATCGAGATAAGTTCTCTTGTTTTTGTTGTTACAGAGCTATTCCTAGGATTGGATAGATGTTGTTAGGTTGTTAGAACTTAAAAAATAGACATGAAAATCCAGTTAAAAATTCAGGTCGCGACTGCAGGTCGTACGACCCGAATTTCTGTAAATCGGGCCGAAGTCTGAGGTAGGGGATAAATACTGTACATGAGCATGGCCTTTACACGTAGCGACCTTTCACTGGCGCGTAAGGATGCGTGCGAAATTTTCTGGAGAAACGATCAATGTAAAAAATGTTCCTCTTTGTCTTCTAAATCTAATGGTGTAATTTTTGAGTAATTTTGACTCTGCTAGAGTATGATTCTAAATATCTAATTTTATTGTGTTATTTTTAATAATAGGAATGTAATTAAACCAAATATGGAAAATAAATAGGAGATGAATGTGAAAAAATTGGGACTTTTGTGATGAGTTATGTGATTAAACCAACTATGGAATTTAAACTTGTGACTGTCGATATAGTGGGCATTGGTGGCTAATTTTCATGGAATGAAATGTGTGAAGTTAAATGATCAGAGTATGTGATAATATTTGAATGTTAACATAAGTGGTAGTTTATGGGAAGTGGTAATGAGAAAGGATATCTAATTGAAAATTGTTATGAGAGTAGTAGAGGGTGGTTATAGCAAGTGGAAATGGACCATTAAAAATGATTGTGATACCTTACTTATTAGCTTGTGTAATGTAAAGTTTGGTAACAATATAAGGAATGTGTCAATACTCATGAATAATTAGATTCATAATACTTTTAGTTTAGAATTGATTGCCCTTGCTTGAGGCTGATTAAACAGACTGATCTTATACGTATAATTGTGGTATGATGATATATTTTTAATAATCGTGTTAATTGTAGAGTTTTGTTGAGTTGATGTTCCTATTATTTGATGAGTTATGTCTTCATATCAACTTTTGTAATCGAAATGCGGGGATTAAGTGGGTTGGAAGTGGGCGGTAACCCCGCAAGGGTGGAATAAGATATGGATATGATTAATGATTGGGAATATCCCTTATCTGATAAGAGTTTTCAAACAAAATGAGGATTGGTCAGGTTTTCACAAAATTTGGGATGGGACCTGTCATATGAAAATTAGGTTATTAGGTTAAGAGCCACCTAACGATGCCAAAAATTCACCAAGAAGCCACAGTCTCTTTGCAACACTTCTAGAATTCGACGACTTGCAACCATCGTCGCATCCATCCTACTCCTATAAGGAATAGCTGGAAAGTATCCCTAGCTGAGACAATCCCGTTGGTGTAAGCTATGAGACATGAGCTTACGTCATCTAGTCGAAATCCTCCGTGAAGTAACTGCCCTCTGCCAGTCCTCCAGGCTCCTCCACCATCGAACCTCATTGTAAACGACATGCAACTATTTATAGGGTAAGCTCTTGACTCAAATAAGTGAATGATTCAACTGTCAAGGTCCAAATTTACATGGTTCACCCAAGTTCTCGTGGGAAGACTCATATTTGATCAAGTTTCACCTACGACTTGAGCTCCAGCATTATTTCTTGAGATTCAGTTTATTGGATTCGCTGGTTCTTACTAAAAGTCACATAATGTGAGATGGAGACTATGGGGAAAAAAGGATGGTGAGATGAAGAGTTTCAAATAGTTCTCTTTCAACTGGAAAAGGACGTTCGGTGATGCACGGTATTGGTGGTGGTTTCCACCCTAAAATCCATATCACACCCATTGTATTCACATACAACCTCACAAATTGGCTAAATTCAATTCTCAACTCATTACTTCTTAAATCAAGACATCAACGAATTTGAGTTCATTTCAAACTCCCAATCATTACGTAAGATCATAACCAATGAGTTCACTTCTCAATTTCCCGCTAAAGTTCTTAATTCCTTGGTCATGTCTCGTCTCGGAGTTCTTGATCGATATCCCAATTAAGACACTACCATCATTTTCTTCCCCTAAGTAACGTCGCCATCACTCGCTTCCGAATTAAACACAAGGGTTCTAAGATGGTAATAGAATACTTGTTTCCTTAACTCTAAGTTTATCATAAACACTAAGAAGTAGAAGCATATAACTTCTCCAATTCCCCTACAATATTCATTCTTCCCTTGTTATGTGTGGTTAGCCATGTAACACATTCCTTTCCTTCGTTTTTTTCCTGGATCTTCCTTTTGGTTTCCTGCTCCTTACCTAATTTGTTTTAAACCTGTACAAGTAATTCCTTGAAATTCGAAATCTTTTGATAATTATCCAACACTGGTGTTTGTTACATCTGAAGTGTATATATCACCGCAACTCACCCGGAGGGCTATAAGAGTAATGTCAACTATATCCACTTATGTCGGGACCCGACCCCCCTCTGTCAGGTCCCGACTTATCTAGCACGATATTTTCCGTTTTGGGCCTCCTTACCCTTGCCCTCACGGTTTTATTTTCGGGAGCTCACGGTGCAACTTCCCAAGGGGTTACCCATCATGGAATTGCACTAGCCTCAACTCGCTTAACTTTGGAGTTCCAATCGAACCCAAAGCCACTGAGCTCCAAAAACGCCTTGTGCAAGATAGGTGTGTCCCTACACAATTAAGATACACCACCATTCCCCTCACAGACCATTCCGCTTGCAGGAATGTGGGATCATTCACCGTTCCCTCTGGATCTTACAATCCACCCCCTTAGGGCCTAGCGTCCTCGTTGGCACACTTTTAGGTCGGGGTTTGGCTCTGATACCATTCTATCAGAACCCGACCCTCCTCTGTCAAGTCCCGACTCATCTAGCACGATATTGTCCACTTTGGGCCTCCTTGCCCTTGCCCTCACAGTTTTGTTTTCAGGAGCTCACGGTGCAACTTCCCAGGGGGTCACCAATCATGGAATTGCACTATCCTCAACTCTCTTAAATTTGGAGTTCCAATCGAACCCAAAGCCACTGAGCTCCCAAAAGGCCTCGTGCTAGATAGGTGTGTGCCTACACAATTAAGACACACCACCATTCCCCTCGCAGGAATGTGGGATAGTTCATCGTTCCCTCCAGGACACGCGTCTTACAACTTACCTCATCCCTCAATAATTCCATAAAGTCCTACACAACCAGGAATTCCACAAAACCATTGTAAAACAGTGTCCAAAAATCATTTCATGAGATAAATATCTGGATACAATTATCAATAATCCAGAAAATAACCAATCCTCAACTTTTACTATCATTTATCTGGGTATTTAGAAGCTAGAATACCAATTTCACTACCTAATGCATCCCACATCTTCGGGGGCAACTACCACATTTGTATGGCTTCTGCTACGACATACCTTACTCATTGGAATAACACGATATCTATCCTAACTTTACCACCCAATTCCTTATAACACCTTATTAATAGCCTTCCTCGTGAAGGGTAGTACTCCTTAATACCACCAAAAAGATCGAAATATCAAATACAATAACAATACCATCAATTCAATCCACCGTGCCGGCTCATAAATGAGATTATCTACTTTACACAGTACTAGCGTAATCATACAATGAAACAGCACCAATCCATCCCCATGTTACATAAGTCATGGATCATTAGGCCATAGCAACCATTAGTCTTTTCCCAACATATACTAGAACTTGTACATTTGTAGATATGTGCCCTAAATACGAGGAAATCCATCATATGGCCCATTATCCAACTTATGAACCTACCAACGAACACCACCGAAACAGAGGTGTATACTAAAGATGTTTCTATTAGGGTAAAGATTATTATTGCAAACAGGTCAAAGGGAATCGAAATACCCTTACTAATTCCCTAGGAAATGAAAGGCATAGGTTAATCCAAACAACATCATTAACAACATATTATGATTCTACCCATATAGAGGACTATTTGGGGAAATCCTTCCCTTATTTAATCCACTGATGAATCACAAATAAGTTATAAAAATTTTTTTAATCCACTTAAGCATGAAGCCATATCACTTTCAAGGTAGGGTGTGTTTCTTCCGTATTACCATTTATTTCAATCAACACAAAATCATTACACCTGACACACTCAATTATAATACATCCATCTTCTGGCTTTTAGAAAATATTATTTTGGCAACAAAATTTAAATCTAAACCATAACCGAATATCCAGAATCCTATTGGAGTCTCAAATGATATTCCCAATCAAACAAGTTCTGTTACTAATAATTATTATAAAACATTACCTCCAGCATTACTCTTCAAACACTTATTCCAACCAGGGAAACATATTCAATCTTCTCATCTGAGTCCAATATACCGACAATTAAATCGACTTCCATTAGTAAGCATACTTATTAGCTGAAGTTATACAACTGTTGCCCTCTATCAGTGCATGACATTCACTATTCACATCGCTAATCCAATCTAAGATCTCGAATATAAAAACTCAACTAATCCAAGTGAGTCACATAAAAAACATATATCACATACAACCAATTTAAGTCCAGGCCTTAGAACTACTACGTAGTTCCTATTCTCATCTCAATACTAGGCAACGCACGAGGCTCACATCTCGTAGGTATGACAAGTTCGAGCACATATCAAAACCCAAGCTTGGATACCAAGTTGATAGGACCCAACCTAGAAAGCACCTTATATACTACTACCGAGTCTGGCTCCCGTCCGACATGTAACCTAATATACCAAGTGTACCCTTCAAAACCCTTATCAGACAAGGGATACCTATATACTCGTGAGCTCATGCCTCCGTATCATAAGTAGCCTCGATTCATGTGCAACGACCCTTGAGGATTTCCAAACCAAGAAAAAAGTATGAGTCTACAAAAAAAAAATTTTAAAACATACTTCGAAACATACTTCCTTCCCTCCGTTTTATAAAACTTTGCATGCATCAAATTTACAAATAAAACAGAATCTCGAAATACGTGCAGTAATATAAAAATTCAGTAATTTCATAAACATGTCCAACATAGACTCATAACAAGTACAAACGCACATACATTTAGGCCAAAGCATATATACAACAAACATAGTGAACCAACCAACACAAAACCATACCACATTGTACCAGCTGATCAACCAATCCAGCCCATCATATCGTCGGACACATCCTCGATATTTGCAAGCAGAATAATCATAACAAATATGCATTACCGGTAGGCTAATATCACTCGAGAAAACAGAGCCCCGCTCTGGATGTCTGGGTATCACCCAAGGAAATATAGCCCAAGTTTGGATGTTTGGGTGTGGACAGATCCCAAGAAAACAGAATCTCATTCTTGACGTCTTGGTACTAGTCCAAGTCTCAGGGAAATAGTGCTCGGCTCTAAACGTTTGAGACACCATCAAACCACAAATTTAGGAGGGTCATCCAATCACATCACCATCACACATATCTAGAATCCATAGCCATACATCATACTAATCTCAGGATTCGAAGCCCCTAGCTCGACGCTTGAGACTACTAACCAACAAGCATCATCACACGTATACATAGTAGTCACATATCACATAAAATATCATATCCACATCCAGAACCAAATTCATAAATCAAAATCAAACCTCACAACTCGGGCCTAAGCCCAAACCACAAGTACATTACTTGTACGGGGAGACATGCTGAATTTTCACTAATCATCAGAGTTTAAAACACCTTTTTGACACGACCCATCCCAATCCCCCCGGGATTAACGTGGGATGTGTCATACTCCCGTCTAACCCATGTGTAACATGCATGTGTGACACGAAGACCAGACAAGGGATAACCCAACCTCGGCCATTCGGTGATTCCAGAGCGTGCCCGGATCAAAGGCGGAGTGTGATGTCTCGATCATCGCTATAGCCCGCATCGCGATGAACCTGAAGAGCAATAAAAACCATAAAAACTATGAGAGGACAAAAATAAATAATTTAATAAAATCCATTTCATAAAAGACATTATGCCCTTTACTTAAAAAGCCTGCATTCGCAAACCAGTTAATTTAAATATCATAAACACCGTTTAGAAAACCAAAGCCATTTCTTTCCTCAAATTATTAGGGCCTTAGGACAAAACCGTAAAATCAATCGCGTGGGAACTCAGCCCAAAACTGTAAATCCAAATCATGTGGGCCACTGCCCAAATCCATTTATTAAACACAAAAACACCGTTTCATAAATCCAATAAATCTATAATCCAAATATCGATCCTTGGCATTCCAGATGCCTAATGTCCCAGACGCTTAATGTCCCAGACGTCATATCACGATCCAAGGCTAAGCGTGCTGCCCGACGTCTCTCTGGGTCAATCTCTAACATCCCAGATGTCTAACATCCCATACGTCTAATCATAGCAATCATGTTTTTGAGTCACTATACGGTTCGGTAGGTCCTTAGAATGACCCCTCGTAGGCAATGCGTCGTGACTTCCCCAGTGTCCCAGACATTTGGAGGAGACCATCCACATATCCTCGTATAAGGATGGTATATGGAAAACATCTTTATAAACTCCTTTTAAAACATCTTAAAGGGGTCATGCTCGAAATTTCCATAAAAACCATCATAAATCCATAAATCCGATTTCTCAAATCCGAATCCATTTAGGGTCTCCTAACCCGAAATCATATTTATAAACCACAAATGGGATTCATGCCTGATATCATACTCAACTGGTCCTCAAGCCCGATATCATAAACTAAATAGGTCTCCAGCCCAATATCTCATTAAATCAAATGGACACTAAGTCCAATAGTTTCCAATCAAATGGGTCTCATGCCTGATTTCCATATTTCCAAATCCAAAACCATTCCATTAAACTATTATCAAAAACCCAAGCACGTATAAACACATTATAAAACCATAAACCTCAAAATATGTGCAAATATGTAAATCATAAATACCACAATCATAATCATAAAAATCACATATTTCAAAAATAAAATTCCACTCACAGACCGTCCTAGCTGCCGCCTTGATACGCGTGCTTTAAGCCTCCCCGAGGGTAATCTACCATCTCTGGAACCTCTTGACTGTCCAAATCACACCTGAACGTCACTAACTGACTCTATAAGGTCATACCTAAAACCGATTAACAGTACCAGCCCAGAAACGCATACCGAACACACTTCCCGAGGCTAAAAACCTCAATTTGACCAACCTAACGACCTCTGATTGCTCCGAAACTACCACCATTGGATCCGGAACGTTGAAACCTTTAAAATGGTCCTTGTCTCACCTCGAAATAAGTGCCCATGCACCCCCATGCGAGGGTTAAATCAAATGTCAACGTTAACCAAAAATTCAACGCTAATGTCAGCAGTTAAAGTTAACGCTAACATCATCTCTAACATTCTGACATATGACACGTGTCACCATCTGATTGGTCCACGTTACTGACATGTCAGGCTGACTAGGCACTGACAACTGCCACATGTTGACTTGGGATTGGGCCACATCACGTGACAACTGACACATGATGACGTCACTGATGACGTTATCGTCTTCCTCCTCACGATGGGTGCTCTGTAACCGGTCGTCCATACCCGCGACCCAACCCTATCCGTCCTCCTTCGATTCTCAACCATTTCCTTCAATTCTTCGATGTTTTTGATCATCCTAAACCCTAGATTAGTTCTACTAGCCCAGAAATCCAAGAAAAGCCTCGAAGTTACCTGTTAAACCCATGAACAGTGACCGTCGATTTCTAGTTCATCCCCGCACCCTTTCAGCTGGCCTCTGCCTTCAATTTCGATACCAATCGACTCGCATAATCACCACAAATAAGTTCCAATCATTAAAACTAATGAATAAACACTAAAACCCAATTTCCAATTTTTTTTAATGTAAACTCACCGTATCGGGCTTTCCAGCCACCGTCCATGACGACATATCCCGTTAGCACCGCCACGATCGCCACGATCGTCTCCCCTCACTCTCTCTTTGTCGTTCACACACCAAGGGCATCAGATGAAGATTAGGGGTGCTTGGTGTGGGTAGGGTGTATTTGGGTTTGTGGGGTGTCAATTTGAGTCGAATAAAGATGAGGGTAATGAAGGGCGGTGGTGTGCATGTATGTATGTTTAGGGATCAATGGATGGGAGACACTTGTCACTCATCCATTTGTCCTAATAGAAATATCTGGACCCACACTAAAGGACAAATGACAACATCGCCTCATAAACGTGCCACCATAAATAGTACCTAAAACCGTCCATGACCCGTAACTTCCTCGTCGAACGTCCGAATTCAACGTGTTACTTGTCTACGGATTCGTATCGACCCGATCTACATAATGATCATCGGTCCTCATGCATAGGACCTTTTGGGTCAAAAGTTAACTTTTGGCTCAATTCTAGGGGCAAAATCGTCATTTTCCACCGTCCATCCGCGATTTCTCGACTAATCCTCGACTAGTCCCGCTAATTTTCAATTAATTCTCAATTAACCCCGTAAATTTGGGACGGTCATTAGATTTTTACCTAGAATGATTTGAATCTGAGACAAAGATGGTGGTTGGAGTTAATCAAGTACTACGATTGCACCATTGAGTATCATCCTGGAAAGGCAAATGTAGTAGCAGACACTGTGAGTAGGAAGTCTGCAGGTTCTGTAGCCCATCTGTGATTAGTTTATCTGCCCTTGCTAGTGGAACTCCAAAGTGCGGGAGATATACTTGGATTGGACGATGAGGGAGCACTGTTGGCTAGTTTCCATGTAAGACCTATCTTGATTGACTGGATTATTGAGGCTCAAATTCAAGATCTCACTTTGTGTGTTCTAAGGATAGAAGTTGAAGCAGGTGACATGCAAGATTTCACTATCAGGAGTGATGGAACTTTACTGAAACTGGGTCAAATGTGTGTTCCTGAGAATGTAAAGTTGAAGACGGAGATTCTTGAATAGGCGCATAGCTCAACTTATACGATGCATCCAGGAGGAACGAAGATTTATCGTACACTTAAGGAGTATTAGTTGTGGGCATGAATGAAAAGGGAGATTGTAGAGTACATCGGTAAATTTTTTATTTTCCAATAGGTAAAGGCTGAACGACAGAAACCGTATGAAGCCTTACAACCGCTTCTGATCCCTGAGTGGAAATAAGATCACATAACTATGGACTTCATATTCAAATTGCCTAGGACACATAGAGGTTTTGATGAAGCCTGGGTGATCGTGGACAGACTTACGAAGTCAACTCATTTCTTACCAGTGTGCGAGAACGTCAAACTGGAACGGTTTGCTTGTTTGTTTGTTGACGAGATCATCATATTGCATAGGACGCCAGAATCAATAGTTGCTGATCACGATCCTCGTTTTACGTCGAGGTTTTGGTGGAGTTTGCAGAAGTCCCTTGGTACAAGGCTACATTTCAGTACTGCTTTTCATCCACAGACATATGGACAGTCTGAGAGGACTATTCAGACTCTGAAGGATATGATGAGAGCCTGTGTACTGCGATTTCAAGACACTTGGTATACGCTTCCACCCTTGATGGAATTTACCTACAACAACAGTTATTAGTCAAGTATTGGGATGGCTCCATTTGAAGCACTATATGGACGACAGTGCAGGACGTCGATATGTTGGACTAAGGTAGGCGAGAGGGCTGTATTGACACTCGATTTCATGGATATGACCCTAGAGTTTGAAGGCGGCACAATATCGTCAAAAAATCTATTCCGATCGTCGAAGCAGAGCCCTGGAGTTTGTAGTAGGAGACTGGGCTTTTCTGAAGTTATCCTCTTGGAAGGGTATTGTACGTTTTGGCAGACATAAGAAGTTGAGTCCCCATTGCATTTGACCGTACTAGATTATGGAGAGGATTGGCGCAGTTACGTACGGATTAGCTTTGCCCCCAGAGCTTTTGAAAGTGCATGATGTGTTCCATGTTTCGATGCTCCAGAATACGTACGTGAGGAATCACATGTTCTGGAAGAATAACCGTTGGAATTCAGAACAGATTTGAGCTTTGAAGGAATTACGGCGCAAGACTATTCCACTGGTGAAAGTGTTGTGGAGGAATTACGACGTGGAAGAGGCCGGGTCGAAGCTCGAAGCACTTATGCGGGAACGGTATCCACATTTGTTTGAATGAATTTTGGGGACAAAATTTTTATAAGGGGGTAGATTGTAACAACCCATATTCTCAAGAAATTGTAAATTCAAAAATTCGGTAGTAAAATGACAATTTCGCCCTTGGAAAGGGAAAAACGTTGAATTTTGACCCGATAGGTTATTTGAGATTTGACCAAGACTAATTACGTAGATCGAGAGTTCAAAATTACGTAGACAGGCAGCATGTCTAATTTGGATAACGTACGGTGATTTTACGGGTCTGGAACGTTTACGAGAAAACCGGTTAAACTTGGATTGTTGTAATTAGTCCTAAAATATCCAAGGCTAACCAATAGATGAGTGACACCACCCATTGGCCTTGCTTCCCACAAACACGCACTAAGTGCATCCCCGCTCCCATTCTTCTTCACTTCAATCGAACAACCACTTTCCATTTTTCCTCCCCCCTAGCTGTTGTCTGAATGAAATAGGGAGTGAGTGAGAGAGGAAATGAGTGCTGGGAAGAAAAGGAAGGCAAGAACAGCAAGGAGAGCCGCGTACGATGGCCAGAATACACGAAAAAAGGTAAGTCGTGGTCCTTAGAGTTGGTTTTCCAATTTTAAGGGTTGAAAACAAAAACTGAGACTAGAGTTGTGTTCTTGGTCCTCAGGCGAGTCTACAGAGACAAAAATAGTGGAAAAAGGAAGGGTGGATCGATTGGGTTTCGAGTTTGAAGATTGGCTGAAAAGCATCAAGCTTATTTGAAGCTTTTGAGGTATGTTATTTCGATTTTGAGCTCGAAGATCAGTTCCTAGGTTGATTACGAGTAGATGGGTGAAAGAACGAAGTGAAGAGGTTGAGTTTTGAAGGAGTTATGGCCGGGTCAAGGTCGCTAGTTGGTTGACCCGTTACACTGTTGTGGGTCGACCCGTTTGAAGGTAGGGGACAATGAAGTGGAATGCCATGTCATCACTGTCAGTCCACGTGGAAAATCAGGTGATGCCATATGGCAGCCTGTCAGGTCCAATCAGTATCTACGCGGCAGTGCCACGTTAGCGATGTCAGACCACGTGGACTAACGAAGTGCTGCCACATGGCATTGTGTTAGAGGTTATCAGGTAATGTGGCAGCTGACATGTCATGATGACGTCAACATGGACACGTGGCACATGTTATAGGGTGACATGTGGCACCAATGAGGGAGTGCAATGTGGTAGTTATTAGATGTCAGTAGGGCTGACGTCAGTAGTCACGTAAGCGTTGACCACTGTTAACCAGCGTTGACCGAACTTTGATCGGTGTGTATAGGCATGTGGGCACGAATTTCGAGGTCAAATTAGGCTTGTTAGAAAGAGTTCGATGATCTGAATCCAATGATGGTGGTTTCAGGTCAATCGGAGGTCGTTTGGGGTAGTGTTTGGACGATTTCTAGTGACAGGACCCATCCCAACTGGACTTTGATAACTGTGCCTGGTCCTGCTCCCGTCTGCCAAGTCAACTGAAGTCTCGAAACTACCCCTCAGCACCTGTTAGACAAGGGATAATTGCACTGATTTCCGCTCATGCACCAGCCTCTCGATCAGCCACGAACGTCGTACCACGGCCTGAAGGGTCATCAAAACAGGATAGGTGTGAGTGGACAAAAATAATATCATTTAAAACACATTTGAAATAGACCATTTACCCTCCAGTTTATCAAACCATGCATGCATAGAATCAAACATATGAATAACAATCACCAGTTTTCCAGCCAAATTACATAAAAAGCATCAAATCTGGTTCTCAAGCAGAACATATGAAAACATTATCACCTGGCCAAAATGTACAAAAACCTGTACTCAATACCAGTACGCAATCACAATCAACATCAAATAGCACTATTCACAAGTGCACAATCAATCAATCAATCCATCAGTCCGCACTACTCACAAGTATACAAACAATCGTACAATCACATCTGCACTACACGTAGGCCAACCTCGGGAACTCCACTCAGGCACCATCCAAGTCATATCAATCATGTCTGGGGACTGCACACGTACCATCTAGACGTACCACATACTCAAGAACTGCACTCACGCAACATCCGAGTCACGTCTAGGAACGGTACTCGTACCATCCAGAACATGGTCAAGTATCCACAATCATAAACGCAATCCATACCGCAAACACATATCAATCATATCTTTGACTTCAAACCCAGTCAAAAGCATTCCCGACAGGGTCTCAACCCCAAATGCCATTTACACGTAAATCCGTAAAATCTCATTTGAAAATAATAAAATAATCCACAAATCATCTTTTACTCACCAATTTACTCAAAATATCCTTTTTGACTCCGGGCCTAGCCCAAAATATTATTTGCACATTTCTCGTAAAACGTGCCCAAAAGACTGATTAAAATAATCATTAAATCACAAATAATCATGCCAAGTCACCATGACATCATTGCAATTCAAATCATGCAATCAATCATGTAAAACATTTAAATATACATGCATATCAATTTATAAAACTAACGTCCACTGAAACACCGTCCAAGCCGCTCGAATTCGGAGCTGTACGCATTTCCGAAATTTCAGGTACTTTCCAGGAATCCCAAGTCCTGCCCAAAATCATCATTAAAGGTCACTAATGACTCAATGAATATCATATTAATTTCCCATAATTTTTCGGGAATTAAATATTAATTTATAACATAATATAAACCTTCGGACCCTCGAAACAATATCGAAACGGTGTCTGATCGACTCGAAACCAACACCAAAATGTTTGTTACATTAAATGGAACAAAAGTCATATTGACCTCACCTTGGGAATCGTGCCCACGCGGCCTTACGCGCCGTCGTGAGTGGCTGCTCCTGTGAAACCCACGAGCCTGCTACAGTGCATCGTCCTCACCCATTTAACTGATAAACGGATCATATAATCTGCGAACACACCGGATTCAATTCCCAGCAATTCTCCATCTTTTTCAACAATTGAACATTCTATTAGCTTCGTAAACAACTTAATTCTAGGTCTGTAACATCAATTGCATAAACACCTACCTCGATCCTTCAAATAGATCTTGACTTTTCGAAGAACATATTCGTACTGTTCATCCCTCAATCTCCAGCAATTCTTAGTGTTTTCTTTCAATTGGTGCATCAGGAAGCTTCATGGGATCCTAATAAACATATTTCCAAGTCCAATTTCATCGTTCCATGTCTCCAATCCATTCGACTCAAGCTCGAAAAATTCCCGAGTTCCACCCTGTCTGTTCTAGCCCAAAACGACTCCAAATTCCTTCATGTTTAATTGGGTTCGACTTGCCTCAATCCCAGAAAGCTGAATTCAAGGTTAATTTCACTCATGAATGTCCTCAATTTCAAATTCCATCCTAAGGTTCATCAAAGGTTTTCGGGATTTTAAGTTTAGGTTCAGCTGGGTTCAAGGTTCAGAACTCAACATTTAATTCTCTTTCTTTCCCTCTCTCAATATCCCATTCACTCTCTGTCCCTGGTGTTAATTCAATTCATTTAGATATATTGATCATCTCTCAAACAACAAAACGATTCTGTTGTTATCGTTTTTGAATATTCAAACAATACTTTGCCACTAATTCAAACACCACTGTGACAAATGTCACTTAATCATCTAAGTGAATCACCCACCACAGCTGAATCAGCCAATTTAACCGCTCAATTTACCATGTTGCCCTAAATTACTATCTTGCCCTTCCTTGGCTAATTACCAAAATACCCCTCACAATTCTAGACCCATAACTTTCACGTCCGAACTCTGATTGACGCATGCTGCCTGTCTATGGATCCAACGTCACGGGACCTACCCAACGGTCATTTGGGAAAGTCAAAATAAGGTCCCAATCAAAAAGTCAACTTTTGACCTTTATAACCAGCGGCAAAAGTCAACTTTCCCAATTTTCCTTTTTCGAATTTCTGGGTCGTCACAACCTTCCCCCCTTAAAGAATTTCTTCCTCGAAATTCGGACGTACCTCTCCTATAATACTCAGGAAGACTCGATTCACATCCTGTTTAATACCTCGGGTTCCCACATGATCCCTCACTCGTTATGTGCAACCATAATCACTTTTTCCATCTTTCCCGGCTCATCCAGAGCCCTCATATTACATCGTGACTCATCCTGAGTCCTAAACCAACTCCTGACTCCAATTAAGTCCAAATCCAATGTCTCGAATCCTCTCGAGTCTGAATTCAACATTCACTAACATCAATGCCGCCATTGGCATATCCGGTCACCTAGCAAACACCCCTAGGCAAACCGCATTCAACTCAGGATCTTCAACACACACTAAACCAATTCCGGACTCGCTCTGAGTCCCATTCGATATCCAAAATCCAAAAGTCACTCATCAGACCTCTATCCTCGGGTCAAGTTTATCCGGGGCCCAACATTCCCATCCATATCGTAAACAACCGTCCGGACCAACAAAAGTCCGACGCAACCAAAACACAAGATGCAATGTTTGACCCCCAACACAGGGTCATATTGTGACGACCCATCTCGAATTAGCGGGATTAATTAAGAATTAATCACGGATTAGCAAGGCTAATCGGAGATTAGACGAGGATTAGCAGACGGTCGGGTGAAATGACAATTTTGCCCTTAGAATGGGCAAATAGTTGACTTTCCGTTCTGGGGGTCAAATGGACTATGGCCGATGACTGTGATGTAGTTTGTGACGTCACAAGTTCATAGATAGATGGCACGCTCAATTCCGACGTTCGAGGAGGAAGTTATGGCGTTCGGAAGTTCGAGGGCAATTTGGTAATTTGGGTAAAAAGTTGACTTTTGACCTGGTAGGTCCGATGGCCGAGGGTCGAAAACCGTTACGTAGATTGGGACGATACAAATCTGTAGACAGGTAGCACGTCGAATTCGGATGTTCGATGGCGAAGTTATGGTTCACGGAAGTTCTGGGGAACTATTTATAGTGACACATTTTACGAGACAAAAAGTGAAGTTTTGTCTTTTGTTGGCCTAGTTACTTTTCAGTGGACCAATGGATGAGTGACAAGTGTCACCCATCCACTGGCCAACCTCATTCATTCTTGCATCTTCCACCTTCATTGATCATTCATTTTATTTCCACCCAAACAACCAAAACCGATCCATTCTCCCTCCCCAAATCCAAACCTGAACCCTTCTTGTTCATCCTGGTGAGGCCCAGAGGCTGAGAGGCAGAAGGATGGATGGTGGTGGCCAGCTGGAAGCCACGCTGCCGTGGACGGCTTCCTTGAACTCGAGAACATACCCGGTTAGACCCAAAACCCATTTAGTTTCGATTTTATCATCATGGGCTGTATTGGATGATTAGGAAATGGTTATTAGATTTCTAGGAGGTTTCTAAGAAGGTTTGGGAAGTTTGGGACGGCTGGGAAGCCATGGGAGAGTTTTGGGAAAACTTGGACCGTGAGGTTCAAATTGAACCAAGGGTTTTAGATAGGTTTTAGTTAGTTTTAAGGATTTGAACAGATAGGAAACTTGAAAAGATGAATTTTAGGATTGAAATAGAGGCAAACAGACGAGAATTTAGTGAGGAAACGTGTCGGACCGGTCACGCCGATCCAGGAAAACCAGAGAACCGGACCGGCTGGTTCAGACCGGCCATCGCAAGGAGGAAGAAGGAACTGTGCAGGGCGCGTGAGGCCCACGCGTAGTCCCTTCGCGTGTGTGGGCGCGTGAGTCATCCTTTGGGGGTGGTTCCAACATGTAATTTCATCTATTCGATGTAATGAACTTTTTGGGATTGGTTTCATGTCAATCGGACATCGTTTCGATATAGTTCGGGCTGTCCAAAGGTTTAGGTTCGCGTTTAAAAATAGTTGGAAATTCCATAAAATTACGGGGCTTTAGTGAGGGGTTATATAAGTAGTTAGTAACTCTCTAAATTAATTTGGGCAGGTTCGGGGATCCCGGAGGCGACGATAGGCCCCGGGCGATGATTATGGCATGCGTATCGAGGCGCGGCTTCGGACGGTCTGTGAGTGGACCTTCTTTCGAAATTGATGCATGCAAAAATGTTTATAAATGCTTTTAATACATGTTTTATGTTGCCATGAGTGAAAATTGTTTGTGGTAGCCTAGGATTTACGTATTTGCACGTATTTCGAGATTTCCAGTTTTATACGATGCATATACATTCTAGGTTTTCAACGAGGGTTTAATAAATGGATTTCGGATTTAGAAATATAAAATCGGGAACGAGACCCATTTGATTTACAAACTCTCAGACTTGAAGTCCATTTGATTTGACGAGGAATCAGACCGAGGGTCCATTTGAGTTATACGATTGGACCGAGGGTCCCATTAGTTTACGATTCGGGTTTGAGACCCAGTTAGAGGTACTATCGGGCTTGATGCCCCGTTGATTTATGATATCGGGCATGATACCCATTTGGTTGAGATATCTGGCTTAAGGCCCCGTTGTTTGGGAAATCGGACGTGAGGTCCAGTTGGGTTATGGTTTCGGGCTTAGGGCCCACTTAGCTGTGACATCGGGCTTGAGTCCCATTTCAGTTTATGAAATGAGTATTCGAGCATGAGACCCAGTTGAACTATGGATTTAGGCCGAGGCCTATGAAATGGATTTGAATTGGATTTGAGGAATCCTATTGAGATGAATCGGGTATGAGACCCAATTGAAAAGTGTTTTGAGAAAGATAAAGAAGAAAGAGATTTGAAAAGGAATATTGAACCCTCCATATTGATTATATGGTCTCCTCCAGACGTCGACCTGGAGAGTCACGATCCACAGACTAGAGTGGGTATCCTCATAGGAATCCCGTTCTAGGAGTGGTGGTTACTTACTATGTTGTGGTCCCGAACCAGATTCTGGAGAGATATGTGGACTAGATCCAGAGATTGAGCCTCCCAGATGGAGATTGCTGGGAGAAGACTCGGAGTGAGACCCCAAGTAGTGTGCACACTAGTATAGATTTGACATCGTGACTATTTCGGGGATGTGTTCCCTAGGGGCTGTGTGCCCCGAGATGGCATCTTCTCGGAAGTGCCATAGATGGGTTATACGTATGTTGATACGTATGTGATTCTGGTGGAAACTGGTTTTAGGGCGAAGGCCCTGTGTTCCAAGTTTTAGAAATGATTTGGGGCAGAGACCCCGTATTCTATGTTTTGATATTTCACTGAGAACGGATTTGGGCTGAGTTCCCACATGTAGTGGTTTATGGTTTTGAGTTGTGATTTCGGGTCGGGGACCCAAGTGGATTTATGGGTCATGACGGTGTATGGGGCGGGGAATGAACCCTTGAAAGGTTTTGAGAATGTTTTCAAGTGTTTTTATGAACGTTTGCTAAATGATTTTTGAATGCATGCGTATGTATTTATGAAGGGCATAAATGTCTTTATACGAAAATTCTTTTAATGAAATGATTGTTTTTGTCCACTCACGACTTTTAATGTTTTAATGCCCTTCAGGTTGATCGCGGATGCAGGATGTAGTAGAGACGAGACATCACTCCCCACCTCCTACGATCCCGACGCACTCTGATAGCCACGACGAGGGCTAGACGAGATCAGGTTGGTCCCACGTTAATCCAGGGGGATTTGGGGACCCGGTCCTGACACATAGTCACTCCACGGATTTCCTATAGCCACATATCTCGTCTCATCACCCGGCCGTGCACAGGGCTCGTATCTCGGAGGCATGGCAAATCAGTAACCCAACGCTCTGATACCAATTTGACATGACCCCGTCCCAAGTAGACTTTGATAACCGTGTTTGGTCCTGCTCCCGTCTGACAAGTCTATTGAAGTCCCGAAACTACCCCTCAGCACCTGTCGGACAAGGGATAATTGAACTGATTTCGGCTCATGCCTCCGCCTCTCGATCATCCCCGAACGTCGTGCCACGGCCTAGAGGGTCATCAAAACAGGAAAGGTGTGAGTGGACAAAAATAATATCATTTAAAACACATTTGAAATAGACCATTTACCCCCCAGTTTATCAAACCATGCATGCATAGAATCAAACATATGAATAACAATCACCGGATTTCCATCCAAATTACATGAAAAACATCAAATACCGGCTCTCAAGCCGAACATATGAAAAAATAATCACCTGGCCACAAAGACCAAAAACCTGTACTCAATACCAGTACGCAATCACAATCAACAGTAAACAATATTATTCACAAGTGCACAATCAATCAATCAATCCATCAATCCACACTACCCACAAGTGCACAAACAATCACACAATCACATCCGCACTACGTGTAGGCCAACCTCGGGAATAGCACTCAGGCACCATCCGATTCATATCAGTCATGTCTGGGGACTGCACACGCACCATCTAGACGTACCACATACTCGAGAACTACACTCACGCAACATCCGAGTCACGTCTAGGAACTGTAATCGTACCATCGACAACATGGTACAGTATCCACAATCATAAACACAATCCATACCACAAACAAATATCAATCATATCTTTGAAATCAAACCAAGTCAAACGCATTCCCGACAGGGTCTCAACCCCAAATGCCATTTACACGTAAATCCATAAAATCTCATTTGAAAACAATAAAATAATCCAGAAATCATCTTTGACTCACCAATTTAGTCAAAATATCCTTTTTGAAACATTTTTTACTCCGGGCCTAGCCCAAAATATTATTTGTATATTTCTCGTAAAACGTGCCCGAAAGACCGATTAAAATAATCATTAAATCACAAATAATCATGCCAAGTCACCATGACATCATTGCAATTCAAATCATGCAATCAATCATGTAAAACATTTAACTATGCATGCATATCAATTTATAAAACAAACGTCAACTCACACACCGTCCAAACCGCTCGCATTCCGAGCTGCACGCTTTTCCGAAATTTCCGATACTTTCCAGGAATCCAAAGTCCTACCCAAAATCATCATTAAAAGTTAGTAATGACTCAATGAATATCATATTAATTTCCCTTAATTTTCCGGTAATTAAATATTAATTTAAAACATAATATAAACCTTCGGACCCTCAAAACAATATCGAAACGGTGTCTGATCTACTCGAAACCAACACCAAAATGTTTGTTACATTAAATGGAACAAAAGTCATGTTGACCTCAACTCGGGAATCGTACCCAAGCGCCCTTACGCGCCGCCGTGAGTGGCTGCGCATGAAACCCACGAGCCCGCTACAATGCATCGTCCTCACCCGTTTAACTGATAAACGGATCCTATAACCCGCGAACACACCCGATTCAATTCCCAAAAATTCTGCATCTTTTTCAACAGTTGAACATTCTATTAGCTTCGTAAACAACTTAATTTTCGGTCTGTAACATCAATTGCATAAACACTTACCTCGATCCTTCAAATAGAACTTGACTTTTCGAAGAACATAATCGTACTGTTCATCGCCCAATCTCCATCAATTCTCAGTCTTTTCTTTCAATTGGTGCATCAGGAAGCTTCATGGGATCCTAATAAACATATTTCCAACTCCAATTCCATTGTTCCATGTCTCCAATCCATTCGGTTCAAGCTCGAAAATTCCTGAGTTCCACCCTGTCTGTTCGAGCCCAAAACGACTCCAAATTCCTTCAAGTTAAATTGGGTTTGACTCGCCTCAATCCCAGAAAGCTGAATTCAAGGTCAATTTCACTCATAAATGTCCACAATTTCAAATTCGATCATAAGGTTCATCAAAGGTTTTCGAGTTTTTATGTTTAGGTTCAGTTGGATTCAAGGTTCAGAACTCACCATTTAATTCACTTTCATTCCTTCTCTCGATATTCCATTCACTCTTTGTCCCTGGTGTTAACTCAATTCATTCAGATATATTGATCATCTCTCAAACAACAAAACGATTTTGTTGTTATCGTTTTTGAATATTCAAACAATACTTTGCCACTAATTCAAACACCATAGTGACAGATGTCACTTAATCATCTAAGTGACTCACCCACCACGGATCAATTAGCCAATTTAACCGCTCAATTTACCATGCTGCCCTAAATTACTATTTTACCCTTCCTTAGCTAATTACCAAAATACCCCTCACAATTCTCGACCCATAACTTTCACGTCTGAACTCTGATTGACGCATGCCACCTATCTACAGATTCAGCGTCTCGGGTCCTAGCCAATGGTCCTTCCGGAAAGTCAAAACAAGGTCCTGATAAAAAAGTCAACTTTTGGCCCTTATAACCAAGGGCAAAATCATCATTTCCTTGCAATTTTTCCAAATTTTCTATTTTCGAATTTCCGGGTTGTCACAACCTTCCCCCCTTAAGGAATTTCGTCCTCGAAATTTGGACGTTGCTCTCCAACAATAATCAGGAAGACTCGATTCACATCCAGTTTGATACCTCGGTTTCCCACATGAACCCTCACTCGTTATGTGTAATAATAATCAATTTTTCCATCTTTCCCAGCACATCAGTAGCCCTCATATCAAATCATGACTCATCCTGAGTCCCAAACCAACTCCTGACTCATCTCGAGTCTGAATTCAACATTCACTAACATCAATGCCACCACTAGCATATCCGGTCACCTAGCAAACACCACTAGGCGAACCGCATTCTACTCAGGATCTCACAACACACACTAAACCAATTTCGGACTCCCTCTGAGTCCCATTCGATATCCAAAATCCAAAAGTCACTCATCTGACCCCCTATCCTCGGGTCAAGTTTATCCTGGGCCCAACATGCCCATCCATATTGTAAACAACCGTCCGAACCAACACAATTCCGACACAACCAGAACACAAGATGCAATGTTCGACCCCCAATCCAGGGTCATAGTCACTCCAGGGATTTCTTATAGCCTCGTATCTCGGCTCATCACCAGGCCAGGCACAGGGCTCGTATCTCGGAGGCATGGAAAATGTGACAGGACCCGTCCCAACTGGAGTTTGATAACCGCGCCCGATCCTGCTCCCGTCTGACAAGTCAACTGAAGTCCCGAAACTACCCTTCAGCACCTGTTAGACAAGGGATAACTGCACTGATTTCTGTTCATGCCTCCGCCTCTCGATCAGCCCCGAATTTCATGCCACGGCTTGGAGGGTCATCAAAACAAAAAATGTGTGAGTGGACAAAAATAATATCATTTAAAACACATTTATTAAAATACATCATTTACCCTCCAGTTTATCAAAACATGCATGCATAGAATCAACTTATGAAAAACATCACCGGCTTTCTAGCCAAATCTCGTGAAAACATCAAAGCCCGACTCTCAAGCCCAAATGCCATTTAAATCATTTTATAAAACCATTTTATCACACAATAAAGCATATAACTCGGGAATTACACATCCGAGGATCTTCTGTGAATTACACATCCAGAGTCGTCATCCCTGCTGGGAATTACACATCCACCCATGCTGGGAATTACACATCCAGCCTCACCGGGAATTACACATCCGGTCCCTCCAGGAATTACACATCCGGAGTCCCTCTAGGAATTACACATCTGGAGTCACTTCGGGAATTACACATCCGAAGTCTACCTAGGAATTACACATCTGGGGGCATCAAACATCAATACACAATCAAAATCATCATTAAAACAATGCTAAAACCATTTATCACATGGCCACATGCCCAAATCTCATTTCTCATTTCTCTTAAATCCGTAAAATCATTATATAATTCAATGCACGTAAATCTGTAAAATCATATCTGAAAATCATTCAAATCCATCATTTTATCATTAAAATCATTAATTCACAATACTATTCAAAACATCCTTTTACCATCCCGGGCCTAGCCCAAAATCATCGAGTCCGCACAAATCCGTACAACCGCAACCTTAGTTGCCCTTTTCATATAAATCCATAAAATATCTCAAAAAGAATTATAAATTCACCAAATCAATTTCCTAACTCAAAATCAATATCAAATCTCGGGCTTTCGCCCAAAACAGCAATATCACAGTTTCTCGAAAAACGTGCCCAAAACATCGATTAAAATAATCATTAAATCCAGAAATAATCATCTCAAATCATTGCAATTAAAATCATGCCATAAATCATGTAAAATATTTAATTATGCATGCATGTCAGTTTATAAAACAAACGTCCACTCACACACCGTCCAAACCGCTCGCTTTCCGAGCTGCACGCGTTTCCGTAATTTCCGATACTTTCCAGGAATTTCGATTGGAACTCCGATTGACCCACCACGGCTGAATCAGCCAATTTAACCGCTCAATTTACCATGCTTCCCTAAATTACTATTTTGCCCTTCCATGGCTAATTACCAAAATACCCCTCACAATTCTAGACCCATAACTTTCACGTCCGAACTCCGATTGACGCATGCCGCCCATCTACAGATTCAGCGTCTCGGGACCTACCCAACGGTCCTTCTGGAAAGTCAAAAAAAGGTCCCGATAAAAAAGTCAACTTTTGCCCTTATAACCAAGGGAAAAATCGTCATTTCCTTCCAATTTTTCCGAATATTCTTTTTCGAATTTCCGGGTCGTCACAACCTTCCCCCCTTAAAGAATTTACGGGTCGATTCACATCCAGTTTAATACCTCGGGTTCCCACATGAACCCTCACTCGTTATGTGCAACTATAATCACTTTTTCCATCTTCCCCGGTTCATCCGGAGCCCTCATATCACATCATGACTCATCCCAAGTCCTAAACCAACTCTTGACTCCGATTAAGTCCAAATCCAATGTCTCGACTCCTCTCGAGTTTGAATTCAACATTCACTAACATCAATGCCACCACTGGCATAGCCGGTCACCTAGCTAACACCCCTAGGCGAACCGCATTCTACTCACGATCTCCCAACACACATTAAACCAATTCCTGACTCCCTCTGCGTCCCATTCGATATCCAAAATCCAAAAGTCACTCATCTGACTCCCTATCCTCGGGTCAAGTTTATCCTAGGCCCAACATTCCCATCCATATCGTAAACAACTCCGGACCAACACAAGTCCAACAAAACCAGGACACAAGATGCAATGTTCGACCCCCAATCCAGGGTCATAGTCACTCTAGGGATTTCCTATAGCCTCGTATCTCGTCTCATCACCAGGCCGCGCACAGGGCTCGCATCTCGGGGGCATGTCAAATCAGTAACCCAATGCTCTGATACCAATTTGATATGACCCGTCCCAACTGGACTTTGAAAACCATGCCTGATCCTGCTCTTGTCTGACAAGTCAACTGAAGTTCCGAAACTACCCCTCACCACCTGTCAGAGAAGGGATAATTGTACTGATTTCCGCTCATACCTCCGCCGCTCGATTAGCCCCGAACGTCGTGCCATGACCTAGAGGGTCATCAAAACAGGAAAGGTGTGAGTGGACAAAAATAATATCATTTAAAACACATTTGAAATAGACCATTTACCCTCCATTTTATCAAACCATGCATGCATAGAATCAAACATATGAATAACAATCACCGGCTTTCTAGCCAAATTACATGTAAAGCATCAAATCCCGGCTCTAAAGCCGAACATATGAAAACATAATCACCTGGCCACAAAAACCAAAAAACCGTACTCAATACCAGTACGCAATCACAATCAACATCAAACAATACTATTCACAAGTGCACAATCAATCAATCAATCCATCAATTCGCACTACTCACAAGTGTACATACAATCACACAATCACATCCGCACTACGCGTAGGACAACCTCGGGAACTGCACTCAAGCACCATCTGAGTCATATCAGTCATGTCTGGGGACTCCCCATGCAGCATCTAGATGTACCACATACTCGGGAACTCCACTCATGCAACATCCGAGTCACATCTAGGAACTGCACTCGTACCTTCCCGAACATGGTCTAATATCCACAATCACAAACACAATCAAACCACAAACACATATCAATCATATCTTTGACTTCCAACCAAGTCAAAAGCATTCCCGACATGGTCTCAACCCCAAATGCCATTTACAGGTAAATCTGTAAAATCTCATTTTTAAAAAATAAAATAATCCAGAAATCATCTTTAACTCACCAATTTAGTCAAAATATCCTTTTCGAAACCATTTTGACTCCGGGCCTAGCCCAAAATATTATTTGCACATTTCTCGTAAAACGTTCCCAAAAGACCGATTAAAATAATCATTAAATCAAAAATAATCATGCCAAGTCACCATGACATCATTGCAATTCAAATCATGCAATCAATCATGTAAAACATTTAACTATGCATGCATATCAATTTATAAAACAAACGTTCACTCACACACCGTCCAAACCTCTCGCATTTCGGGCTGCACACGTTTTTGAAATTTCAGGTACTTTCCAGGAATCCCAAGTCCTTCCCAAAATCATCATTAAAGGTCACTAATGACTCAACAAATATCATATTAATTTCAGATAATTTTCCAGGAATTAAATATTAATTTAAAACATAATATAAACCTTCAAACCCTCGAAACAATACGGAAACAGTGTCCGATCGACTCGAAACCAAAACTAAAATGTTCGTTACATTAAATGGAACAAAAGTCATGTTGACCTCACCTCGGGAATCGTGTCCATGCTCCCTCACGCGCTGCCGTGAGTGGTTGCTCCCGTGAAACCCATGAGCCTGCTACAGTACATCGTCCTCACTCGTTTAACTGATAAACGGATCATATAATTCGCGAACAGACCCGATTCAATTCCCATCAATTCTCCATCTTTTTCAACAATTGAACATTCTATTGGCTTCGTAAACAACTTAATTCTGGGTCTGTAACATCAATTGCATAAACACTTACCTCGATCCTTCAAATATAACTTGACTTTTCGAAAAACATAATCGTATTGTTCATCCCTCAATCTCAATCAATTCTCAGTCTTTTCTTTCAATTTGCGCATCAGGAATCTTCATGGGATCCTAATAAACATATTTCCAAGTCCAATTTCATCGTTCCATGTCTCCAATCCATTCGACTCAAGCTCGAAAATTCCCGAGTTCCACCCTGTCTGTTCTAGCCCAAAACGACTCCAAATTCCTTCATGTTTAATTGGGTTCGACTCGCCTCAATCCCAGAAAGCTGAATTCAAGGTTAATTTCACTCATGAATGTCCTCAATTTCAAATTCCATCCTAAGGTTCATCAAAGGTTTTCGGGTTTTTAAGTTTAGGTTCAGCTGGGTTCAAGGTTCAAAACTCACCATTTAATTCTCTTTCATTCCCTCTCTCGATATCCCATCCACTCTCTGTCCCTGGTGTTAATTCAATTCATTCAGATATATTGATCATCTCTCAAACAACAAAACGATTTTGTTGTTAACGTTTTTGAATATTCAAACAATACTTTGCCACTAATTCAAACACCATAGTGACAAATGTCACTTAATCATCTAAGTGACTCACCCACCACGGCTGAATCAGCCAATTTAACCGCTCAATTTACCCTGCTGCCCTAAATTACTATTTTACCCTTCCTTGGCTAATTACCAAAATACCCCTCACAATTCTTGTAACACCCCGGACATTCGAGGATTTTAATATTTCAATTTAATGTGTGAATTGACGCTTTTACCCTTGTGATTGGTATGGCCAAATTGTTGACTTTTTGATTGATGAGTTAAATGGACTTTGACCTATGACCGTGACGTAGTACGGGACGTCACGAGTTCATAGACAGGTGGCACGTCCAATTCGGACGATCAGGGAAAAAGTTATGACTATCGGAAGTTCAGGGGCATTACCGTAAGTTGGACTTCACGGGCGAAAATGTTGATTTTTCGTTTGACAATTAATTTTCACGCGACTCAAGGACCGATAGGTAGGTCTCGACGTCCTGAGTCCGTAGACAGGCGGCACGCCAAAATCGGACTTCGTATGGCTGAGTTACGGGTCTAGGAAGTGAGGGGTATTTTGGTAATTATTGAACCAGGGGCATTTTGGTCTTTTTGCCCTGGTTACTGTAGCAGACCGCGGGGGAAATGGGCGGCACCACCATGTGCGGTGGTTCTATCGTGCAATTGATTATGCTATCATGTGCTGGAATGTCTGGGTTGTCTTTTGCTTTTGAACGTGGCCTGAGCCGTCCAGCTTGCACGATCAATTGATTAATTCAAGATCGAAGCTTTTCGTGGAACATTTTTCAGTGGACAATTGGACACCCACGACCCTCTGGGACGGCTTGAAATTGTTTAAAACCATTTAGAACGTGCTTGAGCATCACTCTGATGCTGTTATAACTAAGAACGGGTGAGGAAACCAGAGAAGCCATTTCTGGAAAAATTGGAGGGAAAATCAGTGTTTAATTTCTACGGTGTGTTGGGCCAATCTAATCGCAGTGTAAGCTTTCTGGGAGTATTTGGAACACAACCATATCAAAATCGAAGGCAACCAGCCACGGGTGAGCTGGGACGGTGACTGCCATGTTCAGAAGAATTTCAGAGGTTTGGACGACTACTTCCAGGTGAGTGTTGATTCAATTGAGTGTGTTTTCCAGTTCGTTGTGATACGAGGATGCTTCATGTAAGGTTAATTTGATTTCGGTTTAGAAACCAGTGAGTTGGGGTGATCAACCCGTTTGGATGATCACGGGTCGAAGGGCCGTTTGAGGATTCGATTTGGCAAATTAATAACCCAGAACTTAAATTGAGTGTTTAATTAACATGTTAGGATCAAATTGAATTGAAATCGAGTAGGAATTGATGGGTAATTAACCGGGTCAAGCCGCGGGTGGCAGGCCCGAATTACAGACAAACGGGTGAAGGTGCTGACACTGTAGCTACAGTGTCAGGCGCGTGACTTTCACGCGCAGCCACTTTGGGCGGCGCATGAGGGCGCGTTGGAGCTTATCTCCGATCACGATCAACATGACTTTTATCCCTCTCATCATTCTGAACATTTTTGGTGAATTAACCATGTTGATCTGAGATAGTTTTTGATGGGTTAGTTTAGGGCCGGTTGCCTCGGGGAACGTGTCGATCGATTCCCCGAGCCGGTTTCTATTTCGGACTTTGTGGTTAAACATTTTAGACTTGTAGTGACCCTTACATGTGAATTGAACTGACATGAATTGTACGATAATCTCGGTACAGGTCCGTACGCGCAGATTCGCAGTGGAATCGTACTGTGAGTGGGCCCGTTTTCATTAAACCCTTGCATGCTTAAATGTTTTCTGATTTACTTATATGTTCACATGCTGGAATCTATAAAAGGTTTTGATGATATTGAGATTTCGGTTATGGAACGTTTCACGGTATTTGGGCATGAGACCCGTTTGATGAAACGTAACGATCGGTTCAGATTTTACCTATGTATACATATATGTTTGCATGTGGATATCAATAAAATGTATTTGGTACTGCACTGTATAGATCCTTCCATATTATATTGTCTCCTTCGGACGAGGTACCCCAGAGAGGTCACGAACGTCTAGAACGTCCAGCGTCTACGACGCTAAGCATCGGGGATTGAACTCGGAAATTGAGACCCGAGTGGCATGCGTAGCCTTGTGATTGTGACCTTATTGACGTCAGGGACGTCAGACATCAGGGATGTCGGATTGGAGTGTATAGTGCAGTGGCTAAAATTATGGTTATGGTTTTATTACATGCCTTATGATTCATGTTATATGGTTTATGATTTTAAATGATGATGCATGCATGTTTGGAAAACGGAGGGGTAAATTATATGTTTTACTTATCAAATGATTTTATAACTTAAGTTTCGGCCCACTCACCCTTAATGTTTTGGCAACCCCTCCAAGTCGTGATACTGAGGTAGAGGAGGAACCTGAGGCTGAGGCATAGATCTACTTCTGCGTACCTGAATCCCTGTTGGGTGGTGTACCCGCAGGTTTATGTTAGAGTCGTGCTCGCAACTTGTAATTTTGGATTTCATCCCTTGTCTGACATTCGTTTAATTCGGATTTGATGTATGATTTTAATTTGGTTATTTATGCATTTGATGTTCTGAGGTTAAAAATTGGTATGAATTATTGGGTGTCAGACGGTAGCAGGGCACGTCCCCTTGTGGTCCTTGTGGGATCGGGGCGGGTCCTGTCAGCTTGGTATCAGAGCACTAGGTTGTGGTCAGTACTAGGGTATGTTCAGCATGCTAGACTAGCGATTAGTACTAGTTACTTTTCGACTTTTAAAAACATCGTTATCTGATCTATGCCTCTTGACAGTTGGTTATGCCTCCTAGGAGAATTCCTCATACACGAACTGACGAGGATCTGGAAAGGGAGATGGAATGCGCGAGCATTGAAAAGGCTCAACGTTTGGGAGCCACTCCTTTCTGCGGGGGATCAAACCCCGAGGATGCTCATGATTGGATCACCAAGTGGGAGAGGATCTTCTCGGTGATGCACTGCCCTCCGGGCGAACGGGTAACCTTGGCGGCCTTCTTGCTGGAAGGAGGAGCCTTCCAATAGTGGCACGGACTCGAAATGTCTGGGTGGTCTGTCCATACCACTACTTGGGAAGCTTTCCGTTCCAGATTTCTGGACCAGTACTACCCGCGATCCTTTCGCGCGGCGCGGGAGGCTGAATTTCTGCGGCTGGAGCAGGGTGACATGTCCGTTGCGGACTACGAGCAAACTTTCGGAAAACTATCCCGGTTCGCTGCATCATTCGTGAGCACGGAGGAGGACAAATGCCAAAGGTTTGAGCTTGGACTCCGAGGGGAGATCCGGGCAAGTGTGACTACTGCTACTCATGCTTCACTGAGAGATTTGGTCGACGCTGCGGTGCGTGTCGAGGCCAGTCTGGCGGCACACCAGACACGACAACCTTCGGGCGAGGGGCGACGTCAGGATCGCCCACATCGTGGGCCATCAGGCCATAAGAACAACAAGGGAGGGGGCTACAGGGGAGCACCCTCATCCTTCAAGGGTCGTGGCTGGTCAGGTCGACGCGGAGGCTCTCAGGGCAGAGGATCTGGATACAACTCTGGGCAACGCTCATCTTGGAGTGGTGCTTCTAGCGGGCATTCGGACAGGCCAAGGCCAGTAACTTGTTTTGCTTGCGGAGAGGAGGGCCACTATGCCAGTGATTGCCCGCAGTTGTCCTAGAATAACGACGCTGGGGGCTCTAGTGTGGTGCAGAGCACGGCTTCCCACACTAATGGAGGTCGCGATCAGGGAGGTGACCGTGGTGCTGGGCGTGGCGCGCGCGGGCGCGGACGGAACGGAGGGCCGAGGGCCCAAGTTTTTGCCATGACCCAACAGCAGGCGAGGACTGCCCCAGGCGTGGTCATAGGTACACTACATATCTTTAACCTTCTTGTACGTGTATTGATGGATGCGGGGGCTACACATACTTTTATTTCGAAAAGTTGTGCTGGTATGCTTGATTGTGTGGTATCAGCTTTAGATTGCGAAATGGGTGTTGGCACCCCGATGGGTATCATGTACCTTGTGAATCAGGTGATTCGGAGGTGCCCAGTAAGAATTGAGGATGTGGATTTACCTGCAGACTTAATTATTCTGGATATCCACGACTTCGATATAATCCTAGGGATGGATTGGCTATCGGAGCACGGATCGTTCATCGACTGCTGTAGCAAGCAAGTGATTCTGCGGAGCCCGGGTTTGCCGGAAGTTATCTTTCAGGGGGAACGTGACGGTTCGTCTCCTGAAGTGATTTCGTCACTCACTGCTACCAAACTTTTACGGAAGGGATGCCAGGCTTATCTGGCGCATGTCGTGTCGGAACAGGTTGATACTCCGGGTATCGACGAGATACCGGTGGTATGTGAGTTTCCAGATGTGTTCCCGGAAGACTTACCTGGATTACCGCCATCGCGGGAGATTGAGTTTACTCTTGAACTACTCCCGGGTACCCGACCTATATCCCAGGCACCATACCGGATGGCGCCGGTCGAGTTACGAGAACTCAAGACTCAATTGCAGGAGTTGGTGGATTTGGGATATGTCCGACCGAGTACTTCACGGTGGGGAGCACCGGTGTTGTTCGTAAAGAAGAAGGAAGGAAGTCTTCGGTTGTGTATTGACTATCGACAACTCAACAAGGTGACACTGAGGAATCAGTATTCTCTACCTAGGATCGATGACCTTTTTGACCAGTTGCGGGGAGCTCAGTGCTTCTCGAAAATTGATTTGCGGTCTGGGTATCACCAACTGAGGATTTCTGAGGAGGATATTCCGAAAACTGCTTTTCGAACCCGTTACGGACACTACGAGTTCCTTGTTATGCCATTTGGTTTGACGAATGCTCCAGCAGCATTCATGGATCTGATGAACCGGGTCTTCCGACCCTATCTGGATAAGTTCGTGATTGTGTTCATCGATGATATTTTGGTGTACTCGAGGAGTGCCCGTGCACATGAGGAACATCTACGGTTGGTCTTGGAGAGGCGGAGACAAGAAAAATTGTACGCCAAACTGAGCAAGTGTCAGTTTTGGCTGAGCAGTATTGGTTTTCTGGGACACGTGATATCGACGGATGGGATTTGCGTGGATCCCCAGAAAACAGAAGCGGTGACCAACTGGGCTAGACCAACAACGGTGACCGAGGTACGGAGTTTCGTCGGATTAGCAGGTTACTACCGGAGATTCGTGGAGGGTTTCTCCAAAATTGCTGCACCATTGACTCGTTTGACTCGGAAGGGAGTGAAGTTTATCTGGGACGAGCAGTGCGATCGGAGCTTTCAAGAGTTGAAAGATCGATTGACCACTGCACCTGTCCTTTCATTGCAGGATGACAGTGGAGAGTTTGTGGTCTTCAGTGATGCATCGCTGCAGGGTCTGGGCTGCGTGTTGATGCAAACGGGCAAGGTTATCGCCTATGCATCCCGGCAGCTGAAGACTCATGAGTTGAACTACCCTACCTATGATTTGGAGTTGGCAGCGGTGGTTCATGCTCTAAAGATCTGGAGACATTATCTATTCGGCGCAACGTGTCGGATATACACCGACCACTAGAGTCTTAAATACTTATTCACTCAGAAGGAGCTTAACATGAGACAACGGAGATGGTTGGAGCTGCTGAAGGACTATGACTGTACGATCGAGTACCATCCGGGTAAGGCCAATGTGGTGGCGGATGCACTCAGCAGAAAATCAGCAGGATCAGTTGCACACCTGGGGATGGTGTATCTTCCCTTACTGGTGGAACTCCGGAAGGCGGGAGTTATTTTGGGTACGGATGCACATGGAGCTTTGTTGGCCAGTTTCCACGTACGACTTGTACTGATTGATCGGATTATCAAAGCACAACTTCAGGATCCGATACTCTGTATTTACAGAATCGAGGTCGATGCGGATGAGAGGCAGGATTTTACCATCCGGGACGATGGAACACTTGTGAAATTGGGCCGTTTGTGTGTACCTGCAGTGGCAGAGTTACGGGCCGAGATTCTTGAGGAGGCCCATAGTTCGGCCTATGCTATGCATCTGGGAGGTACAAAGATGTACCGTACCCTCCGGAACCATTATTGGTGGCCAGGAATGAAGAAGGATATTGCTGAGTTCGTGAGCAAATGCTTAACCTGTCAGCAGGTTAAGGCGGAACGGCAGAGACCTTATGGGGCTATGCAGCCACTTCCGATTCCCGAGTGGAAGTGGGATCACATCACCATGGACTTCGTCTTTAAGTTACCGAGAACTCAGAGTGGAGTTGACAGAGTATGGGTGATCGTGGACCGGCTAACCAAATCAGCCCATTTTCTGCCAGTTCAGGAAACCTATATACCTAACCGACTGGCTCAGTTGTTTGTGAAGGAAATCATACGATTGCATGGTACGCCGGAATCGATCGTGTCTGATCGTGATCCGCGTTTCACTTCCAGGTTCTGGCGGAGTTTGCAAGCTACTCTGGGAACAACCCTACGTTTCAGTACTGCTTTCCATCCACAGACCGATGGACAGTCTGAAAGAACCATTCAGACCCGGGAGGACATGATGAGGTCATGTGTACTACAGTTTCAGGACTCATGGGATACTCATTTTCCATTAATGGAATTCGCTTACAACAACAGCTATCAGACAAGCATCGGGATGGCACTTTACGAGGCACTGTATGGTCGACAGTGCAGGACACCTATCTACTGGACGGAGATAGGAGAGCGAACGGCTGTAGGGCCGGAATTGATGGACTTAACCATGGAAACTGTTCGTGTTATCAAGGAGAAATTGAAGGCGGCACAGGATCGCCAGAAGAGTTATGCCGATCGACGGATTCGAGACTTGGAATTTAAAGTGGGAGATTTTGTCTTCCTGAAGTTATCACCGTGGAAGGGGATTATCCGATTTGGTCGACGGGGGAAACTGAGTCCGCGTTTTATCGGACCTTATGAGATCGTTGAGAGAATTGGAAGAGTTGCTTACAGATTGGCGCTACCTCCAGAACTATCTAGAGTTCACGATGTTTTCCACATATCGATGCTACGGAAGTACGTACGTGATGCTTCTCATGTACTTGGGGAACAACCTGTCGAACTACGGGAGGATTTGAGCTTTGAGGAACAACCAGTACAGATCTTGGATCAGAAGGACAAGGTACTACGTCGGAAGACGATCCCTCTCGTGAAGATTCTCTGGAGAAACCAGAATGTGGAAGAAGTCACATGGGAGCCTGAGGCTCAGATGCGAGAACAATTTCCTCATTTGTTTCCTTGAAATTTCGAGACGAAATTTCTTAAGGGGGGAAGGTTGTAACACCCCGGACATTCGAGGATTTTAATATTTCAATTTAATGTGTGAATTGACGCTTTTACCCTTGTGATTGGTATGGCCAAATTGTTGACATTTTGATTGATGAGTTAAATGGACTTTGACCTATGACCGTGACGTAGTACGGGACGTCACGAGTTCATAGACAGGTGGCACGTCCAATTCGGACGATCAGGGAAAAAGTTATGACTATCGGAAGTTCAGGGGCATTACCGTAAGTTGGACTTCACGGGCGAAAATGTTGACTTTTCGTTTGACAATTAATTTTCACGCGACTCAAGGACCGATAGGTAGGACTCGACGTCCTGAGTCCGTAGACAGGCGGCACGCCAAAATCGGACTTCGTATGGCTGAGTTACGGGTCTAGGAAGTGAGGGGTATTTTGGTAATTATTGAACCAGGGGCATTTTGGTCTTTTTTCCCTGGTTACTGTAGCAGACCGCGGGGGAAATGGGCGGCACCACCATGTGCGGTGGTTCTATCGTGCAATTGATTATGCTATCATGTGCTGGAATGTCTGGGTTGTCTTTTGCTTTTGAACGTGGCCTGAGCCGTCCAGCCTGCACGATCAATTGATTAATTCAAGATCGAAGCTTTTCGGGGAACATTTTTCAGTGGGCAATTGGACACCCACGAGCCTCTGGGACGGCTTGAAATTGTTTAAAACCAATTAGAACGTGCTTGAGCATCACTCTGATGCTGTTATAACTAAGAACGGGTGAGGAAACCAGAGAAGCCATTTCTGGAAAAATTGGAGGGAAAATCAGTGTTTAATTTCTACGGTGTGTTGGGCCAATCTAATCGCAGAGTAAGCTTTCTGGGAGTATTTGGAACACAACCATATCAAAATCGAAGGCAACCAGCCACGGGTGAGCTGGGACGGTGACTGCCGTGTTCAGAAGAATTTCAGAGGTTTGGACGACTACTTCCAAGTGATTGTTGATTCAATTGAGTGTGTTTTCCAGTTCGTTGTGATACTAGGATGCTTCATGTAAGGGTAATTTGATTTCGGTTTAGAAACCAGTGAGTTGGGGTGATCAACCCGTTTGGATGATCACGGGTCGAAGGGCCGTTTGAGGATTCGATTTGGCAAATTAATAACCCAGAACTTAAATTGAGTGTTTAATTAACATGTTAGGATCAAATTGAATTGAAATCGAGTAGGAATTGATGGGTAATTAACCGGGTCAAGTCGCGGGTGGCAGGCCCGAATTACAGACAAACGGGTGAAGGTGCTGACACTGTAGCTACAGTGTCAGGCGCGTGACTTTCACGCGCAGCCACTATGGGCGGCGCGTGAGGGCGCGTTGGAGCTTATCTCCGATCACGATCAACATGACTTTTATCCCTCTCATCATTCTGAACATTTTTGGTGAATTAACCATGTTGATCTGAGATAGTTTTTGATGGGTCAGTTTAGGGCCGGTTGCCTCGGGGAACGTGTCGGCGGATTCCCCGAGCCGGTTTCTATTTCGGAATTTGTGGTTAAACATTTTAGACTTGTAGTGACCCTTACATGTGAATTGAACTGACAGGAACTGTACGATAATCTCGGTACAGGTCCGTACGCGCAGATTCGCAGCGGAATCGTACTGTGAGTGGGCCCGTTTTCATTAAACCCTTGCATGCTTAAATGTTTTCTGATTTACTTATATGTTCACATGCTGGAATCTATAAAAGGTTTTGATGATATTGAGATTTCGGTTATGGAACGTTTCACGGTATTTGGGCATGAGACCCGTTTGATGAAACGTAACGATCGGTTCAGATTTTACCTATGTATACATATATGTTTGCATGTGGATATCAATAAAATGTATCTGGTACTGCACTGTATAGATCCTTCCATATTATATTGTCTCCTCCGAACGAGGTACCCCGGAGAGGTCACGGACGTCTAGAACGTCCAGCGTCTACGACGCTAAGCATCGGGGATTGAACTCGGAAATTGAGACCCGAGTGGCACGCGTAGCCTTGTGATTGTGACCTTATTGACGTCAGGGACGTCAGACATCAGGGATGTCAGATTGGAGTGTATAGTGCAGTGGCTAAAATTATGGTTATGGTTTTATTACATGCCTTATGATTCATGTTATATGGTTTATGATTTTAAATGATGATGCATGCATGTTTGGAAAACGGAGGGGTAAATTATATGTTTTACTTATCAAATGATTTTATAACTTAAGTTTCGGCCCACTCACCCTTAATGTTTTGGCAACCCCTCCAGGTCGTGATACTGAGGTAGAGGAGGAACCTGAGGCTGAGGCATAGATCTACTTCTGCGTACCTGAATCCCTGTTGGGTGGTGTACCCGCAGGTTTATGTTAGAGTCGTGCTCGCAACTTGTAATTTTGGATTTCATCCCTTGTCTGACATTCGTTTAATTCGGATTTGATGTATGATTTTAATTTGGTTATTTATGCATTTGATGTTCTGAGGTTAAAAATTGGTATGAATTATTGGGTGTCAGACGGGAGCAGGGCACGTCCCCTTGTGGTCCCTGTGGGATCGGGGCGGGTCCTGTCAATTCTGGACCCATAACTTTCACGTCCGAACTCCGATTGACGCATGCTGCCTGTCTATGGATTCAGCGTGTCGGGACCTACCCAACGGTTCTTCCAGAAAGTCAAAACAAGGTCTCGATCAAAAATTCAACTTTCGACCCTTATAACTAGGTGCAAAATTGTCATTTCCTTCCAATTTTCCCAAATTTTCCTTTTTCAAATTTTCAGGTCGTCACAGTTATCCTCGGGTTGCGTGTTATAATTGCGTTTATTGTTCCGTTATTTTTGGTTTGCCATCCACGGGTATTATACAGGCCTAGTGACCATTACTGGTTATGTTTGCCAAGCATAAACGACCCCGAGACTTTCGAGGGACGTCCAGCTCAGGGTTGTGCTAGCAACTTGGACCAAGTGTGAGAGAGTTTAACTTACGAAATGATGCATGCATAAATGTTATATTGATCTTCGGAGTATGATTTGAAATTCTAGTTTTCACATGTTTTAGAATGATGAATTGAATAAATATTTATGAAATGTTTTGATCGTGATTTGTGAAAAGAATACTGGGCGTTGTTTTACAAAATTGTGGAAACTATGTTTTGGACCGAGACCCTATGCAAAATAACTGTTTGGATTTGAAAATACAACATTTTGTGAAATGTGTTCCATTATTTTCATTCTTACTATTCTCTGTGAGTTTTGAGATTGTATGTATGAGATTTTTGCTCGCCTTCGGGATGTGATGTGCCCCCCCTGGTCAGGGGTGCTGATATATGGTATCGGTCCCTGACTAGTTCAAGACGACATGAACATAGGTCGTTGGGTATTCACGCCTTCACCGCGACGTGCTCAAACGTGAGCTATCCTAGCGCTTATTGGCACCCATGCACATATATCGTGACAAGTTATGGTATGATATTGAGATTGGGTATGAGAATGAGTCACCAATTTTTTTAAATGTTGCTTGCGTCCAGGAGTTTTCTTATGTATTTTTCTTTATTGAAAGAAATGATTTTTACTGATTATGCATGCGTGCTTTATAAAACGGAGGGGTAAACTATTGATTTCGGAAAATGAGTTTCTAAATTATTTCTTTTTGTCCACTCACACTATTGATGTTTTACTGATCCTCCAGGCTAGTTGCATAGGCGTCGGGCTAGTCCACATAGAGAGGCATATCCTATCCGTTGCTGTTTACTCTTGATTTTACAGAGTAGGTCTTTTTTTCGTTATAACATATTGTACAGTCATGACTGCTCAGTATTTACTGTTAACTGATGGGACTAGTTTAATTATAGTATGTTAGTTTCTCTATCCCTGGTCTGGTATTGTTTGTCGTTTTGGTGTCAGACGGGAGCAGGACCTTCACGATTACCAAAGCATAGTCGGGACGGATCTTGTCATTTCCCGTCGCAAGGACATGTAGAAACTCCTAGAATGCTCAGTTCCTAGTTTCCATGCCCAATTATGAACTCACGGTTCTGATGGTAGTTCCCCCCTCACAACACTACCAAGGTGCAACTTTCTTCTCAGACTTTCCTTCCTTAAATTCTTCTCCCAGTTCTTGATCTCTCCACCCTCATCTCCCTATTCAATCTCATCTTCCAACTTTCTTTATTACTTTCGGTGCCAACCCACCGAACCCACAACTCACACGCACACAAATATATAACCTAGGTAGTCGGTGGGAGGAAGGATGAGGGAGGAATCTAGAAATCTCTAGACACCTAGCACTCCAAAATATCTCAAGCATAAAATGACCGTTTTACCCCTAGGACCAAGATTACCAAAATTCCCTTAGGAGTTTTTACCCGAGTTGACCTCATACGTTCTCCAATTTTGGTGTGCTGCCTATTTATCGACTCGGGATTCTGAGACCTTCATAGTGGTCTTCTCAGAATCCCCAAACGATGTCCAAATTAAAAAGTCAACATTTTGACTTTCTCGAGGGTGAAATTGTCATTTTACCAACTTTTTCCCAAATTCATTTTCCTTTGAAATTCTGGGTTCTTACATCTTAAGTGCCCGCTTGCTGGTTGTACACCTTTATAGGAACTCTCGGGATACACCGTAATCACTAGAACCTGATCCATAATCTTTCAACTTATAAGTGCCAGAACTGCGACTACCTATTTTGGGTGGTCCTTGACCCGAATCTACAAAAAATAATTAATCTATGTGTCATCTATGCCCGCTAGGTACGGTCCTAGCTACAAGTTTCTTTTCTACCCGCGTGGCCAACATCAGTTAAGGCTCTTATAAAAGAATAGCCAACATGAGGATCACCCATCTAATCTCTTCTAGTAGGCAAGATATAAACTGTTTGAATATGTCCATTTCATTAGCAACCAAATATGGGACATATCAGGGTAACTTGAAAAACCTATGCTCGTACTCTGGAACTATTATCGACCCATATGTCAAGTGCAAAAACTCAACCAGCATAGCATCCCTATAGGACTGAGAATAGAACTATTTGAAGAATCTCTGTCAAAAACTTCCCAAGTAGTAGTGCGAACATCACAATGTGCCATCTTCAGGGCATTCCACCAACGATAAGAATGTCCATTCAAAAGAAAAGTGGCTGAATGAACTCTGTCACCCAAAGGGTAACTCATAATTGTGAATACTCTCTATCTGATTAATCCAACTATCCACATCCATCGAGAAAGATTTTCCCATAAATATTATAGCCCCATGTCTCTAGGCTCTCAATGTTGAATTCCACAAAACTACCCCTACCCTACATGATTGTAGTCATCACTATTATTAAGTGATGTAATGTTTGTCGTAACTCCAGATTCGTTACTAGGTCCTTGCACTTGGCACATCATCTAGCTCTTTCTAAACCAGGCCACTGACCAGAACGACGTCTAGGAGCCATAGTGCTAATACAAAACAAAAACTACCAATAACAAAAAAAAAACATGCAGAGTAAGTGTGAAGTCTACATGAATATAACATAGAGCTCTAATACCAAGTTGACATGACCATTCTTGTGTTTCGAATCGAAACATATAAGGCCTTGCTCCCATCTGACAACCTATGGTATCTTAATTTAATACCTATAACTTACTATCTTAATACGCTCTACGAGGATTTTGCTAATGCTAAATCTACCATATATTTAATTATCCATCATTCACTTATCAAACGAAGGATGCAATAACATATAATAAAACTATCCTTGAGGACTTCCTCAACAAAAAAAAGTATGTAACATCATCTCTCAAAGATGGTATTAAATAACTAAAAAAGATGTGCTTGTTTAAACCAACCTTAAATCATCAATCCGGGTCACTTAACATGCCACCCATCGACATCGTAATGAGTACTTGCCCTCAGATGCTTTGATCCTGATCAAGCCCATGGCATTCACCATCAACTTAACTCAATCAACATAACCCTCGTTACCCTATCGGAAAAATCTCACCCCCACAAAATTTACCCTTAAAATCCGTGAGAACTCCTCAGTAGAATTCATGTTATCTTTATATGTTCCCACCATATAGACGACCCGGTTGGAGCCATCATTTTGAATCATAACTTGATATCCCATTAGTAGCCATCATCCCGAGTCTTACCTAACTATCTCGATCATAGAAGCTATCTTGATCTGTAGTTCGAAATCCTGGTTGTAGCCATCATTACAATTCATACCTCGTATCTCATCGAGTTTATGATAGAATCCTCTAGGACATAGCTCATAGCACACCAAGTGTATGAGGGAATCTTCCATGACATAGCTCACACCATACCGAGTGTAGATGGGAATCCTCCCTAACATAATTCACTATGCATACGAGGGAATCCTCCCACTAGGCTTAAGACCTAACCTACCATCTTGAGTTCGAAGCCCAAAATCATCAAAAACCTAGGAGTTAGTACAAAATACATAACTCAGGTCTAAGCTTAAATTCCAAGCTATTCGATCTTCTGTGACCTTTAAAACCACCATGATTGTTAGAAAACATCACTTGGCATTACCAAATGGCAATTATAAACCCTTAATTTGATTCCCTAACCCTAGAAGTACTCACCCGCATTTCTAACTCATAAAAAATAACTTTGGATATTTAAAATAGCTCCTAAACGAACTCTATTGACCTCGAAACCTGGGCCAACAAATCCGGAACATCAAAAGAATATCAACAAACATCACCATAGGGCATGGGTTAAGGGCAGGCCCCACGCATCTCCAAACGTTGTAAATGCTCTCACGCCCTGCCATGTGGAACCCGTGCGTGTCAAATGCTCCCATACGCCTGATAATGTGCACATGAATATTCCATCACTCAGAATATTCTGATGAAAAGGAATATTTCGTCTATCACTATTCTTTAGAATTAACAGAATAAGCTAACCACATTTGAACATTTCGTTAAGCTTAACGACGTTAGTTGACAGAGATTTTACCAAGCAGGATCGATGTACTAGCCAAAACCTCTACGTGTAACTTTACAAGAGCACAAGATGTGTGATAGTAAAGATGCAAGCAAAGGTCAATCCCACAGAGACTTGCTCAACATTGCCCAATTCGTTTTAGTGAGATAATTAAAATCCAAATAGGGGGATTGTTTGGAGTGATGATGCACGAAATTATAAGGTGAAAACAAAGTGCAAAATGATGCAAACTTAAATAAAAAGTTGATTGAATGATTAGGACGAATTATGGCTTATTATCCACATTTAGCAATTATAATTCTCCTTAAATTTCCTTGATCTAATTACTATGCATGTTTCTGAATTAACTGTCTGCACAGGGGTCTGGCTAAGGCTCAACCCATATCTATTATCTTCTCTTAGATTGCATGTTTAAAGCATGATGCCTACTATTAAACGTCTATTACGGATGGTGCATGATAATGCATAAAAAACGAAGAAGATTTGATGACAATACACTATCCCTAGAAAAGTTATGCGCAATTCTAGTAGGTCATGAGTTTAGATTATGAATAAAAGGCCTCCTCTTAAACGTGATGCTACAAATTGCAAGATGATATTATGGTTCGTCAAGCAATTACATCTACAATTATACACAAATAAGGTAGCTAAGCTTATAAGCATAAATTGAGTTCATGAAGCGCAGTATTCCAACAAATGCAGTCAAGCATAATAATCACAATCAAGAGCCAGAAATATAAGTATGAACTAACATGGCTAGGGCTTCAAATAGCCTCAATCCTAAAGGTGTTACTCACACAAATTTAGACTAAAAAACAACGTAATTGAATGCATAAAAACGTAAAGAGATAAAGGAATTAATAAATACAAATACTAAGGAATAGTAAGGAGCAGGAAAAGGGGCTCAAACACTCTTCTTCTCCCAGGCCACACGTCACAACTTAGAACCAAAGTTTGAATCCAAAAGCTTAAACACTTATAAAATGCGACTTACTATGTATTAAATTAAGTATGTAATTCGACTGAGTTTTAGCACCTTGGAAGGTAAAAAGATCATAGAACCAATAAAAAAAAAATCTATATATAGGTGTCACACCAGCCCTAGCTTTGCTCTAATTAAAAGAGGAAAAAAAAATCCAAAACAAGGACGGAATCCTCGTTGTCGTGAAAGAGCCTTGTTAGCTGCAAAAGGGGATTCCTTGTTTCTTGCTTCTTTCACTTCATGTTTGATTAGGAAATCTTTTAGTCTTCATATCCAAGTCAATCCATAGCAATTCAAGTGTGAGAAGGAGAACAAATTGCGGCTAGGAAGTCCATATTGCACAAGGAGTTCCAATTACCCCTTAGACGCAAATTATTATCCTTGATAAGCAAGGAATCCTTTTCCTTCCTTTCTTCCACTTAGGAATTCAACTTTGAATAAGAATTCTTCTAATCTTCTTTTCCAAATCAGTTCACATCATTCCTAGAAGAAAGGGAAAGCAAAATGCGGCTAGGATAGTCCAAGTTAAACATGAAATCCCCTTAAACCCTTAGCCGCATTTTTGGATAATTAGGGTATTAGCCAGGTGCCTTGAAGGGCCTTGGTGCATCCTTGTCGTGTATTTGAGTGGTGAGGTGGCACATTGTGAGTCCTTGAAGAGTTCTTGATGAATTAGTTTTGAAATCATCACATTTCATTGCAAAACATGATTTAAACCTCAACTTAACAATCTGAACAACTTCACAAAATATATCATTTTCTCCTATTGATTGAGAAATTATAATCAAAAGATAAGTAAAAGGGATTAGAAATATCTGTGAAGACCCAAAAATTCGAAAAAGGAAAAATTGGAAAAATTGGAAAGAAAAGACGATTTTGCCCTTGATTATGAAGGGCAAAAGTTGACTTTTTGATCAGGACATCGTTTGGACTTTCGTAAGGACTGTTGGATAGGTCTCGTGACGCTGAATCCGTAGACAGGCGGTACGTGGAAATTGGGGTTTGGATGAAAAAGTTATGAGCCCGAGAAAGTGAAGGGAAATTTGGTAATTTTGCAAAGGAAGGGTAAATTGGTAAATTGGCGCAATGTTGGATTACTCAACCAATTGGGTGAGTCATATCGGCCCTTGAGTGACATCTGTCACTTTAAGAATGTGGGTTAGTGGCAATGAAAATTGGTGGCGGTGGACTGAGTTCAACATGGGCGTGTTTTTGTGAAAACAGAGCATTATTTATGCTCTACCTAAAGCAACCAAAAGCTCTCCATGTTCGATTAATTGAGGGTGATTGAGAGAGTGTGTGGGCAAGAGAATAAAGGGATGAAAAGAGGGGAGGAAAAACTGAAACCCATGGAACCCGAAAACCAAACCTCCATTATCTTTCGATTTCGCGTTTTTCAAGTCATACTCCATTTGATCAAATTGACCTTGGATTAAGGTTATTGAGCTTAAGGCGATTCAAACTCGATTAAAAACGAAGAGAATTGATGTTGTTTTGGCCATGAACGAAGTAACTCAATCCCTCGAAAACTCGAGATTGAGCTCAAGTTACCGGAGACATTGAATAATGAAATTGAAGTTATAAGATTGTTTAGAATGATGTTATAATGCTTCTGAGTGAATCAATTGCAAGAAAACAACTGGAATTGATCGAGATTGAAGGATGAACAGTGCTCACCTGTTCATCGACTGGATTGAGGTAAGTTCTAATGTAATTCAGCTTACAGAAGCATAATTAGATGCATAACGATGCTATTGGCTAAATCAATTGACGAAATAGAGTTGAATTGGGCAGGATTGAACCGGGTTGCACCGCAGGACCCGTTTGTAGGGAATCAGGCGAGGACGATGAACAGTGATCCCTGTTGCCTCCCATGCGCCTCCGCTTGCGGTGGAGGGTGAGGGAGCGTGGGCACGATTCCCGAGGTGAGTTCAACATGAATTTTGTTCCATTTAATGTAACAAACATTTTGGCGTTGGTTTCGAGTCAATCGGACACCGTTTAGATATTGTTTCGAGGGTCCGAAGGCTTATGTTACGTTTTTAATTCGTAATTAATTCACGAAAAAATTATGGAAAATTAATATGCTATTCATTGAGTCATTAGTGACCCTTAATGATGATTTTGGACAGGATTCACGATTCCTGGAAAATGTCGAAAAGTACGGAAAGACGTGCAGCTAGGAAAACGAGCGGTTTGGACGGTGTGTGAGTGGACGTTTGTTTTCTAAATGATTATGCATGCATAGTTAATGTTATACATGATTTATGACATTATTTGATTTGTAATGATTGCTTGATGATTTGATACGATTTTTTACTGGATTTAATGATTATTTTAATCAGTGTTTTGGGCACCTTTTACGAGGAAAGTACAATTGATGATTTTGGGCTAGGCCTGGGATTTTTAAAGGATGTTTTGACTTGGATTGTGAATTAAAGATGATTTTATGGAATTGAATGATTTTTGGATACGATTTTACGGATTTACGTGCATTGAATTATTTAATGATTTTCCAAATTTACGAGAAATGAGATTTGGGCTTGAGACCCCGTGATAAATGGTTTTGACGTGGTTTTAATGATGATTTTGAAATAAAGATTTTGATTTTGTATTTATATTTCAGTGCCTCCAGATGTGTAATTTCTGGGTAGATTTCAAATGTGTAATTCCCGAAGTGACTTCGGATGTGTAATTCCCGAAGTGACTCCGGATGTGTAATTCCCGGAGGGACTCCAGACGCGTAATTCCCGGACGGACCGGATGTGTAATTCCCGGTGAGGCTGGATGTGTAATTCCCAACAAGGCTAGACGTGTAATTCCCAGCAAGATCTGGATGTGTAATTCCCAGATAACTCTGGATGTGTAATTCCCAGAGGACCCTCGGATGTGTAATTCCCAAGTTATGTGCTTTATTTTATGATAAAATGGTTTTATGAAATGATTGATATGCTTGATTCTATGCATGCATGGTTTGATAAACTGGAGGGTAAATGATGTATTTTGAAATGTGTTTTTAAATGATATTATTTTTGTCCACTCACACCTTTCTTGTTTTGATGACCCTCCAGGCTGTGGCACGATGTTTGGGGTTGATCGAGAGGCGGAGGCATGAGCGGAAATCAGTGCAGTTATCCCTTGTCTAACAGGTGTTGAGGGGTAGTTTCGGGACTTCAGTTGACTTTTCAGACGGGAGCAGGACCGGACACGATTATCAAAGTCCAATTAGGACGGGTCTTGTCATAACAGTGAAACAATTCTTAATTTTTGACTTATCAAATACCCCCAAAACTATCTTTTACTAGTCCCTTAGCAAAACAGAAAACAAAGGACTCAATCTAGTTAAGATAAGCATTTAAACCCCTAGGTTAACATTATAGGAGGAGTTTTTTTCTCCTGAGGTTTGTAGTTGCACGATACCCACAAACATTTCATTTAACATAAAGGATGATAGAAATCATACATCAACAAGTTAATAAGAATCAAGAACAGAAGACAAACTCACAAAACCCAAGAACATGCCAAAATCGGGAACTCAAAATGTCTAGTGTTTATACCAACATCTCAAATGATCAAACTAGAAAACAACATCATCTAACCACCCTAGAAGGATTTCTCCTCGACTCTAGTCCTCAATAGGCATCACTCAATGAACACACGAATCCTAAGGCTTTAACTTCACAAGCATATGTGATAAGTTTATGTAAAGGAAATCAAGTTAATCACATATGAATTTCAATGAAGAATAGCACTTTATATGTAAATATTATCTCAAGAAGGAATTGAAGTTTAAGAACAGAGATACATACCTTAATCCTTTGTATAACCATCCACGAGATCAATAGGTCTTCATTCAAGGGTTGTAATGGGGCTAGGTTCTTGGGTTTAGAAAGGAAGGTTGGAATTCAAAGAACCTAAGCCACATCAAGGCATGAGAAGTCATAACTCGGAGCTTGACTAATAGATGATGAAACTGTGCTTGAACTCACTACATTGCTCTAGTTTGAGGTTCTTGGCTAACTTGACTCAACTCTATGTTCATTGCTTTCTTTTTTTCTCTTCTTTTCTAACTCCAATTTTCTTTTTCTTTTTCTTTCTTTTCTTTTCTTTTCACGAATGAACTTGATACACTTTTTCTTTTATTTGTATGAGTTGAGCCAAGATCATGCAATAACTTCCTCACTTTATAAATAAACGAATGATATTTTCCGTTCAAGCACACATCAATCACATGAGTATAGGTAGCACAAGACATCAACACATTTCCTCCTTGATAGGACGTTAAATAAGCATTATTGTATATTATTTTATACCCTTTATACTTGACTTTTAGTATTAAAATATTAAATAAATTGATAAAATAAATTATTTTGTGATTTTTATGTTTAGATAAATAAAGTTTGTAATTTGGAGCATTTTGGCGAAAGAATCGTCTCGATCGGAATTATAACGAATAAAATATGGACGAAATTCGGTGGATTAATTAATTTAGTTTTAAATCAATTAATTAATTAAATCTTTGCAGCCCAACCTAATTCTGAGAATCCAAGCAGCCGGCCTAGGTGTCGCAAGCCTAAGTCCCAGCCCAGTCCGTGCGGCCCAATCACTACAGCCCAGGCGCAGCCCAGCGCGTCAGCCCCCCTCCCCAGCCCCACAATTTCCTTCGGTGCGCGACCGCCGAGCTCCAGTTTATCTCTTCAGCGCGCGCCTCCCGAAGTCGGAAGCCTAGTGCAGCGCCTGGCCGCCGAAGTTTCTCCTTTCCTTTCCAGCAAGGACTGCCGGCCACTCCTTTTCCTTTCCAGCTAATGCCAGCTGATTATTCCCTCCTTTTTCAGCTGTTTCTGACAGCCCCTTTCCAGCAGCATTAATGGACTCTTCTTTTGGTTTTTTTCTTTTTATACTTTTCCTCAAAAATCACCCAATCTCATCCTTTCACTTTTGATTATTTTTATTGTAATTTTTGGTTTATTTTTATTTATTTTTATTTATTTTCTAGGGTTTAATTTGAGTTTTTCCCCTATAAATAGAAGTTGATTTCACTTGTTGAAATGACTTCCAAGAAGCACAAAATTGAGCCTCTCTTAGGAGAAATTTTGGCAAATAGTTCCAATACAAATTTTAAGAGTTCAAGTCCGAATTTCCTTGTTTAATCTTCTTCCATCTTCACAGGGTTCCAGCCGCTGTTCGGTGTTCCTTGTGAAAAACAATCCATTGTTCTCACCCAATCTGAAAAGTGTAACATTTGCTCTCCATTCTCTTAAACTCTTTTATTTGTTATTGGTTCTAATTATAATGCAATATATGTATTGGTTTCTCCTTCCTATCTTTTGTGAAAATTGAGTATAATCTCCATGTGTTTTACTTTCTAAAAATCATTTACTTCGTACATTCTAGAGCTTAAACTTCATTTCGAAACTAAATGTTGATCCGCTGTTCGGGACATTTAGAGTAGATTTGGAGAGATTTAATGTGTAATCGCTGTTCGGCGCATTAAATCACAAACTTAAGGTAATTATATTATAAGTAAAAATCCGTTGTTCGGTGCATTTATAATATGAAAAATGTATGAAGAAATATGAGTTTGTGAAGGTATAATTTCGTGATTAATTCAAATTTATGCAATTGTAGTATGTTGGTGAAGTTTGTGTTTACGGATAGTTTACTTTGTGCATAAGTTAGAGTAGAAATAGAATGAGTTCATCTATGCTTTTACTTATTTACATAATTACAAACCTCTTCAAAACCCCCCTTGTTTATTCTTTTATTCTTTTATTCTTTGATGCCTTTATTCTTTCATTCCTTTATTCTTTAATTATTTCATTCTTTAATTCGTTAATTTATTAATTCTTTGTAATTCATTAATTTATTATTTCTTTATTCTCTTATTCATCTATTCTTTAATTTATTAATTCTTTGATTATTTAATTATTTTATTATTTAAATCTTTAATTCATTATTCTTTTATTCATCTCCCACTAACACATTATTAATGTCCCTAATTTCCCTGGTTAAGAACGATCCCTATTTATCAATACTACATCTACACAAAAAGGGTTTAAATTGCATAACACTCGAATTACATGTTTAATTTAATGCGTAGTTTGGGCGTAGTCAATTTTTGGCGACGTTGCCGGAGAAATTGAAAATCATTTTTAATTTGTTAGTGTATGTATATAAATTGTGCATATTATATTTGTTTATGAATTTTACTTTTGTTAATATTATAACATTTACTTACTTGTTTATATTTTATTTATCCATCTTATTATTGTTCTTATTATTTTTGTTTATAATGCTCATACTTTACTTATTCTTAATTTCTAATTTATACTTGTTCATAAATGTTCATAATTTTTTTTATACATTTGTTCATATTAAATTTGATACTTGTTCATAATTTAATTTATTAGTTTACTTTTACTTTTACTTGTTCATACTAAAATTGGTACTTGTCATAAATGCATATTTTATATGTTCACTTTTCTTTACTTTTACTTTTATTTATTCCATTAACTTTCTTTTAATTTTATTCCAAAACCTTTATGTTCCACTAACTTTATGTTTACACTTATTTTATTTTTATGTAATCAATTATTTGTTTATGTCTTGTTAAAATTTAAATTTTAAATGAAAAAAAAGAAAATTCGGAATAAATAAAAAAAATAATTAAAAAAATTATATAAAAACAAAAAAATTAAAAAAAATTAAAAAATTAATTTATGAAACTTTATTCATCTTTGAATTTCCTAAAGTGTAAGTATTGTTTCCTATTAACTGTTTTAGAGTTGCATGAATCTCTTAGTTCATTTTTCTTCAAAATCTTACTTTCGGGGAATAGGTAGTGCCCCTCTTATTTACTTTCTCCTTAACCCTTCATGATGTGTGGATTTCATCACCACACACCATAGACTCGAATCTATGGACATGAGGTTGGGGCGAAGTTTGTAAACACTAGGGTTTGGTAATTCTCTACGTCATCATTTGGATTGATTATGGTGTCTAGGAGAGTTATGACTGATGACAAGTTTTGGATTAAGAAAGGGAACACCAATGGAGTATATGCCAAGCTAGCCTCGGGGTGCTCTTAAAATTATCCTTGCTTCTCGCGTTACATCTATCTCAACTGGCCATGATTAATGTTGAATGGTGGAATGGTGGTTATCAGTACGCGCAGCAGGAAAGTACTATGAGAAGCGGAAGGGGAAAGTTATTCATGACACTCTAAAACTCTACTTATTGCATTATTATTTTGCATTTGGAACTTTTGTATTTTCTTTCCATATACATGACTTATTGTTGATTCTGATTTTTTATGCAAGTCTCTACTCTCTTCTTGTGCATATGTAATATCGGTTTAAAATTTTTGCAGTCATACTTGTTACATCTCACATTTTCTTACTAATTATGATTTCCTTGACTTATATTTTTACTACTAACCCTAACTTTGTAACAACTACCCTGTCTTAATTAACTTTCACTAGTTACTTGTGTATAATTGCCTTCTAACTTAGTGTTCTGTTAATATAGGTACGAACTTATGAATGCGCGCTCATCAATCTAAGCTTGATCGGCTGAGAAGAAAACTTGAAATCTCACCAAGCAACGCGACATTCAGAGACGCACTTAAGCAAACCGGCTCATCCGGACCTCCATCCCCAATAATCGGTGAGTCCATAAGTGAGAAGAGTAATTCAGAAGAAGAACAGACTTTCGGAACACCAATAGCCATGGCACGAAACCTGAGTATCCGGGAGCAGACATGTGCAAACACAAATGACACTACAAACTTCTGCATCCAGTATCCCGAGCCTAGAACCAACAAGAAAGATATTGAGCTTAAGAGTGGAGTCCTTCATCAGCTACCCAAGTTCCGTGGAGTCAGAAATGAAGATCAACATAAGAACTTAACAGAGTTCCAATTCATCGTTGGTAGTATGTGTCCGGATGATGCGAACTTGGAAATCATGAAGCTGAAAGCTTTCCCGTCGTCCTTGGAAGAAAGAGCACGGGTATGGCTTTTGGGTCTTCCACCCAATCATATTGACTCTTGGGAGAAGTTGGTTCAGCAGTTTCTTACCAAGTACTTCCCTGCCTCAAAGATTACGGTCTTAAGAAAAGAGATCACTGGAATCAAGCAGAAAGAACATGATGAGAATTTCAGCCAGTACTACGAGAGGTTTAAGGAACTTTGTGCTTCATGCTCTACTCACGGGATCACAGAAGGCTATCTTTTAACCTACTTTTATGAAGGACTCAAGGGTTGGGATAGAGGACTGCTCGATGCTGCAGCTAATGGAAGTTTCTTAGCTCGGAGCCTAGTAGATGGTCGTGCACTACTTGAAAGCCGTGCACTCAATGATGCACAATACGAAGGTGCCGATCCTATTTCAAGAAAGGTACATGAGGTAAGTTCCCATGCTATAAATGATTCTAAGTTAGATAAGATCACCTCTATGCTTTCGAATATGCTTGAACTAAAGAAACAGGTAGCTCCAGTTTGTTCCATATGCTCTCAAGGCCATCTTGAGGAACAATGTCCCTACACTGCAAGGGAGGAAGACTCCGAAACTGAAATGGCACACGCCATTGGAGGCTTTCAAGGAGGGATAAGGGCCCAAGGTTACAGTTGGAGAGATCCGAACAATGTCCTAAACCCTCAGCACATGTCGACTGGGCCAAACCGTGTCCCAGACCAGTTCCCAAGGCCCACATGGCAACCAAGGCCCCCGGTCCCATTTTCTAACTTTTCTCATAATCATGTAAATAATCATACTTCTTCATCTTCTAATCCTGATTATAATAAAATGCTGGCTGCTCTTTCCCAAGGGCAGCAAACACTAATGGCGTCAACTCAGGCTCTTGTCACAGGTTAGCAAAATCAACAAAAAGACATCGCTGATCTCAAGGACCAAATGGGCAAAGTCGTGGACTTCATGGGTAAGATCCAAGCTAGCGGGGTGCTTCCACCTCAACCTACACCCAACCCAAATATAAGACCTGAAGCCAATGCAATTATCACTCGAAGTGGTAAAGTGCTTGGAGAAATAGAGCCAGATCCAGCCGTTTCTGAGGCTGAAAAGCACAAGGTGGCAACTAAGACCACCACGACACAACCGCCATTTCAACCTACCCACACACAAGGTAATAACCCAATCCCTTCAAGTTTGGTTGTTACTAATTCCCCGTTTGTGCATGCACCATTTCCAAGTAGGCTTGCCAAATCTAAGAACAATGAATACGATGAGGAAATCTTAGAGATCTTCAAAAGGGTGCAAATCAACATGCCCTTGATCGAGTGCATCAAACAAGTGCCGAAATACGCAAAATTTCTGAAAGAGTTATGCACTCCAAGGCGCCAGACGAGGGAGAAGGAGGTTGTGATGGTGAGTGAAACAGTTTCTGCTGTAATACAGCGTCGGCTACCCCCAAAGTTGAAGGATCCAGGGAGTTTTTCTGTTCCCTGCGTGATTGGTAACAAGTCATTTGATAAAGTCATGCTAGACTTAGGAGCATCCATTAATGTTATGCCATATTCACTATATGTTGCCCTAGGTCTAGGTAAATTACAGCATGACGATATTATCATTCAGTTAGCCGATCGCTCTAATGTGTATCCTAAGGGATACGTCGAAGATGTTCTTATGCAGGTTAACTAGCTCATCTTCCCCGCTGACTTTTATGTCTTAGACATGGAGGATTACCCTACGAATCAAGCTCTACTAATGTTGTTGGGAAGACCATTCATGAGAACTGCCAAGACAAAGATTGATGTGTTCAATGGAACATTAACTATGGAAGTAGACGGAGAGGAAATTGGCTTCAACATTTTTGATGCCATGAGGTTTAGTTCCACAACTCATACTAATTTTTCTATTGACGTGTGCACTTCTCTCGCAGAGAAACATCTTGATTCAATTCGATAAGACACACTCAACATGATAATACAGGAAGGAGTTGGCCTAACGCAATCAGGGGACGCCTTGGTTGAGGATACGGATTACGAACTAGAACCTCAAATTTGGGATGAAGTAATGACCCTAAATGAGGCCCCCAGAATGGTACATCATCAGGTACCCTCGTCACTTCAAATTAGTACTAATTCCACACCTCCTTCAGTGATTCAGGCCCCCGTTCTCGAGCTCAAAGTTTTGCCTGACCACCTGAAGTATGCCTATCTTGGCTCGGACGACACTCTGCCCGTCATAGTGTCTTCTGCACTAACCGATTCACAAGAAGACAGATTAGTACAGGTCTTGATGAAGTACAAGACAACCATTGGATGGACTCTGTTAGATATCAAGGGAATCAGCCCTACAACCTGTGTGCATCGAATCTTACTAGAAGATGATGCAAAGCCCTCTCGCGAAGCCCAACGTCGCCTCCATCCTCTAATGATGGAAGTCGTGAAACAAGAGGTCATCAAACTCTTGGACTGTGGTGTCATCTACCCAATTTCAGACAGCAAATGGGTCTCACCAGTCCAAGTAGTCCCAAAGAAAAGTGGAGTCACAGTTGTTGCGAACAGTGAAGGAGAGCTAGTGCCCCAACGAACAGTGACTGGATACAGAGTCTGCATCGACTATCGACGCCTGAACAAAGCAACTAGGAAGAATCACTTTCCTTTGCCCTTTATTGATCAAATGCTTGAAAGGTTAGCAGGTCACTCCTATTATTGCTTTCTTGATGGTTATTCCGGGTACAATCAAATCTGTATCGCTCAAAATGACCAAGATAAAACGACTTTCACTTGTCCTTTTGGCACTTTTGCCTACCGAAGAATGCCTTTCGGTTTATGTAACGCCCCAGGTACTTTCCAAAGATGCATGCTTTCTATTTTCTCTGAATACGTCGAAAAAATAATTGAAGTATTTATGGACGATTTCAGTGTCTTTGGGGATAGTTTTGATGCATGCTTAGAACACTTAGCACTTATCTTACAAAGGTGTGTCGAAACTAATCTAGTACTTAACTGGGAGAAATGCCATTTCATGGTTAGACAAGGGATAGTCTTGGGCCATATTGTCTCTGAAAGAGGAATTGAAGTCGATAAATCTAAAGTTGATATTGTGGGCCACTTACCCTCTCCCACTTCGGTGAGAGGAATCCGTTCATTTCTTGGTCACGCAGGATTTTACAGAAGATTTATCCAAGACTTCTCCCACATTGCAAGGCCCTTGTGCCGACTGCTTCAGAAGGAGACACCCTTCGTCTTTGATGCAGATTGTCAGGAAGCTTTTGAGAAGCTTAAAAATCTCTTAACCACTGCCCCCATTCTTTGTGCCCCTGATTGGTCCTTACCCTTTGAACTAATGTGCGATGCCTCTGATTACGCAGTTGGAGCCGTACTCGGACAAAGGCGGGATAAGAAGCCCTACGCCATCTACTATGCATCCAGAACCTTGAATGATGCCCAGATGAACTACACCACTACAGAAAAGGAGTTTCTTGCTGTTGTATTTGCTTTAGATAAATTTCGTTCTTATCTACTTCGAACTAAAGTCATTATTTACACTGATCATGCAGCACTGAAGTATCTCCTAGCCAAGAAGGAAGCGAAACCAAGACTGACCCGATGGATTCTTCTTCTTCAAGAGTTTGACATCGAGATTAAAGATAAGAAAGGCGTAGAAAACGTGGTGGCAGATCATCTGAGTCGCATTGCACATGAACGAGATCCTGTGGCGATTCAAGAGATGTTTCCAGACGAACAACTCTTTAGAATCGAGGGAGGTACTCCTTGGTATGCTGATATTGTCAATTATTTAGTCACCAAGCAGTTGCCCACCACCCTCTCCCTTGCACAAAAAGATAAACTTAAGAAGCATGCTAGGCACTATATTTGGGATGAACCTTATTTGTGGAAACACTGTGCAGATTTATTGATTAGGATATGTGTCCCTGATAATGAACATAGGTCAGTCCTAGAGTTCTACCATAGCCATGCTTGTGGAGGCCACTTTGGATCTAGAAAAACTGCACTCAAAATCTTAGAATCTGGACTATATTGGCCCACACTTTTTAAAGATGCACATTCATTTTGCTTAGCCTATGATAAATGTCAGAGATAAGGAAACTTAGGACGAAGGGATGAAATGCCACAACATTATGTTCTTACTGTTGAAATATTTGATGTTTGGGGTATCAATTTTATGGGTCCGTTTCCTCAATCTAATGGCTATCTCTATATCTTACTTGCCGTTGATTATGTATCGAAATGGGTGGAAGCTAAGGCCACCAGGACTAATGACTCTAAAACTGTTGCAGATTTCCTCAGAACTAACATTCTTTCCAGGTTTGGGATCCCGCGGGTCCTAATAAGTGATGGAGGAAGTCATTTCTGCAACAAGAGCATTGAAGCTTTAATGAAACGGTATGGTGTCACTCATCGAGTCTCTACACCTTACCATCCTCAAACGAGTGGAATGGCAGAAGTCAGTAATAGAGAGATCAAGAAGATATTAGAGCGAACTGTGGGTCCTAATCGTAAGGATTGGAGCCAACGGTTGGATGATGCACTTTGGGCATACAGGACAGCATACAAAACACCTATAGGAATTTCACCCTATAGGTTGGTGTACAGTAAAGCATGTCACCTTCCGGTAAAACTAGAGCATAAAGCATGGTGGGCCGTCAAAACTTTCAACATCAAGCTAGATGATGCCGGTCTGCATCGAAAGCTCCAGCTAAGTGAGCTTGAGGAGATCAGAAATGATGCATTTGAAAACACTCTGATCTACAAGGAAAAGGCTAAGGCATTTCATGACAAACAGATCAAGAGTAAAACATTTGACATTGGCCAGAAAGTTTTGCTGTTCAATTCTCGGCTTAGACTCTTTCCTGGTAAGTTATGTTCTAGATGGGTAGGACCTTTTGTTATCACTAATATTTTTGCCCATGGAGCCATACAGATAAAACACGTTGGAACTGGAAAAGAGTTCAAGGTCAATGGCCATAGATTGAAGCCTTATATCGAGGCAATTGGCGAACACGATGTGGAGTTAGAAAGAGTGCTACGACTTCCCATCAGATGAACTAAATTTGGTCTAGGCTGGATGGACGTTAAACTTCGAGCGCTTGTTGGGAGGCAACCCAATGTGTTCTCGAGTGTGAAGGAGTCATCAACACAGATTTGCTTTCTTTTAACCCTTCATTCTCTTTTACTTCGTTTATGTTTTTCTTTCTTACTTCATTTTCTTAAATCATCTCCTTACTTTGATTCTATGTTTAATTACTTCGTATTTTCCTACATTGAGGACAATGTAGAATTTAAGTGTGGGGGAATGGTTTACAAATTTATTGGTGCATTTGAAATTGTTTTATTAAAAAAAATATATATATAATAATAATAATAAAATTAAAAAAATAAATAAATTATTGCTTTCTTGCGTCTTTTTGTTTTAACGTAGTGTTTTTACGAGTCATCAAGTTGCCCTTTAACTTGTCAATGATATAAATGAATGGAAATGATTATGTTATGGCTATAAAGATAATCACTACAACTTGAATTTGTTTGTTAATATTTTGTGATTAAGTGTTATAACTTGAAGATAATGCATGTAAATTGGTACATAAATGAGCATGATATGATAAGTATGAATCATTTGAACCTTATGTGAGCTTTAGAACTTTATATACATCTTTGATGAGTGATTCATAAGTTCTTTGTTTAAATTGATATACATATGCCTCATAACTGCTTGCCATAGCTTTTAATGAACTCTAGAGTACTAGAACTTATTCTATGTGATTTTCAAAGCTTTTAAGTCAATAAACTCTCTGATTTTGGATATGATTAAGGCATTAGGGTTAACACCACAAATTCAAACATCCATGTTCCCTATTTCGTGCGCACAAGTTGCGACCCCCCTAGTTTTAACCCTTCTGAGCCCAAATTAATCCTTTCTTTCATCACCATGATTATCTAAACACTTGAGTTTAGTATAGACATCCTTTACCCTTGTTCCAAGGACTCGGTTGAAGACATAATGATTGTGTAAAGGGAAAATGATGATATTGAAAGACTTTTATGTGTATTTTGTGGATTTACTTACTCAAACATTGTTGTATTTTTGATACATGTTATTACCTTGATATATTGAAAAAAAAAAGATATATTGAGTTTTTATCAAGGTAATAAGGTTTGATTATGTAATATTTCAGTTAAGTCCCTTGCATTTGTAAATCCGACACAAAGAATGTTTGTGAAGCCCAACATGATGGAATTAGGCCTATGTTCGAAGTGATGGATTACTGACATCATTGCACTAAGGTTGGGAGGCTATGATACGTTTTGGGAGTCTATTGAGTCTTGGAACGAATTAAGCATCACTTGTCCTATATTTTCCTTGCCTCTAAACTTGGCCCCATTACAACCTTCGTAAAGACCTTATGATCCTTAAGATGGTAAATTTTGATTAGTTGAGTTAATCACTTGAGTAAGCTTATGGTTTTGGTTCATTTGCGCAAGTATGTGTTGTTTTTTTTATCTTGAGGTGTTTGTTTGAGATTTTGCAAAAATACTTCATTTCGATTATGTGAGTATTTCTCACATACTTTGAGTGCAAACACAAACCCTCACAAATTGAGTGAACTTATGAGTGCATAACCTTGTGAGTTGATTCATACTTGTCTTATTCATGCAGAACCCCATTTCACCATATTTACTCATTATCTTACTTGTTAAACATTTTGTTACCATGTATTAACTCTTGAATCCCATTTGCTTAAATGTTTTAAGTGAAAATCTTTTATGCCATGATTATAACAATGAAATTTGAGACAAATGGTTAAGGGTCTACTTGTTTTGAATTCGTAGTTTGATTTTAGTATTTGCTAGGGACTAGCAAAGTTTAAGTGTGGGGGTATTTGATAGGACGTTAAATAAGCATTATTTTATATTATTTTATACCCTTTATACTTGACTTTTAGTATTAAAATAATAAATAAATGGATAAAATAAATTATTTTGTGATTTTTATGTTTAGATAAATAAAGTTTGTAATTTGGAGCATTTTGACGAAAGAATCGTCTCGATCGGAATTATAACGAATAAAATATGGACGAAATTCGGTGGATTAATTAATTTAGTTTTAAATTAATTAATTAATTAAATCTGTGCAGCCCAACCCAATTCTGAAAATCCAAGCAGCCGGCCCAGGTGTCCCAAGCCCAAGTCCCAGCCCAGTCCGTGCGGCCCAATCACTACAGCCCAGGCGCAGCCCAGCGCGTCAGCCCGCCTCCCCAGCCCCACAATTTCCTTCGGTGCGCGACCGCCGAGCTCCAGTTCATCTCTTTAGCGCGCGCCTCCCGAAGTCGGAAGCCTAGTGCAGCGCCTGGCCGCCGAAGTTTCTCCTTTCCTTTCCAGCAAGGACTGACGGCCACTCCTTTCCTTTCCAGCTAATGCCAGTTGATTATTCCCTCCTTTTTCAGCTGTTTCTGACAGCCCCTTTCCAGCAGCATTAATGGACTCTTCTTTTGGTTTTTTTTTTTATACATTTCCTCAAAAATCACCCAATCTCATCCTTTCACTTTTGATTATTTTTATTGTAATTTTTGGTTTATTTTTATTTATTTTCTAGGGTTTAATTTGAGTTTTTCCCCTATAAATAGAAGTTGATTTCACTTGTTGAAATCACTTCCAAGAAGCACAAAATTGAGCCTCTCTTAGGAGAAATTTTGAAAAATAGTTCCAATACAAATTTTGAGAGTTCAAGTCCGAATTTCCTTGTTTAATCTTCTTCCATCTTCACAGGGTTCCAGCCGTTGTTCGGTGTTCCTTGTGAAAAACAATCCATTGTTCTCACCCAGTCTGAAAAGTGTAACATTTGCTCTCCATTCTCTTAAACTCTGTTATTTGTTATTGGTTCTAATTACAATGCAATATATGTATTGGTTTCTCCTTCCTATCTTTTGTGAAAATTGAGTATAATCTCCATGTGTTTTACTTTCTAAAAATCATTTACTTCTTACATTCTAGAGCTTAAACTTCATTTCGAAACTAAATGTTGATCCGCTGTTCGGGGCATTTAGAGTAGATTTGGAGAGATTTAATGTATGACCGCTGTTCGGCGCATTAAATCACAAACTTAAGGTAATTATATTATAAGTAAAAATCCGTTGTTCGGTGCATTTATAATATGAAAAATGTATGAAGAAATATGAGTTTGTGAAGGTATAATTTCGTGATTAATTTAAATTTATGCAATTGTAGTATGTTGGTGAAGTTTGTGTTTACGGGAAGTCTACTTTGTGCATAAGTTAGAGTAGAAATAGAATAATTTCATCTATACTTTTACTTATTTACATAATTACAAACCTCTTCAAAACCCCCTTGTTTATTCTTTTATTCTTTTATTCTTTTCTTCTTTGATGCCTTTATTCTTTCATTCCTTTATTCTTTAATTATTTCATTCTTTAATTCGTTAATTTATTAATTCTTTGTAATTCATTAATTTATTATTTCTTTATTCTCTTATTCATATATTCTTTAATTTATTAATTCTTTGATTATTTAATTCTTTGATTATTTAAATCTTTAATTCATTATTCTTTTATTCATCTCCCACTAACACATTATTAATGTCCCTAATTTCCCCGGTTAAGAACGATCCTTATTTATCAATACTACATCTACAGAAAAAGGGTTTAAATTGCATAACACTCGAATTACATGTTTAATTTAATGCGTAGTTTGGGCGTAGTCACTCCTCACCATGAATCTCATTCAATGAATCCTTGACACAAGGTTAGATTATAGGGTATAGCCATCATGAAGGGTTCAAAACTTGGTTAGGTTGTAATGTAGGTGAAGAATAAAACGGCTAAGTGTTTGGCATCAAAGGGGCTTAAGGAGCGTGCAATTGGGATGGGAAAAGAAAGGCATTTAGGAGCTAAAACACACGTAGCTTATATCACATCTCATAAACAATTACACATTAAATCAAGAGCATCCAATATATATGGTTCTTTAAACATCAATGCAATTAGAACAAGATCATGCAATTATGAACAAAATGATAAGTGTTTGAGAGTAGAAACAAGTAGATTACTCATAAAGAAAGGCAATCAAGCTCCAAGATCTCACAATGGTAGTCTCTACTAATTTTCTAAGAATGCTCAAATTCAATTGCTTTGGTTGCTTAATCACTTGATTATTGTATCGTGAAGTGCAAGTGTGAGTTCAATGGTAATGGCAATGATTCTTAGTAAGTACAAGCAATTCTCACATTCTATACATTCATATTAACATGTTTAGGCATAAAAACTAGCACAAAAAAACACAGCAAGGAAATCCAAATAGAAAAAAAAAAACAGCAAGCTAATAAAAACAGAAAACTGGTTTGTGTACCCCCAAAAAATGTAGTTTTTCATGTCCACACCCCAAACCTAAATGAGACATTGTCCTCAATGTTGCACGCAGAAAAGTAAGACAAAGTCATTAGATGGAAAGTGAAAAACGTCCACAAATTAAAGGGAACAAACCAGGGCTAGGTTGCCTAGGGTGCTTACAAACCAAGGGGCACTCGAGGGACTCCAAACTCGCCCCTCCTTTAGTGGTGTCCTTCCTGCAATAGAAAATAAACGATTAGTGAATTTCGAAGGAATCCACTTTCTAGCCCTTAACATTTCAAGGAACAAATACAAAAGAGATTTAAAGGTAAGTAAGAAGTGTTTGATCCCGTTTGTCATATGGGAATGATGGTCACAGCGGAGAGGTTATGGATGGGCCTTAGACTCCCTAGGTCGTGGCCTTGAGCCATTATTTGAGCCGAATTTTTCAAATGTGCACACCACCAATATGATGACCTTCTTGTCCTTCCTCTTACTGTCAGGACCCGTCCCAAATATGGCCTCGATACCCGGGACGAACCCTGCTCCCGTCTGACAATCACACTTATAGTATAAAAAAAAAACAAACAACCTTCATACAACTATAAGCATAACTATCAGACGAAGGAGTAAAATACACACAACAATCAGTCAGAGCATAGTTCTACAAAATGGGCACAAAAATCCTACAAAGCTAGTCCCGCAACGGAAGAACGTCGTAAGCTCTATGCCTCGATATCTGCCTCAACGTTCACCCCAGCGCTATCACCACGACCTGGAGGGAAAATTTAAAAACCAAACGTGTGAGTGGACTAAAGTAACCAAAAGTTTTAAAATCATTTTATCACTAATTCAAGATTAAGGAAAAATAAGAATCAGTGTTCCCTCCGTTTTTAAAGCAGGCATGCCCAACGAAGTACTAAAAAAAAATCATAATATGAAACATCATAAGAAACAGAAACACTATAAAATCTCATAAGAAACAGATACACTATAAAATACCATAAGAAACAGAAACACTATAAAACGGATATAGAAATCATAGCTTCAACATCAAATCATCATTTCCGATCAAACCTGCTGGACCTATCCGAGTCTTTAATGACAGGACCCATCCCAATCCCCCCGGGATTAACGAGGGATGACCCTGCTCCCGTCTGACACGAAGTGTCAGACAAGGGATATTTCCGACCTTTGCCCTCCCGGGCTATCAGAGTACGCCAGGATCCGGAGGAGGCATGTGATATCTCGATCTCTGCTACAGTCCACATCCGCTGTCAACCTGAAGGGTATTAAAAACAGAAAGACTGTGAGTGGACAAAAATAAAGATTTTATAACACATTTCCATAAAAAGACATTTATACCCTCCACTAAAAAGCATGCATGCATAGTAAAACCATTTATCCAATAATATATGTTAAAACATCCACAATTAGGGTCTCAGCCCCAAATTCTGTAAATACAAGTCACACGGGCTCCTGCCCAACACCAGTTTCTAGAAAACCAGAACATAGTAAACATGTGTGGGATCTCAGCCCAAATCCATTTATCATCATAAAACATAGTTTTCCAACCAGATTGAAATCATGTTTATCCAATATATTCATATCCAGAACCTGTCACGGTAAAATAAAGCTACACGTGTGCTAACCGGGGTCTCAAACCCAAGTCTCTCCAGGGTCCACCCAGGTCAATGTCCGTAGATCAATGACCCTCCCTGGAGGTAACGAACCATGCCCATCCTGAGAGTAAGGAACCCAACTGGGGGGCGACTCCACTCAGTCAGTGCTCCGTGACTACTCCGGGGTCCACCCAGGCCAACGACCCTCCCCGGAGGAGACAATCATATATAAAGGATGGAATATGAAAAACCTTTTGAAACCATTCTTGAAACCTTTCAAGGATTCATGCCCGGCCCCCATAAGCCGTCATGAACCATAAAATCCTTTCATGGGTTCATGCCGGTTCCCATAAACCGTCATGACCCGTAAATCCATTTCAGGGGTTCAAGCCGGTTCCCATAAACCGTCATGACCCGTAAAAACCATTTGTAACACATAGCTGGGCACTAGGCCCGAATTCACATAGAAACTGGACCCCCGGTCCGAATAGTAAACCAATTGGGCCTCTGGCCCGATTCCGTAAATCAAATGGACCTCAAGTCCGAGAATTACCTTTTCAAATCCAAAATTATTTCATTAAATTATTTCCAAGACCATAAGAATGGAAAATCGGAGTAAAACCGAAAACCTCGATTTACGTGCAAGCACGTAAATCGCCTCGAAATACGTGAAACCATATAATTCACAAATATCCAAATCAACATTATCAAATCAAATTCATTAGCCTTTTGGAAATCCAAAACCATTTCATTTAGACCAATAAAGACCTACAGCCCCGTATAGGCACCTGTCCAAATTAATTTAGAGGGTTACTAACTACTTATATAACCCCTCACTAAAGCCCCGTAATTTTCCCGTATTTTTAACTATTTTTAATCCCGAACCTAAACCTTCCGATGCCCCGAAACATATCGAGACGGTGTCCGATCGACTCGAAACCAGTCCCAAAATGTTCGTTACATCGAATAGATGATTTCGTATGTTGGAACCATCCCCAAAAACCCTAGCACGCGCCCACACGCGCCACTGGAAGTTGCCTGCGCATGGGCCTCACGCGCCGCTACAGTGCCCGTCGTCCTCCTTCGATCGAACCGGTCCGACCGGGCCGGTCCGGTTTTCTCTGCAATTCCGGTCCGCCTGGACCGGCGTAACCGGTCCAAGGCCCTACACTCTTCGTTTTTCGTCCGTTTTCTTCCATTTTAATTCCTAAATTCCTATTTTCTCATTTCCAATCTATCACAATCAACAAAACCAATCAAAACTCGCCTAAACCTATGGTTCCAAAATGAACCTCACGGTTCTGTTTTTCCCGGCCGCTCCCACGGCCTCCTCCGCCGTGAACCACCCTCCAAAACACCTTAACAACTTCCTAATACCCCAACAAACTCAACCAAACCATCCAAAACAGGCCTTAATGCAAAAATCGAATTTAAATGGGTTTTGGGCCTAACCGGGTAATCTTCTCGGGTTCAAGGCCGCCGTCCACGGCGGAGTGGCTTCCATCCGGCCACCATCATCCACCCTTCATCCTTGCACGCTCCTGGCCTCTCAGTCATGATCAGTGGGGTTCAGTTTCGGATTGGGGAGGGAGAATGGATCAGTTTGGTGTTTGGGTGGAAGGAAGATAAATGATCGATGAAGGGATGGTATGCATGTATGGGTGAGATTGGCCAGTGGATGGGTGACAAGTGTCACTCATCCATTGGTTGCTGAAAAGTAACTGGACTCACTAAAGACAAACTGCACTTTTTGTCTCGTAAAACGTGCCATCGTGAATAGTAACCGGGAACTTCCGTGAACCGTAACTTCGTCGTCGAACGTCCGAATTCGACGTGCCGCCTGTCTACGGATTCGTATCGTCCTTATCTACGTAACGGTCTTCGGCCCTCGGCCATCGGACCTCCCGATCAAAAAGTCAACTTTTGACCTCCTATTCACCCAAATTACCAAAATGCCCTTGGGCTTCCGAACGTCATAACTTCTTCTACGAACGTCGGAATTGAACGTGCCACCTGTCTATGAACTCGTGACGTCACGAACTACGTCACGGTCATCGGTCAAAGTCCATTTGACTGCCCGATTGAAAAGTCAACGTTTTGCCACCACCAGGGGCAAAACGGTCATTTCGCATCGTTCGTCCGATTTCGCTCTACTAATCACGGATTAGCCTCACTAATCGTGATTCGTCACTAATCTAATCATGGAATTTGGGACGGGTCGTTACAACCTTCCCTCCTTAATTAATTTCGTCCTCGAAATTCCAACCGACCTAATCTAACCGTTCTTCCCTCCTTAATTAGTTTCGTTCTTGAAACTCTACTATCCTGATTCCACAACCACCTCGTGGAAAGTAGAATCGACCGCAAAACACGTGTACACTAGTACACCCACTAGTCAACATAAACCTCGTTTGTAACTAGACGTACCACGAACGCTCTCGTCGTATCGACTACATTCGACCACGTCGAATGACAGAAGTCGTACGCTCCGAACTGATCCCACTTGTCAGATCTACCGTTTGGCTGACACAACCAACTAGACGGTTCCTTGCTCAACCACTAACTATCATGACGTCTGCTCCCACTGGGAGTCATCAGACCTCACACCACGATCCACGCTGACACCTCCTACAAACTGTCAGTACTTGACAGTCGTCAGTCGCAAACTGATATGACACACACTCGTGGTTACACTAACCACAAGCATTTCACTCGACCTGTGTGTAACTAGACCCATTAGAAATACCATGACCCGATGCACAGTATCCAATGCCTAGTTCACGACCTCGACTAATCCAGTGGTATCGGATCCAATCCGACTACCAACACGCTCACCAACGTACTACCGGTATAACCTATATACCGTCACTAGGCACCACAAGTATGCCCAGTATTGTACCTCGAACAACATACAAGGTACGTACAACTACCCATCAATCCGCCTACAACCACCTAGGTTGTAGCCAATCACGTTTCTACTATGGAGTCCATTTGTCAAATCCAGTATTAGACAAATCGAAACTCCGACCCAACATCTATTTCCAATTCCAAATCCGAATCCACAATTTCGTAAGAAATCTCGAATCCAAACCCAGAAATCATATCCATATCATGTCCAAATTCGAATCCGAAATCATCATTCCGTAAGCTAGCATTTGGAATAACCATTCCGAACCCAAATCCATAAAGGAAAATCTACAGTCAAGCTCTAGACTCAAATCCTGAATCGTCACCCAGAATCCGATTCCAAAACCCAAATACAGAAATCCTCTTTCAAGTTCCAAAATCAAATCCTGAATCGTCATCCAGAAATCTGATTCCAAAACCTGAAATCTCGTTCTCGTCTACCGAGACGCACCATATCCGAACCTATCGGATACCTGTTCGACCGATTACCACAACACAATCGATTGACTTCATAGGGAAGCCAATCACAACATCACACACAACACCAAGTCTGACAAAACCCGACTTCGTCAGACACCTACTCCTCGGACAACTACTCAGGCGAGTAGTAAGCCATATGGGATTTACCTCGAAAAGAAGTTCAGTCCCATCATCCTCAACTCCAACATCCAGGTAAGAGTGATAAACTCTCCACCTATCTGGATCATCCAAATCACGATCCAGATCCAACACTACGTCAACCGACCATAGACGTCACGATCCCCGATCGTCACGACATCCAAAGTCCTCAACCGTTTCCCACATCTTAAATAGATCAGTCGACGACGAGACACGCCGAGACTGTGGGTTCTCACTGATTTTCTCGTATCGATCCTTGTCATTCCACCGAGGAAAATCAAAGATGATACAAGACTATGACATCAAAATTCATCTTATGTGAATACAACCAAACTCGCTGCATTCACCACGTCACGTAAACCAACCTCGTCTGCCACCAAGCAGAAAATGAGAAATCTCAGTCATCTAACTTCGATATACTCCTTTCACCTGATGACCCAAGACAAACCACAGGTTCACCAACCTATACACGATCAGTGTACTAGTGGCAACCCACAACATCTACATCATCAACATCATCTACCATCATATACCATGGTAGAACCTGAGAAGTCACCCAAAATGACCTCGAGTTATCCAATACTAATGCGGAAAACCCGCATTCGATTCGTCACCTCAATCGCAACCTCTTGTGATTCCGAAGTTCCAACTACGTCGGAAACAACATACTCGGACATCAACCACGTGTCCCCGTTAGACTGGTTATGGACACATGCCCATTTACGACCGTATATGTACATCCAAAAGGATGTCAATTCATCCTAATTTGATGTACCACTCTACTGAAAAGTCACAACAGACCCCTGCTGTGATCTGCAGTCAAATCTCTGCAACCCACCATATCTAACCAATTCTGACCAACTCTGGCCAACAATGACCAACTGGTCGCTAGTCCCCCATGACAGTACTCGATCCTCACGTCTCAACTACCGTTGGATCCTATCCAGTCCGTCACTATTCGTGATTCACTCCCGAACCACAGATACCCATCATAAGCCCATCACGTCGGAGTCACATCCCGACTCGTAACTCACCGTCATCACAATCACCGGCACCAGCACCAGCACTAGTACCAGTACACCACCTGTCAGCATCAGCACAAAGTGTGCCAATCAGACAACTCTGGATCTCCGCTCATACAGAACGATGATCCCGTAGCTTCGCTCGAATAGGAGAAACTCTGCCTCCTTCGTACCCAACACCTCTGGGTATAGTTACCCTGACAACTCATACGAGAAGAGGAAACGTCCCCCGTACGTCCCCGTCTCATTCTGCGATCGCACTCAACCGTAACCAAGTCGAATCCAGAATCACTACTCACACATATGCGTTATTCACGCACCTCGTACCATCGTCACGACTGACAATCCCATCGTCACAATCGTCACGACAACCCGAGTCTACTCAACCAGATAAAATTCGACTACGTCTATCGATAGTAGCGTCTGCCACAACCTCGTGCAGACCTAACGACTAGACATCCAGACTCCGCATCCAACGGAATCAACTGCCTGTACCAACTACTCTGTATCCCCGCTCCGGGATTCCATCGACAAGTACCAACCCTGGTAACCTGTCCAACCCAACCCTAACCAGTCGCAACTCGACTATCCCAATGTCGTCTACCAGGTCGTCCATGACCTTAGTTGTACCAACAATCCATCACAACTATGGTAGCACGACAACCTGCTAGGTCTAACCGATAAGTACAACTCCGACTGCGAAGTGCAGTCCCAACACAAGCTGATATGACTAGACCGACTAACGAACCCCAACTCCGAATAGTCGTCAAAGTCACACCACTCGCCAGCTCACATTTCTGAACCATACACCTACGGTAGGGTTCCACGATCACACCTATGGTCACGCTGACCCCAACTGCGTTTCGCAGTAAAATCCACAATCTGACCGACCCCGCGGTCTTGACATCGCAAGGACATCAATCCAATCCTACCGTAAGTCCACCCAGAATTCCTCGATCCGGCTGCCAACTGCCGACTGCAGTAAATCCATTTTACTCAACATATTCTGACCATCTAATGGTCACACTCCTAACCAGTCGTCGGAATCGATCCTACGACATCGTGAAGACGATCCCAACTAACCGTCTCACGATCCAAAACTCTAACGTAATACTACGTTAAGCCTTCCGTAGGGTCCCACACTGTCAACCTTGACAGAACTATGGCAACCCCGGCCTCAAATGCCGGACCAAGGCATGCCAATCCTACTAACTATCGTACCGGCACCCCAACATCAAGTTGACCACGAACTGTAGCCCATTGAGATATCACATCCTCGACCAGCGTACATGCTCCAAGAGCTCCGCGGTTGCTCGAATAGAGACAACCCCGCTCTGATACCACGTTGACAGGACCCATCCCAATCCCCCCGGGATTAACGAGGGATGACCCTGCTCCCGTCTGACACGAAGTGTCAGACAAGGGATATTTCCGACCTTTGCCCTCCCGGGCTATCAGAGTACGCCAGGATCCGGAGGAGGCATGTGATATCTCGATCTCTGCTACAGTCCACATCCGCTGTCAACCTGAAGGGTATTAAAAACAGAAAGACTGTGAGTGGACAAAAATAAAGATTTTATAACACATTTCCATAAAAGACATTTATACCCTCCACTAAAAAGCATGCATGCATAGTAAAACCATTTATCCAATAATATATGTTAAAACATCCACAATTAGGGTCTCAGCCCCAAATTCTGTAAATACAAGTCACACGGGCTCCTGCCCAACACCAGTTTCTAGAAAACCAGAACATAGTAAACATGTGTGGGATCTCAGCCCAAATCCATTTATCATCATAAAACATAGTTTTCCAACCAGATTGAAATCATGTTTATCCAATATATTCATATCCAGAACCTGTCACGGTAAAATAAAGCTACACGTGTGCTAACCGGGGTCTCAAACCCAAGTCTCTCCAGGGTCCACCCAGGTCAATGTCCGTAGATCAATGACCCTCCCTGGAGGTAACGAACTATGCCCATCCTGAGAGTAAGGAACCCAACTGGGGGGCGACTCCACTCAGTCAGTGCTCCGTGACTACTCCGGGGTCCACCCAGGCCAACGACCCTCCCCGGAGGAGACAATCATATATAAAAGATGGAATATGAAAAACCTTTTGAAACCATTCTTGAAACCTTTCAAGGATTCATGCCCGGCCCCCATAAGCCGTCATGAACCATAAAATCCTTTCATGGGTTCATGCCGGTTCCCATAAACCGTCATGACCCGTAAATCCATTTCAGGGGTTCATGCCGGTTCCCATAAACCGTCATGACCCGTAAAAACCATTTGTAACACATAGCTGGGCACTAGGCCCGAATTCACATAGAAACTGGACCCCCAGTCCGAATCGTAAAACAATTGGGCCTCTGGCCCGATTCCGTAAATCAAATGGACCTCAAGTCCGAGAATTACCTTTTCAAATCCAAAATTATTTCATTAAATTATTTCCAAGACCATAAGAATGGAAAATCGGAGTAAAACCGAAAACCTCGATTTACGTGCAAACCTGTCCAAATTAATTTAGAGGGTTACTAACTACTTATATAACCCCTCACTAAAGCCCCGTAATTTTCCCGTATTTTTAACTATTTTTAATCCGGAACCTAAACCTTCCGATGCCCCGAAACATATCGAGACGGTGTCCGATCGACTCGAAACCAGTCCCAAAATGTTCGTTACATCGAATAGATGATTTCGTATGTTGGAACCATCCCCAAAAACCCTAGCACGCGCCCACACGCGCCACTGGAAGTTGCCTGCGCGTGGGCCTCACGCGCCGCTACAGTGCCCGTCGTCCTCCTTCGATCGAACCGGTCCGACCGGGCCGGTCCGGTTTTCTCTGCAATTCTGGTCCGCCTGGACCGGCGTAACCGGTCCAAGGCCCTACACTCTTCGTTTTTCGTCCGTTTTCTTCCATTTTAATTCCTAAATTCCTATTTTCTCATTTCCAATCTATCACAATCAACAAAACCAATCAAAACTCGCCTAAACCTATGGTTCCAAAATGAACCTCACGGTTCTGTTTTTCCCGGCCGCTCCCACGGCCTCCTCCGCCGTGAACCACCCTCCAAAACACCTTAACAACTTCCTAATACCCCAACAAACTCAACCAAACCATCCAAAACAGGCCTTAATGCAAAAATCGAATTTAAATGGGTTTTGGGCCTAACCGGGTAATCTTCTCGGGTTCAAGGCCGCCGTCCACGGCGGAGTGGCTTCCATCCGGCCACCATCATCCGCCCTTCATCCTTGCACGCTCCTGGCCTCTCAGTCATGATCAGTGGGGTTCAGTTTCGGATTGGGGAGGGAGAATGGATCAGTTTGGTGTTTGGGTGGAACGAAGATAAATTATCGATGAAGGGATGGTATGCATGTATGGGTGAGATTGGCCAGTGGATGGGTGACAAGTGTCACTCATCCATTGGTTGCTGAAAAGTAACTCGACCCACTAAAGACAAACTGCACTTTTTGTCTCGTAAAACGTGCCATCGTGAATAGTAACCGGGAACTTCCGTGAACCGTAACTTCGTCGTCGAACGTCCGAATTCGACGTGCCGCCTGTCTACGGATTCGTATCGTCCTTATCTACGTAACGGTCTTCGGCCCTCGGCCATCGGACCTCCCGATCAAAAAGTCAACTTTTGACCTCCTATTCACCCAAATTACCAAAATGCCCTTGGGCTTCCGAACGTCATAACTTCTTCTACGAACGTCGGAATTGAACGTGCCACCTGTCTATGAACTCGTGACGTCACGAACTACGTCACGGTCATCGGTCAAAGTCCATTTGACTGCCCGATTGAAAAGTCAACGTTTTGCCACCACCAGGGGCAAAACGGTCATTTCGCATCGTTCGTCCGATTTCGCTCTACTAATCACGGATTAGCCTCACTAATCGTGATTCGTCACTAATCTAATCATGGAATTTGGGACGGGTCGTTACAACCTTCCCTCCTTAATTAATTTCGTCCTCGAAATTCCAACCGACCTAATCTAACCGTTCTTCCCTCCTTAATTAGTTTCGTTCTTGAAACTCTACTATCCTGATTCCACAACCACCTCGTGGAAAGTAGAATCGACCGCAAAACACGTGTACACTAGTACACCCACTAGTCAACATAAACCTCGTTTGTAACTAGACGTACCACGAACGCTCTCGTCGTATCGACTACGTTCGACCACGTCGAATGACAGAAGTCGTACGCTCCGAACTGATCCCACTTGTCAGATCTACCGTTTGGCTGACACAACCAACTAGACGGTTCCTTGCTCAACCACTAACTATCATGACGTCTGCTCCCACTGGGAGTCATCAGACCTCACACCACGATCCACGCTGACACCTCCTACAAACTGTCAGTACTTGATAGTCGTCAGTCGCAAACTGATATGACACACACTCGTGGTTACACTAACCACAAGCATTTCACTCGACCTGTGTGTAACTAGACCCATTAGAAATACCATGACCCGATGCACAGTATCCAATGCCTAGTTCACGACCTCGACTAATCCAGTGGTATCGGATCCAATCCGACTACCAACACGCTCACCAACGTACTACCGGTATAACCTATATACCGTCACTAGGCACCACAAGTATGCCCAGTATTGTACCTCGAACAACATACAAGGTACGTACAACTACCCATCAATCCGCCTACAACCACCTAGGTTGTAGCCAATCACGTTTCTACTATGGAGTCCATTTGTCAAATCCAGTATTAGACAAATCGAAACTCCGACCCAACATCTATTTCCAATTCCAAATCCGAATCCACAATTTCGTAAGAAATCTCGAATCCAAACCCAGAAATCATATCCATATCATGTCCAAATTCGAATCCGAAATCATCATTCCGTAAGCTAGCATTTGGAATAACCATTCCGAACCCAAATCCATAAAGGAAAATCTACAGTCAAGCTCTAGACTCAAATCCTGAATCGTCACCCAGAATCCGATTCCAAAACCCAAATACAGAAATCCTCTTTCAAGTTCCAAAATCAAATCCTGAATTGTCATCCAGAAATCTGATTCCAAAACCTGAAATCTCGTTCTCGTCTACCGAGACGCACCATATCCGAACCTATCGGATACCTGTTCGACCGATTACCACAACACAATCGATTGACTTCATAGGGAAGCCAATCACAACATCACACACAACACCAAGTCTGACAAAACCCGACTTCATCAGACACCTACTCCTCGGACAACTACTCAGGCGAGTAGTAAGCCATATGGGATTTACCTCGAAAAGAAGTTCAGTCCCATCATCCTCAACTCCAACATCCAGGTAAGAGTGATAAACTCTCCACCTATCTGGATCATCCAAATCACGATCCAGATCCAACACTACGTCAACCGACCATAGACGTCACGATCCCCGATCGTCACGACATCCAAAGTCCTCAACCGTTTCCCACATCTTAAATAGATCAGTCGACGACGAGACACGCCGAGACTGTGGGTTCTCACTGATTTTCTCGTATCGATCCTTGTCATTCCACCGAGGAAAATCAAAGACGATACAAGACTATGACATCAAAATTCATCTTATGTGAATACAACCAAACTCGCTGCATTCACCACGTCACGTAAACCAACCTCGTCTGCCACCAAGCAGAAAATGAGAAATCTCAGTCATCTAACTTCGATATACTCCTTTCACCTGATGACCCAAGACAAACCACAGGTTCACCAACCTATACACGATCAGTGTACTAGTGGCAACCCACAACATCTACATCATCAACATCATCTACCATCATATACCATGGTAGAACCTGAGAAGTCACCCAAAATGACCTCGAGTTATCCAATACTAATGCGGAAAACCCGCATTCGATTCGTCACCTCAATCGCAACCTCTTGTGATTCCGAAGTTCCAACTACGTCGGAAACAACATACTCGGACATCAACCACGTGTCCCCGTTAGACTGGTTATGGACACATGCCCATTTACGACCGTATATGTACATCCAAAAGGATGTCAATTCATCCTAATTTGATGTACCACTCTACTGAAAAGTCACAACAGACCCCTGCTGTGATCTGCAGTCAAATCTCTGCAACCCACCATATCTAACCAATTCTGACCAACTCTGGCCAACAATGACCAACTGGTCGCTAGTCCCCCATGACAGTACTCGATCCTCACGTCTCAACTACCGTTGGATCCTATCCAGTCCGTCACTATTCGTGATTCACTCCCGAACCACAGATACCCATCATAAGCCCATCACGTCGGAGTCACATCCCGACTCGTAACTCACCGTCATCACAATCACCGGCACCAGCACCAGCACTAGTACCAGTACACCACCTGTCAGCATCAGCACAAAGTGTGCCAATCAGACAACTCTGGATCTCCGCTCATACAGAACGATGATCCCGTAGCTTCGCTCGAATAGGAGAAACTCTGCCTCCTTCGTACCCAACACCTCTGGGTATAGTTACCCTGACAACTCATACGAGAAGAGGAAACGTCCCCCGTACGTCCCCGTCTCATTCTGCGATCGCACTCAACCGTAACCAAGTCGAATCCAGAATCACTACTCACACATATGCGTTATTCACGCACCTCGTACCATCGTCACGACTGACAATCCCATCGTCACAATCGTCACGACAACCCGAGTCTACTCAACCAGATAAAATTCGACTACGTCTATCGATAGTAGCGTCTGCCACAACCTCGTGCAGACCTAACGACTAGACATCCAGACTCCGCATCCAACGGAATCAACTGCCTGTACCAACTACTCTGTATCCCCGCTCCGGGATTCCATCGACAAGTACCAACCCTGGTAACCTGTCCAACCCAACCCTAACCAGTCGCAACTCGACTATCCCAATGTCGTCTACCAGGTCGTCCATGACCTTAGTTGTACCAACAATCCATCACAACTATGGTAGCACGACAACCTGCTAGGTCTAACCGATAAGTACAACTCCGACTGCGAAGTGCAGTCCCAACACAAGCTGATATGACTAGACCGACTAACGAACCCCAACTCCGAATAGTCGTCAAAGTCACACCACTCGCCAGCTCACATTTCTGAACCATACACCTACGGTAGGGTTCCACGATCACACCTATGGTCACGCTGACCCCAACTGCGTTTCGCAGTAAAATCCACAATCTGACCGACCCCGCGGTCTTGACATCGCAAGGACATCAATCCAATCCTACCGTAAGTCCACCCAGAATTCCTCGATCCGGCTGCCAACTGCCGACTGCAGTAAATCCATTTTACTCAACATATTCTGACCATCTAATGGTCACACTCCTAACCAGTCGTCGGAATCGATCCTACGACATCGTGAAGACGATCCCAACTAACCGTCTCACGATCCAAAACTCTAACGTAATACTACGTTAAGCCTTCCGTAGGGTCCCACACTGTCAACCTTGACAGAACTATGGCAACCCCGGCCTCAAATGCCGGACCAAGGCATGCCAATCCTACTAACTATCGTACCGGCACCCCAACATCAAGTTGACCACGAACTGTAGCCCATTGAGATATCACATCCTCGACCAGCGTACATGCTCCAAGAGCTCCGCGGTTGCTCGAATAGAGACAACCCCGCTCTGATACCACGTTGACAGGACCCATCCCAATCCCCCCGGGATTAACGAGGGATGACCCTGCTCCCGTCTGACACGAAGTGTCAGACAAGGGATATTTCCGACCTTTGCCCTCCCGGGCTATCAGAGTACGCCAGGATCCGGAGGAGGCATGTGATATCTCGATCTCTGCTACAGTCCACATCCGCTGTCAACCTGAAGGGTATTAAAAACAGAAAGACTGTGAGTGGACAAAAATAAAGATTTTATAACACATTTCCATAAAAAGACATTTATACCCTCCACTAAAAAGCATGCATGCATAGTAAAACCATTTATCCAATAATATATGTTAAAACATCCACAATTAGGGTCTCAGCCCCAAATTCTGTAAATACAAGTCACACGGGCTCCTGCCCAACACCAGTTTCTAGAAAACCAGAACATAGTAAACATGTGTGGGATCTCAGCCCAAATCCATTTATCATCATAAAACATAGTTTTCCAACCAGATTGAAATCATGTTTATCCAATATATTCATATCCAGAACCTGTCACGGTAAAATAAAGCTACACGTGTGCTAACCGGGGTCTCAAACCCAAGTCTCTCCAGGGTCCACCCAGGTCAATGTCCGTAGATCAATGACCCTCCCTGGAGGTAACGAACCATGCCCATCCTGAGAGTAAGGAACCCAACTGGGGGGCGACTCCACTCAGTCAGTGCTCCGTGACTACTCCGGGGTCCACCCAGGCCAACGACCCTCCCCGGAGGAGACAATCATATATAAAGGATGGAATATGAAAAACCTTTTGAAACCATTCTTGAAACCTTTCAAGGATTCATGCCCGGCCCCCATAAGCCGTCATGAACCATAAAATCCTTTCATGGGTTCATGCCGGTTCCCATAAACCGTCATGACCCGTAAATCCATTTCAGGGGTTCAAGCCGGTTCCCATAAACCGTCATGACCCGTAAAAACCATTTGTAACACATAGCTGGGCACTAGGCCCGAATTCACATAGAAACTGGACCCCCGGTCCGAATAGTAAACCAATTGGGCCTCTGGCCCGATTCCGTAAATCAAATGGACCTCAAGTCCGAGAATTACCTTTTCAAATCCAAAATTATTTCATTAAATTATTTCCAAGACCATAAGAATGGAAAATCGGAGTAAAACCGAAAACCTCGATTTACGTGCAAGCACGTAAATCGCCTCGAAATACGTGAAACCATATAATTCACAAATATCCAAATCAACATTATCAAATCAAATTCATTAGCCTTTTGGAAATCCAAAACCATTTCATTTAGACCAATAAAGACCTACAGCCCCGTATAGGCACCTGTCCAAATTAATTTAGAGGGTTACTAACTACTTATATAACCCCTCACTAAAGCCCCGTAATTTTCCCGTATTTTTAACTATTTTTAATCCCGAACCTAAACCTTCCGATGCCCCGAAACATATCGAGACGGTGTCCGATCGACTCGAAACCAGTCCCAAAATGTTCGTTACATCGAATAGATGATTTCGTATGTTGGAACCATCCCCAAAAACCCTAGCACGCGCCCACACACGCCACTGGAAGTTGCCTGCGCATGGGCCTCACGCGCCGCTACAGTGCCCGTCGTCCTCCTTCGATCGAACCGGTCCGACCGGGCCGGTCCGGTTTTCTCTGCAATTCCGGTCCGCCTGGACCGGCGTAACCGGTCCAAGGCCCTACACTCTTCGTTTTTCGTCCGTTTTCTTCCATTTTAATTCCTAAATTCCTATTTTCTCATTTCCAATCTATCACAATCAACAAAACCAATCAAAACTCGCCTAAACCTATGGTTCCAAAATGAACCTCACGGTTCTGTTTTTCCCGGCCGCTCCCACGGCCTCCTCCGCCGTGAACCACCCTCCAAAACACCTTAACAACTTCCTAATACCCCAACAAACTCAACCAAACCATCCAAAACAGGCCTTAATGCAAAAATCGAATTTAAATGGGTTTTGGGCCTAACCGGGTAATCTTCTCGGGTTCAAGGCCGCCGTCCACGGCGGAGTGGCTTCCATCCGGCCACCATCATCCACCCTTCATCCTTGCACGCTCCTGGCCTCTCAGTCATGATCAGTGGGGTTCAGTTTCGGATTGGGGAGGGAGAATGGATCAGTTTGGTGTTTGGGTGGAAGGAAGATAAATGATCGATGAAGGGATGGTATGCATGTATGGGTGAGATTGGCCAGTGGATGGGTGACAAGTGTCACTCATCCATTGGTTGCTGAAAAGTAACTGGACTCACTAAAGACAAACTGCACTTTTTGTCTCGTAAAACGTGCCATCGTGAATAGTAACCGGGAACTTCCGTGAACCGTAACTTTGCCGTCGAACGTCCGAATTCGACGTGCCGCCTGTCTACGGATTCGTATCGTCCTTATCTACGTAACGGTCTTCGGCCCTCGGCCATCGGACCTCCCGATCAAAAAGTCAACTTTTGACCTCCTATTCACCCAAATTACCAAAATGCCCTTGGGCTTCCGAACGTCATAACTTCTTCTACGAACGTCGGAATTGAACGTGCCACCTGTCTATGAACTCGTGACGTCACGAACTACGTCACGGTCATCGGTCAAAGTCCATTTTACTGCCCGATTGAAAAGTCAACGTTTTGCCACCACTAGGGGCAAAACGGTCATTTCGCATCGTTCGTCCGATTTCGCTCTACTAATCACGGATTAGCCTCACTAATTGTGATTCGTCACTAATCTAATCATGGAATTTGGGACGGGTCGTTACATTTAAACTCAATCAGGCCTTAAATGAAATCCGAGTCTTTAAACTCCCGAGTCTTTAAACTCAATAGGCCTATGGGGGTAAGATCAACATATCCGAGTCTTTAAACTCCCGAGTCTTTAAACTCAATCCGGGCCCGTCCCCCGTCAATATCAATCCGGGTATTTAAACCCAATATCCAGATCCAGCAAATCCAATCCATATCCAGTGTAAAACCAATTCGAAATCTATCGCCAGACTCGAATTCGAAATCCTCGGTTCGAAGCCCGTCCGGCATTCCGAACCGACATTCCGAACCCAAATCCAGAAATACATTCTTATACCCAGAAATCACACATAAACACAATTCATATTTCATAACCCAATTATCATCATCAGAAAACATTTATAGGTTGAAATCGTAATTATGGCATCAGAATCCGAAAACCATCTTTCTCGAAAAACGTGCAAAAACTCGGAAATGTCTCGAAAAATGTGCAAACTCATCAATCACATATAATCATCATTCAAAGACATAAAAACATATTTAAGATCATAAAACGTCAATAAAACAGTTAGGCATGCTCGAAAGAAAGAAAGAGTCCACTCACAAATCTGAACAAGTCAGTCGCGCTCCGTGCGCTCCTCGACCGTCTCGGGTGCCTCCCGTCCTATCAAAATGCACCAAATAGGGTCACAAATACATCAAGGATCCTAATCATAATTTCCCTAATTTTTCGGGAATTAAATAATATTTTAATCCTAAACCCGCAACCGTCTGGATTCCCGAACAACTCCGTAACACCGTCCGATTAACTCGAAAACTATACCATTGGATTCCTTAGAACATTTAGGACTAAACTCATGTTGGAAGCTTGGCCGGATTCTTCTCCACGCGCCTCCAAGCGCCGCCCAAAGTGGCTGCGCGTGGGCCTCACGCGCCTGCTACAGTGTATCCCAACCTCGATCGAACCCGGTTCGCACCAGGGCTGCAATCCCGGACCGACGAGAGCCATTCTCCGCCGTCTGGCCACCATTTCATCTCCTCTCTTCTCCTGCAGCTTCGTCCAAACACCAGGAATCCATCCCCTCACTCTCCTGGTTCGATTCACCCCTCAGCTTCACGACTGAAGCTCGAAAGAAAACACAGACGGCCCCTATTTCCTTCCCGGCCGTCCTATGCTTCCCCCCCTCACGGTGGCGATTCTAAACTCCTCCCACAACCTCACTAAGTCACACACAACTCACGGGAACCCTCGACTCACTCTCTAAACCCACGATTTCCCGTTTAAAATTCACGGCCAAACAGAGTACAGAGTACTCACCGTCGACTGAGCTCCACCGTGTACGCCCCCGTCACGGCGACCGTCCTACACCACTTCTAGAACCTCCCTGAACATCACTGCACTCACCAATCCCCTCGATTCTCATCCTACCCTCACGACTTTTGAATTGAAAAATCACGGTAAAACAGAGTAAAGAGGCTTACCCTTCAATTCTTTCTCCGCCGCAAGCGCCGCCGCGTACCACGGTGCTTGTTGGTCTCCCTGCAACCTCCTACGGCTCCCACTGCCTTGGTTTGAGCCACCACACGGCGTAGCCACCACCACGAACTCACGGCCTCCCTGTTTCCTCAAACCTTCGTCGCACCACCACCGTGCCGCCGTGCACGATTTCACCACCAAAACCCGATCACCAGTACAACCACTACTCCCTGTCACTCTCACCAATCACTCTTCACTCACCCCTGCACCAAAATCGATCACTCTCCTTCAATTTTTCACTCTCTGTTTCTCTGTGTTCTTCGAAGGATTGCACGGTTCAAATGAGCAAAGTGTGGCCGTGCACACTTTAGAACCATTTAGAACAATCTAGTGCCCCCACGTGTCCACAATCCTATGGGCAAAACATAAATATCCTACCCCACTCAGCCACTTGTCCTCATCCAATTAGCTGAAAGAAAATGACCAAAATACCCCTTGTACAAATAATTACCGTTTTGCCCTCGAACGTTCTAGACCCATATCTTTTCCATCCGACGTCCGATGACAGCATGCCGCCTGTCGTTGAACTCAGGACGTCGAGACCTATCTAACGGTCCTCGGTCTACGTGAAAATCACAAGTCCTCCAAAAAGTCAACATTTTCCTCGTTTACTCAAAATTACGGTAACGCCCCCAATCTTCCGAACGTCATAACTTTTCCTCCGGTTGTCCGAATCGAACCTGCCACCTGTCTACGGACTCGTGACGTCCTAAACTACGTCACGGTCAAGGGTTAACACTCATCCAATCGGTAATTCAAAAAGTCAACTTTTTGTCTACTATTCACAAGGGCAAAATCGTCCTTTATATACAAAACTTTATAAAATTACATTTTTACCCTTCCCGAAGGTACGGGTTGTTACACTTACAACGATTGTTAAACCTGCACGTAAGACTAGGCAATGCATTAGAGTTCTCACTAAAAGATATAATCTGATTAAGGAACCTAAAAGGTGAAGATAGGGAGAAGTAGGGTCCTAGAAGTACACGATCCATGCCCAAGTCCGAAGGTGATGGTATGATGTCCTTAGAGGTTGCACCCGTGGGTGTGCCTTGGATGGGGACTAGGTCCATAGAAGGTGCAACCATGGACTTTGGGATGGGCCTTGACCGTGGGGGTGTTGGAATTTCAAGGACTTCAAGGGCAAGTGCCGTGGGGGAAGTCCTTGTTGTCCTCATTTGTGCCCTGGTTTAATGGTGGAGGAGTTAAGTCCTCGGACAATTCAAGCCCCAAAGACAAGCACATTGGAGGGGTAAGCAAAGAAGGGTAGGAGTCCTCGGCTAGCATTTGGCGAATTATTTTTTGGGCTGGTTTGTCTATTAGGAAAGGGCCTTAACTTCACTTGGTAGCTTCATATACGTGACTCTAAAGTCTTCATCCTCATCATCATAGAAAGGTTCCCAAAGAAGTTTCACTCGAAGGTGTTTTGGTTCTCGATCCTCTAACATGGCTTGCTGGAGTGTTCTTGGAGATTGGACATGGCTAGGAGCCGGTGGAGGAGAGGTCCAAGTGGAAGGTTGTGGGCGGCCCCATCCTTGGTAGTATGAACCTGAGTAGGGCTGGTCATAGGGTGCTAGTTCATTGGTCCATCCTTGGGGGTGTTCCCAACCTCCATGGTTTCTTGGGGCAGAAGGAAAGTGATCATATGGCTCGTATGCCCAGCCACTAGGATAGTATGGACTATCCCACGGTTCCATGGTCACCTAGCGGAACATATTCCTAAGAAAAAATAAAAAGAAAAAACTATATACAAAAAATAAAAACCACTAAGAAAAAGATTCAAACAAAATAGACATCGTTGAGGGACAAGTCCTCGGTAACGACGCCAAAAACTTGACATAGCTCCACCAAGCACAATAGATGTACTAGGCAAAACATCTACGTGTAATACTTTACAAGCGCACAAGATGTGTGATAGTAAAGATGCAAGCAAAGGTCGATCCCACAGAGACTTGCTCAACAATGCTCCTTCAATTGACTTTAGTGAGATAATTAAAATGCAAATAGGGGGATTGTTTGAGTGATGATGCACAAAATTATAAGGTGAAAACAAAGTTCAAAATGATGAAAACTTAAATAGAAAGTTGATTGAATGATTAGGACGAATTAGGGCTTATTATCCACCTTTACCAATTACAGTTCTCCTTAGATTTCCTTGATCTAATTGCTATGCATGTTTCTGAATTAAGTGTATGCGCAGGGGTCCGGTTAAGGCTCACCCCACAACTATTATCTTCTCTAAGATTTTATGTTTAAAGCATGATGTCCACTATTAAACGTTTATTATCGATGATGCATGATAATGCATAAAACACGAAGAAGATTTGATGACACTACACTATCCCTAGAAATGTAATGTGCAATTCTAGTAGTTCATGAGTTTAGATTACAAATAAAAGTCCTCCTCTTAAGAGTGATGCTACAAATTTCAAGATGATATTATGGTCCATTAAGCAATTACATCTAAAATTATACACAAATAAGGTAGCTAAGCTTATAAGTATAAATTGAGTTCATGAAGTGCAGTAATCCAACAAATTCAGTCAAGCATAATAATCTCAATTAAGAGCCAGAAATCTAAGTACGAACTAACATGGCTAGGGCTTCAAACAACCCCAATCCTAAAGGAAACTACTCACACATATTTAGACTAACAAACAACATATTTGAATGCAAAAAAATGTAAAGAGGTAAAGGAATTAATAAACACAAATACTAAGAAATAGAAAGGAGTAGGAAAAGGAGCTCAAATACTCTTCTTCTCCCAAGCTGCACATCACAACTTAGAACCAAAGCTTGAATTTGAAAGCTTAAACACTTATAAAATGCGTCTACCTATGTATTAAATTGGGTATGTAATTCGATAGAGTTTTAACACCTTGGAAGGTAAAAAGGGTGTACAACCAAAAAGAAAATAGCAAATATATATAGGCCTCACACCAACCCTAGCTTTGCCTTAATTAAAAGAGGAAAAACAATCCAAAACAAGGAGGGAATCTTTTTTGCCGTGAAAGAGCCTTGTTAGCTGCAAAAAGTGATTCCTTGCAAGCCAAGGAATCCTTCTTCCCTGTTTCTTGCTTCTTTGACTTCATGTTTTATTAGGAAATCTTTTAGGCTTCATATCCAAGTCAATCCATATCAATTCAAGTGTGAGAAGGAGAACAAATTGAAAGTCCACATTGTACAACGAGTTCCAATTTACCCTTAGCTGCAAATTATTATCCTTGATGAGCAAGGAATCCTTTTCCTTCTTTCTTTCCACTTAGAACATCAACTTTGAATAGGAATTCTTCTAATCTTCTTTTCGAAATCAGTTCACATCATTTCTAGAGGAAAAGGAATGTAAAATACGGCTAGGATAGTCAAAGTTAAACAAGAAATACCCTTAAACCCTTAGCCGCAATTTTGGATAATTAGGGTATTAGTCGTGTGCCTTGGAGGGCCTTGGTGCATCCTTGCCGTGTATTTGAGTGGTGAGGCGGCACATTGTGAGTCCTTGATGAATTAGCTTTGAAATCATCACATTTCATTGCAAAACATGATTTAAACCTCAACTTAACAATCTGCACAACTTCACAAAATAGATCATTTTCTCCTATTGATTGAGCAATTATAATCAAAAGATAAGTAAAAGGGATAAGAAATAACATTGAAACAATGCTTAATCCATGACTTATCATTAGTCCTAAAAAGAGCAACAAAATGTCGTCAACGATCGAATATGTTCCCACTAGACCTCCATAACCACCAGACTTCCAAGCTTCTTATCTTCCACATTTTTCATCCAAAATCTATGTTCGCATAATGAAAATCATCTATATGAGTCAAGGAATCCAAAACTGAAATCCAAATTGAGGACCCATACTTAAGGTGGCCATAAATGGCCTTGAAAGACTTGAAAATTTTCTCCTCCTCGATTCTCAACCTATTATGGTTCTCTGTGCTTGGTATTTGTATGGTTAGACCTATGAGGAAGAAAGAAGATGATGGTGGTAAGATCGACGACCCTCTTGATCAAAATTGAGGGACTCGTGTGGTGGTGGTTTTGGTCTTCACTGAGAAAAAAGTCAAAGACTGAGAAAATTGAGAAATTTAGGGTACTAACTATTTCCCGAGAGAGAGAGAGAGAGAGAGAGAGAGAGAGAGAGAGAGAGAGAGAGAGTGTGTATGTGTGTGTGTGTGTGTGTGAATCTTAAGATATCTCTTCTCCCTAAAATTATTAAATTTCCTCTGAAACTTATAGACACATAACTCTCTCAAAAATACAATGAGCCGCCTGACTACGAACACCTGAGTTCGAGAACTATGTAACAATACAAGATAAACTCCCAAAATTTTCCATGAATGAAAATATCTTTTAGACCCTTCCTAAACCTAAGGGTAAAGTCGTATTTTCTCTCCTAATTGTTCAAATTTATTTAAATTTAAAATGCATGTCATTATAGCAAATATATAACATATACACCACCCACACATCCTCAATCTACTAGGAAATGCAGTCTAACATAGGGACACCACCAACAAAATGATAGGAGCATATTTATGCGATATTTTATCTTGTTTTCTTATACTTTTATTAACTTGTTTTCTATGTTTTCTTAGTACTTAGCTTTTTTTTCATGTTTTTTAAGAATTTTGGAAGTAAAATTTACAAAAGGAGTTAATTAGTTGCTGTTTTGGAAAATTACAGGAAAAACTTTGAAACTATCTATAGATTATGTGTCAACTTCTCAGAATACACTGCACCTGCTCGGGAAGTACTATCTAATAGGCCATATATCATTGGAAAGATACGGAAGTCTAGTTTCTAGGAAATTTTACGGTTCGTGAATTGGAAATTTTTAGAAGGAGTTATGGGTATTTTAGTATAGCAAGGTCAAGCTTCCGTTTATTTCAAAAAATGAACATGCACACAAGAGAAACAAATGCTTGCTCTCCCTCATTATGGCAATAACCCCAGTTAGCAACAAACGTCTGCTCTCCATTATTTGGAGCATTCAAACCTCACATTTACTTGGTAACGGCATCAATGAAGAGTCATAAAGCTCCTTAATAATCAGCTGAAATGCCTCCAATAGTGAAGGGTGAAAAGGAAAATGTTCTCTCATTTTCCTCTATAAAAGACAGCAATAATTGTTGTCCAAACACACAGACAGTAGCAGCAAAAAGCTAAAGGGATTGGGCAGTGACAAGGGGAGAGGTTTTGGGCAGCAAGTTTCCATCTTTTTCAAGGGCAACTTTTATCGTTTGACAATAAGGTAATTTTCCACCATTCCAAGATTGACTGTGGCGTTTTTCGTTCTCTCCCTAGCTTTATCTTTTCTTTTCTTACACTTATTTTCACTTTCATATTTGATTATGTATTGCATTTTAAATATAATGAATATGTCTAGCTAATTTTCTTTATAGCTAGGGGTGATTTCAAAGCCCCAAACATGTGTTTAATAAATTAATTTTATTCAGTATTTCGTTACTCATTGGTGAAAGTGTTTTGCTTATCATTTTTATAGATAACTTATTCTTGTTTGCTTGTAGGTCAGTAAGCATGCTAGGATTTGATGCTAGAATATAAGAGAGTTTCACCTGATAGTCATGATTTTATATTCATAAGTAGCAACTATCGATGGATGTTGGTATGTTAAGCAAAACCTAGGTTTAACTAAGATGCAATTCATACTTATGTTTAATCTAGATAATGTCTAAATTTTCCATAGAACTTAATGATCTCCACATATTCATTTGACTTGCGATTCATGATTAGATGATGTGTAGAGAACGATTTGAAAGTGACGCAAAGTTTAATTCAATAAACTCAGGGAAAATAACAGGATTAATTAGTGCAATTCACGATTAATTCTAGACATTGTACTTCACTAGTTTGGAAAGGAATTTTTGGAAAATTAATTCATGTGCATGTGTTTGGTGTGTGAAGATTGAACCTTTAGCTAGTATCTAACATTTCTACCTTACCTTAATTTTTCATTACTTTAGTTTTGTTAGACTACATCCAAATCTCACAACTTCCCCAATTTAATAATTTTCTTTGGTTTTCAGTTCTTTCTCCTTCATGTTAGTTAGCAAGCCCTCTAATCCGTAGCATAGAACCATCTTTACTTATCCTATACTACATACTACAACTTTTGCAGGGTATTAAATTGTATGTTAGCAATTAGCACATCACAAAACCACAAAGCTATTGGCTAAAGGTATGACAAATTCGATAGGGAGACTTTCACCCTAAACATGCGCATTAGAAATATACACCAAAGACATGAGGCTGAAAAAACCATACTACTCGCATAGACAACCTCGACGAGCACACATGGCAGAAAATACCTCTAACTCACGCAGTCGGAAAAAATAATTCTTTTAGCAAAAGTGGGTTAGATATTCGATGCCATTTGGCCGGAAAATAAAAGTGAAAAAAGGTGGTACATATAGTGTAATATAGACTTAACACTCAATACTTGCCAAGGAAAGCCAACACCACCTTAGTATGAAACCAACAAATCCAAATCAGGCAGACAAATAAAAAAATCCTAGTTGAAGCATATCAACAAATCCCGACTCAAGTCAAAATAAAAAAATCTTGTCTGAAACCAAATAACAAAATTCCAGATGAAACCAGTTCATCAAATCCAATTGGAAGTTAACAAATCCCAATCAAAACCAAATCAAAAAATCTCAGTCGAAGCCAAATAAACAAATTCCAATTGAATAAGAATAAAAAAAATTGTGGCCAAGACCAATTCAACAAATCCTAGATGAAGCCAAATCAAAAAATTCTAGCTAAAACTAAATCAACAAACCTTGCCTATAGCTAAATCAGCAAATCAAGGCCAAAACCAAGTCCACAAATCTCGAGTCTGAGTATTATAACAGAAACCGAATAGTCCCTAGATAGGTCAAAGTTGAGAAAAATAACATAGATTCAAATGTTTCACAAGAACATTAGATCTGAAACCCTAATTCTCCTAGGTTCTCACATGCCCTCAAATGTTAATAAACAATCCTTACTCACTTAGTTGAGATTCACAAAGTCAAATTGGTACGACCGTACAATTGGACACACGATCAACATACATAAACCCTAGAATAACAAATCTTGAGTTTTGGACCTCTGATTCTAGTTTCATCAACTGCTACGCAATCCTAGATGTATGAGGAATTATGTAACAAAATGTGGTGCTGATCTGACGATCAAATCATCATTGCGAACATGCCTGATAGGATCTAAGGTAAGGTGCTGATTTGACGATCAAAATATGGTACCGTACAATTGTTACATTCATTCTTAATGTGTGACTTCTTCTCAAGAGACTAAATACAACTGAAGAAGGAATCTCCCAATACATCTCATCTATAGTGTATATGTATAGACCACTATGCCATTTTTAGTCTTAGACGATGGTGAAAAACTATCATCTGATTGCAAAAAAAAAAAGTGTTGTCTATGTGAGTGTCATTTATTTGAATAATATTGGACGACACTTATTAATTTTCGTCTAAAGTAACATTAGACGACAGTTTAAAAAAAATCTATCGGTTGTTGAAAAAAAAAATTACTCAACCCAGGAAACTGTCGTCTATTAGGCTAATAGACGACATCTTTTAGAAAAATTGTTGTCTGATACGCCATCATATAACACTTTTTTTCACAAAAACAGTCGCATATTAGCCTAATAAACTAAAGTTTTTCTATAATGTAGGCAACCGTTATTTTGCTGAGATAGGCGGACATTAAAAATATTACTTCAACCAACTTATTTTTTTTTCACAAAAGAATAATCCATGATTCCACAAAATGCACAAAATGTGAAGTGAATCGGAGTCTAGTGATCAAAGACTCACATATTGATTTTGTGTTCCCTGTGCTCATTCTCTTATTTTGATCTTTGCATGGCTTCACAAATTCATATCCACACAGATATTGAAAGGTGCAGTTCAATATATAAAAACATGAAAAATATGTGACTCAACGGAGATTTTCAATATATAAAATCAAGAAAAATATGTACTTCAACGGAAATTTTGTAAGGTACAATTCAATATATAAAAACATCTTAGTTCTTGCAAAATCTCATCCAGAGAAGGGAAAAATAAATTCATCAGAGAAAAAAAAAGGAGGAAAGAACTTAAAAAGAAGAAGAGGGAAATGCCAAGAGAGACAACCAATACAATACAACATAATACAAAATTTGGAAAAGAGGACAACCAAATTAGATAGTGATGTAAAACCCAAAAATGAAAAGGCTACTTACTGTCAAATATAATTTACTAATCACTAATCCAATATAGTAATCAATTTTTCACACCCAATCACTATAAAACAAAAATTAAATCTTTGTATCTACACAGATGAGTTCAACAAAACGAAAACCTAACCAACCATTTTCAGCTAAATATGAATCAAACAAGTCGTAACCGCAAAAAACTGGACAGAGACCAACAACAGAAAATGAAGAGCCAAAACTATGACAAAATTAAAATAATCATGTAATACCCAACAAGATCCTGAGCTTAAGCTACCGAGAAAAGGGTTGAAAGGACAATGACAATGAAGAAAGTAGACCCTTTTTAGAAAATTGTCGAGCTGTCCATTTTTCTCTCTCTTTCAATGGTTGTGGGATGATGTGTTTGAACTTTGTTGTGTAAAAGCATATGAGAGTTGTATCATATAGAAGTCAACATGGTAAATAATATAATAAATACTTATCACAATTCAACATACTAGTTCCTACACACACTTATGACCATCAACGTAAAACTACTGTGTGCCTATTGGCCCGAACCATCCAGCAACGTCACATACCAGTCGTATCATATCATTTGTTTTGTTATTATATATCAGACTCGAACGTAACGTAGATCAATTCCTCCCTAGTTTTGATACACATCAAATTCTAGTTAATTGAAGTTATTTTGATTAATCCCCTAACGGGATAGAACGAGAGTACAATATCAATAAGCAAAGACAACCAGGAAGTTGAACCGTGAGCTCCCAAAAACAAATCCGTGAGGGCGAGGAGGCCCAACACGGACAATATCATACTAGAGTTGGCTCCTGACAGTGAGGGTCGGGTCCTGACATAATGGGATAGGAGCCAAACCCCAACCAGGAAGTGTGCCAGCAAGGACGCTGGGTCCTAAGAGGGATGGATTGTAAGACTCGTGTCTTGGAGGGAACGAAGAACGATCCCATATTCCTACGAAGTGTAACGACCCGAACCGAGAATAATAATATTTTAATGTAAAAAGACTATTTTGCCCCTGAAGGGGGAAAACTTTGACTTTTGGCCCGGGCAACAATTTGGACTTTGACCCATGACTATGACGTAGGTCGGGATGTCACGAATCCGTAGACAGGCGGCACGCCGAAATCGGAGTTCGTATGAAGAAGTTATGGTCAAGGAAACGTTTTAGCAGAATTTACGAACCGAGAACAACGGAATAAAATATTAATTTATTACGGAAATCCGTGCCAACCTAATATTTAAATCAAACCGATGGATTGGTGACAAGTGTCACCCATCCAAGCCTTACTATTCCAATAAAGCAATTTACACTATTTAGCTCATTTTTATATTAATTATTTTCCCTCCAATTGTTTCTAGCCCTTGGATTTCTGGCCAGATTGAATCCTGGCCCTTCATTTCTTCTGATTTCCCTTGTTCATGCACGATCTCTGTCTGCCTTTGCTTACAAACACACACATTCATCCCCCCACAAACCCGTGCATTCCTTCCATTTTCTCTCGACCAAGGCGATCAAACCAGCCATCCTCTTCGCACCAAACGACCACCCACAACACCACCATCATCTGGTCTTCACAACCCGTGCAACCACCAGCCACCACCAGCCCATTTTCCCGTCCGAAATCCCGTCCAAAAACTCAGACCCGAAACACGACGGAAACGGGTCCAAGAAGCAAACCGTGACAACCACACCACCTCGACGCAGGGGAAGCTCTAGACATGTTCTAGGACCCCAGGAGCTTAACTGGACGACGGCACGGCCTGCGGCGGCGACACGGCGGCGGTAAGGTCGAAAACCCGAAAACCCGCTTTACTCCCCTGTTTCGGACCAACCTGTTTTAGTGCTAGGAACTCAGTTGTTTGGTGTTAGACATGTTCTAGGGCGAGAGACGAGTCGATCAGGACCGGTTTGGACGACGGAGACGGCGTGGATCACCGGAGAAGGCGATCGGACTTTGGCCGTGAGTTTCAGAGGAGAACTGGTGAGTTTTCTTCCATTTTCTTTCCATTTTGAGGTTGTAGAACCATAGAACAGACCTAGACGACCCTATAGGGATGAACCCCGTCGAAAATGGTGGCCGGAATCGTACGGTTGAATCGGGTCAAGCCGTGGGTCGACGGCGACCCGGTTCCAGTCAAACGGGTCTGACCCGATACTGTAGCATGATGACGTCATCATGCTGACGTCATGATGACGTCATGATGACGTCATCCTGTCAGATATTGTCAGACCAGGGACCAATCAGAACATGCCACGTGTCACCTGACAAGTGTCAGTGATGACGTCATGCTGACGTCAGCATGACGTCACTGCTGACGTCAGCAGTACTGTAGCAGCGTTGACCCACGCGTTGACCAGGTGCGTGGGGGCGCGTGTGAACAGTGATTTTGGTGGGGCCGATACCATTTTCAAGGCTTCGACGATACGGATCCAATGGAGGTGGTTTCGTGTCGATCGGAGATCGTTATGTTGGTCAAAATGGGGTTTGAAGCACCGGGAATAGTGCCCGGGATGCGTTTTTGAGGCGGATCTGTTCTAGGGTCTTGGTATTGATATTATAGGGTCCTTAAGTAACCCTCAGGAATAATAATACAGGTTTATAGAGATCGTTGAGCAGCAAGGACCGAGTGTGAGTGGGCTGTTTGATTTATAAAAGGCTTGCATGCATAAACTGTTTTACTATTTCCACTGATGAGTCTTATATACTGCTTATATATGTTATTACAATGTTTTGGGCAGGAGACCCGTCTGGATTATATGTGGATTTTGTTTGGGATGTCCGGGGGGACATAGGGTAAACTATACTATTATTGTACTGTACTTTCCTACCTGTGTATATTGTCTCCTCCAGGGAGGGTCGTTGGCCTGGGTGGACCCTGGAGTAGTCACGGGGCTCTGACTGAGTGGAGTTGACCCCCGTTGGGCTGCTTACTCTCAGGAAGGCATGTTCATATACCTCGGGCAGTGACCGGGATACCGGGAGCTAATGTACCTAGAGAGTCTCGGGTGTGAGACCCTGAGTGGCAACGCGTAGCCTTAGAACCGTGACATCATTTGGGTTGGGTTTTACAGTGCACTGATATGTTGGTTTCACCTTACGATTATTATTGTGGTTCATTGGTTTATAATATTATGTTTTCACTGCATGCAAGATTTGGAAAACGGAGGGGTAAAACCTTAAGATTATTTTATTATTCAATTGATTTCTAAACTGTTATTTTTGGCCCACTCACCCTTGTTTTACTGACCCCTCCAGACCCTGACACGGCAATAGAGGAGGAGGATCCGGAGGAGGAGGCAGAGGTTTAGTTTGCCTAGCTGTGCACCTGTACACCCACTTGTGGGTAGGTTGAGCACCGAATAAATGTACTCCGACTAGTGTGCTCACATGTTGTATTTTACTTTCCCTTGTCTGACAGTATCACTTTAAACACTGTGTTTGTACGTTATCTATCTATTTAAGTCTTCGGTTTTTATTTAAGGGTAATTTTGGTATGTTTAGAGTCATTGTCAGACGGGAGCGGGTCACGTCCCCGGGTGGTCCCAGTGGGATTGGGACGGGTCTTGTCACGAAGGGAATGGTCTGAGAGGGGAATGGTGGTGTGCCTTAAAGGTGTACACACACATCTATCTAGCACGAGACCTTATGGTGCTTAGTGGCTTTGGGTTCGGTTGGAACTCCAAAGTTAAGCGAGTTGAGGCTGATATAATTCCATGATGGGTGACCCTTTGGAATGTTGCACCGTGAGCTCCCAAAAATAAAACCGTGAGGGCGAGGAGGCCCAACACGGACAATATCATACTAGAGTTGGCTCATGACAATGAGGGTCGGGTCCTGACAGAATGGTATAGGAGCCAAACCCCAACCAGGAAGTGTGCCAGCAAGGACGCTGGGGCCTAAGAGGGATGGATTGTAAGACTCGTGTCTTGGAGGGAACGAAGAACGATCCCATATTCCTACGAATGGAATGGTCTGAGAGGGGAATGGTGGTGTGCCTTAAAGGTGTACACACACATCTATCTAGCACGAGGCCTTTTGGGTGCTTAGTGGCTTTGGGTTCGGTTGGAACTCCAAATTTAAGCTAGTTGAGATTGGTGTAATTCCATGATCGGTGACCCCCTGGAAGTTGCACCATGAGCTCTCGAAAACAAAACTGTGAGGGCGATGAGGCCCAAAGCGGACAATATCGTGCTAGAGTCGAGTCTTGACCGAGTTGGGTCGGATCGTGACAGAATGGTATCAGAGCCAGGCCCCGACCAAGAAGTTTCCCAGTAAGGATGCTGGGCCCTAAAGGGGGTGGATTGTAAGACCCGTGTCTTGGAGGGAACGGTGAACGATCCCACTTCCCTACGAGGGGAATGGTCGGGGAGGCGAATAATGGTGTTCCTTAAATGTGTAGGCATACACCTATCTTGTACGATGCCTTTTGGGAGCTTAGTGGCTTTGGGTTAAATTGGAACTCCAATGTTAAGCAAGTTGAGGTTGGTGCAATTCAATGAAGGGTGACCCCCTAGGAAGTTGCATCGTGAGTTCTCAAAAACAAAACCGTGAAGGCATTGAGGCCTAAAGCTGACAATATCGTGCCAGAGTTGGGTCTTGACTGGAGGGAACAGTGAACGATCCCATATTCCTGCGAGAGGGAATGGTCTGGGAGGAGAATGGTGGTGTGAATTAAAGGTGTAGACACACACCTATCTAGCACGAGGTCTTTTGGGAGCTCAGTTGCTTTGGGTTAGGTTGAAACTCCAAAGTTAAGCGAGTTGAGGATGGTATAATTCCATGATGGGTGACCCTTTGGAATGTTGCACCGTGAGCTCCCAAAAATAAAACCGTGAGGGCGATGAGGCCAAATACGGACAATATCGTTCTAGAGTTGGGTCCTAACCAAGGAGGGTCGGGTCCTAACGGAATGGTATCAGAGCTAGACCCCGACCAGGAAGAGTGCTAGCGAGGAGGCTGGGCCCTAGGGGGGATGGATTGTAGGACCCGTTACCTGGAGCGAACGGTGAACGATCCCACAATCATATGAGGGGAATGGTCTAGGAGAGGAATGGTGGCGTGCCTTAAATATGTTGGCAAACACCTATCTAGTACGAGACCTTTTGGGAACTCAGTCGCTTTGGGTTAGGTTGGAACTCCAAAGTTACGTGAGTTGAGGTTGGTACAATTCCATAATGAGAGCCCCTTGGGAAGTTGCACCGTGAGCTCTCAAAAACAAAACCGCTAGGGGAATGAGGCCCAAAGCGAACAATATCGTGCTAGAGTCGGGTCTTTACCAAGGAAGGTCGGGTCTTGACAGAATGGTATCAGAGCTAGACAGACCCCGATTGGGAATTGTTCTAGCGAGGACGCTGGGCCCAAAGGGGGGTGGATTGTAAGACCCGTGTCCTGAAGAGAATGGTGAACGATCCCATATTCCTGAAAGGCTAGAATGGTCTGGGAGGCGAATGGTGGTGAGCCTTAAATGTGTAGGCATTCACCTATCTTGTATGAGGCCTTTTGGGAGCTCAGTGGCTTTGGGTTCGATTGGAACTCCAATGTTAAGCGAGTTTAGGTTGGTGCAATTCAATAAAGGGTGACCCCCTAGGAAGTTGCATCGTGAGCTCACAAAACAAAACCGTGAAGGCAATGAGGCCCAAAGCTAACAATATCGTGCCAGAGCTAGGTCTTGACCAAGGTGGGTCGGGTCCTGACAGAAAGGTATCAGAGCTAGACCACAACCAGGAAGTGTGGTAGCGAGGGCGCTGGGCCCTAAGGAGGGTGGATTGTAATACCCGTGTTTGGAGGGAATGGTGAACGATCCTATATTCCTGCGAGGGGGGAATAGTCTGAGAGGCGAATGGTGGTGTGACATAAAGGTGTAGTCACACACCTATCTAGCACGAGGCCTTTTAGGAGCTCAGTTGCTTTGGGTTAGGTTGGAATTCCAAAGTTAAGCAAGTTGAGGCTGGTACAATTCCATGATGGGTGAGCCCTTAGGATGTTGCACCGTGAGCTCTCAAAAATAAAACGGTGAGGGCGATGAGGCCAAAAACGGGCAATATTGTGCTAGAGTTGGGTCCTAACCAAGGAGGGTCGGGTCCTGACGGAATCGTATCAGAGCTAGACCCCGACCAGGAAGTGTGCTAGCAAGAAGGCTGGTCCCTAAGGGGGGTGGATTGTAGGACCCGTTACCTGGAGTGAACGGTGAACGATCCCACATTCCTATGAGGGGAATGGTCTAGGAGGGGAATGGTGGTGTGCCTTAAATGTGTTGGCAAACACCTATCTAGTACGAGGCCTTTTGGGAGCACAGTGTCTTTGGGTTAGGTTGGAACTCCAAAGTTAAGTGAGTTGAGGTTGGTACAATTCCATGATGAGACCCCTTGGGAAGTTGCTCCATGAGCTCTCGAAAACAAAACCATTAGGGAAATGACGCCCAAAGCGAACAATATCGTGCAAGATTCAGGTCTTTACCAAGGAGGGTCGGGTCCTGACAGAATAGTATCAGAGCTAGACCCCGACTGGGAAGTGTGCTAGCGAGGACGCTGGGGCCAAAGGGGGGTGGAATGTAAGACTTGTGTTCTAAAGGGAACGGTGAACGATGCCACATTCCTGCATGGGGGGAAAGGTCTGGGAGGCGAATTGTGGTGTGCCTTAAAGGTGTAGGCACACACCTATCTAGCACGAGGCCTTTAGGGAGCTTAGTGACTTTGGGTTCGGTTGGAACTCCAAAGTTAAGCGAGTTGAGGCTGGTGCAATTCCATCAAGGGTGACCCCCTAGAAGTTGCATCGTGAGCTCTCGAAAAAAAAACTGTGAGGGCAATGAGGCCCAAAGCTGACAATATCATGCTAGAATCGAGTCTTGACCGAGGAGAGTTGAGTCCTGATAGAATGGTATCAGAGCTAAACCCTGACCAGGAAGTGTGCCAGCGAGGACGCTAGGCCTTGATGGGGGAGGATTGTAAGACCCGTGTCCTGGAGGGAACGGTGAACGATCCCATATTCCTACGAGGGGGGAATGGTCTGGGAGGCGAATGGTGGTGTGCCTTAAAGGTGTAGGCACACACCTATCTAGCACAAGGAATTTTGGGAGCTCAGTGGCTTTGGGTTCGGATGGAAATCCAAAGTTAAGCGAGTTGAGGTTGGTGCAATTTATGATGGGTGACCCCCTTGGAAGTTGAACCGTGAGCTCCCAAAAACAAAACCGTGAGGGCGAGGAGGCCCAACACGGACAATATCATACTAGAGTTGGCTCCTGACAATGAGCGTCGGGTCCTGACAGAATGGTATAGGAGCCAAACCCCAACCAGGAAGTGTGCCAGCAAGGACGCTGGGGCCTAAGAGGGATGGATTGTAAGACTCGTGTCTTGGAGGGAACGAAGAACGATCCCATATTCCTACGAAGGGAATGGTCTGAGAGGGGAATGGTGGTGTGCCTTAAAGGTGTACACACACATCTATCTAGCACGAGGCCTTTTGGGTGCTTAGTGGCTTTGGGTTCGGTTGGAACTCCAAATTTAAGCTAGTTGAGGTTGGTGTAATTCCATGATCTGTGACCCCCTGGAAGTTGCACCATGAGCTCTCGAAAACAAAACTGTGAGGGCGATGAGGCCCAAAGCGGACAATATCGTGCTAGAGTCGAGTCTTGACCGAGTAGGGTCGGGTCATGACAGAATGGTATCAGAGCGAGGCCCCGACCAAGAAGTGTCCCAGCAAGGATGCTGGGCCCTAAAGGGGGTGGATAGTAAGACCCGTGTCTTGGAGGGAACGGTGAACGATCCCACTTCCCTATGAGGGGAATGGTCGGGGAGGCGAATAGTGGTGTTCCTTAAATGTGTAGGCATACACCTATCTTGTACGAGGCCTTTTGGGAGCTCAGTGGCTTTGGGTTAGATTGGAACTCCAATGTTAAGTAAGTTGAGGTTGGTGCAATTCAATGAAGGGTGACCCCCTAGGAAGTTGCATCGTGAGTTCTCAAAAACAAAACCGTGAAGGCAATGAGGCCCAAAGCTAACAATATCGTGCCAGAGTTGGGTCTTGACCAAGGTGGGTCGGGTCCTAACAGAATGGTATCAGAGCCAGACCCCAACCAGGAAGTGTGCCAGCGAGGGCGCTTGGCCCTAAGGAGGGTGGATTGTAAGACTCGTGTTTGGAGGGAATAGTGAACGATCCCATATTCCTGTGAGGGGGGAATGGTTTGGGAGGAGAATGGTGGTGTGAATTAAAGGTGTAGACACACACCTATCTAGCACGAGACCTTTTGGGAGCTCAGTTGCTTTGGGTTAGGTTGGAACTCCAAAGTTAAGCAAGTTGAGGCTGGTATAATTCTATGATGGGTGACCCTTTGGAATGTTGCACCGTGAGCTCCCAAAAATAAAACCGTGAGGGCGATGAGGCCAAATATGGACAATATCGTGCTAGAGTTGGGTCCTAACCAAGGAGGGTCGAGTCCTAACGGAATGGTATCAGAGCTATACCCCGACCAGGAAGTGTACTAGCGAGGAGGCTGGGCCCTAGGGGGGGTGGATTGTAGGACCCGTTACCTGGAGCGAACGGTGAACGATCCCACAATCCTATGAGGGGAATGGTCTAGGAGAGGAACGGTGGTGTACCTTAAATATGTTGGCAAACACCTATCTAGTACGAGGCCTTTTGGGAGCTCAGTCGCTTTGGGTTAGGTTGGAACTCCAAAGTTAAGTGAGTTGAGGTTGGTACAATTCCATAATGAGAGACCCCTTGGAAAGTTGCACCGTGAGCTCTCAAAAAGAAAACAGCTATGGAAATGAGACCCAAAGAAAACAATATCGTGCTAGAGTCGGGTCTTTACCAAGGAAGGTCGGGTCCTGACAGAATGGTATCAGAGGTAGACAGACCCCGACTGGGAATTGTGCTATCGAGGACGCGGGGCCCAATAGGGGGGTGGATTGTAAGACCCGTGTCCTGAAGAGAATGGTGAACGATCCCATATTCCTGAAAGGCTAGAATGGTCTGGGAGGTGAATGGTGGTGTGCCTTAAATGTGTAGGCATTCACCTATCTTGTACGAGGCCTTCTGGGAGCTCAGTGGCTTTGGGTTCGATTGGAACTCCAATGTTAAGCGAGTTTAGGTTGGTGCAATTCAATAAAGGGTGACCCCCTAGGAAGTTGCATCATGAGCTCTCAAAAACAAAACCGTGAAGGCAATGAGGCCCAAAGCTGACAATATCGTGCCAAAGTTGGGTCTTAACCATGGTGGGTCGGGTCCTGACAGAATGGTATCAGCGCTAGACCACAACCAGGAAGTGTGGTAGCGAGGGCGCTGGGCCCTAAGGAGGGTTGATTGTAATACCCGTGTTTGGAGGGAATGGTGAACGATCCCATATTCCTGCGAGGGGGGAATGGTCTGAGAGGCGAATGGTGGTGTGACTTAAAGGTGTAGGCACACACCTATCTAGCACGAGGCCTTTTAGGAGCTCAGTTGTTTTGGGTTAGGTCGGAATTCCAAAGTTAAGCAAGTTGAGGCTGGTACAATTCCATGATGGGTGAGCCCTTAGGATGTTGCACCGTGAGCTCCTAAAAATAAAACGGTGAGGGCGATGAAGCCCAAAACGGACAATATTGTGCTAGAGTTGGGTCCTAACCAAGGAGGGTCGGGTTCTGACGGAATGGTATCAGAGCTAGACCCCGACCAGGAAGTGCGCTAGCAAGGAGGCTGGGCCCTAAGGGGGGTGGATTGTAGGACCCGTTACCTGGAGTGAACGGTGAACGATGCCACATTCCTATGAGGGGAATGGTCTAGGAGGGGAATGGTGGTGTGCCTTAAATGTGTTGGCAAACACCTATCTAGTACGAGGCCTTTTGGGAGCACAGTGTCTTTGGGTTAGGTTGGAACTCCAAAGTTAAGTGAGTTGAGGTTGGTACAATTCCATGATGAGACCCCTTGGGAAGTTTCACCATGAGCTCTCGAAAACAAAACCATTAGGGAAATGACGCCCAAAGCGAACAATATCGTGCAAGATTCAGGTCTTTACCAAGGAGGGTCGGGTCCTGACAGAATGGTATCAGAGCTAGACCCCGACTGGGAAGTCTGCTAGCGAGGACGCTGGGGCCAAAGGGGGGTGGATTGTAAGACCCGTGTCCTGAAGGGAACGGTGAACGATCCTATATTCCTAAAATGCTAGAATGGTCTGGGAGGCGAATGGTGGTGTGCCTTAAAGGTCTAGGCACACTGCTTTCTAGGCCGAGGCCTTTTGGGAGCTCAGTGGCTTTGGGTTCGGTTGGAACTCCAAAGTTGAGCGAGTTGAGGCTGGTGTAATTCCATGATGGAAGACCTTATGGAAAGTTGGACCGTGAGCTCCCGAAATCAAAATCTGGAGGGTAATAAGGTCCAAAGCGGACAATATCATGCAAGATTTGGGTCTTGACCAAGGAGAGTCGTGTCCTGACAGAATGGTATCAGAGCCAGAACCCAACCAGGAAGTATGCTAGCGAGGACGCTGGGCCCTAAGAGGGGTGGATTGTAAGACCCGTTTCCTGGAGCCAACGGTGAATGATCCCACATTCCTGCGAAGGGAATGGTTTGTTAGGGGAATAATGGTATGCCTTAAATGAATAGGGACACACCTATTTAGAACGAGGCAATTTGGGAGCTTAGTGGCTTTATGTTCGATTATAACCGACAAGACCCATCCCAATCCCCCCGGGATTAGTGCGGGATGACCCTGCTCCCGTCTGACACGAAGTGTCAGACAAGGGCCCATCCCAATCTTTGCCCTCCCGGGCTATCAGAGTACGCCAGGATCCGGAGGAGGTATGTGAAATCTCGGTCTCTGCTACAGTCCACATCCGATGTCAACATGAAGGGCAGTTAAAACATTAAAGGCTGTGAGTGGACAAAAATAAAGAGTTTATAAAGACATATTTCATAAAAGAAGACATTTGTACCATTCACTAAAAAGCATGCATGCATTCGAAAACCATTTAACCAAAGAAACCATATGTGGGAACTAAGCCCAAAACTAAGATTGAAAGAATCATAAAAACACAATCGTACGGGTCACTGCCCAAAACCTGTGTAAACACACATAATAATCATATCATATAGCATACATCATATATACATATAATTCACACAACCAATCCTGTCACGGTTTCCACGGCTACGCGCGTGCTACCCGGGGTCTCAAACCCAATTCTTTCAGGTACCAAGTCAATGTCCGAAGACCAATGACCCGCCCTGAGATTATAGTACAAGCCTTCCTGAGAGTAAGGAACCCAACTGGGGCGACTCCACACAGTCGGTGCTCCGTGACTACTCCGGGGTCCACCTAGGCCAACGACCCTCCCCGGAGTAGATAATAGAACAAGTAAAGGAAGGTATATGAACATATATATATACATAACATAAACATTCATGATTGGTTCCCCTGAACCGTCATGATCCATAATATCCATTAACTAGGGTTCATGCCGGTTCCCATAAACTGTCATGAACCAGAATGACCTGACAAAGGTTCATGCCAGTTCCCATAAACCGTCATGAACCACAATGACCTTTCCAGAGTTCATGTCGGTTCCCATAAACCGTCATGAACTTGGAAATCCATCTAGGGTCCCTGACCCGAAATCATCAGTGTAAAACAACTGGGTCTCGTGCCCAAACATATGACATCAGCTGGGCGCCGTACCTGATATCTAAGGTCATATGCCCAAGACAAAACCAAATGGGTCTCATACCCGGGTTTATCCTATTGAAATCCAAAAACTATTTCATTTAGACCGATAAAGAAATACCGACCCGTATAGGCACTGTATAGGGCCGAAACCTCGAAATACGTGCCTATATGTAACCACACATCCAAATGCACTCATGGAATCACAAACAAGTATTTAAAACATATAATAAACATTTATGCATGCACCAATTTAGAAAACAAGGTCCACTCACAGACCGTCCGAGTTGTCGCCTCGATTTGCGTGCCATAGGCTCTCCCGAGCCGATCACTATCACCGGGACTCCCGAACCTGTCCAAATCATAATAGAAGGTTACTAACTACTTAATTAACCTCCTACCAAAGCCCCGTAATTTTTCCGTATTTTTAACTATTTTTAATCCCGATCCGAAACCTTCCGATGCCCGGAACATTATCGAGACGGTGTCCGATCGACACGAAACCAGTCCCAAAATGTTCGTTACATCGAATAGAGTGTTTCACATGTTGACAACATTCCCAAATAGTGTCTCACGCGCCCCCACGCGCCCTAGGAAGTCACCTGCGCGTGAGATCACGCGCGGTGAACAGTGTCACCAGCAACCTCCAGCCGACCGGGTTCGCTGGTTCGAACTGGGCCGGACCGGCTCAACCGGTTCATTATTCAAAACCGTCCATTTCTACTCCATTTCGTTCCTTTTTAATTCTAATTTGATCCTAACATCAAACCCTAACTTTCTAACTAATTAAAAACTGAAAAACCTCCCAAACTCGTTCCTTCGAAGCTCGGCCATGGCAGCCGTACATTCCTCCGCCGTTCACGGCCACTCCTGGCCGTCCTAGGCCTCGAAACCAATCCCAAATGTCTCCCTAAGTTCCCAGAAACCTTACCCAATTAAAGGAATCGAGTAAAACCCATTAAAACCAAACTTCGAATTTTAAATATTTTTACCTCAAGGTCGACCTCCTCCCTTTGTGGCCACCGCCGTCCCCAGCCGTGTCTTGCCGTCCTCAGCCTGTCACCACCTCCTCACGGTCATATTCGTGCTCAGAGGATGAATGACGGTGAGGTGTGTGTGGTGTTTGTGTGTTTTGAAGAAAATGAAGAAATGGTGCATAGGGGGGGGGGTTCGGGTTTTTGGATGAACAAAGAAGAGATGATGGCTGACGAGAGAGGGAATAATGGATGGTGAGGATTGATTGAGGGATGGAATGGATGGATAGGATTACAGATAAGTTAATTGGATTAATTATAAAATATTAGATTAATATTATTTAATTAACTTAGATCCACTTTTTAGGGATTTAGCCAATGGGATGAGTGACACTTGTCACTCATCCATGGGACCCACTCAAAATATCTGCCCAACCAGATATTGCCAAATCATCCCCGTCTCGAAGTACGTGCATAGTGAAATTGAACTTCCGTGACCTATAACTTCCCCGTTCGAAGTCCGATTTCAGCATGCCGTCTGTTTATGGATTCGTATCGTCTCGATCTATGTAACGGTCCACGGCCCTCGACCATCGGACCTCCTGGTTAAAAAGTCAACTATTTGCCCCTTTTTAACCCTAATTACCAAAATGCCCCTAAACTTCCGAATGTCATAACTTCTTCCTCGAATGTCGGAATTGAACGTGCCACTTGTCTATGAACTCGTGACGTCACGAACTACATCACGGTCATCTGTTAAAGTCCATTTGACCGTCAGAATGAAAAGTCAACATTTTACCACGACTAGGGGTAAAACGGTCATTTCGCATCGTTCGTCCGATTTCGCCCAACTAATCACGGATTAGCCTCACTAATCGTGATTAGTCGCTAATCTAATCCTGGAATTTGGGACGGGTCGTTACAGGAACTCCAAAGTTAAGCGAGTTGAGGTTGGTGCAATTCCATGATGGGTGACCCCCTTAGAAGTTGCACCGTGAGCTCCCAAAAATAATACCTCGAGGGCAAGGAGGCCCAATGCGGACAATATCGTGCTAGAATCGGGTCCTGACCAATGAGGGTCGGGTTCTGACACAGCTCGTGGGAAAATTTCTCTGGTGCATATTATAACGACCCGTCCTGGAAATCGGGATTAGATTAGTTGTTAAAGATGGATTAGTAAAGTTAATCGATGATTAGTTGGATGCGTTCGGACGGACAGTGCAAAGTGACGATTTTACCCGTAGAATGGGCAAAAATGTTGACTTTTTGTTCGGATGGTCAAATGGACTTTGACCGGTGACTATGACGTAGCTCGGGAAGTCACGAGTTCGTAAACAGGTGGCACGTCCGATTCGGACGGACAGTGCAAGGGTAGACACTTGGCTATTTTTGGAACACTTGCCCATAGGAAAAATGACACCTGGCCTAACTCTAGAGGTCTGTGGAACTTTTTTTCACCGACTTGGTTGGTTTCAAAACAAAGAAGTTGGACGTTGTGGTTTCCAGGTTGTCTAAGAACAGAGACCTTGGTTGATCATTCTTATTTGAGTGAGTATGTGTGAGCTCAAGGGTAGTGAGTGAAGACTAGGGGTGTGTGTTATTTCGTATGAGTGTAAAAATCATGAAGACTGAGTGAAAAGGGGCGGTGAGAGGTGAGGAAAAACCAGAGAAGACAGAAACAGAGAAGGACGGGTAGCCGTGACTGAAATCTCCTCAAATCCTCATCAACAGCCTCAAGTGTAACAACCCGTTTCGAGAGTTGGGATTAGTTTTCTGATACTCATGTTATGGTTTCTTATGATATTTAACAGTGTTTCTGTTTCTTATGATGTTTAAGAATGATTCTTTTATTAATGTGTTATAACTGTTGGTTATGCATGTGGTTTTAAAACGGAGGGCTTAACTCGGTTTTCTTATAAAATGGTTTTTGAACTTTTGTACTTTTGGTCCACTCACATTTTCTGTTTTAATTGCCCTCCAGGTTGTGGAGCGAGCGCGGGGTCTTGACGTCGAGGCAGTGTCCAAGGCATAGAAGTGACGTGAGGGATCCTAGGAGAGTTAAAGGTTTCTGTGTGCGTGTACTTTATCGTTTTTTTTTCCTCGTAATGTAGTGCTATGCTCTGTAAACGTTAAGGATTTTGGGATATTTTGTAATTGCTCCTGCGTTTGACTGGGTTCGAGTGAGTGTTCTTTAGGTGTTGTGTCGGGGAGTCAGACGGGAGCGGGATTTACCTCGGGTTTCGGGGTGAAACCGGGGTGGGTCCTGACATCAAGTCTGTAAATAGAAAATGGAAAGGGTGATGAGACAAGTTCCTTAGACTTGAATTCGAAGCAAAATGGGGACGGTAAGTGAAGAACACGTCGAAGTCGTTTTTGGATTAAAAAATGGAAAAGTTTGTTTTAGTGTTTGTTAACCCAATTGTTGGTTTGAACGAGGTTTCTGGAAGTTCTAGTGACTGTTTTAAATCAACAGGGACGGCGGTAGTGGCTGGAAGGAGGACGACTGTTTGAAATCAACAGCTACTGTGGATGTGATGTCTCGATGCGGAACAGCGCGTCAGCAACCAGGAAGCGATAGTGGTAGTACGTTCGGATGTGGTTAGTTAGTGGCGATTGTGAGTGCCAGGGTGATAGTCGATCAGTACGCGGTGTGAGGTATGACATATGTCGGCTTAGGGTCGGACAGTTAGTGCGGTGATTAGATGATGATAGTATGGAATGATAACCTTTTGGTCAGTTGGGTTGAGCTGGAGTTGCGCGGCTACGAGTAGCCAGATGCCTCGAGTGGCGGGGTACATGAAACTACCTTGTGGATTTGAGGGAATTCTCCTAGTTTTGTATACTAGTAGATGTTGGTCTGCGGAGTTACGATAAGGGATGGTCTTTGTCGGGTGTGATTACCCGAGTGGTAAGGTTGTAGTGAACCAGTGGCAGTTGCGGGTTTGGATGACTCGGACAACGGGGATGATTTGAGGAACCCCGTGGGATGACAGGTTGGATTGTGAGTACCTGGGTAAGAAACCCCAGAGTAAGTGTTTAGTTGGAAACAGTGAGCTGGGGTTGTGGTAAAATAGTCGTTGTGGCTTGGGCCGACTTACGGCCAGATTAGAGACTATGCTGCTAATTGCAGCCGAGGTAGTCGATGGTTGGTGGATGACTCTGGACGAGTCTAGTAAGATTTCGGTGTTGGTTGAGCATTTGGTTGATCATAGTTGTGGCTGACGAGGGATGTTAGTTTCCCCGACTCGAGCGTAGATTGAGGGTTTTGGCTCGGTGTGAGCAGAGGTTAAGGCTTAGAATATTGTGAACCCTGGAGTAGAGATGATATGCCACGAGTTAGAATGCTTGTGAATGGTCAGAGGGGCATATCGAATCGAGGTTGTGATCAGTTGTGAGGTGATGATGTCCAGTAGGAACCAGTAACCGAACAGGGATAGGTGATGACCATTGGTAGGTCATGTTTCAAGAAGAACGGTCAGGATGCCGTTAGTTGATCAGAGTAGCACATCGGAAGCGCGGTGGACCTAGGCCTTGTGTTAGATCGGGCTAGATTTGTATGGTCAGGGTTGACCGCTCGTGAGGTTAGTTTATGTAGACTTCTCCCAGACGTGTTGGCATATGTCGGTCGGTGCCGAGGTTGGCACTTGGTGAGTGGCGACTTCAAGGGTGGTACTTGGGGAGTCTGAGGTCAGTAATTTTAGAGTGAGGATTCCGAGAGTTGGTGACTCGTAATTTAGTAGAAGCTCAAAGTTGAACTTCGGGAAGGTTGGATGTGATCATCAGAAGGAATGATGATTGATACCCGTTTGGATGTGTATAAACGGAGATAACCGACAGGCGATTGATCGATGAGTTGACTTGATCTTGGATACGAGGGTAGGCTTCGTAGGAGTTGTGGACTTCCTCAGTATAGTATGTAAACGGACGTTTGGACAGGTAGTCCGGAGGTGGTATATTTGAGGATGAAGATTCGTAGTTGAAATTTCGGAATCAGGAGATGTTGAGCTTGAGACGATGAGATACTGTGTCTGGTTCCGAGGAGGTGATTAGGTTATGTGGGAGGTACTCTGGAGTTGAGTTGGGAGACTCACTGTTGGGATGTCAGGATTTATGACCCCCTTAGCCAAGGACACTAGTAGTTATGTTCAGGAGTAGAAGAGTACTGGATAACGCTATGCATAGCGAGTGTTTGGAACTAGTGCTAGATGGGTTATGGTCGTTGCAATGACCTGGTTGAGGGGTTGAGGACCATGGTAAGTTCTGCTGGAGGAAGACGGAAGGAAGTTGAGAAGAAGTGATTACAACTGATCGATATAAGGTTATTGAAGAGAACCCACAATCTAGACGTGTGGTATTGTTGGATCGATGTGATGGTTGAGGATAAGAGTGGTCAAAATGAAGCGGGCTCCACTGTGAAGTGAGTGGATCGGGATTAAATTGTTTTTGGCTCAGGATTGAGTTGTTGGGGATCAAGAGGATCGTGTGTGAGACATAGGTTGGATATCTTGATCACCTTGGAGTTGTGCAGGATGTGTGTGTTTCGTCTCGCATACGTTTGGGTTTTGGACTTGGATCTAGTGCTGGGTATGCCCTGTGTCCGTGGTTGAGATGAGTTAGGATTTCATATTGGTCAGGAGACCTAGAAGATCGGGAGGCTGGAAAGGAACTTGAGTTGAACTTCACCGGAGGACATGTAGTTCAGCCTAGTGGAAGGATTGGAACGACGGACTACACTAGCGAGCGTGACCGGCTGGTAGGCAGGTGTTAATCGATCTGGCTACGAGGATGATGTGTGCCCTAAAGTTACACTGTGAAGGTGACGGGTACACTCCGCTTTTGTGGTTGGACTTTAGATGCCGTAGTGTGTGGTTGACGCCGCTGTGGTTGCTTAGTGGACGTACCAAAAGATGACGTTGGGAGCCAGATACTCTACGAGCTGTGTTCGAGGTATTCTAAAATATCTTTGTTTCTTTAAGGTTCGTAGGGTTGTCCTTGTGTGTGGTTAGTGGTATGCACCGTGTTTCTGGTCGGTGGTACTTGGTGCATGTACTTGAAATGTGTACGTACTGGTTCTGCAGTGGTCGGAGTCATGCTGATGTAGTTGGACATGCAGCGTGATGTTCTATTAGAAGTGTATGTAATCGGCTGAGTGCCGAGGTATATTGTGGACAGATAGATGATCGGCGTAGTTCCGATATGATGGATTTTGACAGGGCATGTGGATTGGATCTAGGTGAACCAGAGGGATCTGTTGATGATGACTGACATGAGCTGGATGCTCAGAGCCACGATTTGATAGGTATTTGATAAGGTCCCGTTATAAGCAGATAGTGTGGGACGTGGACGGTGTTCCCACAGGTTGACGGAAGAAATACGAATCGTTGCATAGGTCTTGATGCACGGGAGTACCGAGATCGGTGGATGCCGTCTTGTGAATAGGTGTACTTGGGTTTGAGTTTGTTGACGGTGGACTCACAAGAGGTACTGGGACGTTGGTTCGAGATATGCTCGACTCGAAGGGAGTTGGGAGTGTCGAACTTGGGAAATATCGCGGAAACGAACTGAATTTGTAATGACCCCAGTGCGATTGGGACGATCTCCTGATGAACTAAATGTTGGTTGAGTTGATTCATTGGGAGAGATGTGGTGACAGTTTGGGCACTGTCAGGATACTTTGGATTAGTAGGTGATGGACACCGGGTAGAAGACCCAGGTGTAAGCTCAATTGGATTTCCCCCAGTTAGTTACGGACGTACGAGATGCGGAATTTCAAGGACGAAATTCTTTAAGGGGGGGTAGATTGTAACGACCCATCCCGGAAATCAAGATTAGATTAGTTGTTAAAGACGGATTAGTAAAGTTAATCGGTGATTAGTTGGATGCGTTCAGACGGACAGTGCAAAATGACGATTTTACCCCTAGAATGGGCAAAAATGTTGACTTTTTGTTCGGATTGTCAAATGGACTTTGACCAGCGACCATGACGTAGTTTGGGACGTCACGAGTTCATAGACAGGTGACATGTCTGATTCCAACATGCAAGGAAAAAGTTATGACGTTCGGAAGTTCGAGGGCATTTTCGTAATTAAGGTAAAAGAGGGAATTTGTTGACTTTTTACACGACAACTACTTTTCACGCAATTCGAGGACTGTTAGGAAGGTCTCGATATCCTGAGTACGATGACAGGCAGCACGTTCTAATCGGACGTCAGACGGTTTAGTTGCAGGTCTAGATAATGAAGGGCAAAATGGTAATTTTACAAGGCAGGGGTAAAATAGCCATTTGGCTATCTTGGGATCTGAGCCCTGTCAAGGGTGGACACTTGGCTGTTTTTGGAACACTTGCCCATAGGGAAAATGACACCTGGCCTAACTCTAGAGGTCTGTGGAACTTTGCTTCACGACTTGGTTGGTTTCAAAACAAAGAAGTTGGACGTTGTGGATGCCCGGGTGTCTAAGAACAGAGACCTTGGTTGATCATTCTCATTTGAGTGAGTGTGTGTGAGCTCAGGAATAGTGAGTGAAGACCATGGGTGTGTGTGATCTCGTATGAGTGTAAAAATCGTGAAGATTGAGTGAAAAGGGGTGGTGAGAGGTGAGGAAAAACCAAAGAAGTCAGAAACAGAGAATGATGGGTAGCCGTGACAGAAATCCCCTCAAATCCTGATCAACAACCTCAAGTCTATAAATATAAAATGGAAAGGGTGCTGAGAAAAGCTCCTTAGACTTGAATTCGAAGCAAAATGGGGACGGTAAGTGAAGAACCTGTCGAAGTCGTTTTTGGAATAAAAAATGGCAAAGTCAGTTTTAGTGTTTGTTAACCCAATTGTTGGTTTGAAGGAGGTTTCTAGAAGTTCTAGTGACTGTTTGAAATCAACAGGGACGACGGTAGTGGCTGGAAGGACGACGACTGAATGTCGAACAGTGCCCAGTTTCCTTCGTTTTGGGAGGTAAGTTCCAGTCTTAAAACGTTAGTTTTTAAGGATCTAAATGATTATGGGAAATGAGGCAAACCTGTAGGACTAATTAACATTTAAAACCGGTCGAAAATAAGGGAGAAATGAGGTCGAACCGCCCACGCTGGCTTGGTCGAACCGGACCAGTTCAAATCGGTCTAAACCGGGTCGGCGAGAGGAAGATGGTGACACTGTTCACGAGGCGTGTGGGATTCACGAGCAGGAAGTTCCAGGCACGCGTGGGGGTGCGTGAAGGGTAATTTAGGGAATCTTCCAACATGAATTTTAAAGTATTCGATGTAACAAACATTTTGGTGCTGGTTTCGAGTCAATCGGACATCGGCTCGATATGTTTCAGGCTGTCAGAAGGTTTTAGGGCTCGATTAAAAATAGTTAAAAATTTGGAAAAATTACGGGTCCTTAGTATGAGTATTGTGAAATAGTTATTGACCATATATTGGGATTTGGACAGGTTCGGGATAGCCGGTAATAGTGGATCGGCCGGGAAAGAAAAAGTGCACGCGTATCAAGGCAACAACACTAATGGTCTGTGAGTGGACTTTGCTTTCTAACCCTTGATGCATCCATATATGTTTTTATATGTTTTTCATACGTGATTCTATGATTTGATTTATGATCTTGATGGTTTACGATTTTGCACGTTATTCGAGGTATTTACGGAATTATACGTTTTACGAGAATATGACGAATGTTGTGATTTGAACTTGATTTTAATGATTTGATTTCGGGTTATGAATACGATTTGATTTTAATAAGTTGAAATGGATTTTGGAAAGTGATTTCAAGATCAAAGCCTAGTTCAGAAAAGTGGTTTTGAGAAACGTGTTTTCGGGTTTGGAATCGGATTTCAGGATGACGATTCTGGATTCGGTTGAGACTTGAAAGTGGAATTCCGGGTTTGGGTTCGAAATGACTATTCTGAATGCCGGCTTACGGAGTGGTAGTTTCGAACTCGGATTTTGAAATGGATATGGATATGAGTTCTGGGTTTGGATCCGGGATCCTGATGAGATTGCGGATTCGGATTCGGAAAAGGAAAACGAATTTGCTGGATCTAGTTAATGGGTTTAAAGACCTGGATATGATTATGACGGGGGCGGGCCCGGATTGGGTTTAAAGACCCGGATTGAGTTTAAAGACTCGGGAGTTTAAAACTCGGATATTGATATTTCCCCCGTAGGCCTGTTGAGTTTAAAGACTCCGGAGTTTAAAGACTCGGATTATATTGAGGCCTGGATTGAGTTTAAAGACTCTGAAGTTTAAAGACTCAGATAGATCCTGCAGGTTTGATGGATGGGAATGTGGTTTCAAATGTGTTTTGGTTTTCACTGAGACTTAATGATGATGGTTTTTAATAATGGTCTTCCGTTGTTTTGGGCTATGCCCGGATGATACGGTTTCGATGGTTTTTGGCTAAGGCCCGGGATTTGAGAAAAGGAAATGAATTTGGTTTTCTTAATGGTTTGATTGACTTGTGATTTGAGGCTGAGGCCTGGATTTGGATAGCGAATTTGATTTGAGTTTTCAAATGGTTTTCATTGATGAATTTGAGATGGATGGTTTCATAACATGTATTGATATGCATGCATTGGTTTTCTAAATGAAGGGTATAAGTGTAATTGTGTTTTATGATAAATTTTTTTTAGACTCTTATTTTTATCCACTCATAGTCTTTTACGTTTTCGATACCCTCCAGGTTGTTGTGGTGCGGGCTGTTGGTCGAGCGAGACGGAGACATCACACATACGATCCACAGTAGATTCTGTGCACTCTGAGAAGTCCGGATGCTGTTGGACGGTCGAATCGAGAATCCCTTGTCCGACTTACGTGTCACATGGAGGTTGGACGTCGGTTTAGCCTTCGTGTCATGCGTAAGTTAGACGGGAGCAGGATTTAGCCCTTAATCCCAGGGGATTAGGGGTGGGTCCTGTCACATATCAACAAAAGACCAAAAAATTGGGCAAGAAAATAGAGTTCTAGAACCCTCAGCTCTGCGTGGAAGATGAAGAAACTCTAAAATCCATCAAACATTGAACCATAAATAATGGGCAAAGAAAACTCAGTGACCAGAAATCTTAAAACGAGAATGGACAAGAAATCTTGCCCAATCCAAAGTCAGACATCTTTGGTTAATATTTTTACATTCAAAAGTAACCATGGAATTTCTAGTTCATTTAATTAAAGTTAATGTCCTCTCCTCTGCTCCTATAAATTTCAACTCTCTTTCTCACTCACTCACAGACACATATCATAAGTAAAAAGAGTTATTATGAATTGGTACGTAGAGCTGGAATAATCAAAGATCTTTCTTGTAGCAGAAAAAATGATAAGAGTCACCTCAGTGTCGCACTAAACAGAAAGCTCTCCAGTTTTCTTGAAGAGCCATCTTCTCCTCTTTGAGAATGTCACCCGCCTTGCTACCAAGTAGTCATTCTTCTTGATCTTGACCTCCTTCTGAGTCATCTTCAGCATCTCACTTAACGCCCCTTTAATCGTCAAAACAAAAAAATTTCCAAATTAATCCTAAATGAAACCAACCAAAAACTAAAAGAATACATTCTAGATTTCTCCTAATTTCTAAAATATATATTAGCATTCACAAACTCTATCATCCTAAGATCCAAATGAACAAAAAATAAATAAATAAAACCTAGAAAAAACCACGATCCATACGCACTAACATGTCAAAAAAGGAAAATAAAAAGACCAAAAATTAAATTAAATTAATGGGCTCTCTTTGTTGGTTTGTTTACCTTAGCCGATAGAGTTTTAGGGTCGTAAGTTGTTGTATTGCCGGAAAATTTGAGAGCGGTGGAAACATGAAATAAAACCATAAACTTCTAAGCATTCAATTAGCAAGGAAACCTTCAGCACTCGTGTCCCCTGCAATACCGATGGTCATATTTTTTCCATTTTTTCTAAGTATTCAGCTAGCAAGGAAACTTGATTTCAGGTGAAAAAATAAAAACTAAATTAAGAACAATTAGAAACCCTAAAGGAAACATAAAATCAGATCCCAGCCCCACCAAAAACCCTAAAACCCCAAATTGAAAACAAAGAAAATATAAGATCAAATGCCAGCCCATTCCAAGTTGGAAGCAATAGAGTAAATAGAGGAGAGAACTTAGTAAAAATAGAGGTTGAAATAGGTGGAGTACCAACGGGAGTATGACTATAACGACAAAATGTGGTGTGCGCCAAGATCTGTGGTGTGCGCTGCGGCATGTGATATCTTAGTCTCTACCACAGCCCGCATTCATGATCAACCTAAAGGGTGCCAAAAACAACAAAATGTGTTATTTATTAAAACCATTTTCCAAATATACCTTTTCGCCCTCCATTGTCCAATGCATTCATGCATATCAATTTAAAACAATACTTTCCAATAAAACAGTACATATGGAAAACAAGTACTTTCATCGTAAAACCAACAAATGTTTAAAAACATCTGGACACAATTAATCAGTTAAAAACCTCGGGACCCATTCTCATATCCGATATCGGTCTCAGACCATCACATTATCGTATCATCATATCAGTCACGATATCCAAAGAAACAAGTGCAATTAAGCTCCAGGACCGCTCAGATCTGAGCACGTCGTCGTGAGCACATCACCAGCTGACGTTCCAGATCGTTGTGAATGCATCACCGATCGATCTCCATAAAATACCAGTATTCCTGAGTCGAGCCTCCCTCGGCTGCACGATAACAAGAAGTGCTTCGTGACCTCTCTGGGTCAACACTTCCCATCTCGAAGGTGATCGTTATCTCCATGGTTCTTTTCAGGGAAACATGTTCACAACCAAAAGCCCTCTCATACACATCATCTTGGAGAATAGTCAAAGTAAAAACAGTGGAAACATATTTCCATTATTCAAATCAAATCAATTGTATTGCACAAGGTCTCGGCCCAAAACATGGTTTCCACAAAAACTCATAAAATTAGTGTCAAGTTCTCAATTCGAAATTCAAATCATTTCACAATCAATGATGTGTTTCACGTGGGATCTCTACCCCAAACCGAATCTCAACAGGGTCACAAGCCCGAGATTTCAACATACACAAGGCTGACACATCATTTCAATAGGGTCACAAGCCCGAAACATAGTTTCATAAAACATTTGACTATAATCTCAGTCAAAACCATAATCCAACTGGGTCTCATTGATAGAAGATTTATCAACCAAGAAATTATGAATGATAACTCCTAATGTAATACTTTGCAAGATCACAAAATCGAATGACGGGTATAGTAGGTTTGCAAAGGTCGATCCCTCGAAGACTTGTTCAACGTGAATCTACTTAGAGTGGAATGAAACAACTTGAGAAAAAGTACAAAAACATTAGGGGGGGGGGGGGGGGGGGGGTTGAGTGATGATTAGAACAAAATTGAATGATGAAAACAAGTTCAAAATGATGAAAAACTTGATTTGAAACTTGATTGGATGATTAGGACGATTTAAGACATGTTATCCACCTTTACCAATTAAAGTTCTCCTTAGATTTCGTTGATTAGATTAATTATGCATGTATCTGAATTAAGTGCACATGCAAGGGTCCGACTAAGGCTCACCCCACACATTTATCTTCTCTTTGATTGTATGTTTAAGCGTGATGTACCCGCCCTTAAATAACTATTACCGATGGTGTTTGATAATGCATGAAATATGAAGAAGATTTAATGACACTACACTATCCCTAGTAAAGCGATGTGCAATCCTAGGGAGTCATGAGTTTAGATTACAAATAAGATTCCCCCTCTTAAACGTGACGCTACAAATTGCAGGGTGAACACAAACATCAAGGTGATCCGTCAAGCAATTACATCGACAATTATACGCAAATAAGGTGATCAAACTTACAGGCATAAATTGAGTTCTTGAAGCATAGTAATCCAACAAATCCAGGCATACATAACAACCATAATATCCATCCAGAAATCTAATTATAAACTAACATGGCTAGGGCTTCAAACAACCCTAATCCTAAAGGAAACTACTCATGCATAACTAAGTTAACAAACATCATAATTGAATGCATAAAAACGTAAAGAGATTAGGGATTAAGAAACACAAATACTAAGATGAATCATGCGTGAGAGAAGTGGCACAGACACTTCTTCTTCAAAAGCATGAACAATAGGTAAATTGCGGCTACTTTGAGTATAAACTTTAAGCAAAATTTTTTGCAGAGTTTTGGGACCTTAGGAGATAAATTGGACGTCCAAACACAATGAGAAAACATCTATTTATAACCCCTAACACCTGCCCTAACATCTCCCTAATAGAAAGGGAAAAACAGCCCCCAAAACAAGGAGGAAAACTCCTTAGCCGTATTTTTGTGTCCCTCTTGCTTAAGGAATCTTCTTTTCCTTCTCGAATCCACTTCTTGACTCCATCTTTGACTAGGAATTGAATTATTATCTTTCCAAATCAGATCACATTCCCTAAATTAAAGGAAAGGGTCTACAAATTGCGGCTAAGGGTAAATTAACCCTAGCCATGATTTATGATTGTTTCTTGATTTCCAAGAAACTTCCTTTTCCTTATTTCTTGCAATCTTTAACTTCAGATCTGATTAGGAATATATTTAAGTCTTCTTATCCAAGTCAATCCATGTCACTCATTGAGAAAGATGGGAAAATTCTTCCAAAGGACAGCTGCCCGAAATCCCTAAAAAGTAGGAACTTGATACGGCAAGAAATCCTAGTTTCTTGGGTTCCAATGAACATATAAGAACCCTTATTTTAATGGATCTTTTGGCCAACTTTCCCAGCTGGATTCCAGGGCATAATTTCTGAAATAGCCCACTTAATTTAGGCGTACAAGGCTGGCAAGGCTGATCCACAAAGTCACAAACACACACACACTCCCTGTAGGATTAGGAGTGCCTCTCGACCAAGAAAGGCAAGAACCTTTTTTCTTGGTCAATCTTGATTGTCTTGACATGTGCTATCACCTCATTGGAACCCCCTGCAGATTATATGAGCTTCTAATCACATCCAATACATTGAAAAATTCCAACTCAAAGACAAAACCCGAGAGGCCCTCAACTGGGATTTCAGCTAGGGACCTTAACTTCATTTTAGTGCTATTCCCTTCATTTTGGCTCGGATTTCCTCCATTCTTTTTGCATTTTCTTCAGAATTGACTTAACTTTCATAATCTACACATGTCTCACAACATGGATCATTTTCTCCTATTGTTTGTACAATTATAATCAAAAGACAAGTAAAAGGGATAAGAAATAGCATTGAAATCATGCTCAATTCGTGACTTATCACTCATGTCCAAAAGCCATTTTCACGAAAATCCATAAAACCATTCAAAACTGATAATCAACTAGCATACCAAACATTTATGCATTTCATCAATCAAACCATTTGCAAACATTGCATTTCATACCATATTTATAAAACATTAAAACATGTATGCATGAATCATTTATAAACCAAAGTCCACTCACGGTCAGTCCATGATGCGCGCTCTAAAATTCACGCCGTGAGCCGTTCTGAAGCTAATCCAGTCTTCGAGACGTCCAGACCTATCCAAATCATACTCAAGGGTCACTATCTATCGATACAAGTCCTAATCATAAACCCTTAAAAGTCCCAGAATAGTCAACGTAATTCGAACACGCTTCCGGACGCTTAAAACCTCCAATTAACCTATCAAAGGACCTCATATCGACCTGAAGCCACCACCATTGGATTCAGAACGTCGAAACCTTTTGAACATGATCAATTTCAACTTAAAATTTGTGCTCACGTGCCCCTCACATTCCTGTCAACGACAACGGCTGACGTCATCATGTTGACGTCAGCCTGACAGGTCTGACACTTGCCACATCGCTCTATCTTATTAGTCCACATGTGCTACCACATGTTCTGATAGTGCTGACTAGACCTGCCATGTTAGCTTCCACGTAGGCCTGATAGGTCCTGACACCCTGCCACGTGACATCACCCGATTGGTCCATGTGGTCTGACATGCTTATGTGGACCTAACAGTCAGCTGCTGACTAGGACTAACTGCCTGCCATGTGGCATCACCTGATTTTCCATGTGAACTGACACGTCATCATCGTCAACCTTTGGAATTTACTTGTCGAATCCAAACCTTAACGGCTATTCTTTAAGCTCCCCTCCAAGGCTGTTTTGTGTCCCTCAGCCTTCCATTCTGGTTCCTACATTCCCATACGAGCTCGGTGAGCACATCCAAGGCATTAAATCAGTTCCCAAAAGTCCATAAATTGAATTCAAATTTCAAAATGGAAACGAGTTCACAGGTTACCTTGGTTTTTCGGTTTCTAACCACCACCGTGGCTTCTCCGTCCCTCCACCATCTCTGTCTGTCTCTCAGCCTCACTCTCAGTCTCTCTCTCTCTCTCTTAGGCCAGCATAGATGGGGATGAGGAGGAAGGTTTTTGGGTGGGTACGGGTTAGAGAAATGAATGGAATAGGAAAGGGAGAAACAAATGCATGTATGTGTGGAATGATGGGCTAATGAGATGTGTGACACTTGTCATTTATCCAGTGGTACAACTAGATATTTTGGGCCCACTAGCAAACAAACTGAAACTCAACTGTTTTCCAACCGTAAAATCTGATTGAATCTTTCATGACCCGTAAATTTCTCGTACGATGTTTGATTTCGACGTGCCGCTTGTCTGCGAACTCGGATTGTCTCGATCTATGTAATAGACCTCGGTCCATGTGTATTTGACTTCCTAGGTCAAAAGTTAATTTTTTACCCTCGTCTAGGGGTAAAATCATCATTTTACCCCGATTGTTCTTTAATCCTCGATTAATCCCTCAATAATCCTGTAAATTCGAGAAGGGTCGTTACAGTCTTCCCCCCTTAAGGAATTTTTTCCTCGAAATTCAAATAAACTCAATTCCACATCCAAACTGCGGTAATCTACCCCTGCTCCCAACCCGAGGTAAACGACTCTACGTGTACGTCTAATATTAATCCACGGTGCACATATCGAAAGCAAACGTCACTCGACGTCACTACCATCCAACGGTAACTGGAATCTCCACTGTTTAATTCTTCAGTCTCGTGCAAGACATTGACACTCGTCGATCTTACTTGTCTCGGTCAGCATCCAAGCTGACATTCTACTCTACCAAACTGACATCCTGTTCATACTATCAGTCCTGCTCACCATCCAAGCTAAAAATCCCATCTGATAGCCTTCCTCAGCTGGAGCATCACAAGTCTTCTATCTCACTCGACGGTCTCCAACCATAATCACACTCACGACGTCCAACACATCCGCAATGCACCGTTGTGTCCAGCTGGTAACTCACGACTCTACTATGCTTTCGTTGCGTAATTTCTAATCTTGACTCGCTCACAAGTCTTAACACCATTATCTCTCTCATCATGTCGACATACTCAGGATGGTTCGGAACCCCATCGAATACTTGCTCTACCAGGGATAATCACATCAGAATCACTAGGGTTCCTCTAGCCCACAACCATGGCCTAGAGCTCTAAGCTCGTATAATAACCGAACCCTCTGAACGTCCCTCACCTCAAGAGCACCGTATTTGGAATCTAGTCCAAGTATCTCAATGAAAATCAACATCAAATTCAATTCGATTATCATACCGTGTCCATCTCAGGTCCAATCCACCCAACATGAGGCTACTTTTCCAATCATGGTCCAACACTAGACCTGTCTGTCCGATCTCAGCTCTGGATGGATCACGTACCGACTCAAAATTTTCAGGGAGTTATCTGGTGACTCAACCACTCCAAAGACAATCCAATCCCATTTCTTGGTTAACTCTAAAGGCTACGTATGTTGACCTTCCTCGACCTCGTCTTGTCGATGCGAAGGGTTGGATCCTAAAACTGGACTGTAACCTCCAAGCCAACCTGAGTGACCTATTGGAACACTGCCTAACCACACTCCATGATCACATCTACCATCATCACAATTCCTTCATCTGAAGCTCCACTAAAGAAGGTAGACGAATAGTAAGCAAGAGAGAACAATCCTGAAATGTCATACTTGAGGCATTGGCTACTATATTCACTTTTCCCGAATGATGCTCAATTATATCATCACTATATGTCAATCAGCTCTAGCCGTCTCCTCTACCTCGAGTTCCACTCCCTCGGAGTAACATAATACACAAGGCTCCGTGATCTCTAAGATCTGGTACATCTCCTCAGGATACAACGAGTCCAACTCTAACCACCTCAATTATCTAGCTGCAACCGTAAAACCCTCACGTATAGCATAAGTACACAATCTGGACCCGTATCGATACATTACTGTCATTTCTGAAAACCTTGCTATCATCCAAGATAGTCAACTACAGTGACGATCAATCTTCTAACCACTCAATTTCCATCTCACTCCAAATTGACTCCCTTTCAAGTCAATCCCATATTCCATGACGAAACTCCTGTAGTACTCAACCAATCTGAGAGATTCCCTTCTCCGTCACCGTGGTTAATCGATATTAATCCAGAGCTACCTTGGTCCTCCGAGTAGTGTGGATACTAGCAAACAACATCATGACCAAAACACCAACACCGATCTAATGTTCCTGAAATCCCATGTAGCATGAGTACTCCATCCATTAAGTCCGATCTATGGATTTCACAATTTGGATCCCTTAACTAACTCAACATCTACTTGGTATAACGAAGTGATGAGAAGTTCACTAAGGATTTCCACGATGAGGAATACTACTTCCACACTATGACTCGGTGCAAATTACCTTTGGTTAATTCAAATCTCAGGGCATCATCCCATTTTGCATCACTCACATTGAGCTTCCTAGGTCACTCACCAGACCGAAGAAATTCCAAATCCACTGAAACCTGTAGCTGGACCCCCAGTTCTCTCTACTCTGTCGGTACCATTCAATACGTATCCAAAACTCCTACACAACTTATGTCTCTCTAAGCTCACTGAGCCATATGGGGACTTCACAGAAGGTGTCCCATATCCCGCGCATTCATCCTATAGTAACTTGCTGGCTTCCAAGCCGTAACTGTCGAAATGAGTATCCTCTGGCTAGTTCTTGGTAAAACTACTGTAAAAATTTGAATACTCTTCCTTAGTGATCTCCTTTAGACTTACCAACAGACCAATCATGACTACTCAGGACTACTAAATACCATTGTTTCCTCAAATACTCAACAGAGGAATAATGGTTAGTCTACTTTAGGGATTGGTGGAACATCACAACAAATCTTGTCTGTGTCCTGGAAAACCAATCTATCTTTCCATCAAAATCTTATTCGTTTGTTTTGGATAAAGTGGTATCCGTCGGGGTACTAGCTCGCATGTCCCAACTCTATGGGATCAACTATTACATGATATCCGTTGGGGTACTAGCTCGCATGTACCCAGCATCCATCAAGGCTCTTGCTCATGTCGGAGGAACTCCACCTCCCTCATTTATCGATAACCCTGGGTCGAAAGCAACGTATGAACGTACCTTGAACGTCTCCCACTCTTGATAATCTTATCTATGTTCGTCGATAGCACTGTCTGTCACGAACCTCGTGCAGACCAATCCAAGAAAACTTTGCTATCGGTACCAACCACTCATATCAGTGACCCATCACTCACTCGGGCATCAAGATCAAGTACTTGGGTTGCCGCATGTACCATCCACTCAAAGCGTATAGCCAAACGATTGGTCCATCCTCGGGATCCGATCCACAAGTACCACTTTCTAGGTAACTTGTTCAACCAAACTCAAATAGGGCCATCCTCGTCTCTTGTTTCTTCTAGCAGCACATCCATCCTGACTTATTATCAGCCATAACTCGAAAAATAACCATGAGGACATCCACTAGAAATTCTACGGCTTCCAACCGCTGGGCCCATAAGAAACTCGGCCCTCCTCGGGTCTACTCAGGGCCCATCAAGCCCTAATCAGGGTCTGACACTGCTCAACCACGGCAACCTATGCCAAACAAAACCTATATGGGCCCTATTCTCACTTAAACACGGCATACCATGCCCAACAGAATCTATCCGGGGTTCATTCCCGCTTACTTTCCTATTCTTACTCTCACTATCAAGTTAATGACTAGCTTGATACATCACAAGAGCAACCCAGTGCTTTGATAACAAACTGACAGGACCCATCTAAATCCCCCTGGATTATCGTTGGATCTGTCTGCTCCCGTCTGACACCACGTACCTAACAAGGGATAGATCCGTAACCCACTCGGATTTATCCCAAGCTCCGAGATCTGTGGTGTACACTGCGGCATGTGATATCTCGATCTCTGCTACAACATGCATCCGTGATCAACCTGGAGGGTGCCAAAAACAACAAAATGTGTGAGTAGACTAAAATAAGTATTTATTAAAACCATTTTCTAAATATACCTTTTCCCCCTCTGTTTTCCAAAGCACGCATGCATATCAATTTAAAACAATACTTTCCAATAAAATAGTACATATGGAAAACAAGTGCTTTCAACGTAAAACCAACACGTGTTTAAAAACATCTGGAAACAATCAATCAGTCAAACCGTCACATTATTGTATTATCATATCAATCACGATATCTTGAGGAGTAAGATGATGACGTCATTAGTGATGTCATCATGTGTCAGTTGTCAGGTGACGTAGCCCAATCCCAGGTCGACACGTGGCAGTTGTTAGTGCCCAGTCGGCCTGACATGTTAGTGACGTGGACCAATCAAATGGTGCTACTTGTCACTAACTTTTCAGACACGTGGACGCGTGAGCTACTGACACGTGGGACTGTCAGCTGGTGTTAGATTTCAGAATGTCCGAGATGACGTCATGCTGATGTTAGCGTTGATTTTTTTGTCAACGTTGACTTTTACTTTGACCAGCTCGTGGGGGCATGTGGGCATGTATTTTGAGGTGAGAGTAGGACCATTTTAATGGTTTTGACGATCTAGATCCAATGATGGTGTGTAAGGATCCGTCTCAAATCCCCCGGGGTTAATGCGGGAAGTGCTTGCTCTAGTCTGACACGAAGTGTCAAACTAGGGATAATTCCAAAACCTCAGCCCCATCGGGGCTTTAGAAAGTGCCAGGATCCAAAGGAGGAGTGTGATGTCTCAGTCTCTGCTACAGCCCGTATCTGCGATCACGCTGAAAGGCATTAAAAACAACAAAGCCATGAGTGGACAAAACAAATTATTTATAAAAATAATTTACAGAAAAAGACATTTATGCCCTTCACTAAAAAAGAATGCATGCATTCAAAAACCATTTCTCAAAACATTCATTGGGGCCTTGGCCCAAAATCCAAATCATAGTATAAGGGAACTCAGCCCAAAACCAACTCAAGTGGGAACTCAGTCCAAATCCAAACCACGTGGGTCTCAGTCCAAAAACCGTCTCCGTAAAACCTCGTACAAACATATATATATATATATATATATCCCATCCTAGACATTCTCTGATGTCTACTAAGTAACCCATCACAATTTATCTATAAGTGTGCACACTACTCGGTGTCTCACTCCGAGTCTACACCTAGGATCTACGACGTCTAGGAGGAATCGTCCAAAATCCAGGATCTACGACGTCTTGAGGACGGTCTACGGACCCAGTCCGAGACAATACCATATCTCTCACTCCTGGAATGTGCTCCTTTTGGAGTCACTCATTCCAAGCAGTGGATTGTGACTCTCCAGGATCTATGACGTATGGAGGAGACCAACCATACGGAAGGGTACGTACATTTTCAAAATACTTTCTTTCAAATCATGGTTCAACTGTGTCGCGTACCGGAGCATCTTAATAGGATTCCTCTAATCCGATTCGTCAATAGGGTCTCAAACCTGACTTCTCACGATCCAACGGGGCCTCAAGCCCGATTTCACAACCAACTAGGCCTCAAGCCCGATACCATAAATCAACGGGGCCTCAAGCCCAATTTCACAATCAACTGGGCCTCAAGCCCAATAGTAGAATCAACTGGGACTCAAGCCCGATATCCTAACTCAATTGGGCCTCAAGCCCAAATTCGTAAACCAACGAGGCCCCCGGCCCAATCGTATGACTCAAATGGGCCTCCGGCCTGAGTTCTCATCAAATCAAATGGACTCCAAGTCTGAGAGTTCGTAAATCCAATAGGTCTAAAGCCCAATTCCATATTTCTAAATCTGAAATCATTTCATTTAAACCATCATAGAAAGCATAGCACGTATAAGCACCGTATAAAACTAAAAACTTCAAATCATATGCACTCAAGGCATCTCAAATCATATATTTAAGACATATAAAACATTTATGCATGCAACAAATTTTGAAAGCAAGGTCCACTCACAGACTGTCCAAAGTCGCGCTTCGATACGCGCGCCATAAGCCTCTACCGGGCCAATAACCGTCACCGAGGCTCTCGAACCTGTCCAAATCATTTTAGAGGGTTACTAACTACTTAATTAGACCCTCATAAAATCCCCCTAATTTTTCGGAATTTTTAACTATTTTTAAACTCAATCTTAAACCTTCGAACGTCTCGAACTATATCGAAACGACGTCCGATTGACTCGAATCAAGTCCCAAAATGTTCGTTACATCGAATAGATGATTTCGTATGTTGAACACATCCCAGAAAATGCTTCACACACCCCCACGCACGCGCCCAAAGGGGTTGCACATGTGGCTCACGCGCCCTCCACAGTAACATCCCTTTCCTTTGGCAAACCGGGTCCGAACCTGTCTACTGTGCATCCGGTCGAGCCAAACCGACTGAATCGGTTCTGGCTTATATCTCCTCCATTTTTCATCCTTTTTTGATCCTTTCAAATTCTATAATTTCCTCTAATCATTTCCTACCCATCCATGTGATTAAATCCAAGAAACTAATCCTAAAACCCATTGGTTTAGAAAACCATTTTGAACCCAAAATTCCAATGCACGTTCTGGTCACTTCTAGGGGTCAAACCTTCGTCCTAAGGATTCCATTTGGTCCCTAAGGTCCCTAAAAATGGGTTTCAAGGTTCGATTTGGGTTAACATGGCGGGAAAGTTATTTCGGTGGGCAGCCACCGAAAATCTCCCGACCGCCGTTCCGGGCCGTTCAGCCGTTCCCCACCGCCCAAAACCATCCCCTAATCATCCTACCAACCACGTAAACATCATCCAATCCTTGAAAGCAGTCCCTAAAGTTCAAACCAAAAATTGGAATTTGAAATCGAACATGGGTTCTTGGGTTTACCTTTTTCTCGTGGGTTCCTCTACCATCCATGGCGGTTCTATCACCTTTCCACTGCCTCTAAATCCCTCTCTCACTCTGTCCTCACACAAAATCAAATTGGGAGTGTCAGGACCGGCCCCAAAACCCCCGGGATTAACGTGGGACCCGCCTGATCCCGTCTGACACTAAGTGTCAGACCAGGGAAAATTCCATCTCTAGCCCTCGCTGGGGCTATCAGAGTGCGTCAGGATCGTAGGAGGAGGGGAGTGATATCTCGTCTCGGCTACAGCCCGCATCCGCGATCAACCTGAAGGGCATTAAAACACGAAAACTGTGAGTGAAAAATTTAAACTTTTCATGTAAAAACATTTTCATAAGAAGATATTTTATGCCCTTCATAAATACATACACATGCATTCCAAAAATCTTTTAGTAAAACATTCATAAAATCAATCAATTCATTCATCAAACATAATCTCAAAATCATTCAAGGGTTCTTGCCCAGTTCCCATAAACCGTCATGAACCATAAATCCATCTGGGTCCCCGACCCAAAATCACAATTCAAAACCCGTAGGTCAAGTCAATAGGAACTCAGCCCAAATCACATCAAGTACGGGGTCTCCGCCCCCAAATCATTTCTAAAACATCGAATACGGGGTCTCCGCCCCAAATAACTTTCTACGTCATAAAACACAGGGTCTCCGCCCTCGAATCACTTTTCCATAAAATTTCATACGTACCGTCATACGTATAACCCATCCGCGGCTCTTCCGAGAAGATGCCAACTAGGGGCACACAGCCCCTAGGGAACACATCCCCGAAATAGTCACGATATCATCATATCTATCTAGTGTGCACACTACTCGGGGTCTCACTCCGAGTCTTCCCCCAGGAATCTCCATCTAGGAGTCTCAATCACTGGATCTAGTCCGAGCTCTCTCTCTGAATCTAGTCCACACATCTCTCCGGAATCTGGTCCGGGACCACATCAGATCTAGTAACCACCACTCCTGGAACGGGATCCCTATGGGGATACCCACTCTGGTCTGTGGATCGTGACTCTCCAGGTCGACGCTGGAGGAGACCATATAATCATATGGAGGGTTCATTCATTTTCAAATACTTTCTTTCTTTCTCAATTCACTTTTCAACTGGGTCTCATACCCGATTCATTTCAACAGGATTCCTTGAATCCGATTCAAATCCATTTCACAGGCCTCGGCCTAAATCCCCAGTTCAACTGGGTCTCATGCCCGAATTCTCATTTGACAAACTGAACTGGGACTCAAGCCCGATTTCACAATCAACAGGGCCCTAAGCCCGAACCATGACTCAATAGGACCTCACGTCCGATTCCATAACCAACGGGGCCTTAAGCCCGATATCTCAACGAAATGGGTCTCAGGCCCGATATCATAAATCAACAGGGCATCAAGCCCGATAGTACTACTAACTGGGCCTCAAACCCGAATCGTAAACCAAATGGACCCTCGGTCCGATCGTATGGCTCAAATGGACCTTTGGTCCGATTCCTCATCGAATCAAATGGACTCCAAGTCCGATAATTTATAAATCAATTGGGTCTCATGCCCGAGTTCATGTTTCCAAATCCAAAATCCGTTTATTAAACGCTCGTTGAAAAACCTAGAACGTATAAGCATCGTATAAAACTGAAAATCTCGAAATACGTGCAAATACGTAAATGCTAGGATACCACAAACATTTGCACTCCTGGAAACACAAAATATATTCTAAAACAATTATAAAACATTTATGCATGCATCAATTTCGAAAGAAAGGTCCACTCACAGACCGTCTGAAGCCGCGTCTCGATACGCGTGCCATAATCGTCTCCCGGGTCAAACATCGCCTCCGGGATTTCCGAACCTGTCCAAATTAATTTAGAGGGTTACTAACTACTTATATAACCCCTCAAAAAAGCCCCGTAATTTTCCGGAATTTCTAACTATTTTTAAAACCGAACCTAAACCTTCGGACAGCCCGAAACCTATCGAAATGATGTCCAATTGACACGAAACCAGTCCCAAAATGTTCGTTACATCGAATAGATGATTTTGTATGTTGGAACCACCCCCAAAAACCTTGCCACACTCTGTCACGCGCCCCTAGAAGGGATGGTGAACTGTTCATCGTCTTCATGCTTCAGCTGGTTCAGACCGGCCGATTCACTTGTTTGGCTGGTCCAGTTGGACCAGCGTGACCGGTTCGAGGTCCCCCACTCCTCATTTTTCGTCCAATCTTCTTCTTTTCAATCCCAATCTTCCTAATTTAATGTTTTCTACCAATTCCAATTAATAAAACTAACTAAAACACCTTAAATCCTATCCAAGAACAAAGAGGCTCACGGCCTCTGTTTTCACGGCCACCCTCACGGCCTCCTCCGCCATGAACCAGCCTCCAAAACATCTTAAAACTATCCTAGCAACCTAATCAAATCATCCTAATCGTCCAAAAGCCACCATAATATCAAAATCAAATTGAAAATGGGAATTGGGCCTTACCGAGCACCCTCTCAGGTTTGTATCCTCCAAGCCGCTGTACACGGCGGTTCTGGCCATCCTAGCCGGCCACCAACATCCACATCCTCCCCTCACTCTCCTGGCTTCTCAGATGTCCATGGGTGAAGGTTTGGATTGGATTGGTTTGGGTACAAAGGATGAGATCGGGTGGGTTTGGAAATGGAAAGAAATGATCGATTCATGTATGTAAGGGAAGGGCCAGTGGATGGGTGACACTTGTAACTCATCCATTGGTCCTCGGGATAAAATTTGGGCCCCACTAAAGTCCAAAAATCAAGTCGTCTCGTAAAACGCGCAATAGTACTTTCGTACTTCCGTGAACTGTAACTTCTCCTTCGAATGTCCAAATTCGACGTGCCGCCTGTCTACGGATTCGTATCGTCCCGATCTACTTAACGGTCTTTGGCCCTCTGCCATCAGACCTCCCGGTCAAAAAGTCAACTTTTGACCTCCTATTCACCCAAATTACCAAAATTCCCTTGGGCTTCCGAACGTCATAACTTCCTCCTCGAACGTCGGAATCGAGCGTGCCACCTGTCTATGAACTCGTGACGTCACGAAATACGTCACGGTCATCGGCCAAAGGCCATTTGACCACCTGAACGAAAAGTCAACGATTCACCCATTCTAGGGGCAAAATCGTCATTTTGCCCGAATGTCCGCTAATCGTCGTCTAATCTCCGATTAGTCTCGCTAATCCGTAATTAATCCCGTTAATTTTGGGACGGGTCGTCACAGGGAGAAGGGATATGGTTTTTGGTCCAAGGCTTTCGGGTTTAGGTGGGATGGTCGAATGAAGAAGAAAAGGGAAAACAGATGCATGTATCTGTTTAAGGGAAACAATGGATTGGTGACACTTGTCACTCATCCATTGGGCCGCACAAAATATCTGGGCCCCACACTAAAGGACAAAATTCCACTTACCTCGTAAAATGTGCTGCCGTAAATAGTTCCTCAGAACTTCCGTGAACCGTAACTTTTTCGTCGAACGTCCAATTTGGACGTGCCGCCTGTGTATGGACTTGTATCAACTCGATCTACGTAACGGTCCTCTGCCCACATGTGTCAAACCTTCCGGGGCAAAAGTCAACCTTTCACCCTCGTTCAGGGATAAAATCATAATTTCTCCCTGAACGTCCGATAATCCTCGACTAATCTCCGATTAGCCTTAATAATCCGTCATGAATTCTTAATTAATCCTTAAAATCGGGGACGGGTCGTTACAACCATCCCCCCCTTAAAGAATTTCGTTCTCGAAATTCAAACCTACCCAATTCCACAACCAAACTGTGGAAATCCAATCGTGTCCCTCTAGTCGTGTCCAACTGTGTAAACATACACGTCCGACACAACTGTCATACTCGTCAGTTTGCACTGTCACCAGAGCTTCCAAAGCTCCAATTATACTCCCACCAACCGCGTTCTGATCGTTGACTCTCGAGAGTCTCCGCGTCAGCTCATAAGTTTCACTCGAGACGTCGACACTCGTCGATCTCACCTGTCACTCGCTCCGACAGGTCAGCTGTACTAAGTTGACATCAATTAGGCTTTTAAGCCTGATGGTTCTTCTCATATGACAACCGGAGCTGATATCTTTTTCAGCATCCCATCCGACAATTTTCCTCACTGCTCCCACTGAGCGATATCTCATCTTCTATCACTGAACGATTCGCAACCATAATCCATTGTTTAGAGGAACACCATTCCTCTCTAACACTCCCTAAGTCCATGACCACGATCGTGACTAGTCAGTAACGCTCAGCTCCACTGCGCTACTCTGATCTTAACTCACTCTCGAGTCCTCGTATCGTATCTCACATCACTCAACGATCTCCGTTTTCATCTGGACTCACCTCGAGTCTCAACTATCGTACTACTCATCCTGTCGACACACAATCGAGGTCTCACCCATCCGGGGTGTATTTGGACCCCAATTGAATACTTGTCTCAGCAGAGGTAACATGTCTGTACTGTAGGGTTCCCTTACTCATCCACGACTTGAGCCCCCGCTCACATCAATTAGTGAACCCTACCAACTCATTCTGGCTTCGAACGCAATACACAATGTCCAGTCAACCAGAATCCCACTAGATTGGAACTTTTCTGATAACTTTCATTACCCTTATAACCACAACGGGTGCATCCTGCGCACACACGTACCTAAATAGTCATAACAAGGTTGGGGCCTACCACAAGCAATAACTCACTCAAGTTGACACATGTGTGTCTATCCGAACCATGTCCACCAAGACGTACCAATATGAATCTCGCTACCATAGTATCCAACATGTGTTCCTCTTCGTGACCAAGACATATCGTATTCACTCTTCACATATCCAACTTCTGTCTCGTCATCTCCCTAGCCTTAACACTCTTTCGATCCCAACTTCGGTTTACTCGACCCCTATTCATCACAATCGTCTCCGTCAACTCGATCATCAAGATCGTCAGCACCCTACTCGATCCATCTAGGATCCTTTATCAGCCTCCTCAGTCGACGTAAGATGACCCATCATTCTAACATGGGTTCACTACCTCGGACACTCACTCGTCACATCCAGTGATGTTAAACACCTTCTGCTCTTCAAGTCATTCCAATTTGACTCACAGTCTAGCTGTCCGATTCTTACACCCTCTTTGAACCCCTTGACTGTCCTCTCACTCCTTGTCATTCCACGTAGGGAAGAATCAAGGATAACCCAAGGCGTCAAGCACCATCTGCAAAAGAGTAGAAAATGAGAAGCCTCATTCTCCGACTAAGAGTATTCTCTAATAATTACTGTAATGCTTAGTCCTCTACTTCCACACTAAGCACTTCCATTGATTCTTTTCGTCTTCTTCCATCACTATTCACGTCAGCATATTGGTTCTCATGTCCCAATCCTTATGGGATCAAATTCTAGCACCGAACACTCGAGCCATCCGTCCACAATGACCCAGGGTACCTATCACTCATCTAGGTATACCCCATACCTCGCACCGAGCCACTTGGGGTCTTCTCTGTCCCCCTTGGTACCCACCGAACTCACATGTTTACCACTCTAAGGCACGTCTACCAACTCGGTCACCATCCAAGCCCTCATCTCTCTCGGACATCATCCATGTATTCATAAATGATCCAACTGGCCTATCTATTTACGACCGTTTATGTACATCCAAAAGGATGTCAATTCATCCTAATCCAGTGTACCGCTCTACCGAAGAGTCACAACAGACTCTTGCTGTGATCTATAGTCAAACGTCTGCCTATTACCATATCTGACCAATCGGCCCTTATGTCATAAGACGTCGCTTATGTCATCCATTTAGACCTTTTCTATCTAATCACCACTCAGTCATCTCAAACACTATTGGGACGAAGTCCTCGCCCAGTTCAGCCACTGCTGGGTTCCCACCCAGTTCATGTCCATCATAACTGTCATCTTGACATCAATTCCAAGAATCTACACTAGCCAACGAATCTTCCTCGTCGTGTAGTGGTAGAGACCAACCATGAGCACATCGCGACTAAGATACCCTCAGCTCGTGGCTCGTCGCCTCTCCTCATTATTGCCATCGTATCACCACCACGCAGAGTGCGAATCAAACCAATCCTAACACATTGCTCAAACCAAGTAATCGCCATATATCTCTGCTCGGGTCGGAGGGGCTCTGCCACCCTCGTACCCCACAACTCCAGGTACGACCATTCCGACCATCCATACGAGAAAATGAACATTCCCCAAACGTCCCCTGATTCTCAACAACCATCAACACACCCAACCTCGATGGTGGTACCTACCATGAGCTAGCGCAGACACAACCCATATACATCACCACCGAGACTCTGAACCTATGCGGTCAACTCACTACCGGCACCAACCGCTCACACACTACATCCACCGATTGGTCCACCTCGGGAACCAGTCCGCAAGTACCACACTCCTGGTAACTTGTCCAATCAACCACCAGCTAGGGTTATCACAACCCGGTTGCTCCCTGTAGCACGTCCATCCTGACCGATCCAACACCCTTAACTCCGAAAAGTCGCCTTACCCCGATACTGGTGTCCAATCGACCAGGAATCACAATCTGAGGACCTTGTCCCCTCGTAAGTCTACGGCTCCCAACTGCTAGCCTCCACAAGAACTTGGCCATACTCTGTGCCTAACACTACACAACCGCTACATGTCACAATCGCATCATACCATGCCACACAACAACTACTCCGGGCATCCCCTGCCAGTTGACATCCCTCCGGAATTTGACACACCAAAACATGGCATGAGAGGCCATCGTGCGCCTACACACTTCTAGCAAAAAAATCTCTTATCCTTACAGTTCTATCGTGGACGACCCTAACGTCCAACCACCACTGGTTCCACTTTGCTCTGTTCTATATCTGTCATGACTACTCGACGGTCCCGACTCTCAGGTTGTCATACGATGTCTACTAGTCCACTGGATCCTATCTCCAGTAACACTATGGCTCTAAGCCGTTAGACACACATACTCATTGATCCCACTTGGGATCCAACCTCTCAAAAACGCGGCATCATATGTCAATCGAACCCTAAGCCATCGCACCTCGTGCCAAACGTAATCTAACTAGGATTCAATTCCACTGAATCCTCCTATTCTTACCCTAACTATCATGTTGATGACAGGCTATTACCACTGCAGAGACATCACATCCTAGACCTACACATCACTCTGGGAGCAAAGCCTGCTCTAATACCACTTGTCAGGACCCGTCCCAAATCCTCTGAGATTAACGCGGGACGTGTCTGCTCCCGTCTGACACGAAGTGTCAGACCATGGATACTTCCAAAACCTCAGCCCCACCAGGGCTTCAGAGAGCGCCAGGATCCGGAGGAGAAGTGTGATGTCTCGGTCTCTGCTAAAACCCGTATCCGCGATCAACCTGAAGGGCATTAAAAACATCAAAGTCGTGAGTGGAAAACACAAATGATTTATACCAACAATTTACAGAAAAAGACAATTATGCCCTTCACTAAAAAGCATTCATGCATTCAAAAACCATTTCTCAAAACATTCATTGGGGCCTTGGCCTAAAATCCAAATCATAGTATAAGGGAACTCAGCCCAAAACCAACTTAAGTGGGAACTCAGCCCAAATCCAAACCACGTGGGTCTCAGCCCAAAAACCATCTCCGTAAAACCTCGTACAAACGTATATATATATATATATACATATATCCCATCCTACACATTATCTGATGTCTACTCAGTAACCCGTCACGATTTATCTATAAGTGTGCACACTACTTGGGGTCTCACTCTGAGTCTAACCCCAAGATCTACGACGTCTAGAGGACGATCTGTTGACTCAGTCCGAGACTATACCATATCTCTCACTCCTGAAATATGCTCCCTCTCGGAGTCACTCATTCCAGGCAGTGGATCGTGACTCTCCAGGATCTACGATGTCTGGAGGAGACCAACCATACGAAAGAGTACATACATTTTCAAAATACTTTCTTTCAAATCAGGGTTCAACTAGGTTTCATACCCGAGCATCTCAATAGGATTCTTCGAATCGGATTCGTCAATAGGGTCTCAAAATCGACTTCTTATTTCATAAACCATAACTGGGACATAAGCCTGATTTCACGATCCAACGGGGCCTCAAGCCCAATTTCACAACCAACTGGGCCTCAAGCCCGATACCATAAATCAACGGGGCCTCAAGCCCTATTTCAGAAACAACTGGGCCTCAAGCCCGATACTAGAATTAACTGGGACTCAAGTCCGATATCCTAACCCAATTGGGCCCTGGCCTGATCGTATGACTCAAATGGGCTGATCGTATGACTCAAATGGGCCTCCGACCAGATTTCTCATCAAATCAAATAGACTCCAAGTCTGAGAGTTCGTAAATCAAATGGGTCTCATTCTCGATTCCATATTTCTAAATCTGAAATTCTTTTGATTTAAACCATCATAAAAAGAATAGCACATATAAGCATCGTATAAAATCGAAAGCTCGAAATACGTGCAAATACGGCAAAACACAAACATATGCACTCAAGGCATCTCAAATCATGTATTTAAAACATATAAAACATTTATGCATGCATCAAATTTAGAAAGCAAGGTCCACTCACAGACCGTCCAAAGCCACGCCTCGATTCGCGCGTCACAAGCCTCTCCTAGGCCAATCACCGTCACCAAGGCTCCCGAACCTGTCCAAATCATTTCAGAGGATTACTAACTAATTAATTAGCCCCTCATAAAAGCCCCGTAATTTTCCAGGATTTTTAACTATTTTTAAACTCGATCCTAAACCATCAGACATCCTGAACTATATCGAAATGACGGCCAATTGACTCGAAACCAGTCCCAAATTTTTCGTTACATCGAATAGATGATTTCAAATGTTGAACACATCCCCAGAAAATGCTTTACGTGCCCCCACGTGCCGCCCAAAGGGGCTGTGCATGTGGCTTACGCGCCCTTAACAATATCATCACCTTCCTTTGGCGGACCGGGTCTGAACCAGTCTACTGTGCGTCCGGTTGAGCCGAACTGGCAGAACCTATTTAGGCTTAGATCTCCTCCATTTTTTTTATCCTTTTTCGATCTTTTCAATTTCTATAATTTCCTCTAATCATTTCCTACCCATCCATGTGATTAAATCCAAGAAACCAATCCTAAAACCCATTGCTTCATAAAACCATTTTTAACACAAACTTCCTATCCACATTCTGGGCACTTCTTGTAAGACCCGTGTCCTGGAAGGAACAGTGAATGATCCCACATTCCTGCGAGGGGGAATGGTCTGGGAGGGGAATGGTGGTGTGCCTTAAAGGTGTAGGCACACACCTATCTAGCACGAGGCCTTTTGGGAGCTCATTGGCTTTGGGTTTGGTTGGAACTCAAAAATTAAGCGAGTTGAGGCTGGTAAAATTCCATGATGGGTGACCCCTGGGAAGTTGTACCGTGAGCTCCCGAAAACAAAACCGTGAGGGTAAGGGCAAGGAGGCCCAAAGCGGACAATATCGTGCTAGATGAGTCGGGACCTGACAGAGGAGGGTCGGGTCCTGACAAAATGGTATCAGAGCCAGACCCTGACCGGGAAGTGTCCCAGCAAGAATGCTGGACCCTAAGGGGAGTGGATTGTAAGACCCATGTCCTGGAGGGAACAGCGAACGATCCCACATTCCTGCTAGGGGGGAATGGTTTGGGAGAGGAATGGCGGTGTGCCTTAAAGGTGTAGGCATTCATATATCTAGCACGAGGCCTTTGAGGAACTCATTGGCTTTGGGTTCGGTTGGAACTCCAAAGTTAAGTGAGTTAAGGCTGGTGCAATTCCATGATGGGTAACCCACTGGGAAGTTGCACCGTGAGCTCCTGAAAACAAAACCATGAGGGTAAGGGTAAGGAGGCCCAAAGCGGACAATATCGTGCTAGATGAGTTGGGACTTGACAGAAGAGGGTCGAGTCTTCACACTTCTAGGGGTTAAACCTTCGTCCTAAGGATCCCATTTAGTCCCTAGGATCTCTAAAAATGAGTTTGAAGGTTCGATTTGGGTTAACTTGGCCGAAAGTGATTTCGGTGGGCAGCCACCGAAAATCTCCTGGTCATCGTTCCTGGGTGCTCAGCCGTTCCCCACCATCCAAAACGTTCCCCTAATCATCCTACCAACCCCCTAAACATCATCCAATCCTTAAAAGCAGTCCCTAACGTTCAAACCAAAAATTTGAATTTGAAATCAAACAAGGGTTGTCGGGTTTACCTGTTTCCCGTGGGTTCCTCCACCTTCCACGGAAATTCTGTCACCTTTCCACAGCCTCTCAGTCCCTCTCTCACTCTGCATTCACATAAAATCAAATGGAGTGAAGGGATATGGTTTTGGGTCCAAGGTTTTTGGGTTTGGGTGGGATGGTCAAACGAAGAAGAAAGGGGAAAACATATGCATGTATCTATCTAAGGGAAGCAATAGATGGGTGACACTTGTCACTCATCCATTAGGCTGTACAAAATATCTGGACCCCACGCTAAAGGACAAAAGTCCACTTGCCTCGTAAAATGTGCCACCATAAATAGTTCCTCAAAATTTCCGTGAACCGTAACTTTTTCGTCGAACGTCCGATTTCAACGTGCCACCTATCTACAGACTCATATCAACCCAATCTATGTAACAGTCCTTGGTGCATGTGCGTCGAACCTCACAGGTCATAAGTTAACCTTTCACCCTCGTTTAGGGGCAAAATCGTAATTTTGCGGTAAACGTCTGATAATCCTTGACTAATCCCCAATTAGCCTCACTAATCTGTCATTAATTCATAATTAATCCCTAAAATCAGGGACGGGGCGTTACAGTGGTTTTGGGTCGATCGGAGATCGTTATGTTGGTTAAATTGAGGTTTTTAGCCTCGGGAAACATGTTCAGGACGAGTTCCCGGGCTAGCACTGTTCATGGGTTTTAGGTATGACCTTATAGAGATAGTTAGTAAGCTTCGTGTGTGATTTGGATAGGTCCAGAGGTTCTGAAGATGGATGATTAGCCTCGGGGAAGCTTAAGGCAAGCGTATCGAGGCGGTAGCTAGGACGGTCTGTGAGTGGACTTTTGTTTTTCGAAATATGATGCATACATAACTGTTTTATATGTTTTATATATGTGATTTTTATGATTATGATCGTGGTATTTATGATTTACCTATTTGCACGTATTTCGAGGTTTATGATTTTATACTGTGTTTATACATGCTTGGGTTTTTATGATGGTTTAATAAAATGGTTTTGGATTTGGAAATATGGAAATCGGGCATGAGACCCATTTGATTGGAAACTATCAGACTTGGAGTCCATTTGATTTAATGAGATATCGAGTTGGAGGCCCAATTGGTTTACGATATCAAGCTTGAGGCCCAGTTGAGTATGATATCGGGCATGAGTCCCATTTATGGTTTATAAATGTGATTTCAGATTCGGAGACCTTAAATGGATTTGGAATTGAGAAATAGGATTTCTGGTTTTATGATGATTTTTATGGAAATTTCGGGCATGACACCTTTGAGATGTTTTGAAAGAACTTTATATTTTCCATATACCATCCTTATACGAGGATATGTGGATGTTGTCCTCTAGATGTCTAGGACACTAGGGAAGTCACGACGCATTACCTGCGATGAGTCATTGTACGGAGCGACCGGACCGTAAAGTGACTCAGGAGCAGGATTGCTATGATTAGACGTTTGGGACGTCAGACATCTGGGATGTCAGAGATTGACCTAGAGAGACCCAGGGTGGCAAGCGTAGCCTTGGATCGTGATATGACATATGCGACGTCAAGCGTCTGGGACGCTAGACATCTGGGATGCCAATGATCGATATTTAGATTACAGATTCATTGGATTCATGAACCATTATTTAGGTGTTTATGGATTTGGGCAGTGGCCCACATGATTGATTTTTCGGTTTTGGCCTGAGTCCCAAACTTGGTGATTTTATGGTTTTGGGCTAAGGCCCCAAGGTTTTTGAAGGAAATGATTTTGGCTTTATAAACGATTTTAATTAGATTTGAATTAACTAGTTTTAGTATGCATGCATGGTTTTAAGTGAAGGGCATAAATGTTTTCTTCTGTGAAATGAGTTTTTATTAAATTTTTTTATTTTCGTCCACTCACAGCTTTTATGGTTTTTAATGCCCTTCAGGTTGATCGCGGTGCGGGCTGTAGCTGTAACCAAAACATCACACTCCGCCACTGATCTGAGCACGCTCTAGAAGCCCTGAATGGGCTGAGGTTGGGTTATCTGTTGTCTGGCCTTCGTGTCACACGTGCGTGTTACATGTGGGTTAGACGGGAGCATGGCACATCCCACGTTAATCCAGGGGGGGATTGGGATGGGTCGTGTCAGCGTGGTATCAGAGCGAGGTTTACATGTGGTACTCTGATACTAGGTGGTATCAGAACGAGGTTTGTCAGTTTGGAATCAGAGCTTTGCTGCGGTGCCGAGGATGTGATGTCTTTATGAGTATGACAGCATGTCGCCAACCTGAACGTTAGGGTAATAGTACGAGAGTTAGTGGAAATAAATCGTGGATAGGTGAAGTTTGGTCCTACGTCGTGAATGAGTGTGATTAGACCCGAGAAGGGTTGGATATGAAAGATGATCAGTCGGATGCTAGGGTCGTCTATGACGATATCGCAGAGTTGAGACCATTAGTCATGTCAGGCCGGTGATGCTGCAGGGAGTAGCCGAAGTTAGGGAGGCTTAAGGCACACATATCGAGGCGACAGCTAGGACAGTCTGTGAGTGGACTTTTATTTTCAAAATATGATGCATGCATAACTGTTTTATATGTTTTATATATGTGATTTCTATGATTATGATTGTGGCATTTATGATTTACGTATTTGCACGGATTTCGAAGTTTATGGTTTTATATTGTGTTTATACGTGCTTGCGTTTTTTATGATGGTTTAATGGAATGGTTTTGGATTTAAAAATATGGAAATCGGGCATGAGACCCATTTGATTGGAAACTATCGGACTTGGAGTCCATTTGATTTAATGAGATATCGGGCTGGAGGCCCAGTTGGTTTACGATATCAAACTTAAGGCTCAGTTGAGTATGATATCGGGCATGAGTCCCATTTGTGGTTTATAGATGTGATTTCGGGTTTGGAGATCCTAAATGGATTTGGATTTGAGAAATCAAATTTCTGGATTTATGATGGTTTTTATGGAAATTCCGAGCATGACCCTTTTGAGATGTTTTGAATGGATTTTATAAAAATGTTTTCCATATACCATCCTTATTCGAGGATATGTGGATGGTCTCCTCCAGATGTCTGGGACACTAGGGAAGTTATGATGCATTGCCTGCGAGGGGTCATTGCACGGAGCGACCGAACCGTATAGTGACTCGGGAGCAGGATTGCAATGATTAGACGTCTGGGACGTCAGACATCTAGGATGTCATAGATTAAACCGGAGAGACCCCCAACAATAAGTGTAGCCTTGAACCGTGATATGGCGTCTAGAACGCTAGGCATCAGGGATGCGAAGGATCGGTATTTGGATTACTGATTCATTGGATTTATGAACCATTATTTTGATGTTTATGGATTTGGGCTACCTACATGATTGATTTTACAGTTTTCGGTTGAGTCCCATACTTAGGCAATTTTATGGTTTTGGGCTAAGGCCCCAAGGTTTTTGAAGGAAATGATTTTGGTTTTACAAATGGTTTTAATTATATTTGAATTAACTGGTTTTAGTATGCATGCATGGTTTTAAGTGAAGGGGATAAATATCTTCTTCAGTGAAATGAGTTTTTATTAAATTATTTATTTTCGTCCACTCACAGCTTTTATAGTTTTGAATGCATTGTAGGTTGATCGCGGTGCGGGCTGTAATGGTGACCGAGACATCACACTCTGCCACTGATCCGGGAGCGCTCTGGAAGCCCTGATTGGGTTGAGGTTGGGTTATCCCTTGTCTGGCCTTCGTGTCACACGTGGGTTAGACGGGAGCATGGCACATTTTGCGTTAATCCCGAGGGGGGATTAGGATGGGTCGTGTTAGTGTGCTTTCAAAGCAAGGTTTACATGTGGTACTCTGATACTAGGTGGTATCAGGCGAGGTATGTCAATGGGATTCGGCAGGAGTAGGCGGGGCAGGTGAGGAAAGCCTCGCAGGCGCGCACTGACAAGGGGAAGCGAGAGTTAGTAGGCATGCGCTGCCATGGGCTACTGATTTGCGCATTAGACGCTCACAAGGGATTGATCCATTCGGTGCACGTCCACCGAACTAAAGATACTCCTTTCGGTAGGCGCACTCTGAAGGTAGGCATAAGCTGGCGAAGGTATTCAGAGAGGGAAATTCGCAAATTCGAAATTCGGGACGGGTCGTTACTGTGACGACCAGGAAATTCGGAAAAGGAAAATTTGGAAATTTTGAAGAAAATGACGATTTTACCTCTAGAATTGGGCGAACGGTTGACTTTTGGTTCGAGCGGTCAAACAGATTTTGACCAATAACTGCGACGTAGTTTGGAACGTCTGTAGTTCATAGACAGGTGGCACGTCCGATTCCGACATTCGAGGAGAAAGTTATGGCGTTCGAAAGTTCAGGGGTAATTTGGTAATTTGATAAAAAAGGGAAATTTGTTGACTTTTGGAACTACGTGGGATTTTCACGTAATTCGAAGACCGTTGGGTAGGTCTCGAGACGTTGAGTCCGTAGACAGGTGGCACGCGTCAATTGGAGTTCGGACGACCAAGTTACGGGTATAGCAGTGTGAAGGGCATTTTGGTAATTTGTAAGGAGAAGGGTAAAATGGTAATTGGTTAATTGAATAAGAAATGGGATGGTGATTGGGCTAATTCAGCCATGGTTATGCCACTAAGTGACATCTGTCACTTTCTAAGGAAGATTGGTGGCAAGTGCACGGGTGTGTGTGTTGTGGAGCGGTGGGATGAATTGGAGAGTTAAAACTTGTGTATGTGTTTGAAAAACAGAGACAAAAAGACCACAACTTAGCTTGATCGACCTCCCCAGCAACCTATTGAGAGGAAAGAAGAACTGGAAAAGAATTCAGAGAGGGAAAACAGAGGATTACGAGAATGAAATAGAAAGAAAACACGAGGGACTGAGAGAAAACCCGAAGAGAAACCCGAAACCTGTTCTTGGATAATTTAAATTCTAATTTGAGTTGTAGGACCGCCCAAGCCGAATTAAGGTTAGATTATGACTTTTGGGACCTTTATTAGTCGATCCAAATCGAGAAATTCAAGGTTCGAAGCTCTTGGAGCCATGAACAGACATGGCGGAATTCGAGAAATCCCCAGCTTGTGTTCGTGTAACTGGGGGTTAGTTTTTGTGAAATTGATTACAAAATCATCTTTAAAGTAAGTCTATGATGCTCCCTAACTAATTAATTGAAGAAACCAGTGACGGTTTGATGAACTGGGACGATGAACATTCATTGAAAACTTGAATTCAATTGAGTTGGTTCAAGGCATGACGATTGAAATTAATATTACAGACCCCTAATTAAGGTGATTACGATGTTATGTGATGGATCAAATGAGGAATTCAAGTTCAAATTGGACGGGATTGAACCGGATCAACATGCGGGCTGAACGACTCGTTTAACAGACAGTCGGGCGGAGATGATGAACAGTGACTGCACTGTAGCAGCGCGTGGGCTTCACGCGCAGCCACTCACGGCGACGCGTGGGGGCGCGTGAGACCGAATCTCGAGGTGAGTTCAACATGAAACTTGCTCCTTTTAATGTAACGAATATTTTGGCACTAGTTTCGAGGAAATCAGATATCGTTTCGATAGTGTTTAGTGTATCCGAAGTTTTCGTATACGTTTAAAATAAGTATTTAAATCCCGAAAAAAATTGGGGAAAATTATATGCGATATATTGAAGTGTTAGTGGCCCTAGATAATGATTTTGGACAGTAATTGTGATTTTCGGAATTTACGAAAAAACGTGCAGCTCGGAAGCGAGCCGTTTGGACGGTGTGTGAGTGGACTTTTCTTTCTAAATTGCCATGCATGCATAATTGTTTTCTATGCTTTCTATCTATGATTTATATTCTTATGATTATGGTACTTACGATTTCCGTATTTACACGAATTTCGATATGCAAATACGTAATTGCACGTATTTCGAGACTACGATTTATGTTATACTTTGATGATGGTTTGATGGATGATTTTATATGATTTGTGCGTATCATGTTTTGATGATGTTTTGATTATGATTTGTGAGTGTGATTTGGGATTTGAACGTGACATTCGGACATGAGTCCCATTTCGATTAAAAATGATTTCAGATTTGGTTTTGGAATTTGGATTACGATGGATTCTGGATTTGTTGTGAATTACACATGGTTTTGGGTTTAAAGACCCGGTACTATTGCTGGATCTGGTTTTGGGTTTAAAGACCCGGTTGATTGATGTGACTGGGGAGGGCCCTTGATTGATATGTTTTGAGTTTAAAGACTGGGTTATTGTGATATCCCCCGAGGCCTATTGATTGTGTTTTGAGTTTAAAGACTCGTTGATATCCCGGGAAGGCCTAATATATGTGAGTTTAAAGACTCGGTGATTGAGATCCAGTAGATTGATTGACTTGTGATTTACTGTTGATTTCCGATGTTTTCGGAAGTGTTGGGCAGTGGCTCGGTTTATATGGCTTTATGGATTTTGGGCTATGTTCTCGTACTTTGATTTTGATTCATGATTTTGGGCTGAGGCCCCGTATATATGTTTTCGGGCTAAGGCCCGATGTTTGAGAAAAGGAAATGATTTTGGTTTTCATACACGGTTTTCTTATACTGGAAACGAAATGGATTATGAAATGATTTTCGAATGCATGCATTGGTTTTAAGTTGAGGGTAGAAATGTCTTTCATGTAACATGTTTTATAAATTGATTTATTTTCGTCCACTCACACCTTTTATGTTTTTATTGACCCTCCAGGTCGTGGCGCGACGATCGAGGCTGATCGAGAGGTGGAGGCATGAGTGGGCACATGTGCCATTATCCCTTGTTTGGCAAGTACTGAGGGTAATTTCAGAACTTCAGTTTACTTGTCAGACGGGAGCAGGACCGGGCACGGTTATCAATGTTCCTCAGGGTATGGTCCTGTCAGTTACAAATTGTAAGACCCGTGTCCTCGAGGGAACGGTGAACAATCCCACATTCCTGCGAGGGAAATGGTCTGGGAGGGGAATGGTGTTGTGCCTTAAAGGTGTAGGCATGCACCTATCTAGCACGAGGCCACCCTTGGGCGCGCTGGTTAGAGGTTTGCCCTGCCAGGTGCGACAATCCGGTCTAGGACAATGTCGTGTTAGATATGGTGAGACGATGCACAACTCTGATCTAAAAAAGGCATTTGGGAGCTCAGTGGCTTTGGGTTCGGTTGGAACTCCAAAGTTAAGCGAGTTGAGACTATTGCAATTCCATGATAGGTGACCCCCTAGGAAGTTGCACCGTGAGCTCCCGAAAACAAAACCGCGAGGGCAATGGCAAGGAGGCCCACAGCGGAAAATATCGTGCTAGATAAGTCAAGTCCAGACGGAGGAGGGTCGGGTCCTGACAGAATGGTATCAGAGCTAGACTCCAACCAGGAAGTGTGCTAGCGAGGACGCTGGGCCCTAAGGGTGGTGGATTGTAAGACCCGTGTCCTCGAGGGAACTGTGAACAATCCCACATTCTTGCGAGGGGAATGGTCTGGAAGGGGAATGGTGTTGTGCCTTAAAAGTGTAGGCACTCACCTATCTAGTACGATGCCTCCCTTGGCCGCGCTGGTTAGAGGCTTGCCCTGCCAGGCGTGAGGTCTTGGGGTCAAAACCCAGCGGGCGCACGACAATCCGGTCTAGGAAAATACCGTGTTAGATAGGGTGAGCCGCTGCGCAACTCTGATCTAAACAAGGCCTTTTGGGAGCTCAGTAGCTTTGGGTTCGGTTGGAACTCCAAAGTTAAGCGAGTTGAGGCTGGTGCAATTATATGATGAGTGACCCCCTGGGAAGTTGCATTCTGAGCTCCCGAAAACAAAACCGTGAGGGCAAGGGCAAGGAGGCCCAAAGCGGACAATATCGTGCTAGATAAGTCAGGTCCTGACTGTGGAAGGTCGGGTTCTGACACGTTGAGCCCTAATGGGGTGGATTGTAAAACCCGTGTCCTGGAGGGAACAGTGAATGATCCCACATTCATGCGAGGGGGGGAATGGTGATGTGCTTTAAAGGTGTAGGCACACACCTATCTAGCATGAGGGCTTTTGGGAGCTCAGTGGCTTTGGGTTCAGTTGGAACTCCAATGTTAAGCGAGTTGAGGTTTGTGCAATTCCATGATGGGTGACCCCCTAGGAAGTAGCACTGTAAGCTGCCGAAAACATAATTGTGAGGGCGAGGAGGCCCAAAGCGGACAATATCGTGCTAGAGTCGGGTCCTGGCAAAAAATGCAAGTTAATTTGTAATGATAAGAAATGTAAGAAAATGTAAAAACAGGTGTAATATGATATATAAAAGTATGAAATAAAATATGTACAAGTAAATAAGAATAAAGTATAAACAAGTTTAGAATGCACAAAGCAAAGTCACAGTAAAATCAAGTCAATGCACAAGTTCCAAGAGTGTCTAAACTAATGCAACACATATGTATATACATGAAGAATGATGTGAATGCATAAGAGAGAAATTGTTAGAACCTGCACAAGACATAAAAGTTACACAACAGTGCATGACAGAATGACTTACACCTTCGGTCTCACGTCCCTAAATTCACTTAGTATAGGGGGCCCGGGGATGAAATCCGAGCCTCATGAAACCTTAAGGAGGTTATGCAATTTACAAATGCAGTATGAAACAATATTTACACATTTTGGAAGTCAAGGATATATATGATTCACATAGCTTCAAAGTTTAGATGGAGAGTTCTACGTCTGTGCGGCCCAAGTAAATATCTTAGATTTATTCAACTATTTGGGCGAGTTCAAAGGTAACCAGGTTAGAAAGAATAAATATAAGAGCATAGCCAATTTCAAGAAGTCCCGAGGCTTAAACTCCATTGATGTCCTTTTCTTAGACCCCCAAAGCTCGTTATGAGTATCGTCTCTTGTCCTAGACATCACCCTTGGAAATTTCTTACTCTAGAGGAAATAAGATAACTCAAGTGTTAACAATCACCGTAGGTGAGAGTTAACAAACGATACTTCACCTATTCCATTAGAAATCAAAATTTAAACTTCGAAGCACAATTGATCTACATATAGCCGAGACTAATGCATGAATGTAAAAATTATTTACAAGTATGTTTTTATGCACAATTTACAAGTATAATATGACAATTTACAAGTATAATATGACAATTTACATATGAACAATTTATACAAGTATGAACAATTTATTCACAAGTATGATTTTATGCACAAGTAATGATATTCATAAGTAAGAATATTCACACTAGCATATTGATTATGCACAAGATTTATTTACAAGTATATATGTACACTATCACAAAGTTAAGACTAGACAATTTTGAATTTTTTTTTTCGAAATTTATTTTAATTAAAAAGGTAATGAAAAATTTTTTATTTTATTTTAAAACAATAAAAAAATTTCGAATTTTTTTTAGTAAATAAATAAAAAGTCAAATTTAATTTAAAAATAATTTTTTTATTTTTATTTTCTAAATTTGTTTCAAATTTTCTTTTAAAAAAAACAATTCAAAAGAAATTTTTTAAAAAAAAGTGAACAAGTATAATATGAACATTATGTACAAGTATGACCAAATATCTACAATCATAAACAATTAAAATATGAACAAGTATAAAATGAATAAGTATGATAAGAATTTAAATTTACATAAACAATTATAATATGAACAAGTGTATAAAAAATATGAACATTTATGAACAAGTATAAAAATAGAAATTATGAACAACTAAAATATGAACATTATGAACAATTTCAATTTATGAACAAGTATAAATAACTAAGTATGAACTAATATGTACAAATATGAACAAGTATAAAAATAAAAATTATAAACAAGTATAATATGAATATTAAGAACAAGTACAAGTATAATATGAACAAGTGTAATTATGAATAAGTATGAACAAATATACTAAAAACAAGTATACAAGAATTATGAACAAGTATAAAAAAAAATTATAAACAAGTATAATATGAGCATGTATAAAGATAAACATTATGAACAAGTATAATATGTACATGTATGACAGGACCCGTCCCAACTGGACGTCAAAAACCGTACCCGGTCCTGCTCCCGTCTGACAAGTCAACTGAAAGTCCGAAACTACCCTTCAGTACCTGCCAGACAAGGGAATTTTTGCGCCTGTGCCCGCACATACCTCCACCTCTGGAATAGCCTCGATCAACGCGCCACGACCTGAAGGGTTAACAAAACAGAAAAGGTGTGAGTGGACAAAAATGACTTCTTATAAAAACATTTACCAAAATACATTCTTACCCTCCAGTTTTCACAAACTTGCATGCATATCGTAAAACATGAGTAATAGTATGAAATCATTCAAGTATGAACAGTGGACCGATAAAATCAAAACATATTTTCCCATGGTCCACAAAAACTCATGTTCACCAAATCAGTTTAACATCTCAAAAGTTCACAATTTCTTTAAATCATTTTAACCGCTAAACCACGGTTTCCTCAAAATCATTTTCCATAAACCACGGGACTTATTTCCATATCCTGTTGCTTAGAGTCACGTTTATCCCTGCAACGCGTGCATATCAATAGGCTCAAGGACCGCTCAAAATCCGAGCATCCGCTGCTGTGAACACATCATCAGTCAGCAATCCGTCGCTGGGAAAAACCTCACCAGCCGACGATCCGGATCTCGTGAACACATCACTTACCGATCCATGTAATCCAGCACATCTGATCTGAGTCAAGCCTCCCCTGGGCTGCAAGACAAAGATCGTGCTACGTGACCTCTTCGGGGTAAACACTTCCATCCCGAAGGCGAGCGTTATCTCCAGGGTGCACTCCGGGGAAAAACATATTTTCTCCCGAAAGCCCTAAATATCCGCAACATATCACCATCACTAAAACCAGTGAAAAACAGTTGCATTGAAAACCAAATCAAATATCAATACAGGGTCTCGGCCCTAAGTTAACCAAAGTCCCGATTTACTTTATAAATCCGAAATCATCATTATCATCATATAATCACATGGAAAATGCAAATCCAATCAGAAACACAATTCCATTGGGTCCCACCCCAAAATACCAATTTCACGTAAATCCGTGCAACCGTAAACCCGAGTTGCCACGATCACGTAAATCCATAAAATCAATCATTGACTCATAATCCGAGTCCAAATATCATTTTCAATCCGGGCCTAGCCCAAAACATCATTTGCACGTTCATCGTAAAACGTGCCCGAAAGACTGATTAAAATAATCACGAAAATACTAAAAATCATCAAATTCACATGTAACTCCAAATCCGAGTCAAAATCATTATTTACTTGGGTTCTCACGCCCACAATATCATTTTTAACCAATTTCATGATTTCTCGAAAAGCGTGCCAGAATATAATAATATAATAATCATAAAACCGAGAAAATCAAGAAATCACCGAATCAAAGCATCAATCATGTCAAATCATAGAAAATCATATAAATAAGCATTTTAAACCATATATGCATGCATCACAGTTAGAAAACCAAAAGTCCACTCACACACACCGTTCAAAACGGTTCGTTTCCGAGCTGCACGTTTTTCCGTAAAATCTGGAAATCACAACTCCTGCCCAAAATCATTATAGAGGGTTACTAACATCTCAAAATACATCATATAATTTTCCCCAATTTTTCCGGAATTTAAATACGTATTTAACTCGTAAAACAAAACTTCGGATACGCGGAACATTATCGAAACAATATCCGATTTCACCGAAATCAACGTCAAAATGTTCGTTACACTGAGAGGATCAAAAGTCATGTTGACCTCACCTTGAGACTAGGCCGGACGCGCCCTCACGCGCCGCCGTGAGTGGCTGCGCGTGAAACCCACGCGCCAGCTACAGTGTCGTCGTTCAAGCCCGTTTGTCTGGTAAACGGGTCGTTCAACCCGCGATCAGACCCGGCTGGTTTTCAGTCAATTCCACACTGTTTTCATCAATTGAGCATCCAGTTAGTTTCGTTATAAGTTCAATTAGGGTTCTGTAACCTTAATTACTTGAAACATTACCTCAATCCTCACGATCAAGGATGAACAATCGAAGGACCTCCGACCACTGTTCATCAGTCGAATTACCTCAATTCCACAAGGTTTCCCCAAATTGATTCATCAGGAAGCTTCATTGATCACAGGTAGACCTTTCCCCCAACTCAATTGGATCAAATCATTGCTCAATCTTCACGACTCAAACTCGAACATCCGAACAGTGTGCAACCATGGAGTTTCCACCTTGGCCACTGATTCCTCCCAATTGACGAACCCAGAAGTATCAATGGACCATGAGGAATTGTTTCCCCACCTCAATTTCGTCGTTTGATCACGCATTGATCACGACTCAAGCTCGATATCTCCCACTGTTACCAAACCCGTTCAGAGCCAATTGGGCATGAATTCCTCTCGTTTTTGATTTGAAACAACTCGTCTCAACCTCAGGAAGCTATTTCCAATGTCCAATTCGATCATCACAGCTCAATTCGACCAATTCGATTTTTCCTCCAAATTTTCTAAAACCCGAAATCCCAGTCCTCAGCTCTCAATTAATCCCTCGATTTTCCCAGTTCAATTCACTCTCAAATGCTCACACTTTGGTTCAGAAATGGAAGAGAATTGGAGGTTGGGAGAAAACTGATTTGTGGGTTGTACACGGTTGAAGAAAATATGGGAGATTAATGGAAATTAGGATTAATTAATTAATTTAATATAATAAAACATAATAATTAGGTCTCCCCCAAAATCATGGATCCATGTTTTGTGCCTGATTTTAAGGGATGAGTGACACTTGTCACTCATCCAAGTGTGCTCAGTCACCGGGTACTGTTCATTATTAAAATATTATTTTATTCCCGGTTCGTTCGGTTAATCGAGCCCGATTTCGTGACCATAACTTCGTCGTCGAATCTCCGATTTCGGCATGCCGCCTGTCGTTGGATTCGTATCGACGAGACCTACGTAACGGTCCTTGGCCCTCGTCCGTTGGACTTCCCGGCCAAAAAGTCAACATTTGGCCCCTACTATGCCAAATTACCAAAATACCCCTCAACTTCCGAACATCATAACTTTCTCTACGAATGTCGGAATTGAACGTGCCACCTGTCTATGAACTCGTGACGTCCCGAACTACGTCACAGTCATCGGCCAAAGTCCATTTGACCGCCCGAACTAAAAGTCAACATTTTGCCCACGCTAGGGGCAAAACGGTCATTTTGCACGTTTCGTCCGATTTCACTCAACTAATCCTCGATTAGTCATTCTAATTCGTAATTAATTAATATTCAATCCCGATATTCGGGACGGGTCATTACAACCTTCCCTCCTTAAAGAATTTCGTCCCCGAAATTCCAACTACTCGTATTCCACAACTACCTCGTAGAGAACAAATGGCCACACAACACGTGTACACCTGTACACCCACTAGCCAACACAGAACTCGTCTGCACTCAGACGTCACATCCCAGATGCACGTCGTACTGACTACACTCGACCACCTCGAATGAAATTGATTACCAGAAATTGGCAATGTCACCATTAAGCTGACTCTTTCAGCTTGACGGCCCCACGTAATCACTAATGTGTCCTGACCTTCGCTCTCATAGAGAGTCACCAAAACTCACTAGTTAGTCCAAGCCGACACCACAAGCCAAACTGTCACTACCAAGCTTTACCACCCTAGTAAAGCGCCAATCAGTACTAAATCAGTGACAACACACCATACTACAACGTCCGTCAATGTAGCATATGATCATCAACATGATCTCCCCTCGCAGGGCAAACTCAATCCTGCGACAAATACCTACAGTAGTTACCACAATTGTCACCCCCTCAGCGATCCCAGATGCTGGTAAGGTCACGACAAGGTAACATCTCGCCGCAAAGCAACTTGCGGTCACACCAACCACCAACTCACTCACCTGAGTATACGCATACCGTCATCACACTCAATCAGACGGTGCATCTGGAACACGTTGAACACAAGCCTAGCAGTAATCACACAACTCAACACTAGAGTTATACTTGCCAACCTTGGCTAAGAGCACCTGCTCAAACAATCACTGTAATCGTCAGAATCACTCTGCCCAGTGCATCGTGTTCAATGTCCAGTTCACGTTCACATCCACAACCAATGGTATTGGAACTAAGCCAAAACACCAACACGTTTATCGACACAACACTGGTACATCCCATGTACCGTCACTAGGTATCAAGTACCCTCGTCCATACGATACCGTACATCGTACACCAAGCATGATCCTACAGCTGGACCCCAGTACTCGACCCATAGACCTATATGGTCGATCCCAAACCAGGTAAGGCAAAAGTAAAAAGCCTGAGGGTTTTTGCTAACATCGACAATCCTTGTCCTATGCTACCCAAAAACACCTCGCCAAATGACAACACTCAAAATGACACATCAACGTGTCCACAGGGAAGAACGCCTAGTTCTCCCGGGATTCACATCAACCCCGGCCACCACAAATCTGCAAAATATCGTACCCCAAACCACGTATAAGGTACGTACATCTATCCCTTGACCAGACTACAACCACCTAGGTCATAGCCAAACACGTTCCAATAATGGAGTCCATTTGCCCAAACCAGCAAGAGACAAATCGAAACTCCACCAATCAGCTAGTTTCAATACCAAATCCGAATCCGCAATTTCGTAAGAAATCCCGAATCCAAATCCATACATCACAGTTTTTAATTCATATCCAAATCCGAATCCGAAATCATTATTCCGTAAGCTAGCATTTGGAATAATCATTCCGCACCCAAATCCGGTATTCCACTTTCAAGTTCCTGAATCGAATCCTGAATCGTCACCCAGAAATTCGATTCCAAAACCCGAAATCTGGTTCACGTCCACTCGGACACACCAAAACCGAACCTATCGGTTACCAATTCAAGCGAGTAACACATTACATCTGATGGACTTCATATGGAAGCCAATCCCATCCGTCACAACTCTAAGGCTGACCAATTTCGACCCCGTCGAAAACCTACTCGTTCGAGTAACATACCATAAGGGGCTCCACTTCGAAAAGAAGTTCAGTCCCGTCATTTACGACCCACATACCAAAGTAAGAGTGATAAACTCTCACCCAATCTGGATCATCGAAATCACGACCCAGATCCATCACGACGTCAGCCAACCATGACCATCACGATCCTAGATTGTCACAATGCCCAAAGTCCACGACATCACAAACCCGATCCACCTAGGATCCACACAGTCAACAACTAGGAACCACAGGGTCTTACACCCTTACTGATTACCTCGTATCTATCCTTTCCATCCCACCTAGGGAAAACCAAGGATGATCCAAAACAATGACACCAATACTCATCCTACGTGGATGCAAACAAAACTCACTGCACTCCCCACGCCAGGTAACCCAACAGAAAATAAGAAATCACCCCTGATGACTTCAGAATACCTAATCCCCATGCGGAAAACCCGCAATCCTCTTCAAACACAACTTCTCATGATTCCGTAGGTCCAACCACGTTGGAACCATCGGACTCGGACACCAACCACGTGTCCCCTTTGGACTGGTTACTGACACATACCCAACTCGACGAAGTCACAACCCGACTCGTGACCCATCGTCAGCACCACACCGGCACCCACACCAGTACACAGACAACAGTATCAGTATGAGCACACCGTGTGGAAAACTGACAACCCTGGATCTCCGCTCATAACAAGCGACGACCCCGTACCTCTGCTCGAATAGGAGAAACTCTGCCTCCTTCGCACCTAACAACTCTGGGTACAGTCACCCTGACAACTCATGTGAGAAAAAGAAACGTCCCCTGACGTCCCCCCCGATTCTCAACAACCACTCTCGGTATGAGTGCCTGCCACAGACTTGTGCAGACCCAACCATCAGACATCACTATCGAGACTCCACATCCAATGGAATCAAGTACTCGGACGACTACCCTGTATCCCCACTCTGGGATTCCTTCGACAAGTACCAACCCCGACTGTGGATTGCAGTTCCACCACTAAAGCTGACATGACTAGACCTGACACAATCGTCACTCGGTCTCGACTTCGAAAAGTCATTAAGAGTCAAACCACCCGCCAGCACACATTTCCGAACCGAACATCCCACCTTAGGTTCCGCGATTACTACCTAGGGTCCCTCAAAACCCGACAACTCCTGAGACTTAAGATATTACCATGACTCATCTCGAGTCCTAACTGAATTCTTTGACTCATTCATCCATGCCATCCCTGGCATACCCGGTCACCCAGCAAATTACCGCCGGTGAACCACATCAATACCACATTCCAAACCTAGGAATACCCCCAACACACTCTAGACGTTGGGAACTCACATTTCGCACAAGGAATTACTGAGAATAATCTCATCCTGGGTCCAACCTACCCAATTGTGCTACCTTCCAAGCCTCTGGATCCAGCAAATCCTAGGACCCACAAGAATACCGATTCGACAATTAGTAAGCCGTAGCTACACAAATTAATATCTGACTCACAAACCAAGGTCAATTACATTCCGAGATTCATCACAAGGTCTCAAATACCCTAATATACCCATCTCACTACCAGGTCGCGCACGAGGCTCACATTCCGAAGGTATGGCATGGCAACAGCATCAGCAACCTAGTGCTCTGATACCAATTTGACAGGACCCGTCCCAACTGGACGTCAAAAACCGTACCCGGTCCTGCTCCCGTCTGACAAGTCAACTGAAAGTCCGAAACTACCCTTCAGTACCTGCCAGACAAGGGAATTTTTGCGCCTGTGCCCGCACATACCTCCACCTCTGGAATAGCCTCGATCAACGCGCCACGACCTGAAGGGTTAACAAAACAGAAAAGGTGTGAGTGGACAAAAATGACTTCTTATAAAAACATTTACCAAAATACATTCTTACCCTCCAGTTTTCACAAACTTGCATGCATATCGTAAAACATGAGTAATAGTATGAAATCATTCAAGTATGAACAGTGGACCGATAAAATCAAAACATATTTTCCCATGGTCCACAAAAACTCATGTTCACCAAATCAGTTTAACATCTCAAAAGTTCACAATTTCTTTAAATCATTTTAACCGCTAAACCACGGTTTCCTCAAAATCATTTTCCATAAACCACGGGACTTATTTCCATATCCTGTTGCTTAGAGTCACGTTTATCCCTGCAACGCGTGCATATCAATAGGCTCAAGGACCGCTCAAAATCCGAGCATCCGCTGCTGTGAACACATCATCAGTCAGCAATCCGTCGCTGGGAAAAACCTCACCAGCCGACGATCCGGATCTCGTGAACACATCACTTACCGATCCATGTAATCCAGCACATCTGATCTGAGTCAAGCCTCCCCTGGGCTGCAAGACAAAGATCGTGCTACGTGACCTCTTCGGGGTAAACACTTCCATCCCGAAGGCGAGCGTTATCTCCAGGGTGCACTCCGGGGAAAAACATATTTTCTCCCGAAAGCCCTAAATATCCGCAACATATCACCATCACTAAAACCAGTGAAAAACAGTTGCATTGAAAACCAAATCAAATATCAATACAGGGTCTCGGCCCTAAGTTAACCAAAGTCCCGATTTACTTTATAAATCCGAAATCATCATTATCATCATATAATCACATGGAAAATGCAAATCCAATCAGAAACACAATTCCATTGGGTCCCACCCCAAAATACCAATTTCACGTAAATCCGTGCAACCGTAAACCCGAGTTGCCACGATCACGTAAATCCATAAAATCAATCATTGACTCATAATCCGAGTCCAAATATCATTTTCAATCCGGGCCTAGCCCAAAACATCATTTGCACGTTCATCGTAAAACGTGCCCGAAAGACTGATTAAAATAATCACGAAAATACTAAAAATCATCAAATTCACATGTAACTCCAAATCCGAGTCAAAATCATTATTTACTTGGGTTCTCACGCCCACAATATCATTTTTAACCAATTTCATGATTTCTCGAAAAGCGTGCCAGAATATAATAATATAATAATCATAAAACCGAGAAAATCAAGAAATCACCGAATCAAAGCATCAATCATGTCAAATCATAGAAAATCATATAAATAAGCATTTTAAACCATATATGCATGCATCACAGTTAGAAAACCAAAAGTCCACTCACACACACCGTTCAAAACGGTTCGTTTCCGAGCTGCACGTTTTTCCGTAAAATCTGGAAATCACAACTCCTGCCCAAAATCATTATAGAGGGTTACTAACATCTCAAAATACATCATATAATTTTCCCCAATTTTTCCGGAATTTAAATACGTATTTTACTCGTAAAACAAAACTTCGGATACGCGGAACATTATCGAAACAATATCCGATTTCACCGAAATCAACGTCAAAATGTTCGTTACACTGAGAGGATCAAAAGTCATGTTGACCTCACCTTGAGACTAGGCTGGACGCGCCCTCACGCGCCGCCGTGAGTGGCTGCGCGTGAAACCCACGCGCCAGCTACAGTGTCGTCGTTCAAGCCCGTTTGTCTGGTAAACGGGTCGTTCAACCCGCGATCAGACCCGGCTGGTTTTCAGTCAATTCCACACTGTTTTCATCAATTGAGCATCCAGTTAGTTTCGTTATAAGTTCAATTAGGGTTCTGTAACCTTAATTACTTGAAACATTACCTCAATCCTCACGATCAAGGATGAACAATCGAAGGACCTCCGGCCACTGTTCATCAGTCGAATTACCTCAATTCCACAAGGTTTCCCCAAATTGATTCATCAGGAAGCTTCATTGATCACAGGTAGACCTTTCCCCCAACTCAATTGGATCAAATCATTGCTCAATCTTCACGACTCAAACTCGAACATTCGAACAGTGTGCAACCATGGAGTTTCCACCTTGGCCACTGATTCCTCCCAATTGACGAACCCAGAAGTATCAATGGACCATGAGGAATTGTTTCCCCACCTCAATTTCGTCGTTTGATCACGCATTGATCACGACTCAAGCTCGATATCTCCCACTGTTACCAAACCCGTTCAGAGCCAATTGGGCATGAATTCCTCTCGTTTTTGATTTGAAACAACTCGTCTCAACCTCAGGAAGCTATTTCCAATGTCCAATTCGATCATCACAGCTCAATTCGACCAATTCGATTTTTCCTCCAAATTTTCTAAAACCCGAAATCCCAGTCCTCAGCTCTCAATTAATCCCTCGATTTTCCCAGTTCAATTCACTCTCAAATGCTCACACTTTGGTTCAGAAATGGAAGAGAATTGGAGGTTGGGAGAAAACTGATTTGTGGGTTGTACACGGTTGAAGAAAATATGGGAGATTAATGGAAATTAGGATTAATTAATTAATTTAATATAATAAAACATAATAATTAGGTCTCCCCCAAAATCATGGATCCATGTTTTGTGCCTGATTTTAAGGGATGAGTGACACTTGTCACTCATCCAAGTGTGCTCAGTCACCGGGTACTGTTCATTATTAAAATATTATTTTATTCCCGGTTCGTTCGGTTAATCGAGCCCGATTCCGTGACCATAACTTCGTCGTCGAATCTCCGATTTCGGCATGCCGCCTGTCGTTGGATTCGTATCGACGAGACCTACGTAACGGTCCTTGGCCCTCGTCCGTTGGACTTCCCGGCCAAAAAGTCAACATTTGGCCCCTACTATGCCAAATTACCAAAATACCCCTCAACTTCCGAACATCATAACTTTCTCTACGAATGTCGGAATTGAACGTGCCACCTGTCTATGAACTCGTGACGTCCCGAACTACATCACATTCATCGGCCAAAGTCCATTTGACCGCCCGAACTAAAAGTCAACATTTTGCCCACGCTAGGGGCAAAACGGTCATTTTGCACGTTTCGTCCGATTTCACTCAACTAATCCCCGATTAGTCATTCTAATTCGTAATTAATTAATATTCAATCCCGATATTCGGGACGGGTCATTACATGTATAAGAATAAAAATAAACAAATATAATATAAACAAGTATAGAGATTATAAACAAGTATGAAAATTAAGAAAAAAAATATAATATGAACAAAAATAAAAATTATAAACAAGTATAATATGCACAATTTATATACATACACTAACACATTAAAAATAATATTCAATTTTCCCAACAACGACACCAAAAATTGATAAAGCTCAAACTACCCATTAAATTAAACATGTAAATTAAGTATTATGCAATTTAAACCATTTTTGTATAAATGTAGTATTAGTAAATAGGGATCGTTCTTAACCGGGGAAATTAGGGAACATTTGTAACAACCCGTACCTTCGGGAGGGGTATAAATGTAATTTTTGTAAATATTTGTATAAAAGGACGATTTTGCCCTTGTGAATAGTGCGTCAAAAGTTGACTTTTTGATTGACCGGTTGGATGAGTGTTGACCATTGACCGTGACGTAGTTTAGGACGTCACGAGTCCGTAGACAGGTGGCAGGTTCGATTCGGACAATCGGAGAAAAAGTTATGACGTTCGGAAGATTGAGAGAGTTACCGTAAATTTGACTAATTGAGGAAAATGTTTACTTTTTAGTGGACTTGTGATTTTCACGTAGACCGAGGACCGTTAGATAGGTCTCGACGTCCTGAGTACAACGACAGGCGGCACGCTGTCATCGGACGTCAGATGAAATAGATACGGGTCTGGAAAGTTCAAGGGCAAAACGGTAATTTTTATAACTAGGGGTAATTTGGTCTTTTTCTCCTCAGCCCAATCAGATCAGACCAAATGGCAATAGTGGATTGGGATATTTTGTGCAGACCATGGAGAAGAGGACACGTGGGGATGGTTGGATGGTTCTAGGATGATCTTACATACACACGGCTACAAATTGTCCAATTTGAACCGTTCAATTGGCTTCGACACATAGAAACAGAGAGGAAGAATTGTGCGTGTTCGATCGATTCAGTGCAAGGGTGAGTGAGTTGATGATTGGTGAGAGTGATAGAGAGACGAGGGTGAAGTGTTGATCGTGTTTTGGACTGGAACCGTGCACGGAGGCACGACGGTGGACGGCTGGAATTTTTGGGAAAACAGAGAGGCGATGACCCTGTGGCGGTGGTTGTGCCGTGTGGTGGCTCAAACCAAGGCAATAGGAGGCTCAGGAGCTTGCAGGGGACTCAACGAGCACCGTGGCACACGGAGGTGCAGACGGCGGTGGATGGTTCGAAGGTATGGTTTGAATCCCCTGTTTTTCCCGTGATTTTGTTTTCAAAAGTCGTGGCTTTAGGGTTAGAGTCGAGAGATTTGGAGGTTAGGGTGAGACTCCTGGAGGTCCCAGGAGTCGTTTGAATGTGGTGCCGTGCCGGGGGAGGACCTGGGTGGCCGGCGGCCAAAACAGGGGCCACGGGCTATGTTTTTCGAGGGAGAAATCGTGAAGTTTTAGGCCGTGATTCTTCGATGTTAGGACGTGGTTAGATTGCTAAGGATTGGACGAAGCTTCTGGGATTAGATTGGATTGAAATGGTGGAGGAATTACAGAGAATCGGTCACGCCGGTTCAACACAGTTGAACCTGGTGACTCGAGGTTAAAGATGCACTGTAGCAGGCGCGTGAGGCCCACGCACAGCCACTTTGGGCGGCGCGTGGAGGCGCGTGGGGTGCATTCCGGCCAAACTTCCAACATGGTTTTGGTTCTAAATGTTCTAAGGAATCCATTGGGATGATTTTCGGGTTAATCGGACGATGTTGTGAGATAGTTCGGGAATCCGGACGGTTTAGGGTCTAAGGTTAAAATATGAATAAATTCCCGAAAAATTGGGGAAACTAGGGTTAGTATCCTTGATGTATTTGTGACCCTATTTGGTGCATATTGACAGGACGGGAGACGCCTGAGACGGTCGAGGAGCGCACGGCGCGCGATTGACTCGTTCAAATTAGTGAGTGGACTCTTTCTTTTCTTGCAAGCATGGCTAACTGTTTTACTTATGTTTTATTATGTTAAGTATATTTTTATGCTTGTTAATGATGTTTATATGTGATTATATGTGATTGATGTGCTTGCACGTTTTTCGAGGCATTTTCGAATTTTCGCACGTTTTTCGAGAAAAACTGGATTTTGGATTTAGATGCCATACTTAGGAATTTCAATATATAATTTTTTTCTGATGATGATAAATGGATTATGAAACATGATTTTTGATAATCGCGAGTTTTGGTTTAAAAAATGGAATTCCGGATTTGGGTTCGGAAAGACGGTTCTGAACGCCGGAAGGGCTTCGAACCGGGGATTTCGAATTCGAGTTTGGCTATGGATTTAGAAGTGGTTTTACATTGAATTTGGATTGGATTTGCTGGATCTAGATATGGGTTTAAAGACCCGAATGTTCTGATGGATGGGGGACGGGCCCGGATTGAGTTTAAAGACTCGGATATTTATGATATTACCCCCATAGGCCTATTGAGTTTAAAGACTCGGAAGTTTAAAGACTCGTATTACATTTGAGGACTGGTTGAGTTTAAAGACTCGGATAGACCCAGCAGGTTTGATCAGACATGGTTTTTACATAGTGGTTTAGGAAATACATTATATCGCTGATATTGTGGTTTCAGAACATTCGTTAGGCATGCATGTTTTCAAAACGGAGGGAACAAATATTATTATTATTTTTCCTTAACTCTGATTTGATGATAAACTGTTTTTAAAACTTTTATTTCTTTATTCTAGTCCACTCACACTTTTGGTTTTAAATCTTCCATCCAGGTCGTGGTGATAGCGCTGGGGTGAACGTTGAGGCAGGAATCGAGGCATAGAGCTTACGACGTTCTTCCGTTGCGGGACTAGCATAGTAGGATTTTGTACCCATTTTGTAGAACTATGCTCTGACTTACAGTTGTATTATATCTAATCCTTTGTCTGATAGTTATACTTATAGTGGTATTAAGGTTAGTCTGGTACTTTAAGTGTGATTGTCAGACGGGAGCAGGGTTCGTCCCAGGTATCGAGGTGATCTTTAGGAAGGGTCCTGACAATTGGTATCAGAGCATAGGTTTGTCGGTTTGTGTCGGTACGAGGTCGTATCTAGGTTGTTTTACTAACTCTATGCCTCTTTCAGCGTACGTTCGACCATGCCTCCGAGACGTGAACCCCCTCCACGACCTGAAGATGTAGTGGCGAGAGGGACTGAGAGCGCTTCGATTGAGCGAGCCCAGCGGCTCGGGGCTACTACGTTCAGTGGTGGGGCAGACCTAGAGGAAGCTCACCAATGGATCACCCGGCTTGAGCGTATATTTGGGGTGATGCATTGTCCTCCAGAGGACCGGGTCTTGTTGGCTACGTTTCTGCTAGATGGAGCAGCGTATGAGTGGTGGTATACGCTGGAGTTGTCTGGCTGGGATGCACATACTATGACGTGGGGACTTTCCGGGAGCGGTTCTTAGACCAGTACTATCCCCGCTCTTTCTGGGATGCCAAAGAAGCGGAGTTCTTGCAGTTGAAACAGGGGAGCATGACAGTGGCTGAGTATGAGCAGTGGTTTCAGATGTTATCCCGATTCGCTCCTGCATTTGTGGCTACCGAGGCGGAGAAGTGTCGTCGATTTGAGTTGGGTCTTCGGGGATTGATTAGAGCCATTGTGACAGCCGGCTCATTTGCTACATTCCGGGAGTTGTCTGATGCGGTTGTAAGAGTGGAGGCCAGTTTGCCTGCCAGGCCACAATACTCGGGCAGTGTGCGACGCCGAGAGCATTCTTTTCCTGGAGCATCGAGTCAGAGGACCCCGAAGCTGGGCAATTATGGTGGTTAGTCATCGGCTGGCGAAGCCAGGTTTGGCAGACCAGGCAGTTTTCAGGGCTCAGGATTTCGGGGAGCTAGAGCACAGCCGACTCCTCAAGCGAGTGCTACTTCTGTTGCTTCTACTGGGAGGCAGACCGGTGGACCCGGTAGGGATGCTTGCTACTACTGTGGAGAGCGAGGACAATTTCGGAGGGAGTGCCCATTGTTAGCTCAAGAGGGTGGAGCAGGCTGAGGTACAGCAGAACCTGGGCGGAGTACTGCATCAGTGTCAGGGGCAGCAGGCCCTAGGGGTGGCGGTGGTGCCACGAGCAGTTCTAGGGGGCGCGGTAGGTCATCAGGACCTCAGGCGCGAGTTTTTGCTATGACCCAGCAGGAGGCCAGATCAGCACCTGGAGTAGTGACAGGTACACTCACCATACTTGGTCACACTGTTTTTGCTTTGATAGATCTCGGGGCTACTCACTCGTTTATAGCCCGGAGTTATAGTCTGGTTACGGAAAGGGAGGTGTCTACCTTGAATTGTGCCTTAGGGGTGAGTACACCTACTGGGGATGACAGGACCCGCCCCGATCCCCCTGGGACCATGCGGGACGTACCATGCTCCCGTCTGACACCCGGCATTAAAATATCATAATTACCCTTATTGAAAGTAAAATGCATAAAGAAAATCCATAGTTAAGTCATACATAGCACGCCACACAAATACTCAAATACAAATAGTGTCAGACAAGGGATAGTTCCCGAATACAGTTTATTGAGCACGACTCTAGACACACTACGTGCCAACCTACCCAGCAGTAGGGTTCAGGTACGCAACGTAAACCTATGCCTCTTCCTCGGGATCCTCCTCCTCTTCCTCGGGATCCTCCTCCTCAATAGCACTACCTGGGGGGGTAGTAAAACAACAAGGGTGAGTGGGCCGAAACTCAAGGTTTACAAAATAGTTTACCAATCCGAAAACATATAGATTTTCCCCTCCGTTTTCCGAAAAGACATGCATTAGTATCATAAACCACAAAATCATATAATCATAAGCAGAATAATATCAACATAATATAATCTTAGTCACTGCACTATACATCCCAACCCTGACATCCCAGATGCCCGACGTCCCAGACGCCCGATAAGGTCACAGTCCCAAGGCTACGCGTGCCGCCCGGGGTCTCAATGCCGAGTCCAAATCCCGAACCCAGTCCGAGCATGGCATTCTAGATGCCTGACGTCCCAGACGTCCAATAGTAGCAATCCTGCTCCTGAGTCACTCTACGGTCCGGTCCCTCCGTAGAATGACTCCTCACAGGCAATGCACCGTGACCACTCCGGTGTACCTACATCCGGAGGAGATAGAATCCTAGGGTAGATCTATACAGTGCAGTACCACAGATAATATCGAGATCCATTATACATATACATGACTCCAAACCATTCATAAACAACCAGACGGGTCTCATGCCCAAACATCGTAATACGTGCCATAAACAGATACTTTTACTTGAATCACATAAAGATATAATAGAAAGTAAAACAGTTATGCATGTCGAGGTTTAGTGAAATCAAAGGCCCACTCACAGTACAATCCTGCTGCCATCCCGAGCGTAAAGCCCTGTCCAAGGGTTAAAGTACAATTCCTGTCATGCCTAAAACATACGTAAAGGTCACATTAAGTCCCTACTAAATAACTGAGAAACCCTAGACTGAAACCGGCCCGGGAAAGCCGTCCGAACACGCTTCCCAAGGCGTCAAATCCTAATTTGACCAACCTAACGATCTCTGATCGACACGAAACCACCGTCATTGGATCCGTATCGTCGAAACCTTGAAAATGGAACTGGTCCCACACAGAATACTGTTCACACGCGCCCCCCACGCGCTGGTCAACCCTCTGGTCAACGGTGCTACAGTGATGATGACGTCAGCATGACGTCACTACTGACGTCAGCATGACGTCATCACTGACAATGTCAGAGGACACGTGTCAACAGCCTATTGGTCCCTGGTCTGACAATATTCTGACATGATGACGTCATCATGACGTCATTGCTGACGTCAGCATGATGACATCATCAGCTACAGTACCGGGTCTGAGAACCGGGTCACCGCAGACCCACAGTTCAACCCGATCGGTTCTCCTCAACCCGACCACCAAAATCGATGGGATTTGTTCCTATGAACTCATCTAATCATGTTCTATGGTTCTGTGGACTCAAAACTAGCTTTTAGGTTCGAAAATCTACCTGAAAATCGACAGAAAACCTGCTGCCGGCTCTGGTTCGTCTTCTCCGGCGAGTCGTCAAGCTTCCAGCCGCGTACTTAGGTCTGAAATGGTCGTCTAGTCCCCTAGGTTATGTCTCAAAAACAACCAAACAAGTTTAACATTAAAAACGGACGTTTTGAGACAGGGAAGGAAAATCAGTCTTCTCGGGTTTGCAGGCTTACCGCTGCCGTGTCGCTGCCGTGGGCTGCCCAGTCCAGTCCTGAGTCGTCCAGCCGTCACAATGGTCCTAGCCCTAGGTTGGTTCGAGCCCAGAAGTCATGGTTTGGACAGTTTGCACAGTTTGGGTTGATCGGGTTCCTTCTCGGGTTTGTGGGTTTTCCGGCCGTGCAGGGTGGCCGTGGTGGTGGTGATGGCCGTCTGGAGGTTGCTGGTGGTTGCCTGGTTCTACCTGGTGAGGGAGGTTGGGTGGTAAGCTGCTGAAGTGTTTGTTCGAAGAGTGAGAGGGTGCACGGTTTTGAGAGAATGAAAATGTGAGAGTGAGTCTCTGATGAGTTTAAAAACAGAAGGAGAAAATGGAATGAAGGGCTGAGATTCAATATGACTAAAGGATGAAGGGTGAGGATTTAAGGAAGTTAAATTAATTAATTAATCACATGGCAGACCAAGATCCTGGTTCTAGGGAGTGTGGGGATGAGTGACACGTGTCACTCATCCAAGGGTCCAGAATGATTTTGAATAAAGTAACCAGATTTCCTTATTTTAATATTATTTTAATTCCGAGTCTCGGTTAGTTCAGTTACGTTCTTGACCATAACTTTTTCATCGTAAGTCCGATTTCGGCGTGCCGCCTGTCTACGGATTCGTATCGACGAGACCTACGTAACGGTCATTGGCCCTCGTCCGTTGGACTTTCCGGGTCAAAAGTCAACATTTGGCCCCCAAATGGCCAAATTACCAAAATACCCCTCGACTTCCGAACATCACAACTTCTTCCTCGAACGTCGGAATCGGACGTGCCACCTGCCTATGAACTCGTGACGTCCTAAACTACGTCACAGTAATGGGTAAAAGTCCTAAATATTTCCCGAGGCAAAAGTCAACATTCCCCCCCCCCCTCAGGGGCAAAACGGTCATTTTACAATAAAATAAGAATTACGAAAGTTCGGGTCGTTACAGGGGAGGTGTTGGTAGTGACTCAGGTGTTGAGAGAGTGTCCGGTGATGGTAGGTGAGGTTGAGTTAGTGGCGGATTTGCTACTGTTGGGTATGGATTGGTTGACGAGACATCATGCTTCTATCGAGTGCTTTGACAGGAGAGTGACTTTTCGGAGTCCAGGATTACCAGAGACTACGTTTCAAGGTGATCAACGTGCACTTCCTACCGGAGTTATTTCGGCACCTAGGGCTAGCAAGATGTTGCGTAAGGGATGCCAGGGTTATATAGCTTATGTGGTGGATACACGTGCTTCGCCAGTGAGGGCGGAGGATATATCAGTGGTACGAGAGTTTCCCGATGTTTTCCCCGAGGAGTTGCCAGGATTACCACCTTATCGGGAGATCGAGTTCACGATTGATCTTTTACCAGGTACGCAGCCTATCTCACAGACTCCTTACCGCATGGCACCTGCATAATTGAGGGAACTTAAGGCCCAGTTGCAAGAGTTGGTCGATGTAGGATTTATTTGACCGAGTATGTCACCTTGGGGAGCACCTGTACTGTTTGTCAAGAAAAAGGACTGAGGTTTGAGATTGTGTGTTGACTACAGACAGTTGAATAAGGTAACCATTCGGAATAAGTATCCCTTACCCCAGATTGATGATTTGTTTGACTAGTTGAAGGGAGCACAGTACTTTTCGAAGATTCATCTTCGCTCCGGCTACCATCAGTTGAGGGTTAAAGAGGAGGATGTACCGAAGATAGCTTTTCGGACTAGGTACGGTCATTACGAGTTTGTTGTGATGCCTTTTGGATTGACTAATGCCCCAGCAGCTTTTATGAACCTCATGAACCGAGTGTTCCAATCGTACTTGGATCGTTTCGTGATTGTCTTCATTGGCGACATTTTTGTGTATTCGAAGAGTGCAAAGGCGCACGAGAAACATCTCAGAATAGTGCTTAAGACCCTAAGAGAGCATCAGTTGTATGCGAAGTTGAGCAAGTGTCAGTTTTGGTTGACCAGTGTTGGATTTCTAGGACATGTGTTTTCAGCTGAGGGCATCAGGGTGGATCCTCAGAAGGTTGAGGCGGTAGCAAATTTTGGAACAGCCAAAGACGGTGACAGAGATCAGGAGTTTTCCGGGTTTAGCAGGTTACTATCGGCGTTTTATTGAGGGTTTTTCTATTCTAGCTGCTCCGTTGACACGGTTGACTCGGAAAGGAGTTCGGTTTGATTGGGATGAGAAATGTGAACAGAGTTTCCAGGAGCTTAAGAGGCGGTTAACATCTGCTCCTGTGTTGGCCCTTCCAGACGATAGTGGGGAGTTTGAGGTTTATAGTGACGCTTCTTTACAGGGTTAGGTTGTGTATTGATGCAGCATGGGAAGGTGATTGCTTATGCTTCCCGACAGTTGAAACCCCATGAGATGAACTATCCTACTAATGACTTGGAACTGGCTGCGGTGGTTCATGCACTGAAGATTTGGCGACATTATTTGTATGGCGAGAGGTGCAGGATTTTCACGGACCACAAGAGTTTAAAGTATCTGTTCACTCAGAAGGAACTGAATCTGAGACAACACCGATGGTTGGAGTTGCTTAAGGACTACGACTGTACTATCGAATATCATCCAGGAAAGGCTAATGTGGTAGCCGATGCTTTGAGCAGGAAGTTAGCTAGTTCTTTGTCGCATCTGAGGACGGTCCGGGTACCTTTGTTGGTTGAGCTTCGTAGACTGGGAGTAGAGTTGACTGTGGATGATCAGGGATCACTTTTAGCGAGTTTCCACGTGCGACCTGTTTTGATTGATCAGGTTATTGATGCTCAATTTGAGGACCCTATTTTGGGCATCATACGGATTGAGGTCGAGGCTAGAGAGAGACAGGACTTTGAGATTCGCGAGGATGGAGCTTTGATTAAGGATGGACGGTTGTGTGTACCCGAGAACGAAACCTTGAAGAAGGTGATACTGGATGAGGCTCATTGTTCAACCTATGTGATGCATCCTGGTGGGACCAAGATGTATCATACACTTCGAGAGCATTACTGGTGGTCAGGTATGAAACGTGAGATTGCCGAGTATGTCAGTAGATGCTTGATTTGTCAATAGGTGAAAGCCGAGCGGCAGAGACCCTATGGAGCAATGCAACCTTTGCCGATCCCTGAGTGGAAATGGGATCACCTGACGATGGATTTCGTATTCAAGCTTCCCAGAACACCGAAGGGACACGATGGCATGTGGGTGATCGTGGATAGACTTAAGAAGTCTGCTCATTTCTTGCCAGTATGGGAGAACTTCAGGTTGGCGCAGTTTGCACAGTTGTTCATTGACGAGATTATTCGGCTGCATGGGACTCCAGAGTCGATCGTATTGGACAGAGACCCGAGGTTTACTTCCCTATTCTGGCAGAGCTTACAGGAAGCTTTTGGGACAAAGCTACATTTCAGTACTGCATTTCATCCTCAGACCGATGGCGAGTCTGAGCGGACCATCCAGATTCTCGAGGATATGATGCGAGCTTGTGTCTTGCAGTTTCAGGGTACTTGGGAGTCTCATTTACCTTTGATGGAGTTCGCCTACAACAACAGCTATCAGGAGAGTATTGGGATGGCTCCTTACGAGGCTCTGTACGGGAGACAGTGTCGGACTCCGTTGTGTTGGACCGAGGATGGTGAGAGGAGATTGAATACTTCCGAGCTGGTAGATCTTACACAGGAAAAAGTAGCACTGATCAGAGATCAATTGAAGGCAGCTCAGGACCGACAGAAGAGCTACGCCGACCGTAGGATCATGGATTTGGAATTTGCAGTAGGAGACTGGGTTTTCTTGAAGCTATCTCCTTGGAAGGGAATCGTACGGTTTGGCAGACGAGGGAAGTTGAGTCCTCGTTACATTGGACCTTATGAGATTTTAGAGCGGATTGGTCCTGTTGCTTATCGATTGGCCTTACCAGCAGACCTGGAAAAGGTACATAATGTCTTTCATGTATCTATGCTTCGGAAGTATATACGGGATGATTCGCCTGTTCTGGAAGCGCAACCTGTGGAGCTTAGGGAAGACTTGAGCTTTGAAGAGCAGCCTGTAGCGATTTTGGATCGGAAGGACAAAGTCTTACGGAGGAAGACGGTTCCCTTAGTTAAGGTATTGTGGAAGAATCATCAAGTAGAGGAAGCTACTTGGGAACCTGAGGCCTTAATGCGCGAACAGTACCCTTATTTGTTTCATTGAATTTCAGGGAGGAAATTCTTTTTAGGGGGATAGATTGTAACAACCCGTACCTTCGGGAGGGGTGTAAATGTAATTTTTGTAAATATTTGTATAAAAGGACGATTTTGCCCTTGTGAATGGTGCGTCAAAAGTTGACTTTTTGATTGACCGGTTGGATGAGTGTTGACCATTGACCGTGACGTAGTTTAGGAAGTCACGAGTCCGTAGACAGGTGGCAGGTTCGATTCGGACAATCGGAGAAAATGTTATGAGGTTCGGAAGATTGAGAGCGTTACCGTAAATTTGACTAATTGAGGAAAATGTTGACTTTTGAGTGGACTTGTGATTTTCACGTAGACCGAGGACCGTTAGATAGGTCTCGACGTCCTGAGTACAACGACAGGCGTCACGCTGTCATCGGACGTCAGATGAAATAGATACGGGTCTGGAAAGTTCAAGGGCAAAACGGTAATTTTTATAACTAGGGGCAATTTGGTCTTTTTCTCCTCAGCCCAATTAGATCATAACAAATGGCAATAGTGGATTGGGATATTCTGTGCAAACCATGGAGAAGAGGACACGTGGGGATGGTTGGATGGTTCTAGGATGATCTTACATACACACGGCTACAAATTGTCCAATTTGAACCGTTCAATTGGCTTCGACACATAGAAACAGAGAGGAAGAATTGTGCGTGTTCGATCGATTCAGTGCAAGGGTGAGTGAGTTGATGATTGGTGAGAGTGATAGAGAGACGAGGGTGAAGTGTTGATCGTGTTTCGGACTGGAACCGTGCACGGAGGCACGACGGTGGACGGCTGGAATTTTTGGGAAAACAGAGAGGCGGTGACCCTGTGGCGGTGGTTGTGCCGTGTGGTGGCTCAAACCAAGGCAATAGGAGGCTTAGGATCTTGCAAGGGACTCAACGAGCACCATGGCACACGGCGGTGCAGACGGCGGTAGACGGTTCGAAGGTATGGTTTGAATCCCCTATTTTTCCCGTGATTTTGTTTTCAAAAGTCGTGGCTTTAGGGTTAGAGTCGAGAGATTTGGAGGTTAGGGTGAGACTCCTGGAAGTCCCAGGAGTCGTTTGAATGTGGTGCCGTGCCGGGGGAGGACCTGGGTGGCCGGCGGCCAAAACAGGGGCCACGGGCTATGTTTTTCGAGGGAGAAATCGTGAAGTTTTAGGCCGTGATTCTTCGATGTTAGGACGGGGTTAGATTGCTAAGGATTGGACGAAGCTTCTGGGATTAGATTGGATTGAAATGGTGGAGGAATTACAGAGAAACGGTCACGCCGGTTCAACACAGATGAACCTGGTGACTCGAGGTTAAAGATGCACTGTAGCAGGCGCGTGAGGCCCACGCGCAGCCACTTTGGGCGGCGCGTGGAGGCGCGTGGGGTGCATTCTGGCCAAACTTCCCACATGGTTTTAGTTCTAAATGTTCTAAGGAATCCATTGGGATGATTTTCGGGTTAATCGGACGATGTTGTGAGATAGTTCGGGAATCCGGACGGTTTAGGGCCTAAGGTTAAAATATGAATAAATTCCCGAAAAATTGGGGAAACTAGGGTTAGTATCCTTGATGTATTTGTGACCCTATTTGGTGCATATTGACAGGACGGGAGACGCCTGAGACGGTCGAGGAGTGCACGGCGCGCGATTGACTCGTTCAAATTCGTGAGTGAACTCTTTCTTTTCTTTCAAGCATGCCTAACTATTTTACTTATGTTTTATTATGTTAAGTATATTTTTATGCTTGTTAATGATGTTTATATGTGATTATATGTGATTGATGTGCTTGCACATTTTTCGAGGCATTTTTGGATTTTTGCACGTTTTTCGATAAAACTGGATTTTGGATTTTGATGCCATACTTCGGAATTTCAATATATAATTGTTTTCTAATGATGATAAATGGATTATGAAACATGATTTTTGACAATCGCGAGTTTTGGTTTGAAAAATGGAATTCCGGATTTGGGTTCGGAATGATGGTTCTGAACGCCGGAAGGGCTTTGAACCGGGGATTTCGAATTCGAGTTTGGCTATGGATTTAGAAGTGGTTTTACATTGAATTTGGATTGGATTTGCTGGATCTAGATATGGGTTTAAAGACCCGAATGTTCTGATGGATGGGGGAAGGGCCCGGATTGAGTTTAAAGACTCGGGAGTTTAAAGACTCGGATATTTATGATATTACCCCCATAGGCCTATTGAGTTTAAAGACTCGGGAGTTTAAAGACTCGGATAGACCCAGCAGGTTTGATCAGACATGGTTTTTACATAGTGGTTTAGGAAATACATTATATCGCTGATATTGTGGTTTCAGAACATTCGTTAGGCATGCATGTTTTCAAAACGGAGGGAACAAATATTATTATTATTTTTCCTTAACTCTGATTTGATGATAAACTGTTTTTAAAACGTTTATTTCTTTATTCTAGTCCACTCACACTTTTGGTTTTAAATCTTCCCTCCAGGTCGTGGTGATAGCGCTGGGGTGAACGTTGAGGCAGGAATCGAGGCATAGAGCTTACGACGTTCTTCCGTTGCGGGACTAGCATAGTAGGATTTTGTACCCATTTTGTAGAACTATGCTCTGACTTACAGTTGTATTATATTTACTCATTCGTCTGATAGTTATACTTATAGTGGTATTAAGGTTAGTCTGGTACTTTAAGTGTGATTCTCAGACGGGAGCAGGGTTCATCCCGGGTATCGAGGTGATCTTTGGGACGGGACCTGACAACATTAATAATGTGTTAGTGAGAAAGAATAATGAATAAAAGAATAATTAATTAATTAATTAATGAAAGAATTAAAGAATAAATAATTAAAGAATAAAAGAATGAATGTGGGTGTTTTGAAAGATTGTAATCTAAACTACGTTTTAACACTAACTAAGAAATAAATTAAAATTAACAATAACAATAATTAAACTACTCGTAAAATAGACTTCTTTCAAACACAATTTTTACCAAGTACATGCATACATTTTTCATTTTATAAATGCATCAACCATTAATGTGCATCAAACATTAATATGCATCAAACACTTACAACATGATTCACCTTAAGTTTGAGATTAAATGCACCGACAGCGGCTAATACTTAGCATCAAATTGAAGTATGAAGTACTAAAACTTATTAAATAAATGAAATTTAGAAAGTAAAACACATGGAAATTGTATTCATATTCTCGAACATTTAGAAGGCATAAAATTGTATCTAAAACAAAAGTCAAAAAAGTTAAAATAAAAATCTAAGAACAAAGATTAAAAGAAAACATAAGAATAAAATTAAAAGAAGTTATAAATAGTCCCAAAATAGAAAGAAGATGAACTAAAAGAACAGGAAAAGGAACTAACAAAATGAAACTAAAATGAACAAAATGGGGACAATTAGGGACCTTTAACAAGTGAAATGGCCTCCCTAATTATAGAAGGAGTGCCAAAATTCAAATAATAAAATGCAAACAAATAAATATAAAAATAATTACAAATAAAATGATGACAATTGATGATTTTAGGGCTGATTTGAGGTTGAAAATGGGTGAAAAACTGCACAAAGTGGAGCAAGTTGGAGCAGTATTGTGCAGGAAATGGGCTTCTGAAAATTGACAGGGAGTGGCTGAACTGGGGTGATGGGACTCGGCAGGAGTAGGCAAGGCAGGTAAGGATAGCCTCTGTAGGCGCGCACTAACAGGGGGAAGCGAGAGTCGGTAGGCGTGCGTTGACAACGACGTACGGATTCGCGCGTTAGACGCTGACAAGGGATTGATCCATGATAGGTCATAATTTATGCATGTTTTATCCATGATTTAATACCCTTTTACTTATGTTTTGTTAGTAATTCGTTCTATGAAATTGGAGAAAATAATATATTTTGTGAGAAATATGTAGATCAAATAGAGCTTGGAATTATGAGAATTTGGGCGAAAGAATCACCTAAATTGGAGTTGAAACGAAAGAAATTATGAAGGAAAGAAAATGGCATAGGAATTCAGTGGACACCCACCAAATTAAGCATCAGAGTCCTTCGTGTGTCACTGTAGCGCACCTCCATGTTCGGTAAGCGATGGCCGAACACCTTTATTCTAAAACGATAGGCGTGTCCTAAAGTTATTCTTTCAGATTCAGTGTGCGCCCACCGAAGCTCCCAACAGCAACCCTGCGCCTTCGACTAAGGGTTGACTGAGCCTTTGACCGCCCCCATTTCGGTGGTTGACCACCGAAAACGATCTCTGAAGGTTTATTCCTAGTTTTTGGCATTTTTTAAGATAATTCCAACTTCCTTTCACACCTAATCTCCATATTGTATAAGGATTTGAGTTCTACTTCCTTTTATATTCTTATTTTCAATTCCTTTACTTGGAGGAAAGGTTTTAATTAGATTTCTTAATTATTTAGGAAGCCTTTTCCTTATAGAATTGGATTAAAAACTCTTATTTTTAAGAGGATTAATTATTCTCTTATAAATAGAGGTATTATTAGGGTTTATGAAAGTGGGGCTGAATTTACCTCTTGAAGGTCCCAGAAACTCTGTCAAAATTCGTACTTCAATTCATGTTCTTAGTTTAGAGTTTTGTAATCTTAATTCAAGCCTTCTTCAAAATTCAAGCATCTTCAAATTCAGAACGTCTACATTGAGGGAGTTTTCCTTCAATTCTTTGTCTTTTTATTATTTATTGCTTTATTTATGTTTATGCATCTTTCTTTTATGTCTTTGCTTAATTCAATAATGTTTGAGTAGTTTAATCACGAAAGTAAATATCGACGGAATCGTCGATATATCGCTCAATATATCGGTTTTTCCGGTCAACGGCAGGTAAAGCGGGGATGAAGTTATTTATTCCACCAATATCGATGATTTCGGGAATTATCGACGGATATCGTCAATTTCCGGTGATATTGACCGAAACCACCGATATTGGACCCAGCCACCGAACCCACAGGTGAATTTCGGCAGCGAAGTACTGCAATAAAAAAAAATCTTACAAATACATTCACGGATTGAACAACAAATTAGGAAATCACGGATTCAATCAATCATAGATTCATATTGTATCCATCAATTATGTTCACGGACAAAGAGAATGATTGAAAAAAAAAAAATTAATCACGGAGGGACTCACCACGAAAAGCATAAATTGGGGGCGGAGAAACGAAGAAAACCTCGAACCCAGCCCACCCCTGATTGACAGGACCCATCCCAATCCCCCCGGGATTAGTGCGGGATGACCCTGCTCCCGTCTGACACGAAGTGTCAGACAAGGGATATTTTCGTCCTTTGCCCTCCCGGGCTATCAGAGTACGCTAGGATCCGGAGGAGGCATGTGATATCTCGGTCTCTGCTACAGCCCACATCCGATGCCAACCTGAAGGGCAGTCAAAACATTAAAAACTGTGAGTGGACAAAACAAAAGTTTATAAAAACATTTAATAAGGAAGACATTTGTACCCTCCACTAAAAAGCATGCATGCATTCGAAAACCATTTATCCAAAACAAACCATATGTGGGACTAAGCCCAAAGCAGATATAAACTAAGGTCGAAAGGACCACAATAAAAACGACCATACGGGCCACTGCCCAAATCCTGTGCACACCTGTACACACCACATATCATATATCTTATATCCATCACATACATATATATAAGTCACACAACCAATCCTGTCACGGTATCCAAAGCCACGCGCGCGCTACCCGGGTCTCAATCCGAGTCATCTCAAAGTCAAGGTCAATGTCCGCAGACCACTGACCCTACCCGAGGTAATAGTAACCATAGCCTTCCTGAGAGTAAGGAACCCAACTAGGGGGTGACTCCACTCAGTCGGTGCTCCGTGACTACTCCGGGGTCCACCCAGGCCAACGACCCTCCCCGGAGGAGATAATAGAAGTAAAGGAAGGTAGACAAACATATATATACATAACATAAACATTCATGACCGGTTCCCCTGAACCGTCATGATCCATAATATCCATAATCAGGTAACATGCCGGTTCCCATAAACCGTCATGTACCGTAATAACATAACCAGAATGACCTGACAAAGGTTCATGCCGGTTACCATAAACCGTCATGAACCACAATGACCTTTCCAGAGTTCATGCCGGTTCCCATAAACCGCCATGAACTTGGAAATCCATCTAGGGTCCCTGACCCGAAATCATCAGTGTAAAACATCGGGGTCTCGTGCCCGAACATATGACTCAACTGGGCACCGTGCCCGATATCTAAGGGTCAGTCACGACTCCGATCATAGTGATGCGGGCAACCATCCATCCAGGACCGCTCTCAATCCTGGTATGTCGCCGTGAACGAATCAACCGACGCGACCACTACAAGATCAGGGTGCACTCATCACCGATCGATATCCTTAACCGTCAGCACTCCGAAGTCGAGCCTTCCCAGGCTGCTCGACCACGAATCGTGCATCGTGACCTCTCCGGAAGGAACACATCCCAATCCGGAGGCGAGCGTCGTATCGTCGATCGCCGTGCACCTAGCACCCGTCGCGACCACGATTTAGACCCGAAGGTCGTAAATAGCGTCATATGCCCGAGACAAAACCAAATGGGTCTCATACCCGAGTTGATCCTTTTAGAAATCCAAAACCAAATCATTTAAGTCAATAACGAAATACAGACCCGTATAAGCACCGTATAAGGCCGAAACCTCGAAATACGTGCTTATACGTAACCACATACAAATGCACCCATGGCATCCTCAAACAAGTAATAAAACATATAATAAACATTTATGCATGCACCAATTTAGAAAACAAAGTCCACTCACAGACCGTCCGAGCTGCTGCCTCGATTTGCGTGCCATACGGCTCCCCGAGCCGATCACCGTCACCGGGACTCCCAAACCTGTCCAAATCGTAATAGAAGGTTACTAACTACTTAATTAACCTCCCACTAAAGCCCCGTAATTTTCCCGTATTTTTAACTATTTTTAATCCCGAACCTAAACCTTCCGATGCCCCGAAACATATCGAGACGGTGTCCGATCGACACGAAACCAGTCCCAAAATATTCATTACATCGAATAGATGATTTCGTATGTTGGAACGTTCTCCAGATTCCCTATCACGCGCCCTCACGCGCCGCCTGAAGTGGCTGCGCGTGGGCTTCACGCGCCGCTACAGTACCTGCTGACATCATCGCTGACGTCAGCATGACATCATCTGACAGCTGTCAGGTCTGACATGTCAGACTCTGACAGGTGCCACGTGTCATGCTCCCATTGGTTCACGTCACTGTGCTGTCAGTACCACGTGGCAGTTTGACATGTGCCACGTGTCATCACGGCACTGGTCCACGTCAGTGCCACGTGTCAGCCCCTGATTGGGCCACTTCACTAACATGTCAGTGCTGACTGTGCACTGACATGTTACACGTGTCGCACTCCTATTGGCCCATTTTCTGACATGTCAGCTGACATTGTCAGATCTGACAATGCTGACGTCAGCATGATGACGTCACCTGTCATCTCTGTCCTCCCGCGGGTCGACCCGAATACCAGTAACCGGGTCGCCGTGACCCGCGGCTTGACCCGGCCGGTTCTCCCTGCTCCGGCCACCATTTTTCCTCCCGTTTGTCCCATTCTACTCCTCTCAACCTAACCTAAAGATCCATGGCCCTAACAACTAAGAACACCCTCAAAAACTATACCTTCCAAGTTCATCAATGGCAGCCGTGACTACCTCCGCCCTTCACGGCCGTTACAGGCCACCTCAGCCTTCGAAAACAATCCTAAAAGAACCCTAAGACCTCTAGGAACATTTCTCAATCCCTAGATTCGATTAAAACACAACAAAAATCAATTTTCAATTTTTAAACGAAAACTCACCCACGGGTTCTCTCTCCCCGCCGTGTCCTCCGCCGTGGCTGGCCGTGGCCTACCTTCCTCAGCCTCTTTCCACCACCTCACGGTCATGTCCAGCTCGCACAAGCAATGAATGGTGATGGTGTGTGTGTGTTTTGGGTTTTTGAAGAAAATGAAGAAAATGAAGAAAAATGGGGTTATGGGTTTCGGGTGGAAGGATGAACAAGATGAAGGAGGATGGCTGATGAGAGAAGGAAATGGAGGGTGTGGATTGATAGTTAGAATTGAATTGGATGTTAGGATTAATAGTTGTTAGGTTTAATTATAAAATAATTAAAATAATAATATTTAATTATTTAGATCCACATTTTGGGGGATCAAATCAATGGGATGAGTGACACTTGTCACTCATCCATGGGGCCCACCAAAATATCCACCCAATCAGATTTCACTGAAACGACCCCGTCTCGAAGTTCGTGCATAGTGAAATCAAACTTCCGTGACCCATAACTCTCCCGTTTGAAGTCCGATTTCAGAGTGCCGCCTGCCTATGGATTCGTATCGTCCTTATCTACGTAACGGTCTTCGGTCCTCGGCCATCGGACCTCCCGGTCAAAAAGTCAACATTTGTCCCCCTATTCACCCAAATTACCAAAATGCCCCTAAACTTCCGAACGTCATAACTTCTTCCTCGAACGTCGGAATTGAACGTGCCACCTGTCTATGAACTCGTGACGTCACGTACTACGTCACGGTCATTGGTCAAAGTTCATTTGACCGCCCGATTGAAAAGTCAACGTTTTGCCACCACTAGGGGTAAAATGGTCATTTCGTATCGTTCGTCCGATTTGGCCTAACTAATCACCGATTAACCTCACTAATCGTGATTAGTCACTAATCTAATCATGAAATTCGGGACGGGTCGTTACAACCTTCCCTCCTTAATTAATTTCGTCCTCGAAATTCCAACCGACCGAATCTAACCGTTCTTCCCTCCTTAATTAGTTTCGTTCTTGAAACTCCACTATCCTAATTCCACAACCACCTCGTGGAAAGTAGAATCGACCGCAAAACACATGTACACTAGTACACCCACTAGTCAACATAAACCTCGTTTGTAACTAGACGTACCACTAACGCTCTCGTCGTATCGACTACATTCGACCACGTCGAATGACAGAAGTCGTACGCTCCGAACTGATCCCACTTGTCAGATCTACCGTTTCGCTGACAAAACCAACTAGACGGTTCCTTGCTCAACCACTAACTATCCTGACGTCGGCTCCCACTGGGAGTCATCAGACCTCACACCACGATCCACGCTGACACCTCCTACAAACTGTCAGTACTTGACAGTCGTCAGTTGCAAACTGATATGACACACACTCGTGGTTACACTAACCACAAGCATTTCACTCGACCTGTGTGTAACTAGACTCATCAGAACCACTATGACCCAATGCACAGTATCTAATGTCCAGTCCACGACCCCGACTAATCCAATGGTATCGGAACCAAGCCGACTACCAACACGCTCTCCAACGTACCACCGGTATCTCCTATATACCGTCACCAGGCACGACAAGTCTGCCTAGTATCGTACCTTGAACAACGTACAAGGTACGTACATCTACCCATCAATCAGCCTACAACCACCTAGGTTGTAGCCAATCACGTTTCTACGATGGAGTCCATTTGTCCAATCCAGTATTAGACAATCGAAACTCCGACCCATTATTTATTTCCAAATCCGAATCCGAATCCGCAATTTCGTAAGAAATCCCAAATCCAAACCCAGAAGTCGTATCCATATCCATGTTCAAATCTGAATCCGAAATCCTTATTCCGTAAGCTAGCATTTGGAATAACTATTCCGAACCCAAATCCATAAAAGAAAATCTACAGTCAAGCTCTAGAATCAAATCCTGAATCGTCACCCAGAATCCGATTCCAAAACCCAAATCTAGAAATCCTTTTTCAAGTTCCAAAATCAAATCCTGAATCGTCATCCAGAAATCTGATTCCAAAACCTGAAATATCGTTCACGTCTACCGAGACGTACCAAAACCAAGCCTATCGGTTACCCGCTCAACCGATTACCACAATACGATCGATTGACTTCATAGGGAAGTCAATCCCAACATCAACACAACACTAGGTCAGACAAAATCTGACCTCGTCAGACACCTACTCATCGGACAACTACTCAGGCGAGTAATAAGCCATATGGGACTTACCTCGAAAAGAAGTTCAGTCCAATCATGCTTCACTCAACATCCAAGTAAGAGTAATAAACTCTCCACCTATCTGGATATACAAATCACGATCCAGATCCAACACTACGTCAACCGACCATAGACGTCACGATCGAGGATCGTCACGCCAACCAAAGTCCTAGACCATTTCCCACATCTTAAATAGATTAGTCTACGACGAGACACGCCGAGACTGTGGGTTCTCACTGATTACCTCGTATCGATCCTTGGCATTCCACCGTGGAAAACCAAGAACGATCCAACACGATGACATCAAAACTCATCCTACGTGAATGCAACCAAAACTTGCTGCACTCACCACGCCACGTAATCCAACATCGTCTGCCATCAAGTAGAAAATGAGAAATCTCAGTCATTTAACTTCGATATACTCATCTCCTCCTGATGATTCAGAACAAATCCCGGGTCCACCAACCAATACACGATCAGTGTACTAGTGGCAACCAACAACATCTATATCATCAACATCATCTACCACCATCAATTATGGTAGAACCTGATAAGTCACCCAAAATGACTTCGACATACCCATTACCAATGCGGAAAACCCACATTCCATTCGTCACCGCAATCGCACCCTCTCGCGATTTTGAAGTTCCAACAAGATTGGAAACAACATACCCGGACATCAACCACGTGTCCCTTAACCACTTTAACCTTATCTGAGGTCCACTCTGGAACCACAGATACCAAACATATGCCCATCTCGTCAGAACCACATCCCGACTCGTGACACACCGTCATCACAATCACCAGCACTAGCACCAGCGCTAGTACCAGTATACCAACACCAGTATCAGTATCGGCACACCATGTCCAAAACTGACAACCCTGGATCTCCGCTCATACCGAGCGACGGCCCCGTACTTCTGCTCGAATAGGAGAAACTCTGTCTCCCTCGTACCTGACAACTCTGGGTACAGTCACCCTGACAACCCATACGAGAATAGGAAAGGTCCCCTAAACGTCCCCGTCTCATTCTGCGATCGCACTCAGCCGTAACCGAGTCGAATCCAGAATCACTGCTCGTACATATGCGTTACTCATGCACCTCGTATCATCGTCACGACTGACAATCCCATCGTCACAATCGTCACGGTAACCTGAGTCTTCTCGACCTGATAAGACTCGACTACGTCTATCGATAGTAGCGTCTGCCCCAACCTCGTGCAGACCTAACTACCAGGAATCACGATATACAAACTCCGCATCCAACGAAATCAACCGCTCGTATCAACTACTCCGTATCCTCGCTCCGGGATTCCATCGACAAGTACCAACCTTGATAACTTGTCCAAATCAAACTCTACCAGTCGTAACCCGACTAACCCAACTACTAGGTCTAACTGATACGTACAACCCTGACTACGAAGTGCAGTCCCAACACAAGCTGACAGGACTAGACCGACTAACGAATCCAAATCCGAATAGTCGTCCAAGTCAAACCACTCGTCAACTCACATTTCCGAACCATACACATCCTACCATAGGATTCCACGATCACACCTAGAGTTCCACCGAACCCAACTGCACAAGGCAGTACAATCCACAATCTGACCAACTCCGCGGTCTTGACATCGTAATGACGTCAATCCAATCCTACTAACTATCGTACCGGCACCCCATCATCGGTTGACCACGAACTGTAGCCCATTGAGATATCACATCCTCGACCTGCGTACATACTCCAGGAGCTACACGGTTGCTCGAATAGAGACAACCCCGCTCTGATACCACGTTGACAGGACCCATCCCAATCCCCCCGGGATTAGTGCGGGATGACCCTGCTCCCGTCTGACACGAAGTGTCAGACAAGGGATATTTTCGTCCTTTGCCCTCCCGGGCTATCAGAGTACGCCAGGATCCGGAGGAGGCATGTGATATCTCGGTCTCTGCTACAGCCCACATCCGATGTCAACTTGATATCTCGACCACGAATCGTGCATCGTGACCTCTCCGGAAGGAACACATCCCAATCCGGAGGCGAGCGTCGTATCGTCGATCACCGTGCACCTAGCACCCGTCGCGACCACGATTTAGACCCGAAGGTCGTAAATAGCGTCATATGCCCGAGACAAAACCAAATGGGTCTCATACCCGAGTTGATCCTTTTAGAAATCCAAAACCAAATCATTTAAGTCAATAACGAAATACAGACCCGTATAAGCACCGTATAAGGCCGAAACCACGAAATACGTGCTTATACGTAACCACATACAAATGCACCCATGGCATCCTCAAACAAGTAATAAAACATATAATAAACATTTATGCATGCACCAATTTAGAAAACAAAGTCCACTCACAGACCGTCCGAGCTGCCGCCTCGATTTGCGTGTCATACGGCTCCCCGAGCCGATCACCGTCACCGGGACTCCCAAACCTGTCCAAATCATAATAGAAGGTTACTAACTACTTAATTAACCTCCCACTAAAGCCCCGTAATTTTTCCGTATTTTTAACTATTTTTAATCCCGAACCTAAACCTTCCGATGCCCCGAAACATATCGAGACGGTGTCCGATCGACACGAAACCAGTCCCAAAATATTCGTTACATCAAATAGATGATTTCGTATGTTGGAACCTTCTCCAGATTCCCTGTCACGCGCCCTCACGCGCCGCCTGAAGTGGCTGCGCGTGGGCTTCACGCGCCGCTACAGTACCTGCTGACGTCATCGCTGACGTCAGCATGACATCATCTGACAGCTGTCAGCTCTGACATGTCAGACTCTGACAGGTGCCACGTGTCATGCTCCCATTGGTTCACGTCACTGTGCTGTCAGTGCCACGTGGCAGTTTGACATGTGCCACGTGTCATCACGGCACTGGTCCACGTCAGTGCCACGTGTCAGCCCCTGATTGGGCCACTTCACTGACATGTCAGTGCTGACTGTGCACTGACATGTTACACGTGTCGCACTCCTATTGGCCCATTTTCTGACATGTCAGCTGACATTGTCAGATCTGACAATGCTGACGTCATCCCTGACATGATGACGTCAGCATGATGATGTCACCTGTCATCTCTGTCCTCCCGCGAGTCGACCCGAATACCAGTAACCGGGTCGCCGTGACCCGCGGCTTGACCCGGCCGGTTCTCCCTGCTCCGGCCACCATTTTTCCTCCCGTTTGTCCCATTCTACTCCTCTCAACCTAACCTAAAGATCCATGGCCCTAACAACTAAGAACACCCTCAAAAACTATACCTTCCAAGTTCATCAATGGCGGCCGTGACTACCTCCGCCCTTCACGGCCGTTACAGGCCACCTCAGCCTTCGAAAACAATCCTAAAAGAACCCTAAGACCTCTAGGAACATTTCCCAATCCCTAGATTCGATTAAAACACAACAAAAATCAATTTTCAATTTTTGAAAAAAACTCACCCACGGGTTCTCTCTCCCCGCCGTGTCCTCCGCCGTGGCTAGCCGTGGCCTGCCTTCCTCAGCCTCTTTCCACCACCTCACGGTCATGTCCAGCTCGCACAAGCAATGAATGGCGATGGTGTGTGTGTGTTTTGGGTTTTTGAAGAAAATGAAGAAAATGAAGAAAAATGGGGTTATGGGTTTCGGGTGGAAGGATGAACAAGATGAAGGAGGATGGCTGATGAGAGAAGGAAATGGAGGGTGTGGATTGATAGTTAGAATTGAATTAGATGGTTAGGATTAATAGTTGTTAGGTTTAATTATAAAATAATTAAAATAATAATATTTAATTATTTAGATCCACATTTTGGTGGATCAAATCAATGGGATGAGTGACACTTGTCACTCATCCATGGGGCCCACCAAAATATCCACCCAATCAGATTTCGCCGAAACGTCCCCGTCTCGAAGTTCGTGCATAGTGAAATCGAACTTCCGTGACCCATAACTCTCCCGTTTGAAGTCCGATTTCAGAGTGTCGCTTCGTATCGTCCTTATCTACGTAACGGTCTTCGGCCCTCGGCCATCGGACCTCCCGGTCAAAAAGTCAACATTTGACCCCCTATTCACCCAAATTACCAAAATGCCCCTAAACTTCCGAACGTCATAACTTCTTCCTCAAACGTCGGAATTGAACGTGCCACCTGTCTATGAACTCGTGACATCACGAACTACGTCACGGTCATCGGTCAAAGTCCATTTGACCTCCCGATTGAAAAGTCAACGTTTTGCCACCACTAGGGGCAAAACGGTCATTTCGCATCGTTCGTCCGATTTGGCCTAACTAATCACCGATTAACCTCATTAATCGTGATTAGTCACTAATCTAATCATGAAATTCGGGACGGGTCGTTACACTGATCTTCCGACGTCGACCCGAAGCCAATCGAACCACCTCTGCAACCAGCAGCTCCGGTTCTCCACTTCGTACTACTCGTCGGAGGACGACTGACGGCCGTAGCTCCACCCCTTTCTCGTCTCGTCCATCTCGCCCTCACCGTCACCAGTCGCTGTCTCGCCCTCACCGTCGTCGGTCGCCGCCCACCTCGGTCTAGTCGCCCCTCTCATTTTCCTCATTTTGCGAAATCGATTGACTGAGGAAGTGAGGAGAAGAGATCTGTTGAGTAAATAATGAAATGGAACGAAACGCGTGTTTCGTTTCATTTATTTGATAACCCTTTTTTTAATTATTTACATATTTTATTTAATTATTTATTTGTCATAATAAAATATATAATTTATTATTAATTTTGTTTTTTAACTCCCAAAAGAAAAAATTGATTAAGCCTTAATTTTTTTTTTCAAAATTCAACATTTATTATTAGGTAAATTAAAATATGTTTTAGTAAAGTATGTTTTAATATAAAATATGGCTTAATTCATATATTTGGTAATATTTGTTTTTATTTAGAATATGTATTAAAATTATGAATTTATGTGTTTTTGTTCCTTAATTATGAATATGTTTTAAAAAAAAATTAAGCCTTAAACATTTTTTTTCAAAATTCGAAAATGTATTATTAGGTAATTCATATATTCCTTAATTATGAATGTATATTTTAATATGAAATATGGGGTAATTCATATATTTGGTAATATTTGTTTTAATTTATAATATATGTTTTATTTTAGAATATATATTAAAATTATGAATATATTTGTATTTGCTCCTTAATTTTTTATCATCATCAAAGTCTAACTTAGAATATATGTTCTAATTGAAATAATTTTATTATTATTTGTATTTTTATTATTATTATTTTTTTCATTATCTAATTCTCATTATTTTTCACATATTTGGTAATATATTTGGTAATCATTTATTACTAAAATATGTTTTTGTAATGTATGTTTTAATATGAAATATGGGGTAATTCATATATTTGGTAATATTTGTTTTAATTTATAATATATGTTTTATTTTAGAATATATATTAAAATTATGAATATATGTGTATTTGCTCCTTAATTTTTTATCATCATCAAAGTCTAATTTAGAATATATGTTCTAATTGAAATAATTTTATTATTATTTGTATTTTTATTATTATTATTATTTGTCATTACCAAATTCTCATTATTTGTCACATATTTAGTAATATATTTGGTAATCATTTATTACTAAAATATGTTTTAGTAATGTATGTTTTAATATGAAATATGGGATAATTCATATATTTGGTAATATTTGTTTTAATTTATAATATATGTTTTATTTTAGAATATATATTAAAATTATGAATATATGTGTATTTGCTCCTTAATTTTTTTTTTATCATCAAAGTCTAACTTAGAATATATGTTCTAATTGAAATAATTTTATTATTATTTGTATTTTTATTATTATTATTATTATTATTTGTCATTATCAAATTCTCATTATTTTTTATTTAACTTAGATTTCATAAAATGGCTAGTGGAAGTGCAAGTGAAAACCGCGCAAGACCTAGACGAGTTGACCCAGCATGAAAATATGCCATTGCAATTCCTGGAAATAAAAACGGTGCCTTATGTTCATTTTGTCAACATCAGTTCTAGAGTGGAGGTATAACGCGATTAAAATTTCATCTAGCAGGTTTTGATCCGAAAAAAAAAAATGTTAAAAAATGCAAAGATGTACCTAAAGGTATTAGGGATGAGGTCAGAGCATGGATCAAAAGTAAAGATACTGCTAAATAGACTAAGAATATGATTGGGGAAAATATACGAGCTGGCTTGAGAGGAAATCCACTGGACACTCAACAGAGCATTCAGATTAATAATAGCGATGATAAAGAGGATGATGATGGACTAGCTTATCCGCCAGATGTGCATAGATCTGAGAGAGCAACATATCGCTTTGTTATAAATGCATCGAGAGATGAGGCACGGAGAAGTGTCGACAATTATGGAGTTGGTACCATGCGTGGTACTCAAGGAGGCAGTAGCAGTCGTCAACCACCTCAACAAATGCGTCGGTCACAAAGTTTGCGTAATCCATTTTCAATTCCTCCAGAACCAAAACTCTACAAAACCACACGAAGTCAACAGAAGATTGTAAAATCAATGTGGAAAGGGACGAAAGAGAAATTGGGTTGATACATAAGAAATTTTTTTATATATGAAGGTGTGGCTCCAAATAAAACCAAGTCTCTTCATTTTAAGAATATGATTATTGAAGCCCAACGAGCAGGTATTTAATAAATTTATTTATGATACATTTTTATTTAGCTTATGAAATAGCATTAAATGCTAACTTATGTTTTGGGTTATAGGTGAAGGCGTGTCCACTCCTTCTCCATATGAAGTGAAAAATAAATATCTTCCTATGGAGTATGAAGAAATGACGGCCTATGTGGAGCAACAAAAGCGACATTGGGAAAATTATGGATGTACCATAATGTGTGATGGTTGGACCGGTCCAACGAAGTTATCCATAATTAACTTCATGGTATATAGTAAGGGTTCAACTGTATTTCTCAGGTCAGTTGATTCTTCCTGGTACAACTTGGTTCGCAACCAACTATATTTGTATAAACACTATAGTTAAGCATAAACTTGGCCTTTGAAGATTGTTTACTAGTAATCAATGGCATGGTAGCCCATTGACTAGGAAAGTGGAAGGCAAGAAGATTGTTACTGATAATGGGTCGAACTTCAAAAAGGTTGGAAAAGAACCGATGAAGACGTATCTGATCTATTGGACTCCTTGTGCAGTCCATTGTATCGACCTAATATTTGAAGATATTGGGAAGAATGAGACAATGGCGCTCATCATAAAAAATGCTAGGTAGGTAACTAATTACATTTATAATCATCTATGGTTACTAGCTCAGATGCATGAATTCTGTCAAGGAGACTTGGTTCGTCCTGGTGCAACTCTGTTCGCAACCAACTATATTTGTATAAACAGTATAGTTAAGCATAAAGTCGGCCTTAGAAGATTGTTTACTAGTGATCAATGGCATGGTAGCCCATTGACTAGGAAAGTGGAAGGCAAGAAGGTTGAGGCTCATATCCTCGACCAAAGATTCTGGGAGTCCTTGGAGATGATGCAATCAATATATGAACCATTATATTGCATCCTTCAAATTTTTGATACAGAGGTAGTTCCAACCATGCCAATCCTATATGTTATGTTCAATCGAATGAAAGAAAAGATAACTCGTCTTAAAGGGAAGAAGTGGGTCCTTAAAATCATACAGGAGCGATGGGAAAAAAACATTAGTGCATCCCTTACATGCCGCTGGTATATTTCTATCTTATTGAACTTGTTAATATTTTATTTTATTGTTGTTTACTAAGCAAAGTTCATTCATGATTTGCAGCTTATTACTTGAATCCCCGATATCAATATCAAGCAGGTGTTGGGCATGACTCCTACCTCGTCCAATCAGTTCAACAAGTATTCCTCAAACTGAATCCAAATGGGAAAGTGGGTTTACAAAATTTTGGAGTAGATGTAAGTTCACTATCATATATGAACCTTGATATTTTTTAATCTGTACATCTATGACATTATATTAACATCAGCCTTAATGTAGTTGATCAACTTTAGAGATGGCCGGAAAACATTTCGTTCACCTATGGCTGTACAATCACAAACGAAAATGCCCCCATGTATATTACTTGCATTTAACTTGATATTGTATGAATTAGCACTTTATAATGCCTCTTACATTAAACTTGATATTGATAGCTGAGTGGTGGGAACTATATGGCCAAACTTCTCCCATCTTGTAACAAATTGTAGTTCGTATATTATTACAAACAACATCATCATCTTCGGCATGTGAGAGGAATTGGAGTACATTTGCTTTAATTCATACAAAGCAAAGAAATCGTCTCGCATATTCTAAGTTAGAACAACTTGTTTTCTATTATTACAACATGAAATTCAAGTTAAGAGATGAAGAAGCTGAAGCCGGTAAAGTTGTGGAAGAAGACTACGTTGACCTTTTGGAAATTGCTGGTCAACATGTGGAAGGTAATGAGGCTGATCCACTTCAAGCATGGATTATGCCAGCTCACTTGGATGATGATAGTGGAAGGCCTGACCCTCGAGTAGCACATTTTTCTAGTGAACACGGTGGTAATGTCGATAGAGATCTGAAGAAGTGGGGAGTGAGGACGTAGGAAGTGAACGAGAGATGTCTTCATAGGAGAGATCAATGCTTGGTTCTACCGCTGGACATAACTTACGAGCTGATGCTACTAGTAAGGGACTTCATCAAAATAAATCTCCAGATGATGATGATGATGATGATAATGATGATGGAGGAGATGATGTTGAGACAAACGATGAAGACAGGGATGACGGGGGGGATGATGACGGGGGAAATGAACATGTAACTGAAACATATGCACCCTTAAGCCCATTTACTGGAGAGGTTGATTTCACTCATGTCACCCAAGATTATGATCATGGGTGTAGAGAAGGAGGAGTAGGAATCGGTGGTGTTGGAAAAGATTACACTCGGACACGCAACATATATGAAGGTTATGGAAACCTATCTTCTGAGGATTCCATGGCAATTAGTTTTGAGTCAATGAGTTTAGGCACAGATCCTAGTAACAACTCAAATGATCCATATGCTTATGATCCATATCGCCAGCCCCTGTTAGACACACATCTCCCTCAAATGCCACATGGTTATGAAGGCTATGAATATCCTCATCTCAATGAAGATTATGGAGAAGTTAGTTGGGTAAATCCAAACTACCCTATCTATGGAGGAAAAGTAGGCCATTCAAAGGAGATATACGAATACTATGTTCAACAATACATTTCCTTTTGGTCAAATAGCATCAGTTGACAAAAATTTTGTGTCTTGGTAGATCAAGACCAATCTAATTTTCAAGTTGGTAGACACTCTACTTGTTTTTGATCAAGTTCAATGTGTACAATATTTTTAATGCAATATTATCAATAGAATTATGTTTTAATTTAATTTTATCTTTAAGATTTTATACTATTAGTGGTCGGCAGACCTATATTCTATCATATGATTCATCATATATTTATTATATCAAAGTCATTTTATAGTTTTTATTAGTCCTATATAACCATTATTGGGTACTTAAGTTTTTCCCAAAGTTGCATTCCAAATTTCTGTCATTTGGACTCAATTTTCCGTCATTTTTGTTGACCGTAAACGATATCGATATCGATATCGATATTTGGGGCGAGATATTCGTAAATTCGACGAGCTATATATCTATCGATATCGATATATTGGTCCTTGAGTGTAATTAGGGCTTGGGGTATTTGAAGCCTTAACCATGTTAATTCTTATTTAGATTTCTGGCTCTTGATTATGATTGTTATGCATGTCTGGATTTGTTGGATTACTGCACTTCATGAACGCAATTTATGCTTATAAGCTTAGCTACCTTATTTGTGTATAATTGTTGATGTAATTGATTGACGGATCACCTCGATGTTTGTGTTCACTCTACAATTTGTAGCATTACGTTTAAGAGAGGGAATCTTATTCGTAATCTAAAATCATGACTCCCTAGGATTGCACATCACTTTTCTAGGGATAGTGTAATGTCATCAAATATTTTTCATGTTCCATGCATTATCACGCACCATCGGTAATAGACGTTTAAGGGTGGGCACATCACGCTTAAACATGTAATCTAAGAGAAGATAATATGTGTGGGGTGAGCCTTAGCCAGACCCCTGCACGGGCACTTAATTCAGAAAACATGCATAGTAATCTAATCAAGGAAATAAGATGAGAACTATAATCAGTAAAGTTGGATAGAAACCCTAGCACGACTTAGTTAGTTAATGTTAGTTAATTTAATTACATTCATTCAACGTGACAACCCCCCATATTTGCATTTTAATTACTCCACTTAAGTCAATTAAGTTAAACGGAATTGGATATCATTGAGCAAGTCTTCTTGGGATCGACCTTTGCTTGCATCTATACTATTTACACGTCTTGTGTGCTTACAAAGTTATTATACGTAAAGGTTTTTCCTAGTACATCTATTGTGCTTGGTCAAATCTCTATCAATCCATTCGGCGCTCGCACACCGAACTAAAGATACTCTTTTCGGTAAGCGCACTTCGAAGGTAGGCGTGGGCTAGCAAAGGTATTTGGGTCCCGCGACTTGGGCTTCAGGGCTGGGTTTGCTGGGACGGTGAATGAATTTTGGGCTGGAAACTTGGATTTGTGGGCTTCAGTAGCAATCCATCGAATTCTCAAGAGAATTTTGGTGGCCTATTTTATTTTGTCCATAATTTCTTTGTTATAATTCCAATCGGGACGATTCTGTTGCCAAAACGCTCCAAATTCCAAGATTTATTTATTTCTACAAAAATCGTACAAAATATATTATTTACTCCAATTTTTTATTATTTTAATATTAAAAGTCAAGTATAAAGGGTATAAAATAATGCTTAATTAACGACCTATCAAGCCTCCCCCACCTGCATAACATGCAGTTCTTCGTGACCTCTCCGTGCTAACACATCGCATCCCCGAGGTGAGTGTTATCTCCAGGGTTCTTTTCGGGGAAACATATTCACAACCATAAGCCCTTTCAAACACATCATCTCGGAGAATGGTCATAGTAAAACAGTGGAAATATATTTCCATTGTTCAAATCAAATCAGTTGTATTGCACAGGGTCTCGACCCAAAACATGGTTTCCACAAAAACTCATAAAATCAGTGTCAAGTTCTTATTTCAAAATTCAAATCATTTCACAATCAATGATGTGTTTCACGTGGGATCTCCGCCCCAAACCGAATCTCAATAGGGTCGCAAACCCGGGATTTCATCATAATGGTGACACAAGCCCGAGACATCATTTCAATAGGGTCACAACCTGAAAGATAGTTTCATAAAATATTTGACTATAATCTCAGTCAAAACCAAAATCCCACTGGGTCTCGTGCCCAATATCCATTTTCACTAAAATCCATAAAACTATTCAAAACCGATAATCAACCAACATACAAAACATTTATGTGTTTCATCAATCAAACAATATGTAAAAATTGCATTTCATACCATATTTATAAAACATTACAACGGTGACGACCCGGAAATTCGAAAAAGGAAAATTTGGAAAATTTGAAGAAAATGACGATTTTACCCCTGGAATTGGGCAAACGTTTGACTTTTGGTTCGAGCAGTCAAACGGACTTTCACCGATGACTATAACGTAGTTCGGGACTTCACAAGTTCATAGACAGGTGGCACATTCGATTCCGACATTCGAGGAGAAAGTTATGATGTTCGGAAGTTTAAGGCTAATTTAGTAAATTGGTTAACAAGGGGCCATTTGTTGACTTTTTAAACGACATGGACTTTTCACATAATTCGAAGACCGTTGGGTAGGTCTTAAGACGCTGAATTCGTAAACAGGCGGCATGCGTCAATTGGAGTTCGGGCGACCAAGTTACGGACTTAGAAGTGTAAAGGGCATTTTGGTAATTTGTTAAAGCAGGGGTAAAATGGTCAATTGGCAGGGCGGCCTAATGCAGCCTCAGTTTGTTCCTGGAGTGACACCTGTCACTTACGAATAAAGATGAGTGGCAATTGTTGCCGCTTGATTTACAAACGGTGATAAACCATATCCATCCATGTGTGATCAATTGAATCCAAGGGAGTGATTCTGAGAGGATAGAACTGATAGTGAGTGAAAAACAAAGAGAAATGAGGGAGAATAAGGGAAGAAAGGAGAGAAGTAACTGTAAGAACCCGAAACCCAGTCGTTTGAAATTCAAATCTCCCAAAAATCGAATTTGAGTTTGTAGGCCATGATGATGCAAATTGAGGTTTAATTGAGTCTTATGGGGTCAAGTCAAGTCGAACCAGGGCAAAACCAAAAGAAATTGGTGTCTTGTTAGCTATGAACGGACATGGCGGGGTGAACAGATTCGAAGGTTGGGTGTGTAATTGGAGGGAGTTACAGTTGCAATTGAGGTTGGAAACACGTTTATAAGAGTCCCATGAAGCTTTCTGATAAATTAATTGGAAGAAAATAGGTGAAATAGAGTGAAATTGGAGGATGAACATTACGATTATGTTCTTCAAAAATTCGAGTTCAAATTGACAGATTGAGGTAAGTTATAATGTAATTAAAGTTACAGAACCATAATTAGATTCAAAATGATGCTATTGGCTAAATCAATTGAAGACATCGACTGAAAATTGATAGGATTGAATCGGGTCGAACACTCTGGTTGCAGACCCGTTTGACAGAGGAAACAGGTTGGGACGATGAACAGTAACACGTACTGTAGCTGGCGCGTGGACTACACGCGCAGCAACTCGCGGTGGCACGTGGGGCGCATGGGACCGAATCTCGAGGTGAGTTCAACATGAAACTTACTCCATTTAATGTAACGAACATTTTGGCACTAGTTTTGAGGAAATCGAATGTCGTTTCGATAGTGTTCAGTGTATCTGAAGTTTTCGTATACGTTTAAAATACGTATTTAAATCCCGAAAATTTGGGGAAAATTATATGAGATATATTGAAGTGTTAGTGACCCTAGATAATGATTTTGGAAAAGAATTATGATTTCCAGAATTTACGGAAAAATGTGCAGTTCGGAAGCGAGCCATTTGGATGGTGTGTGAGTGGACTTTGCTTTCTAAATTGCAATGCATGCATAATTGTTTTCGATGCTTTCTATCTATGATTTCTATGCTTATGAATATGATACTTACGATTTTCATATTTACACTTATTTCAATATGTAAATACGTAATTGATAGTATTTTGAGAATACGGTTTATGTTATACTTTGATGATGGTTTGATGGATGATTTTATACGGTTTACATATATCATGTTTTGTTAATGGTTTGATGATGTGACATTGGATTTGTATGTGAATTCGGGCACGAGTCCCATTTCGATAAAATGTGATTTCGGATTTGGTTTTGGAATTTGGATTACGATGGATTCTGGATTTTTTTTGAATTACACATGATTTTGGGTTTAAAGACCCGGTACTATTGCTGGATCTGGTTTTGGGGTTTAAAGACCCGGTTGATTAATGTGACGGAGGAGGGCCCTTGATTGATATGTTTTGAGTTTAAAGACTCGGTTATTGTGATATCCCCCGAGGCTTATTGATTGTGTTTTGAGTTTAAAGACTCGTTGATATTTCGGGAAGGCCTGATATGTGTGAGTTTAAAGACTCAGTGTAACGCCCTGGAAACCTAAAGAATAAAAATTTATAAAAGAATATATGAAATGACGTTTTTACTCTGTAAATAGTGTGGTCAAAGTTGACTTTTTACATGAAGTGTGTTTTTCACATAATCCAAGGACCATTAGGTAGGTCTCGATTTCCTGAGTCCGTAGACAGGAGGCACGCTGAAATCGGACTTCGGATGAATACATTATGATTCTAGAACGAGGAAGGGCATTTTGGTAATTTTGAAGGAAGGGTAAAATGGTAAACTGGACGGTGAAAGCTTAATTAGCTAAAGTGGATCTTTAACTTAGCTATTTAATTAATTGAGTGACAAATGTCACTAGGGGAGAACAGATTAGTGGCTTGGTTGGACGTGAGTGTGTGCACGGGTGTGATGATTGGATAAATAGAGCACCGTTTGCCTCTAATTGAATTGATTTAATCAAAGAGAGTGAGAAATAGAGACACAGAGACACTGGGAGCTTTAATCAAATTACTGTGAGGGACATGGAGAAACAGAGACACTGGAGTGACTTGAGGGATCGAAATAGAAGAAAACCGAATACCAAAAGAGAGAAGAGGCCCCGAAATCGTGAAACTTAGAAAAATTGAGGGAGAATTCAAATGTTAATTTGTGAGTTGAGAGGATCCAAACAGAGATTAAAAACAGCCTTCTGAGCTTATTTCGACTTCAACCACACAAAAATCGAAGGAGTTTGATCGTGTTTCGACCAAGAACTGGAGTTCCAATTTCTGGAAAAATTGGAGGTTGAGTACGAGTACTTACAGGTAAAAAATTGTGTAATTGATTATTTTAGAACGTTAATTTCAATCTCATGATCCTTCTGTATCAATTAATTAGAAAACTAAGTCGAATTGAGTGAGATTAGAAATTAAAAACTGTTTGAACATTCATTGGAGAAATGATGGATTAAGAGTTTGATTTGTGTAATTAATGATGGAGAACTTAAATTTAGATAGAATAGATGGATTTTGGAGGAAGAATTGAAAGAAATAAGCTGGAATTGAAGGAGAATGAACCGGGTCATGTCGTGGGTCCATAACCCGTTTAGCAGGAAAACGGGTGAAGGAGACGACACTGTAGCACTACTGTAAGGGCGCATGAGGCAATATCTCCGGTCAAGGTCAACATGTGAATTTATCCTTTCAATGTAACGAACATTTTGAGACAAGTTTCGAGTCGATCAGACGCCGTTTCCGGATAGTTTTGAGTGATTGAAGGTTTAGGATTTTAATTTAATTACGTTGAAAAATCACAAAAAAATTCGGGAAATTAATGTAAGATTAATGAAAGTATTTGTGACAAAAAATTATGATCTTTGACAGGCCAGAACGTTCCTGAGGAGTCCGGGGAGCGTGCAGGACACGATTGACGCGTTCTAACTTTGTGAGTGGATTTTTGTTTTATAATTGAGCATGCATAACTATTTTTACTCACTCGTTTCATGTTTCCATATATGATTTCATGCTTATGATTATGATGTTCCGTTTTACGTGATTGCACGTTTTTCGATGTGATTTATCGCATGTTACGTATTTCGAGACTATGGTTTCTCCTATGCTTTGATGACGGTTTAATGGTTGATTTTATATGATTTGTGTGTATCACGTTTGGATGATGTTTTGATTATGATTTGTGAGTATGATTTGGGATTTGAACGTGAAATTCGGACATGAGTCCCATTTCGGTTAAATATGATTTCGAATTTGGTTTTGGAATTTGGATTACAATGGATTCTGGGTTTGATATGAATTACACATGGTTTTGGTGTTAAAGACCCATTAATATTGCTCGATCTGGTTTTGGGTTTAAAGAACTGGTTAATTGATGACGGGGTAGGGCCCTTGATTGAGATATGTTGAGTTGAAAGACTCGGTTACTGTGATATCCATCGAGGCCTACTGATTATGTTTAGAGTTTAACGACTCGTTGTTATCACAGAAAGGCCTGATATATGTTACTTGAGTTTAAAGACTCGGATAGATCCAGTAGGTTTGATTCGCTGGTGTTACATTCGGCTTTACATGATTTTATAATTGTCTTTGGTAATGGTTTTCCATACAGTTCATGTAATTATTTTCAGATACTTAGTTATGCATGTGTGTTTGAAAACGGAGGGTGAACCCTGATTTCATTAAAGTTGTTTTCCATAACTATTTTTTTTAGTCCACTCAAAATTTTATGTTTTAATACCCTCCAGGTCGTGGTACGAGTTTTGGGGCTAACAACGAGGTAGAGGCAGATGCATAAAGTTTTCCCGTTGCGTTGCGTGTGTAGTTAGCTCACAGAGTAGGGTTTTATCCTTATCTTGTATTGTTAACTATGCTCTGTGATACGGTTGACTTGTTGTATAGTATGTTGTATCGTACATTCTCCCTAGTCTGACAATGTACGTGATGAAAGTATTATGGTTATTTTTGAGACTATGGGTTCGGTTGTCAGACATGAGCAGGATTCTTCCCGATTATCAAGATGATAATAGGGGTAGGTTCTGTCAATTGGTATCAGAGCATAGGTTGACGGTTTATGTCTAGCACTTTGATGTGCCTAGGTTGTTGTACTAACTTATGCCTCTTTCAGAGAACGATCGGCCATGCCTCCGCGATGTGAACCCCCTCCACCACCTGCAGAAGACGTTGTTAGTGATGCTGAGAGTGCCACGATCGAGCGAGCCCAGCGCCTTGGGGCTACGATATTTAGCAGTGGGCCAGATCCTAGAGATATTGATAACACACATAAAGTTAATGGTATTTCATAACTAATTGATTGAGCGGCAGCTCGTAGACCACCTAAAAAGGAATATTTATTATTTGACCCGTATTGCGATGTCCTCCTGAGGAGCGAGTTGTGTTAGCCACCTTTTTGCTGGATGGGGCCGCTTATGAGTGGTGGTATACCCTAGAGTTATCAGGTTGGGATGCTCATACAGTGACTTGGGAGACTTTTCGTGAGTGGTTCCTTGATCAATATTATCCCTGTTCTTTCCGTGATGCTAAGGAGGCAGAGTTTCTACAGCTTCTACAGGGGAGTATGTCAGTAACAGAGTACGAGCAGAAGTTTCAGATGTTAGCACGTTTTGCTCTTACCTTTGTATCTACCGAGGCCGAGAAATGTCATAGGTAAGCTTGGCCTGCGAGGTGAAATATGTGCCATTGTGACGGCTGGATCTTTAACTACCCTCAGAGAGTTATTTGATGCTGCAGTATGGGTGGAGGCCAGTCTACCGGCACGTCCAAAATTCTCAGGTGGTGGACAACGTCGAGAGCGTCCGTTTCCTGGATCGTCGAACCAGAGAGCCCGAAGAGAGGCCTTTCTAGTGGAGCTTAATCCACTGGCAGTGATCGATTTGGTAAGCCTGGTAGTTTCCAGAGTTCCGAGTTCAGAGGATCCAGAGCACAGCCGACCCCTCAGGCGAGTGCGACATCAGTTGCTTCCACGGGAAGATAGAGTGACGGATTTAGTCGAGATGTTTCTAATATTATGTGTTTCTTCTGTGGAGAGCGTGGTCACTACCAGAAAAAGTGTCCATATTTACTACAGGGTGGTGGCGCAGGTCGGGCTGCAGCGGAGCAAGGTTAGAGTGCAGTTTCAATTTCTGGGACATCGAGTACTAGAGGAGGTGCTGGAGCTAGCAGTGGACTGAGGGGTCGTGGTCGATCATCAGGACCACATGCCCGAGTATTTGCAGTTACACAGCAGGAGGCCCGGGCAACACCTGGTGTTGTGACAGGTACGCTTACAATCCTTGGTCATGATAAACGTGCTTTGATAGATCCCGGAGCTACCCATTCTTTTATATCACGGAGTTGTGGTTTGTTAGCTGATAGAGAGGTGTCCGCACTGGGTTGTGATATGGGTGTGAGTACGCCCACAGGGGAGGTGTATATGGTAAATCAGGTGTTGAGAGAGTGTCCCATAATGGTAGGTGATGTTGGGTTAGTAGCTAATTTGATACTCCTAGACTTGCATGATTTTGATGTTATTCTGGGAATGGATTGGTTGACATTACATCATGCGTCTATCGAGTGTTTCGATAAGAAGGTAACTTTTTGGAGTCCAGGATTACCTAAAACTACATTTCAGGGAGTGCAGCGAGCAATTCCTGTTGGTGTGATCTCAGCTTTGAAAGCAAGTAAGTTGTTGAGGAAAGGGTGCCAGGGATACTTGGCTCACGTGGTAGACACACGTGCTGCACCATTGAAGGTGGAGGATATTTCGATAGTGCGGGAGTTCCCAGATGTCTTTCCGGGGGATTTTCCGGGATTGCCACCCCACCGAGACATTGAGTTTACCATTGATCTTATTTCAAGTACGCAACCTATTTCGCAGACTCCTTACCGTATGGCGCCAGCTGAGTTGAAGGAATTGAAGGTGCAACTGCAAGAATTGGTCGATATGGGGTTTATTCAGCCGAGTGTGTCTCCTTGGGGAGCTCCAGTTTTGTTTCTTCGGAAAAAGGATGGAAGCTTGAGGCTATGCATTGATTATAGGAAACTGAACAAAGTGACAATCAGGAATAAATACCCCTCCCTCGGATCGATGACCTGTTTGATCAGCTGAGAAGAGCTCAATATTTTTCTAAGATCGATCTTCGTTCTGGGTATCATCAATTGCCGGTTAGAGAAGAGGATGTACCCAAAATAGCTTTTAGAACCCGGTACGGTCATTATGAGTTCCTAGTGATGTCATTCCGTTTAACTAATGTACCAGTGGTATTTATGGATTTAATGAACCGAGTGTTTCGGCCATACTTGGATCATTTTGTTATTGTTTTCAATGATGACATTTTACTTTACTCAAAGTGTGCGAAGGCGCACAAAAAGAACTTAAGGATGGTGCTTGGTACCCTAAGGAAGAATCAGTTGTATGCAAAGCTTAGTAAGTGTCAATTTTGGTTAACTAGTGTTAGTTTCTTAGGACATGTGATTTCAGCTGAAGGAATTAGTGTAGATCCCCAAAGATTGAAGTGGTAGGAAAGTGGGAACAGCCAAGGACAGTCACCGAGGTCAGAAGTTTCTTAGGATTGGCTGGTTACTACAGGCGTTTTGTAGAGGGATTTTCTACCATTGCTGCCCCATTGACACGGCTGACGAGGAAGGGAGTCAGATTTGTTTGGGATGAAGATTGTGAACAAAGTTTTCAGGAGTTATAGAAAAGGTTGACATCCGCTCCTGTATTGACCCTTCCGGATGATAGTGGGGAATTCGAAGTGTACAGTGATGCATCCTTATAAGGATTGGGATGTGTGTTAATGCAACATGGGAAGGTGATTGCCTATGCCTCCCGCCAGTTGAAATCTCATAAACGCAACTATCCTACCCATGATTCAGAACTAGCTGCAGTGGTACATGCCCTAAAGATTTGGTGACATCATTTATATGGTGCGACCTGTAGACTTTTTATCGATCATAAGAGTTTGAAGTACTTGTTCACACATAAGGAATTAAATGTGAGGCAAAGACGATGGTTGGAACTAATTAAGGATTATGACTGCACGATTGAATATCATCCTGGAAAAACTAATGTGGTAGCTGATGCATTGAATCAGAAATCAACACATTTTTTGGCACATCTGCGGATGACCCATTTGCCCCTATTGGTTGAACTCCGTAGAATTGGCGTTAATTTGGGACATGATAGCCAAGGTGTTTTGCTAGCTAGTTTCCAGGTGCGACCAATTCTAATTGACCAGATCATTGATGCCCAATTTCAAGATCCTATCTTATGCATTCTTCGAATTGAAGTGGAAGCAGGGGAACGACAAGGTTATACAGTTAGAGATGATGGAGCCTTAATAAAGGAATGACGGTTGTATATGTCCGGAAACGTAACATTGAAGAAGGAGATTCTGGACGAAGCCTATAGTTTGGCGCATGCTATGCATCCAGGTGGAACTAAAATGTACCGTATGACAGGACCCATCCCAATGCCCCCGGGATTAACGCGGGATGACCCTGCTCCCGTCTGACACGAAGTGTCAGACAAGGGATATTTTCGACCTTTGCCCTCCCGGGCTATCAGAGTACGCCAGGATCCAAAGGAGGCATGTGATATCTCGGTCTCTACTACAGTCCACATCGTATCCAACCTAAAGGGTATTAAAAACAGAAAGACTGTGAGTGGACAAAAATAAAGAGTTTATAAAAACATTTCATCAAAGACCTTTATACCCTCCACTAAAAAGCATGCATGCATAGTAAAACTATTTATCCAAACACATATGTTTAAACAACCATCATTAGGGTCTCAGCCCCAAATTCCGTAAATACAAGTCACACGGGCTCCTACCCAAAACCATTTACAGAAAACCATAGTATAGTAAACATACGTGGGATCTCAGCCCAAATCCATTTATCATTATAAAACATAATTTCCCAAACCAATTGAAAGCATGTTTATCTATTATATTTCATATCAAGAACCTGTCACGGTAAAATAAAGCGACGCGCGTGCTAACCGGGGTCTCAGACCCAAGTCGCTCCAGGGTCCACCCAGGTCAATGTCCCTAGATAAGTGACCCTCCCTGGAGGTAACGAACCATGCCCATCCTGAGAGTAAGGAACCCAACTGGGGGGCGACTCCACTCAGTCAGTGCTCCGTGACTACTCTGGGGTCCACCCAGGCCAACGAACCTCCCAGGAGGAGACAATCATATATAAAGGATGGAATACGAAAAACCTTTTGAAATCATTCTTGAAATCTTTCAAGGATTCATGTCCGGCCCCCATAATCCGTCATGAACCATAAAATCCTTTCATGGGTTCATGCCGGTTCACATAAACCGTCATCACCCGTAAATACATTTCAAAGGTTCATGCCGGTTCCCATAAACCGTCATGAACCATCAAAACCATTTCAAGGGTTCATGCCGGTTCCCATAAACCGTCATGACCCATAAAAACCATTTGTAACACATAACTGGGCCCTAGGCCCGAATCCACGTAGAAACTGGACCCCCGGTCCGAATAGTAAACCAATTGGGCCTCCGGCCCGATTCCGTAAATCAAATGGACCTCAAGTCAGAGAATTACCTTTTCAAATCCAAAATCATTTCATGAAATCATATCCAAAACCACTAGAATGGAAAATCAGTGTAAAACCGGAAAACCTCGATTTACGTACAAGCACGTAAATCGCCTCGAAATACGTGAAACCATATAATTCACAAGCATCCAAAACAACATCATAAAATCATATACATAACCCATTTGGAAATCCAAAACCATTTCATTTAGAACAATAAAGACATACAGCCCCGTATAGGCACCAAATAGGGCCAAAACCTCGAAATACGTGCCTATACGTAACCACACATCCAAATGCACTCATGGCATCACAAATAAGTATTTAAAACATATAATAAACATTTATGCATGCACGAATTTAGAAAACAAGGTCCACTCACAGACCGTCCCAGCTGCCGCCTCGATTTGCGTGCCATACGGCTCCCCGAGCCGATCACCTTCACCGGAACTCCCAGACATGTCCAAATTTTACTATAAGGTTAATAACTACTTATTTGACCTCCTACCAAAGACCCGTAATTTTCCCGAATTTTTAACTATTTTTAAGCCGACCCTAAACCTTCCGATGCCCCGAAACATATCGAGACGGTGTCCGACTGACACGAAACCAATCCCAAAATGTTCGTTACATCGAATAGAAGATTTCCCATGTTGAAAACTTTTCCAAATTATGGCCCACGCGTCCTCAATAGCCCCTAGAAGGTCGAAAACACTGTTCATAATCTTCAACCTCCAGAAGCACTGTAGCAGACCGTTTCACTGTAGTAGCACTGTTCCGAACCAGCGTGAACGGTTCATGGGTTTTCTCCCTCTATTTTGGTCTGATTTCAACCCTAATTAATCCTATAATTCATATCTCTTCATTCCCTATCAATTCCAATCATCAAAACAACCTAAAAACATCAAAATTCAATGGTTCAATTCTTGAACCATACGGTTCATACGTCCTAAAATTCTCCCATGGCTGCACAGCCGTCCTACACCTCCCAAAACCATTCCATTATGACCCTAAAGACTCATTAAGCCCATCCTAATCATCTAATATCAACTATATCAACAAAACACAATTATGGATCTAAAAATCAAAACCGAGCATTACCTCGGGTTCGGGTTTCCGCCGTGCATGGTGGCTCCCTCTTGGCCGGCCACCATCATCCTCAGTCCTTCCCTCACTCTCCTGGTTCCTCAAAAGATCATGGGTTGAAGGTTGGATTGGTTTGGGTTGCACAAAGATGGGGAGGAATGGTGAGATCGGGTTTGTGTTGTGGGGGATGGTTTGCACGACTAAGGGATGGTATGCATGTATGGGAACATAATGAGCAATGGACTTGTCACTCATCCATTGGGCCCTTGTAAAATATCTGGCCCACTTAAGTCCAAAAGTGCCTCGTAAAATGCGTCACCGTGAATAGTATCCTGGAACTTCCGTGAACCGTAACTTCGTCGTCGAACGTCCGAATTCGACGTGCCGCTTGTCCACGGATTCGTATCGTCCTTATCTACGTAACGGTCTTCGACCCTAGGCCATCGGACCTCCCGGTCAAAAAGTCAACTTTTGACCTCCTATTCACCCAAATTACCAAAATGCCCCTAAACTTCCTAACGTCATAACTTCTTCCACGGATGTCGGTCAAAGTCCATTTGACCACCCGAATGAAAAGTCAACGTTTTGCCCACGCCTAGGGGCAAGACGGTCATTTCGCATCGTTCGTCCTATTTCGCCTAACTAATCACGGATTAGCCTCACTAATCGTGATTAGTCACTAATATAATCTAGAAATTTGGGACGGGTCGTTACAACCTTCCCTCCTTAATTAATTTCGTCCTCGAAATTACAACTAACCTAACTCGAACTGTTCTTCCATCCTTAATTTAGTTTCGTTCTCGAAACTCCAACTATCCTGATTCCACATCCACCCCGTGGAAAGTAGAATCTACCTCACAACACGTGTACACTCGTACACGAACTAACCAAAAAATACTTACTCGTCTGCAACCAGACGTACCACTAACACTCTCGTTACATCGACTACCCTCGACCACGTCGAATGACAGTAGCCATACGCTCCAAATTGACACAACTTGTCAAATCTACCCTTTCGCTGACATAACAACTAGACGGTTCCCTTCTCAATCTCTTATCTATCATGACATCCTCCCACTGGGAGTCATCAGACCTCACTAACCGATTCACGTTGACACCTACGACAAACTGTCAGCACTTGACAGTCGTCAGTCAAACACTGACACTATACCCACTTGTGGTTACACTAACCACCAACTCACTCAACTTGTGTATACGTATACTAACCAAGCATTTCACTCGGCCTGTGTGTAACTAAACCCATTAGAAAACCATGACCCAAGGCACAGTATCCAATTTCTAGTTATCCAATGGTATCGAGACTAATCCGACTACCAACACGCTCACTAACATACCACTGGTATAACCTATATACCGTCACCAGACACCACAAGTCTGCCCGGTATCTTACCTCGAACTACGTACAAGGTACGTACATCTACCCTTCAATCAGCTTACAACCACAACAACAACAACAACCCAGGTTGTAGGCAATCATGTTTTAATAATAAAGTCCATCTGTCCAAGCCAGTGCCAGATAGATCAAAACTCAGACCCATTATTAATTTCCAAATCCGAATCCGAATCCGTAATTTTGTAAGAAATCCTGAATCCAAACCCAGAAATCATATCCAAATTCGAATTCGAAAGCATCATTCCATAAACTGGCATTAGGAATAACCATTCCGAACCCAAATCCATAAAAGGAAATCCACAGTCAAGCTCTAGAATCAAATCCTGAATCGTCACCTAGAATCCGATTCCAAAACCCAAATCCAGAAATCCTCTTTCAAGTTCCAAAATCAAATCCTGAATCGTCATCCAGAAATCTGATTCCAAAACCTGAAATATCATTCACGTCTATCTAGACGCACCAAAACCGAACCTATCGGTTACCTGCTCAACCGATTACCACATTACAATCGATTGACTTCATAGGGAAGCCAATCCCAAAATCGACACATCTCTAAGAGTGACCATACCCGACCACGTTGGAAAACTACTCACCTGAGTAATATACCATACGGGATTCACCTCGAAAAGAAGTTCAGTCCCAACATCCTCAACTCAAACATCCAGGTAAGAGCGATAAACTCTCCACCTATCTGGATTATCAAGATCACAATCTAGATCCATCACTACGTCAACCGACCATAGACGTCACGATCCCCGATCATCACAACGTCCAAAGTCCTAGACCATTTCCCACATCTACATAGATCAGTCAACGACGAGACACGTCGAGACTGTGGGTTCTCACTGATTACCTCGTATCGATCTTTGTCATCTCACCTAGGAAAAATCAAGGATGATACCAAACAATGACATCAAAATTCATCCTACGTGAATGCAACCAAAACTAGCTGCACTCACCACACCATGTAACCCAACATCTTCTGCCACCAAGCAGAAAATGAGAAATCTCGATCACCTAACTTCAATATACTCATCTCCTCTTGATGATCCAGAACAAATCCCGGGTCCACCAACCAATACACGATCAGTGTACTAGTGGCAACCAACAACATCTATATCATAAACATCATCTACCATCATTAATCATGGTAGAACATGAGAAGTCACCCTAATGACTTTGAAATATCCATTGCCAATGCAGAAAACCTGCATTCCACTCGTCACCTCAATCGCAACCCCTCGCGATTCCGAAGTTCCAGCAAGATTGGAAACAACATACTCGGACATCAACCACGTGTCCCTCGCCAATTTAACTCTATCCATGATCCACTCCTGAACCACAGATACCGAACATATATGTATCTCGACGGAGTTACATCCCAACTCGTAACTCACCGTCATCACGATCACCGGCACCAGCACCAGCGCTAGTACCAGCACCAACGCATTATCACCTGCACTAGTATCAGCACACAGGCATCCATACTAGTAGCAGCACACTAACACCAGCACACCGTGTGCAAAACTGACAACCCTGGATCTCCGCTCATCCCGAGCAACGACCTTGAACCTCTGCTTGAATAGGAGAAACTCTGCCTCCCTCGTACCCGACTACTCTGGGTACAGTCACCCTGATAACTCATACGAGAAAAGAAAACGTTCCCTGAACGTCCCCGATTCCCAACAACCATAACTACAACCACTATCGGCAGTAGCTCCTGCCACACACTCGTGCAGACCTAACTACCAGACATCGCTATCGAGATTCGCATCCAACGGAATCAACCGCCCGTATTAACCACTCCGTATCCCACTCAGGGATTTCATCGACAAGTACCAACCCTGATAACTTGTCTAACCAACTTGATCCAGTCGCAACTCGACTCAACCAATGTCGTCTACCAGGTCGCCCACGACCTTAGTTGCACCAACAATCCATCACAACTACGGTAGTACGACAACCAACAAGGTCTAACCGATAAGTATAACCTCGACTGACTAGACCGACTAACGAATCCAAATCCGAATAGTCGCCCAAGTCAAACCACTCGTCAACTCACATTTCCGAACCATACACCCAAAGTAGGGTTCCACGATCGCGCCTAGGGTCACTTTGAACCCAACTGCATAAGGCAGTAAAATCAACAATCTGACCGACTTCCGGTCTTGACATCGTAAGGACATCAACCCAATCATATCGTCAATCCAACTAGGATTCCACGAATCCGACTGCCCACAGCAGTAAATCCATTTAGCTCACCAATATCCGATCATCGGATGGCCATAACACGGAACCAGTTGTCGGAACCGATCCTACGACATCGTGAAAGACGATCCCAACTAACCGTCTCACGATCAAAACGCTAACGTACGAATACGTTCATCCTTCCATAGGGTCCCACACTGTCAACCACGACAGAACTATGGCAACCCCGACATCTAGTGCCGAACCAAAACGATCCAATCCTACTAACTATCGTACCGGCATCCCAACAATCAGGTTAACCACGAACTGTAGCCCATTGAGATATCACACCCTCGACCTGCGTAAATTCCAAGAGCTCCACGGTTGCTCGAATAGAGACAACCCCGCTCTGATAAACAATCCTATGCTCTGATAAGCAATCCTATGCTCTGATACCACGCTGACAGGACCCATCCAAATCCCCCCGGGATTAACGCGGGATGAGCCTGCTCCCGTCTGACACAAAGTGTCAGACAAGGGATATTTTCGACCTTTGCCCTCCCGGGCTATCAGAGTACGCCAGGATCCGAAGGAGGCATGTCATATCTCGGTCTCTGCTACAGTCCACATCGTATCCAACCTGAAGGGTATTAAAAGCAGAAAGACTGTGAGTGGACAAAAATAAAGAGTTTATAAAAACATTTCATCAAAGACCTTTATACCCTTCACTAAAAAGCATGCATGCATAGTAAAACTATTTATCCAAACACATATGTTTAAACAACCATCATTAGGGTCTCAGCCCCAAATTCCGTAAATACAAGTCACACGGGCTCCTACCCAAAACCATTTACAGAAAACCATAGTATAGTAAACATACGTGGGATCTCAGCCCAAATCCATTTATCATTATAAAACATAATTTCCCAAACCAATTGAAATCATGTTTATCCATTATATTTCATATCTAAGAACCTGTCACGGTAAAATAAAGCTACGCGCGTGCTAACCGGGGTCTCAAACCCAAGTCTCTCCAGGGTCCACCCAGGTCAATGTCCCTAGATAAGTGACCCTCCCTGGAGGTAACGAACCATGCCCATCCTGAGAGTAAGGAACCCAACTGGGGGGCGACTCCACTCAGTAAGTGCTCCGTGACTACTCTGGGGTCCACCCAGGCCAACGACCCTCCCCAGAGGAGACAATCATATATAAAGGATGGAATATGAAAAACCTTTTGAAATCATTCTTGAAATCTTTCAAGGATTCATGTTTGGCCCCCATAATCCGTCATGAACCATAAAATCCTTTCATGGGTTCATGCTAGTTCCCATAAACCGTCATGACTCGTAAATCCATTTCAAAGGTTCATGCCGTTCCCATAAACCGTCATGAACCATAAAAACCATTTCAAGGGTTCATGCCGGTTCCCATAAACCGTCATGACCCATAAAAACCATTTGTAACACATAACTGGGCACTAGGCCCGAATCCACGTAGAAACTGGACCCCCGGTTCGAATCGTAAACCAATTGGGCCTCCGGCCTGATTCCGTAAATCAAATGGACCTCAAGTCATAGAATTACCTTTTCAAATCCAAAATCATTTCATGAAATCATATCCAAAACCACAAGAATGGAAAATCAGTGTAAAACCGGAAAACCTCGATTTACGTGCAAGCACGTAAATCACCTCGAAATACGTGAAATCATATAATTCACAAGAATCCAAATCAACATCATAAAATCATATGCATAATCCATTTAGAAATCCAAAACCATTTCATTTAGACCAATAAAGACATACATCCCCGTATAGGCACCATATAGGGCCGAAACCTCGAAATACATGCCTATACGTAACCACACATCCAAATGCACTCATGGCATCACAAATAAGTATTTAAAACATATAATAAACATTTATGCATGCACCAATTTAGAAAATAAGGTCCACTCACAGACCGTCCGAGCTGCCGCCTCGATTTGCGTGCCATACGGCTCCCCTAGCCGATCACCGTCACCGGGACTCCCAGACCTGTCCAAATTTTAACAGAAAGTTAATAACTACTTAATTAACCTCCTACCAAAGCCCCGTAATTTTCCCGAACTTTTAACTATTTTTAAGCCGACCCTAAACATTCCGATGCCCCGAAACATATCGAGACGGTGTCCGATTGACACGAAACCAATCCCAAAATGTTGGTTATATCGAATAGAATATTTCCCATGTTGAACACTTTCCCAAATGATGGCCCTCGCGTCCTCACGAGCCCCTAGAAGGTCGAAAACACTGTTCATAGTCTTCAACCTCCAGAAGCATTGTAGCAGACCGGTTCACTATAGCAACACTGTTCCGAACCGGCGTGAACGGTTCAAGGGTTTTCTCCCTCTATTTTGGTCCGATTTCAACCCTAATTAATCCTATAATTCATATCTCTTCATTCCCTATCAATTCCAATCATCAAAACAACCTAAAAACATCAAAATTCCATGGTTCAATTCTTGAACCATACGGTTCATACGTCCTAAAATTCTCCCATGGCTACACATCCGTCCTACACCTCCCAAAACCATTCCATTATGACCCTAATGACTCATTAAGCCCATCCTAATCATCTAATATCAACTATATCCACAAAACCACAATTATGGATCAAAAAATCAAAACCGAGCATTGCCTTGGGTTCGGGTTTCCGCCGTGCATGGTGGCTCCCTCCTGGCCAGCCGCCATCATCCTCAATCCTTCCCTCACTCTCCTGGTTCCTCAAATGATCATGGGTTGAAGGTTGGATTGGTTTGGGTTGCACAAAGATGGAGAGGAATGGTGAGATCGGGTTTGTGTTGTGGGGGATGGTTTGCACGACTAAGGGATGGTATGCATGTATGGGTCACCGTTAGGCCCTTGTAAAATATCTGGCCCACTTAAGTCCAAAAGTGCCTCGTAAAATGCGTCACCATTAATAGTATCCTGGAACTTCCGTGAACCGTAACTTCGCCGTCGAACGTCCGAATTCGACGTGCCGCTTGTCCACGGATTCGTATCATCCTTATCTACGTAACAGTCTTCGACCCTCGGCCATCGGACCTCCCGGTCAAAAAGTCAACTTTTGACCTCCTATTCACCCAAATTACCAAAATGCCCCTAAACTTCCGAACGTCATAACTTCTTCCACGGATGTCGGAATTGAACGTGCCACCTATCTATGAACTCGTGACGTCACGAACTATGTCACGGACATCGGTCACAGTCCATTTGACCTCCCGAATGAAAAGTCAATGTTTTGCCCATGCCTAGGGGCAAGACGGTCATTTCGCATCGTTCGTCCGATTTCGCCTAACTAATCACGGATTAGCCTCACTAATCGTGATTAGTCACTAATCTAATCTAGAAATTTGGGACGGGTCGTTACACCGTACGCTTCGAGAACATTATTGGTGGCCAGGTATGAAACGGGAAATCGCTGAGTATGTTAGTAAGTGTTTGATATGTTTGTAGGTAAAGGCTGAGAGGCAAAAACCCTATGGAGCATTGCAACCACTTCCTATCCCGGAATGGAAATGGGATCATATAACGATGGATTTTTTGTTTAAACTTCCTATGATGCCCAGAGGCAACGATGGAGTTTGGGTGGTTGTGGATAGACTCACCAAGTCAGCGCATTTCTTACCTGTAAGGGAAGACTTTCAGATGACACAGTATGCCAGATTATTCATTAATGAGATTATACGATTACACGGCACTTCTGCCTCTATCGTATCGGATCGAGATCCGCGATTTCCATCCAGATTCTAGCAAAGTTTACCGGAAGCTTTTGGGACAAGATTGCATTTTAGTACAGCATTCCACCCTCAGACAGACGGATAGTCGGAACGGACCATCCAAACATTGGAACATGTGATGAGAGCATGTGTGTTGCAACTCCAGGGTTCTTGGGAGTCACACTTACCATTGATGGAATTCGCTTATAACAATAGTTACCAAGCGAATATTGATGGCGCCTTACGAAGCCTTGTATGGGCGGCAGTGTAGAATCCCTTTGTGTTGGACTGACGTGGGAGAAAGACAATTGACTAGATCTGAATTGGTAGAATTGACGACGGAGAAAGTTAAACTCATCCGAGATAGACTCAAGGCAGCCCAGGATAGACAAAAAACCTATATGGACCGTCGGATTAGAGATCTTGAGTTTGCAGTAAGAGATTGGGTATTTCTGAAATTATCTCCTTGGAAAGGTATAATGCGGTTTGGCAGGCGAGGGAAATTGAGCCCCTATTTCATCAGGCCATATGAGATTGTTGAGAGGATTGGCTAGGTTGCATACAGAGTAGCACTACCTCCAGAACTTTCCAATGTCCACGATGTATTTCATGGATCGATGCTACGGAAATATGTGTATGATGCATCTCATGTACTAGAAGAGCAACCCATTGAACTCAGAGAAGACTAAAGATTTGAGGAACAGCACGTACAGATTTTGGATCGAAAGGATAAAGTGCTTCGTCGAAAGACCATTCCCCTAGTAAAGGTTCTCTGGAGAAATCAGAACGTGGATGAGGCCACATGGGAAACCGAGACACAGATGCGAGAGCAATATCCGTATTTGTTTCACTAAAATTTCGGGACGAAATTTCTTAAGGAGGGGAGGTTGTAACGTCTCGGAAACCCAAAGAATGTAAATTTATAAAAGAATATATGAAATGACGTTTTTACCCTTGTAAATAGTGTGGTCAAAGTTGACTTTTTACATGACGTGTGTTTTTCATGTAATTCAAGGACCATTAGGTAGGTCTCGATTCCCTAAGTCCGTAGACAGGCGACACACTGAAATTGGACTTCGGATGAATAAGTTATGATTTTAGAACGAGGAAGGGCATTTTGGTAATTGTGTGAAGGATAGGTAAATTGGCAAATTGGACGGTGAAAGCTTAATCAGCTAAAGTGGATGTTTAACTTAGCTGTTTAATTAATTGAGTGACAAATGTCACTAGGGGAGAACAGATTAGTGGCTCGGTTAGACATGAGTGTGTGCACAGGTGTGATGTTTGGAGAAAAGAGCACCGTTTGCCTCTAATTGAATTGATTTAATCAAAGAGAGTGAGAAATAGAGACACAGAGACACTGGGAGCTTTAATCAAATTACTGTGAGGGACTTGGAGAAACAGAGACACTGGAGTGACTTGAGGGATCAAAATAGAAGAAAACCGAGTACCAAAAGAGAGAAGAGGCCCCGAAATCGTGAAACTTAGAAAAATTGAGGGAGAATTCAAATGTTAATTTGTGAGTTGAGAGGATCCAAACAGAGATTAAAAACAGCCTTCTGAGCTTATTTCGACTTCAACCACACAAAAATCGAAGGAGTTTGATTGTGTTTCGACCAAGAACTGGAGTTCCAATTTTTGGTAAAATTGGAGGTTGAGTACGAGTACTTACAGATAAAGAATTGTGTAATTGATTATTTTAGAACGTTCATTTTAGTCTCATGATGGTTCTGTATCAATTAATTAGAAAACTAAGTCGAATTGAGTGAGATTAGAAATTAAAAACCTTTTGAACATTCATTGGAGAAATGATGCATTAAGAGTTTCATTTGTGTAATTAATGATGGAGAACTTAAATTCAGATAGAATAGATGGATTTCGGTGGAAGAATTGAAAGAAATAAGCTGGAATTGAAGGAGAATGAATCGGTTCGTGTCGCGGGTTCATAACCTGTTTAGCAGGAAAACGGGTGAAGAAGACGACACTATAGCACTACTGTACAGGGTGCGTGACTTTCAAGCGCAGTGCCGCGCGTGACTTTCACGCGCAGCCCCTTTGGGCGGCGCGTGAGGCAGTATCTCCGATGAAGGTCAACGTGTGATTTTATCCTTTCAATGTAACGAACATTTTGAGACATGTTTCGAGTCAATCGGACGCCGTTTCAGGATAGTTTTGAGTGTTTGAAGGCTTAGGATTTTAATTTAATTACGTTGAAAAATCCAAAAAAATTTGGGAAATTAATGTAAGCTTAATGAAAGTATTTGTGACCCAAAATTATGATCTTTGAAAAGACAGAATGTTCCTGACGAATCGGGGGAGCGTGCAGGACACGATTAACTGTTTTTACTTACTCGTTTCATGTTTCCATATATGATTTCATGCTTATGATTATGATGTTCCGCTTTACGTGATTGTACGTTTTTTGATGTGATTTATCGCATGTTACGTATTTCGAGACTATGGTTTCTCCTATGCTTTGATGATGGTTTAATGGATGATTTTATATGAGCTGTGTGTATCACGTTTTTATGATGTTTTGATTATGATTTGTGAGTATGATTTGGGATTTGAACGTGAAATTCAGACATGAGTCCCATTTTGGTTAAATATGATTTCGGATTTGGTTTTGGAATTTGGATTACAATGGATTCTGGGTTTGCTATAAATTACACATGGTTTTGGATTTAAAGACCCGGTAATATTGCTGGATCTGGTTTTGGGTTTAAAGATCCGGATAATTGATGACGGGGGAGGGCCCTTGATTGAGATATGTTGAGTTTAAAGACTCGGTTACTGTGATATCCGCCGAGGCCTATTGATTGTGTTTTGAGTTTAAAGACTCGTTGATATCCCGGGAAGGCATGATATATGTTACTTGAGTTTAAAGACTCGGATAGATCTAGTAGGTTTGATTCGTTGGTGTTACATTCGGCTTTACATGATTTTATAATTGTCTTTTTGTAACGGTTTTCCATACGGTTTATGTAATTTTTTTCAGATACTTAGTTATGCATGCGTGTTTGAAAACGGAGGGTGAACCTTGATTTTATTAAAATTGTTTTCCATAACTATTTGTTTTAGTCCACTCACACTTTTATGTTTTAATACCCTCCAGGACGTGGTGGGCTAACGACGAAGCAGAGGCAGAGGCATAAAGTTTTCCCGTTGCGTGTGTAGTTAGCTCACAGAGTAGGGTTTTATCCTTATCTTGTACTGTTAACTATGCTCTGTGATACAGTTGACTTGTTGTACAGTATGTTGTATCGTACGTTCTCCCTAGTCTGACAATGTATGTGATGAAAGTATTATGGTTATTTTTGGTCATTTGTGTTCGGTTGTCAGACGGGAGCAGGATTCTTCCTGATTATCGAGGTGATAATCGGGGTGGGTTCTGTCACTCAGTGATTGAGATCTAGCAGATTGATTGACTTGTGATTTATTGTTGGTTTCCGATGTTTTTGGATGTGTTGGGCAGTGGCCCGGTTTATATGGCCTTATGGATTTTTGGGTTATATTCTCGTACTTGGATTTTGATTCGTGATTTTGGGCTGATGCCCCGTATTTATGGTTTTGGGCTAAGGCCCGAGGCTTGAGAAAAGGAAATAATTTTAGTTTTCATACACGGTGTTCTTATATTGGAAATGAAATGGATTATGAAATGATTTTGAATGCATGCATTGATTTTACGTGGATGGTAGAAATGTCTTTTCTGTAACATGTTGTTATAAACTGATTTATTTTTGTCTACTCACACCTTTTATGTTTTTACTGACCCTCTAGGTCGTGGCGCGACGATCGAGTTTGATTGAGAGGTGGAGGCATGAGTGGACACATGTGCGGCTATCCCTTGTTTGGCAAGTACTGAGGGTAATTTGGGAACTTTAGTTGACTTATCAGATGGGAGTAGGATCAGGAACGGTTATTAATGTTCCTTAGGGGACGGTCCTGTCAACTTGGTATCAGAGCACTAGGTTGCTGATTCTGTTGGCACGTCATGCCTCCAAAATGTAAGCCTCGTGCGCGACCTAGTAGTGAGACGGATAGACGAGGGTAACGAGGGTACATGAGACCTCGTGATAGATCTCGAATGAGATTGACCCTGGATTGGGGGTCAGATGTTAATCAGTGTACACTGTGAACCATTAACCGGTAAATATGGAATTATGTGGATCCCAGGAACAAATGAGCCCAACGGCTAGAAAGGTTGCACAATTGGGCAAGTTGCACTCGTGATGAGATTATTATCAGTGGATTCCTTAAGTGGAATGTGTGTCTAAAGAGTCTAGAATGTGATGGGATATCCCTTAGGCCTTATAGGTCTTATAAGATATGGTTCACCAGTAGAATGTGCTAGGTGACTGGGTATGCCAATGATGGCATGGATGAATGTTATGAGTTGGACTCAAAAGGAGTCAAGATTGGACTTGAGGGGAGTCGAGATATGGATACGGGACTCAAAATAAGTCAGGATATTGGTAAGGACTTGAGATGAGTCATAGGAATGTATCAGGGCTCGGGAGGAGCCAAAAGAGTTGAATATCACTATGGTTGCTGACATGGCCGACCCTTGATTGAGAAATGTTTGGCACCTGGGATGTCCAGGATTGGGATAGGGTCAGATACTGATGAGTTATGAAATTATGGATTGGTCTTGTTTAACTTTGTTTATTGGACTTATGGGTTGCGTCGGTTTCATTTAGTGACTGAAGGTTCGGGCGGAGACCCCAGATATATAAGGATTTTGAGATAGTCCAGTTCAGTGGGACGCTAGTTGGGTCCACTATGAGGTAAAGTGATAAGGGTAATTATGCAGTAATAGTTATGATTATGGGTCGTCTGGTCATATCATAAAGAAATGGTTATCTAGATGGATTGATAAAGTGGTATGGCACTGTTGGGGTACAATGGAGCAGGGATTGGCTCCTGTAAAGATGGTTGATGTGACAGGCGAGGGAAAAGTTGGTAGGCCCGTGATGGACCATAGGGGTGTGGTCGGATTGGGACCATATGCCTGAGGATTGCAGTTACTAGTAGGAGGTCTGAGTAGCCCCTGGAGTAATAACCCGAATATCTATTACTTGTGGTCATGAATATGTATTTGGTAGGTCCCGGGCTATCCACTCTTCCATGTCTTGAGGTTGTATATTGGACGGATATGGAGTGTCCGTGATTGGTTATGATATGGAAGTTGGTGAACCGACTAGAATTACCGATGTGATAAATTTGATGATATTAATGTGGTAACCTTGGTAATTAGCTATGATGAAATTGGTGATACATAAGGGGGGTAGATCTATCGATGTGAGGCTACCCAGGATGATTGGTGTTATTCGCCTAATGGCTCACTTGGGATATTTTTAGATTTGGATGATTTGGACGTAATCCTTGGGATGGATTGGTTGATGACTCATGATACCCCTATCGAGTATGTCGATTAGAGAGCAATATGTGGAGTTCAGAATTACCAGAGGTTATGTTTTAGAGAGACTCGAGAGTGTTATCCTTTAGAATGATTTTGACCCTCACAATCGATGGACTGTTGGTAAGAGGTAATCAAAGTTTGCTGGTCATATGTGTGGCATATGTGATTGGTGTATGAGATGCCTAATGAAGGCTGCATGGATTTCTCAACATATTTCCTGAGGTTTTGCTAGGATGAGAGATTAAGTTTATGATTGAGATCATGTTAAGTATACAAGTTGTTTCTCGGACGCCCTGGTATGTGGCACCTATGGAGTCATATTGACTAAAGGTACAGGTACAGGACTTGGTAGATACGGGTTCATTCGGGTCGGTGTTGCCATGGGGAATCCAGTATTCCTAATGCGGTAAGAGGAAAAAGGGATGATTGTCTGAGCTTGTATGTTGATTATGGATAACTTAATAAGGTAACGGTATGGGATAAGTATCCGGTATCACGAGCTAATGATTTGTGGTTCTGTTGGAAGGTTGTGATTATTGAGTCTATTGAGAGAGGCCAATATGGTGATGACTATTGGTTATGAGTAAAAGAGGAAAAGATGATGCCCGGATTTGATATGCCTAAGGTTAGTTGATACCCTTGGATGGCTAAATGGACCGGTTATATTTGTGAGATGAGGAGTCGGGTATTCTGACCACATTTGGATGGTGTATCGTGCCGTGATTGATGATTGGTTGGTGTACTTACATGTACAGATGGGCGTGTAACATACTGAACAGATGTAGTAGTCAATGGAAAATAATTAAAGACTGTTACGGGGAACATGAGTTGTTTTGAGATTTGATGGATACCACAGAGGGTTGTAGAGGGATTCTCTACAATGTTTTGCCAGTTTTGAAGATTGACCCGGAAGGAGGTCAGAGTTATTGGAAAAGAGAACTGAGAAAGAATGGTTAAAAGTGGAGAAACAGTGACTTATGTTCGATGTTGACCCTTTCTATGTGAGATTTGGGATTTGGTGTGGTGTATGTTGATGCTAGCTGAACCCTCAGAAGTTCTACTTTCCTTGCATGATTTGGGATCGACTCAGGTAGTCGAGTAAGTAGAGGTCATATACCTTTGGGAAGGAATGTACGAGCATTGTATCGACCATCAGGATTGGTAATGATTGATAAAAAGAGAGGCTTAATGTGTGATAAGGCGATGGTCGGGATACATTGAGATTACTACCGTATTGTCAGATCAGGTATTATTTGGGGAGAGAACTGTCATGTTTGATCACATAAGGATAGGTGAAATCTTGTTATTGATGGAACGCCATAGGATTGGAGTGATACATGATTTCTGATAATTTGGAATATTGGAGTCCAACTGCAGGATCATACTTCGTGTATGATGTTGGATGAAGTTGAGGTTAAGGAAGGGACATGATTTATAATATAGTATGAATGATTGTACTGAATGCTTATTGGCAGGAGGTAGATATCAGTGAAGCCTGTGATAATAAACACAACAGAAGGAAAAGTTTAATTCATTATACGTAGTGACCCTGGGAAAGGGGTATGGTGTGATTGACCTAGCGAGGGGAATGACTTCCCGATTTATTGAACCTTATGAGCTTATTGGCCTGGTGGCCTGATGACATATGCGTGAGGATTTAGCCATTGTACCATGTCACAAGTGGATGACATGTGATAAGATATGACGGATACTTGTGTTTTTTGGATTGTGTGGACTCGAATGTAAGCTAGGCTACGTATTCCGAGTAAGTATATGGTATAGTTTCCCATGGGGCAGGGGTTTACAGAGGAATTTTGTCCCGATGTTGACCAATGATTGAGACTGGTTGTATGATTTCTATAAGTTTGGGTTTGACTTATATTCGATTGAGGTTGATTATGTTTCGGTTTCATCTTAGACCTGTTTCCTGGGGAGAAATATCATGGCACCGACTGATTGGAATTTCGAGGACGAAATTTTTTAAGGGGGGTAGGTTGTGACGACCCTGAAATTCGAAAAAGGAAAATTTGGAAAATTTGAAGAAAATGATGATTTTGACCCTAGAATTGGGAGAACAGTTGACTTTTGGTTCGAGCGGTCAAGCGGACCTTGACTGATGACTGTAACGTAGTTCAGGACGTCACGAGTTCATAGATAGGTGGCACGTTCGATTCCGACATTCGAGGAGAAACTTATGATGTTCGAAAGTTTAAGGGTAATTTGGTAAATTGGTTAACAAGGGGCCATTTGTTGACTTTTTAAACGACATGGACTTGTCATGTAATTCGAAGACCGTTGGGTTGGTCTTGAGATGCTGAATCTGTAGACAGGCGGCATGCGTCAATTGGAGTTCAGACGGCCAAGTTACGGGCCTACAAGTGTAAAGGGCATTTTGGTAATTTGTTAAAGCAGGGGTAAAATGGTCAATCGGCAGAGCGGCTGATTATTAGCTGATGCAGCCTCAGTTTGTTCCTGGAGTGACACCTGTCACTTACGAATGAAGATTAGTGGCAATTGTTGCCGCTTGATTTACAAATGGTGATAAACCATATCCATCCATGCGTGATCAATTGAATCCAAGGGAGTGATTCTGAGAGGATAGAACTGATACTGAGTGAAAAATAAAGAGAAATGAGGGAGAATGAGGGAAAAAATGAGAGAAGTAGTTGTAAGAACCCGAAACCTAATAGTTTGAAATTCAAATCTCCCAAAAATAGAATTTGAGTTTGTAGGCCATGATGATGCAAATTGAGGTTTAATTGAGTCTTCTGGGGTCAAGTCAAGTCGAACCAATGCAAAAACGAAAGAAATTGGTGTCCTGTTAGCTATGAATGGACATGGCAGGGGTGAAGAGATTCGAAGGTTGGGTGTGTAATTGGAGGGAGTTACAGTTGCAATTGAGGTTGGAAACACGTTTATAAGAGTCCCATGAAGCTTTCTGATAAATTAATTGGAAGAAAACAGATGAAATAGAGTGAACTTGGAGGATGAACAGTACGATTATGTTCTTCGAAAAGTCGAGTTCAAATTGACGGATTGAGGTAAGTTATAATGTAATTGAAGTTACAGAACCATAATTAGATTCATAATGATGCTATTGGCTGAATCAATTGAAGAAATCGACTGGAAATTGACAGGATTGAATCGGGTCGAACACGCGGGTTGCAGACCCGTTTGACAGAGGAAACGGGTTGGGACGATGAACAGTAACACGTACTGTAGCTGGCGCGTGGACTTCACGAGCAGTCGGCGCGTGGGACCGAATCTCGAGGTGAGTTCAACATGAAACTTGCTCCTTTTAATGTAACGAACATTTTTGCACTAGTTTCTAGGAAATCGTATTTCGTTTCAATAGTGTTCAGTGTATCCGAAGTTTTCGTATATGTTTAAAATACGTATTTAAATCCCGGAAAAATTGGGGAAAATTATATGAGATATATTGAAGTGTTAGTGACGCTAGATAATGATTTTGGAGAGGAATTATGATTTCCGGAATTTACGAAAAAACATGCAACTCGGAAGCAAACCGTTTGGACGATGTGTGAGTGGACTTTGCTTTCTAAATTGCAATACATGCATAATTGTTTTTTATGCTTTCTATCTATGATTTTTATGCTTATGATTATGGTACTTACGATTTCCGTATTTACACTTATTTGGATATGCAAATACGTAATTGTACGTATTTCGAGAATACAGTTTATGTTATACTTTGATGATGGTTTGATGGATGATTTTATATGGTTTACATATATCATGTTTTGTTAATGATTTGATGACGTGACATTGGATTTGTATGTGAATTCGGGCACGAGACCTATTTCGATAAAATGTGATTTGGGATTTGGTTTTGGAATTTGGATTACGATGTATTCTGGATTTGTTGTGAATCACATATGGTTTTGGGTTTAAAGACTCGGTACTATTGCTGGATCTGGTTTTGGATTTAAAGACCCGGTTGATTGATGTGATGGGGGAGGGCCCTTAATTGATATGTTTTGAGTTTAAAGACTCGGTTATTGTGATATCCCCCGAGGCCTATTGATTGTGTTTTGATTTTAAAGACTCTTTGATATCCCGGGAAGGCCTGGTATGTGTGAGTTTAAAGACTCGGTGAATGAGATCCAGCAGATTGATTGACTTGTGATTTACTGTTGGTTTCCGATGTTTTCGGATGTGTTGGGCAGTGGCCCAGTTTATATGGCCTTATGGATTTTGGGGTTATATTCTCGTACTTGGATTTTGATTCGTGATTTTGGGATGATGCCCCGTATTTATGGTTTCGGGCTAAGGCCCGAGGTTTGAGAAAAGGAAATAATTTTAGTTTTCATACACGGTGTTCTTATATTGGAAATGAAATGGATTATGAAATGATTTTGAATGCATGCATTGATTTTACGTGGAGGGTAGAAATGTCTTTTCTGTAACATGTTTTTATAAACTGATTTATTTTTGTCCACTCACACCTTTTATGTTTTTAGTGACCCTCCAGGTCGTGGCGCGATGATCGAGGCTGATCGAGAGGTGGAGGCATGAGTGGACACATGTACGGCTATCCCTTGTTTGGCAAGTGCTGAGGGTAATTTGGGAACTTCAGTTGACTTGTAATAAGGGAGTAGGACCAGACACGGTTATCAATGTTCCTCAGGGGACGATCATGTCAACAACATATATGCATGCATCATTTATAAACCAAAGTCCACTCATGGTCGGTCCACGTTGCGCGATCCAAAATCTGCGCCGTAAGCCATTCTGAAGCTAATCCCCAGTCTCTGGGACGTCTGGACATGTTCAAATCATACTCAAGGTCACTATCCATCGATACAAGTCCCAATCATAAACCCTCAATACTCCCAGAACAGTCAATGTGTCCCGAACAAGCTTCTCAAGGCTTAAAACCTTCAATTGACCTATCAAACGACCTCAGATCGACCTAAAACCACCACCATTGGATTTGGATCGTCGAAACCTTTTGAACATAATCAGTTTCACCTTGAAATTTTTGCCCATACGCCCTCACGCGCTGGTCAAAGTCTACATGCGCCAGTCAACGTCGGTCAATGGCTGACGTCATCATGACGCCATGTTGACGTCATCCTGACAGGTTTGCACCCTATCAGATCTGACACCTACCAGATGGCACCATCCTATTGGTCCATATGTTATGCCACGTGTCTCTAACACCTCTAAAACACTGTCACGTGGCACCACCATATTGGTTCACGTGTTCTGACAGTGATGACTGGACCTGCCACGTTAACTGCCACATAGGCCTGACAGGTCCTGGCATGTCCTGACACCCTGCCACGTGGCATCACCCGATTAGTCCACGTGGTCTGACATGCTGACGTGGACCTGACACGTCAGGTGCTGGCTGGGCCTCACAGTCTGCCACGTGGCATCACCTGATTTGCCACTTGGACTGACAGGTCTGACAGGATGATGGTGCGGACTACCACGTCATCATCGTCAACCTCTGGTCTGGTCGACCTGTTTGACTGTAATGGGTTGTTTGACCCGCGATCCTAACCCGGCCAGAACTCAGCCATCCGACCACCATTTCACTTTGTTCTTCGCCCAATCGAGTCGTCCACTTCCAAGAAAAAGATCTACTGCCTCAAATTCAGAAGAAAAGGTTTGGAATTTACCTATCGAATCCAAACCTTCATGGATGTTCTTCTAGCTCCCCTCCAAGGCTGTTTAGTGGCCCTCAGTCTTCTATTCTGGTTCCTACATGCTCATACGAGCTCGATGAACACATCCAAGGCATTAAATCACTTCCCAGATGTCCAGAAATCGAATTCGAATTTCAAAATGGAAACAGGTTCACGGGTTACCTTGGTTTTTGGGTTTCCAGCCACCACCGTGGCTCCTCCGTCCCTCCACCATCTCTTTCTGTCTCTCAACCTCACTCTTAATCTCTCTCTCTCTCAGGCCAGTACAAATGTGAATGATAAGGAAGGTTTTTGGGTAGGTACGGGTTAGAGGAATGAATGGAATAGGAAAGAGAGAAACAGATGCATGTATGTGTGGAATGATGGGCCAATGGGGTGAGTGACACATGTCACTCATCCATTGGTCCAACTAGATATTTTGGGCCCACTAGTAAACAAACTGAAACTCAACTGTTTTCGAACTGTAAAATCTAATCGAAGCTTTCGTGACCTGTAACTTTCACGTACGACGTCCGATTTCGACATGCCACCTGTCTACGGACTCGGATCATCTCGATCTATATAATGGATCTCAGTCCACATGCATTAGACTTTTCTGATCAAAAGTCAACATTTTACCCTCGTCAAGGGACAAAATCATCATTTTATCCTAATCGTTCGTTAATCCTCGATTAATCCTGATTAGTCCTTCAATAATCCTGTAAATTCGAGACGGGTCGTTACATGATAAAGTGAAAGGTTGGGCTTACAACTTGGTTGACAGGACTCATCCCAACTGGACTTTGATAACCGTGCCCAGTCCTGCTCCCGTCTGACAAGTCAACTGAAATCTCGAAACTACCCCCCAGCACCTGTCAAACAAGGGATAACTGCACTGATTTTTGCTCATGCCTCTGCCTCTCGATAAACCACGAACGTCATGCCACGGCCTGGAGGGTCATCAAAACATAAAAGGTGTCAGTGGACAAAAATAATATCATTTGAAAATACATTTCAAATAGACCATTTCCCTTCCAGTTTATCAAACCATGCATGCATAGGGTACAACATATGAAAAACAATCACCGGCTTTCCAGTCAAATCACATGAAACGTATCAAATCCTGGCTCTCAAACCAAACATCTGAAAAACACTAACCTGGCCCCAAAGACCAAAACCCGTACTCAATACCAGTACACAAAGAATGACCAAAACCCGTACTCAATACCAGTACGCAATCATAATCAACATCAAATAGCACTACTCACAAGTGCACAATCAATCAATCAATCAATAAATCCGCACTACTCACAAGTGCACAAACAATAACACAGTCATATCCGTACTACTCACAAGTGCACAAACCATCACACAGTCATATCCGCACTACGCATAGGCCAACCTCGGGAACTGCACTAAGGCACCATCCGAGTCATGTCAGTCTTGTCTAGGCTCATTTTTTCACCTTTTCCTTCACTTTCAATCTCGCTCGACTCGTTTAGACCTCTAGAAGCTCATCTTCATCTTTGTTTCCATCAATTGATCGTCCAATTCAAAATTCAATCCTAAGTCATCAATTCAAGGTTTTCGGGTGGGTTTCGATTTTTCTGGGTTTTTTTTCTTCCCTTTTTCTTCTATATTTCCTCACAATATCACACTCTCAATTCGAAATGGAGTCTCACGATTTCAGTTTTGGGAATTGATGGTTGCCTTCCATCAATTATACCCATCCTTTGTTTTTGTTTAAGGAAAACACACACACACGGTTTAATTCCAGCACAGATCTCCCACCGCCAACTATTTTCTGCCACTAATTGGCATAAGCAAGTGACAGATGTCACCAGGTGATGAATACTCATCTAAATTAGCAGGCACAGGTGTCCTTAACTCAGCTTAATACCTCATTAACATGGATGAATCAACAAAGTACTAGTCAAATTACCATTTTACGCCTGCACACATAATGACCAAAATACCCCTCATAATTCAAGACCCGTAACTTTCACGTCCGAACTCCGATTGACGCATGCCGCCTGTACCGACCTGAGCTTTCGTAAATATTATTTTATTGTAAAATGACCATTTTGCCCCTAGGGGAAAAGTTGACTTTTGTCCCGGGGAATATTTAAGGCTTTGACCCATGATCGTGACGTAGTTTAGGACGTCACGAGTTCGTAGGCAGGCGGCACGTCGAAAACGGACATACTATGAAAAAGTTAAGTTCATGGAAGTAAAATCGATTAACCGAATGAACAGAGGTTTGAATTAAAATAATATTATAATAATAGAATCTGATTTAAAAATCAAATCAATCTGGACCCTTGGATGAGTGACAAGTGTCACTCATCCCACACACCCTTTTTCCCTAAATTCAGGATCTTGTCCCTATTGGCTACATATTTAAATATTTCCTTTTCCCTCACAATTTCTAACCATTCATCTCAGCCTAGGGATTCATCTGGGCCGTTGATTCCATCATCTTCCCTCCATTATTTGATCAGACCTCACTCTCTCTCACTTTCATTTTCTCTCAAGTCGTGAACACGACTTAGCTTGAACAAACACACATCCAGGCCACCTCTCTGCCTTTCTTCCCCTCCAGACTACGGCTAGCCACCACCAGTCACCAGCCACCATCACCACAGGACTTCCACCCCTGTCTGCACAACCCGAAACCCCCCAGACCCAAAAGGAAACAAACCAGCGCCAAACATCCAACCGTCCAAACCTCCACACCAGAGCTTGAACCAACGTAGGGTTAGGTGAACTCGGACGGCAGGAGCACTATGAAGTGGACAGGACGACCTATGGCGGCGACACGGCGGCGGTGAGTCAGAAAAGGAGGTCTGTTTTCCTTCCCTGTTTCAAAACCACCCATTTTTTACGTTAGAGTTCATTCATTACTTCCGAGACATGTTCTAGGAACTTAGACGGCCAGCTTGGACTAGTTTTCTTGGCTGGAATCAGGGTGATTCACCGGAGAAGACGACCAGAGCTTGTAGCCGACTTTCCCTTTGAATTTCAGGTATCTTCTTCAACCTAAAACATGGTTTTGATTCCACAGAGCTGTAGAGTAGGTTGTGATGAGTCTATAGGGCCAAGTCTGATCGAAGATGGTGGCAGGGAAGGAGATCTGTGATCGGGTCAAGTCGTGGGTCAACAGCGACCCGATTTCTGCAAATCTTGCTGACCTGGTTACTGTAGCTGATGATGTCATCATGCTGACGTTAGTAGTGACGTCATTATGATGTCATCATGTCAGAAACTATCAGACCAGGGACCAAATAGTATATGACACGTGTCCTCTGACACTGTCTGTCAGGACCCAACCTTCCTCGGTCAGGACCCGACTCATCTAGCACAATATTGTCCGCTTTGGGCCTCACCCTCACGGTTTTGTTTTCCGGAGCTCATGGTGCAACTTCCCAGGGGGTCACCCATCATGGAATTGCACCAGCCTCAACTCGCTTAACTTTGGGGTTCCAACAATCTACCCCCCTTAGGGCCCAGCGTCCGCGCTGGCACACTTCCCGGTCGGGGTCTAGCTCTGATACCAAATTGTCAGGACCCGACTCATCTAGCACAATATTGTCCGCTTTGGGCCTCGCCCTCACGGTTTTGTTTTCGGGAGCTCATGGTGCAACTTCCTAGGGGGTCACCCATCATAGAATTGCACCAGCCTCAACTCGCTTAACTTTGGGGTTCCAATCCCCCCCAAATCCACTTGAGCTCCCAAAAGTCCTAGTGCTAGATAGGTGTGTGCCTACATCTTTAAGGCACACCACCATTCCCTTCCCAGACCATTCACCCTCGCAGGAATGTGGGATTGTTCACCGTTCCCTCTAGGACACGGGTCTTACACTGTCAGTGCTGATGTCAGCAGTGACATCATGCTGATGTCAGCATTTACTGTAGCATAGTTGACCAACCTTTGACCAGACGCATGGGGGTGTATGGGAATAGTAAATCTTTTGGGACCAGTATCATTTTCAAGGTTTTGACGATACGAATCCAATGGCGGTGGTTTCGTGTCAATCGGAGATCGTTAGGTTGGTCAAATTAGAGTTTGAAGCCTTGGGAAGCGTGTTCGGACGGCTTTCCCGGGTTAGTTTTAGTCTAGGGTTTCTTGGTTGATTAGTAGGGACTTATAGTGACCCTTACGTATGCTTTGGACATAACAGGAATTGTGTAATAGCACTTGGGCAGGGTTATACGCTAACTGTTTTCACTAAACCATGGCATGCATAACTGTTTTCCTTTCTATATATATATATGTGTGATTCAAGCAAAAGCATCCAATTATCTTGAGTTATGATTATGTCACGTATTACAATGTTTGGGCATGAGACCCGTCTAGTTAGTTTATGCACTGTTTTGAGTCATATATATATGCATGTGGATTTCGATGATTATCTTTAGTACTGCACTGTATAGATTTACCCTAGCGATACTGTCTCCTCCGGATATGGGTACCCCGGAGTGGCCACAGCGCATTGCCTGCGAAGGGTCATTCTACGGAGGGACCGGACTATAGAGTGGCTCAGGAAGAGGCATAGGTTTACGTTGCACACCTGAACCCTACTGTTGGGTAGGTTGGCACGTAGAATGTCTAGAGTCGTGCTCAATAACCTGTATTTGGAAACTATCCCTTATCTGACAGTATTTGTATTCAGATATTATGTACGACTTAAAGTTGGATATTTATGCATTTGAGTTCCTTTAAGGGTAATTTTGGTTTTGTGAGGTCGAGTGTCAAACGGGAGCAGGGCACGTCCCCGGGTGGTCCCAGGGGGATCGGGGCTGGTCCTGTCAACTTGGTATCAGAGCACTAGGTTATGGTCAGCATGCTAGACTAGAGGTCAGCATGCTAGACTAGCGGTCAGCATTTGGTACTTTTGATGCTTAAAGATGTTGTTATCTAATCTATGCCTCTTAAACAGTTGGTTATGCCTCCAAGGAGGATTCCTCAAGCACGGACTGACGAGGAAATAGCTAGAGAGATGGAGTGTACCAGTATCGAACGGGCTCAACGCTTGGGAGCCACACACTTTAGTGTGGGATCAAACCCCGAGGATGCTCACGAGTGGATAGCCAGAAGGGAGAGGATCTCTACTGTGATGCACTGCCCACCGAACGAGTGCGTGGCATTGGCTGCCTTCCTACTGGAAGGCGGGGCCTACCAGTGGTGGTACACCCTGGAGACGTCGGGTTGGTCCGTCCACACTACTACTTGGGAGGTCTTTCGTGTGAGATTCTTGGACCAGTACTACCCGCGATCCTTTCGCGCTGCTAGTGAGGCAGAGTTTCTACGGCTTGAGTAAGGTTATTTGTCAGTGACAGATTATGAGCAGACCTTTGTGAGACTTTCTCGGTTCGCAGCAACCTTTGTGAGCACAGAAGAGGATAAATGTCAGTGGTTTGAGCTTGGACTCTGAGGGGATATTCAAGCAGGTGTGACAGTTGCCAATCATGCTACCTTGAGAGACATGGTGGATGCCGCGGTTCGTGTCGAGTCTGGTCTGGCGACACACCGGGCACGACAATCATCTGAAGAGGGACGACGTGGGGATCGTCTGTATCTTGGCCCAGTGAGCTGTCGAGGATCGAAGGGAGGACACGGTAGTGGAACATCGTCGTTCTCGCGTAGTCGAGGAGGGCCTGGTCTCTTTGGGAGTCCTCAGAGATCGGGGTCGACATTTGGTTCTAGTCAGCGTATGTCATGGAGTGGTGCATCCAGTGGGTCAGCTGACAGACCAGGTGTACTAGTTTTCTTTGCGTGCGGAGGTTCAGGCCACTATGCTCGAGAGTGCCCAGCTTTGATCAGGGGCAATGATATAGGAGGCACCAGTGTAGTACAGAGTTTGGCTTCCAACACTATTGGAGGACGGGGCAAAGCGGAGCCCCTGGTGAGGATCGTGGAGCACGTGGGCGCGGAAAGGCTACCGAACCACGAGCTCGTGTATTTGCAGTCATAGAGCAGCAAGCCAGGGCGGCACCCGGTGTCGTTACAGGTACTCTTCATATCTCAAATCTTGTTGTACGTGTGTTAATGGATGTTGGGGCTACTCATTCCTTTATTTCGAGAAGTTGTACGGGTATGTTAGATTGTGAGGTGTCAGCCTTGGATAGTGATATGGATGTTGGTACACCGATGAGAGTTGTGTACATAGTGAATCGGGTGATTCGGAGGTGCCCGGTAAGAGTGGAGGATGTGGATTTACTAGCCGATCTAATCCTTATGGATATTCATGACTTTGATGATACCTTGGGGATGGATTGGTTGATGGAGCACGGTTCGCTCATCGATTGTTGTAGTAGGCAAGTGATTCTGTGGAGTTTGGGTTTGCCGGAGGTTACGTTTCAGGGAGAGCGTGACAGTTCGCTACCTGAAATAATTTCTTCGCTTACCGCTACCAAGCTTCTACGGAAAGGATTCCAGGGTTATCTGGCGCATGCTGTGGCGACGAAGATTGATATTCCGAGTTCTGATGATATACCTGTGGTGCGAGAGTTTCCGGATGTGTTCCCGGAAGATTTGCATGGATTACCACCACATCGGGAGATCGAGTTCACGATTGAACTACTCCCCGGTACACGACCTATATCACAGGCACCATATCGAATGGCACCGGCTGAGTTGCGGGAGCTGAAAACTCAATTGTAGGAGTTGGTGGATTCGGGATTCATCCAACCTAGTACATCGCCGTGGGGAGCACCGGTGTTATTTGTGAAGAAGAATGAGGGGGGCCTCCGATTATGTGTTGATTATCAACAGCTCAATAAGGTAACGGTAAGGAACTAGTACCCCTTACCTAGGATTGATGATCTATTCGATCAACTGCGGGGAGCACGGTACTTCTCGAAGATTGATTTACGATCTGGTTGTCACCAGTTGAGGATTGCTAAGGAGGATGTTCCGAAGATGGCATTTCGGACCAGATACGGACATTATGAGTTCCTAGTGATGCCTTTCGGCTTGACGAATGCTCTAGCAGCATTCATGGATCTGATGAATAGGGTCTTTTGATCTTATTTGGATAAATTTTTGATCATGTTCATTGATGATATCCTAGTGTACTCGAGAAGTGCTAGGGCCCATGAGAAACACCTATGGTTGGTGTTAGGGAAGTTGAGGCAGAAACAGTTATACGCTAAGCTGAGTAAGTGCCAGTTTTGGCTAAACAACATTAGTTTTCAGGGACATGTGGTATCAGCAGACGAGATTAGTGTGGATCTTCAGAAGACAGAAGCTGTGACAAATTGGGCTAGACCGATGACCGTAACTGAGGTACGGAGTTTCGTTGGTTTGGCAGGATACTACCAGAGATTTATTGAGGGCTTCTCTAGTATAGCCGCACCTTGGACTCGTTTGAACAGGAAAGGAGTAAAGTTTGTTTGGGATGAACGGTGCGAGTAGAGTTATCAGGAACTAAAATGTCGGTTAACTACCGTACCTATTCTTGCCTTACCTAATAACAGTGGAGAGTTCAAAATCTACAGTGACGCATCATTGCAGGGTTTGGGTTGCGTGCTGATGCAAAATGGCAGAGTTATCGCTTATGCATTTAGGCAACTAAAGGCACATGAACTGAATTATCCTACACACGATCTGGAGTTGGCGACGGTGGCCCATGCTTTTAAAATCTGGAGACATTATCTGTACGGGGTGACTTGTAGGATATTCACTGATCATCAGAGTCTAAAGCATTTGTTCACTAAGAAGGAGCTGAACGTGAGGCAACAACGGTGGTTGGAACTGATCAAGGATTATGATTGTACAATTGAGTATCATCCAAGAAGGGCGAATGTCGTGGCGGACGCACTTAGCAGAAAGTCAGCAGGATCAGTTGTACACCTGAGGATGGTGTACCTTCCTTTTCTAGTGGAACTCCGAAGGGCTGGAGTTATGCTGGGGATGGATGAGCAGGGAGATTTGTTAGCCAGCTTTCATGTACGACCTGTGCTAGTCGATCGGATTATCCTGGCACAATTATAGGATCCGACACTTTGTATCTACAGGATCGAGGTCGAAGCGGATGAGAGGCAAGACTTTACCATCCGAGGTGATGGAGCTCTGGTAAAACTGGGTCGTTTGTGTGTTCCTGCAGTGGCAGAGTTACGGGCAGAGATTCTTGAGGAAGCACACAGTTCGGCTTATGCCATGCATCCGGGAGGTACGAAGATGTACCGTACCCTCCGAAACCATTATTGGTGGGCAGGAATTAAAAGGATATTGCAGAGTTTGTGAGCAGATGCCTGACCTGTCATCAGGTCAAGGCAGAACGGCAAAGACCGTATGGGCCTATGTAACCACTTCTGATTCCCGAGAGGAAGTGGGATCACATTACCATGGATTTTATCTTTAAGTTACCAAGGACTCGTAGTGGATTTGATGGAGTTTGGGTAATTGTAGACCGATTAACCAAATCAGTTCATTTCTTGCCGATACAGGAGACATATAAGCCAAACCGACTGGCTCAACTGTTTGTGAAAGAGATCATTCGACTTCATGGCACGCCGGAGTCGATAGTGTCTGATCGAGATCCGCGTTTCACTTCTAGGTTCTGGCGGAGTTTACAGAATACTTTGGGTACAAATTTACATTTCAGTACAGCTTTACACCCATAGACCGATGGACAGTCAGAGAGGACTATTGACCCTGGAGGACATGATGAGGTCTTCTGTGATGCAGTTTCAGGATTCGTGGGATACTCATTTGCCTTTGATGGAGTTCGCATACAACAACAGTTATCAGGCGAGTATCAGGATGGCACCCTACGAGGCACTGTATGGTCGACAGTGCAGGACACCTATCTGCTGGATGGAGGTAGGAGAGCGAGCGGCAGTAGGGCCAGACTTGATGGGCATGACCTAGGAAATGGTCCGAATCATCAAGGAAAGATTAAAAGCAGCACAAGATCGCCAAAAGAGCTATGCTGATCGACAAATTCGAGACTTGGAATTTGAGGTCGGAGATTTTGTGTTTCTAAAGTTATCACCATGGAAAGGGATTGTGCGTTTTGGCCGACGTGGGAAGTTGAGTCCGTGTTATTTTGGACCATACGAGATCACATAGAGGATTGGACCTGTGGCATACCGGTTAGCATAACCTTTAGAACTTTCCAGAGTGCACAATGTTTTCCGTGTCTCCATGCTACGGAAGTACCAATGGGACGATTCACATGCTTTGCCGGAGTAACCATTGGAATTGATGACCGATCTGAGTTTTGAAGAGAAACCAATGCAAATTCTGGATCAGAAGAACAAGCTTTTGAGAAACACGATGATTCGATTGGTGAAAGTACTGTGGAGGAACCATGACGTCGAGGAAGCAACGTGGGAACCTGAAGACTTAATGAGGGAACAGTACCCCTATTTATTTGAGTAAATTTCAAGGACGAAATTTTTGTAAGGTGGGTAGATTGTAACGACCCGAACTTTCATAAATATTATTTTATTGTAAAATGACCATTTTGCCCCTAAGAGGGGAAAAGTTGACTTTTTCCCCGGGGAATATTTAGGACTTTGACCCATGACCGTGACGTAGTTTAGGACGTCACGAGTTCGTAGGAAGGTGGCACGTCGAAAACAGACGTACGACGAAAAAGTTAAGGTCACGGAAGTAAAATCGATTAACCGAATGAACCGAGGTTTGAATTAAAATAATATTATAATAATAGAATCTGATTTAAAAATCAAATCAATCTGGACGCTTGGATGAGTGACAAATCATCCCACACACCATTTTTCCCTAAATTCATGATCTTGCCCCTATTGGCTACATATTTAAATATTTCTTTTTCCCACACAATTTCAAGCCGTTCATCTCAGCCAAGGGACTCATCTGGGTCGTTGATTCCATCATCTTCTCTCTTTTATTTGATCAGACCTCACTCTCTCTCACTTTCATTTTCTCTCAAGCCGTGAACACGACTTAGTTTGAATAAACACACATCCAGGCCACCCCTCTGCCTTGCTTCCCCTCCAGACTACGGCCAGCCACCACCAACCACCACCAGTCACTAGCCACCACCACCACCACAGGACTTCCACCCCTGTCTGCACAACCCGAAACCCCCCCGACCCGAAAGGAAACAAATCAGCCCCAAACATCCAACCGTCCAAACCTCCACACCAGAGCTTGAACCAACGTAGGGTTAGGTGAACTGGGACGGCAGGAGAACTGAGAAGTGGACAGGATGACCTACGGTGGCGACACGGCGGCGGTGAGTCAGAAAACTCGAGAGGTCTGTTTTCCTTCCCTGTTTTGATACCACCCATTTTTTACGTTAGAGTTCATTCCTTACTTCCGAGACATGTTCTAGGAACTTAGACGACCAGCTTGGACTATTTTTTGTGGCCGAAATCAGGGTGACTCACCGGAGAAGACGACCAGAGCTTGCAGTCGACTTTCCCTTTGAATTTCAGGTATCTTCTTCAGCCTAAAACATGGTTTTGATTCCACAGAGCTGTAGAGTAGGTTGTGACGAGTCTATAGGGCCAAGTTGTAACGACTCGTCCTGGAAATTAGGGTTAAGACAGTGATTAAGATGGGATTAGTGAGTTAATTGGTGTTTAGTTGGTTACTTTTGGTCGGTTAGCGTAGCATGACGATTTTGCCCCTAGTTTGGGCCAATAGTTGACTTTTAGTTCGAGCGGTCAATTGGGTAGTGACCGATGACTGTGATGTAGTTCGGGACGTCACGAGTCCGTAGACAGGTGGTACGCCCGATTCCGACATCCGAGGAGGAAGTTATGATTTTCGGAAGGTTGAGGGTATTACCGTAATTTTGCTAAAATAGGGGGAAAAGTTGACTTTTCGTATGATCGGGTTTTGACACGTTGACCTAGGACCGTTAGGTAGATCTTGTCGTCCTGAGTTCGATGACAGGCAGCACGTATTCATCGGAGTTGGGATGTGTGCGTTACGGGTCTAGAAAGGTAGTGGCAAAATGGTAATTTTGACTTAAAAGGAAGGGCAGTTTGGTCTTTTGTACTTTGGGCTTGGTGTAGCCGGATTTGGACACGTGTCTAGGGCAGAGAGGAGATTTTTGTGTGAGGCTTGAGGGGATGGTGACACGTGGGGCTTGGCTAAAGGGTTCTAGTGAGTGCACGGGTGTTTCAAAATCGTGTAGGTGTGTGTGTGTGTGTGTGTGTGTGTGTGCCCGTGTTGGTGTTCGAACCAGAGAGAAACAGAGATTGAGAGATTAGGAGAATTGATCGGTGACTGTGTGTGTTTTTGCGAATTGGTGAGTGTGTAAGTGACTAAGGGAAGCTGAGAGTGTGAGGATTGAGTGGTGAGGACTGCTCGTGTACGGGAACGGGTGTGAGAAGGGGGAGAGTTCATGGGAAAAACAGAGAGAACAGAGAGGAGTTTGGGTGGTGGTGTGGCCATGTGCTGATCGTTTGGGCTCGACATGGGGCGAGGACGGCTCTGTGGACTCCAGGGAGTGCGGTGGTGAGCACGGCGACGATCGACGACAGGTAATTTCTTCTTCCGGTTCTTTTTCTTTGTTTTGGCCGTGAACTTCAAACCAAAAGTCGTGGCTTTTGGGGTTGAGTCGATGGTTTTGGTGAGTTGGGTGAGACTCATGGAGGTCCTAGGAAACGTCTAGTGTTGCCACCGTGACAGGGGATGACGTAGGTGGTCGGATCGTGAAACAGGGGACAGTTTGGGTTTTGGCTTCGAGCTTGAGTCCACGGGTTAGGGACGGTGCCGTGGTGTTTGAGTGAAGGGGATAGGTTCCTTAGGATTGGACGATGAAGAGGGTGAAGAAAGGAAGGAAAACGGAGACGGGATGGCGGAGAACCGGAAACGCTGGTTCAGACTGGTTCACGCGAGGTAGACGACGGTGAACAGTACCCTGTGTGCAGGCACGTGGGGGTGCGTGCGGTGGTGTTTGGGAAAACAGTCAACATAGTTTTTGGTCCAGGAGTTATAACGAATCCATTGGAATTGGTTTCGGGTTAATCGGACGTCGTTTGAGCTTAGTTCCGCGAGGTTGAAGGTTTAGGGTTCCGGTTCGTTACGTGTAGGACCCGGCGAGTTTTGGGAAAAATTAGGTGGACCTTCGTAGATGTGTTAGTAACGTACTTTGGTGATTGTTGACAGGATCGGGATTTCCCGAGGAAGCTTAGGAACGTACGGGACGTACGGGGCGCGAGTGACGTGCCGGTATCTGTGAGTGAACCCCTTCTCTAAACTCAAGCATGCGTAACTGTTTTTCATACTTATTTTATGGTTTTACATGTGATTTCATGATTGTTAAATGTGTGGTGTTGGTTTTCTATAATTGCATGTTTTTCGAGAAAATCACGTATTTGGCACGTTTTACGATAAAAGGCTGATTTCTGCTTATGATGTTATAGTTTCAGGATTTCAAATGATAAATGGTTTTTAATGATTATACATGGCTTTGAGACATGATTTGATGATCAAAGTTTTCGGTTTTAGAATCGGATTTCGGTAAACGAGATTTGGTTTTAAAGTTGAAAAGTGGAATTCCAGAGTTGGGTTCGGAATGACGGTTCTGGATGCCGGAATGGCGTCAGACCAGTGGTTTCGGATTCGAGTTTGGATGTGGATTGAGAAATGGTTTTCAAATGGTTTTGGATTGGATTTGCTGGATCTGGTTATTGGGTTTAAAGACCCGGATATTGTGATTGACGGGGGACGGGCCCGAATTGGGTTTAAAGACCCGGATTGAGTTTAAAGACTCGGGAGTTTAAAGACTCGGATATATTGATATTTCCCCCGTAGGCCTATTGAGTTTAAAGACTCGAGAGTTTAAAGACTCGGATATTATTGAGGCTTGGATTGAGTTTAAAGACTCGGGAGTTTAAAGACTCGGATAGATCCAGCAGGTTTGATCGGATAATGATGGCTTGATATTTATGTTTTGTGATACGGTTTTATGATGTTTCTGATATGATTTCTATAACTGTTTTTATAATGTTCTGCAATTGTTTTTATGACGATCTTTATGTGCATTATAACTATTTTTGATAAATGGGTTATGCATGTGTGTTTTCAAAACGGAGGGCTAAAACCTTGGTTTTATTATGAAATGGTTTTCGGAAAGTATTTTATTATTTATGGTCCACTCACACCTTCTGTTTTAAATTTCCCTCCAGGGCGTGGAGCTAGCGCGGGGTTGTGACGTCGAGGCAGCGTCGGAGGCATAGAATTTTCGAGAGTGACCCCGGAATGCTTAAACTTTTCAGTTGTGCGTGTACCTTGTTTATCGGATTTCTTTCCTTTGTTTTTGGTACTATGCTCTGTAAAAACTTAACTTCGGGATGTTTAAAGTTCCCCCTGCGTCTGACTGTGTATTTTGGTGGTTTTTCGTGAGTTTACTTCGGTTTAGTGTCGGGGTGTCAGACGGGAGCAGGATTGACCTCGATTTTCGGGGTGAAACCGGGGTAGGTCCTGACACAAGTCTGATAAAAAATGGTGGCCGAGAAAGAGATCTGTGATCGGGTCAAGCCGTGGGTCAACGGTGACCCAATTTTTGCAAATCGGGTTGACCTGGTTACTGTAGCTAATGACGTCATCATGTTGACGTCAGTAGTGACGTCATGATGATGTCATCATGTCAGAAACTATCAGACCAGGGACCAATTAGTATGTGACACGTGTCCTTTGACATTGTGAGTGTTGACATCAGCATTTACTGTATAGAGTTGACCAACCTTTCACCAAGCGCGTGGGGGAATGTGTGAATAGTAAATTTTGTGGGACCAATATCATCTTCAAGGTTTCGACGATACGAATCCAATGGCGGTGGTTTCGTGTTAATCGGAGATCGTTAGGTTGGTCAAATTAGGGTTTGAATCCTTGGGAAGCGTGTTCGGATGGCTTTCCATGGTCGGTTTCAGTCTAGGGTTTCTTGGTTGATTAGTAGGGGCTTATAGTGACCCTTACGTATACTTTGGACATAACAGGAACTGTGCAATAGCACTTAGACAGGGTTATACGCTCAGATTTGTTGTGGGATTGTACTGTGAGTGGGCCTTTGATTTCACTAAACCTTAGCATGCATAACTGTTTTACTTTCTATATATATATATATGTGATTCAATAAAAAGTATCTGATTACTTGAGTTATGATTATGTCACGTATTACGATGTTTTGGGCATGAGACCCGTCTGGTTAGTTTATGCACTGTTTTGAGTCATATATATGTATGTGGATTTCGATGATTATCTTTAGTACTACACTGTATAGATCTACCCTAGCGATACTGTCTCCTCTGGATATGGGTACCCCGGAGTGGTCACGGCGCATTGCCTGCGAGGGGTCATTCTACGGAGGGGCCGGACCGTAGAGTGGCTCAGGAGCAGGATTTCTATTATTGGACATATGGGACGTCATGCATCTAGGATGGCATACCCGGACTAGGTTCGGGATTTGGACTCGGGATTGAGACCCTGGGTGGCACACGTAGCCTTGGGATTGTGACCTTATTGGACGTCTAGGACGTCAGACATCTGGGATGTCAGGGTTGGGATATATAGTGCAGTGACTGGGGTTATGATTATGTTTTTATTATTCTTCTTATGTTTATATGATATGATATTATGGCTTTTGATACTGATGCATGCATTTCGGAAAACGAAGGGGAAAAACTATATGTTTTCGATTTGATGTACTTTTTATAAACTTGAGTTTCGGCCCACTCACCCTTATCGTTTTACGGACTCCTCCAGGTCATGCTACTGAGGAAGAAGAGGATCCCGAGGACGAGGCATAGGTTTACGTTGAGCACCTGAACCCTACTGCTAGGTAGGTTGGCACGTAGAATGTTTAGAGTCGTGCTCAATAACCTGTATTTGGAAACTATCCCTTGTCTGACACTATTTGTATTCGGATATTATGTATGACTTAAATTTGGATATTTATGCATTTGAGTTCCTTTAAGGGTAATTTTGGTTTTGTAAGGTCGGGTGTCAGACGGGAGCAGGGCACATCCTCGGGTGGTCCCAGGGGGATCAGAGCGGGTCCTGTCACCTCCTGTCTACGGATTCAGCGTCTCGAGACCTACACAACGGTCAAGGCCAAAAGTCCAAAAGGCATCCCAAACAAAAAGTCAACTTTCGGCCCCATAACCAAGGGCATAATCCTCATTTTACATCCAACTTTTCCAATTTTTCCTTTTTCGAATTTCCGGGTCGTCACATTGGTGACTTGATCGGAGCCCTCAAGCTATTGATATGAGAGCTACAAGTAGGAGATATCGACGACCGACGACTGGTCTGCCATTGTCGAGGAGGATAGATGGTGGTTTTTGAGCATTTGATGGTCTCTGATACCAAATGATAGGATCAAAAGTAAGGTGAGTGAGTGAGATAGAGAGAGAGAAAGAGAAAGAGAGAGTGAGAGAGAGAGAGAGAGAAGAGAAATGAGGAAATCTATTATATTCATTCATAATGAGTGACTTGTTCTCAAGAGACTAGAGGGTGTATTGAATATAGAATTTGGACAACTTTTATAGAGTTTTGATTGATTTCTAATTCTAGGTGTATTTGATTTAGAATTTTAGAGTGTTTATATAAGTCACTGGATATTCAATTTAGACTTTTTAAAACTTTAAAAAACTCCACCTATCAAACCCCTATGCCATCTTTTTTTATACCCTATTGAAGAACCATGTCGAAGTGTCAAACTCTATTTTGTATGTTGCTTGATTTTTGGTTTTTGATGGATTCTTTGTTATAAATTGCAGAATATCTGCAAGCAAGAATTATTTTTGTTTACTCTTATTATTGGAGAATCCAACTTTGGTTCGAAATGTTTATTAATTTGTCTCTTGTTATGTTATTTTATTTTTTATATATATATACAAATATCATTAGGTAAATATTTCTTGGTGGATTGTGGATTTCCAAATCGACAACAATTCTTAGCTCCATATCAAGGTGTCCGATATCATCTCCAAGAATTTGGTGAAGGTAGCGAACCTGAAAAATCAATTGAATTGTTTAATCTTCGTCATGCTTCCTCGAGGAATGTGATAGAGAGGATATTTGGTATATTCAAATTGCGGTTCACAATATTCAAGACTTCATCTCCATTCCCATATAAAACACAGGCACAACTGGTGTTGGCATATGCAGGATTGCACAACTTTCTTCGCAAAGAATGTCGTTCTGATGAGTTTCCTAGTGAATAAGATATTGAATCTTCATCATTACATGTCAATAATGAAGATGTTTTAGAACCAAAATATCAAAACTTAAGAGCACAAGAGAATGCTAATGAATGGAGAACTAGTATTGCTACTACTATATGGAGAGATGTTCATCACAATGATAACGGAAATGACAAATAATATAAATTTTATTTTTAATTTTTCAAGAATATTATACTTTTTTTCCATTTCTTATTGTTTTGTTTATATGCGATTATAATTTTTAGAAATAATTAGTATACACTTTGTGTCTAATTTTTTTTAAAAAAATTCTTTCTCTATTTTTGTGATAAATTTCAATTCTAATGATGATGTCAGATTATCATATATTGTCACAATGGTGGCTAGCCTTTTTATTGATGGCATAGATTTTGAGGGTGCTATTATGATATGTTTATAAAAATATTCAAATTTCCTCAATTAATAAAAAAATTTCTAATTGAAAAAAGTATATCAAATTCTACAAATGTCAATACAAAACTCTATCAAATTCTATAAATAGCAATATTAAAGTCTACAAAACTCTGCTATATAACTATGTATAACTATATCATTAACTCTGTAAAAGTTAATATAAATTGATCAGAATTTGCTAACTCTATAAAAGCCAATCACTTAAACAACTCTATAAAATTATATATAAATCTATATACAATACACACCCCTAAATACAATTGATGAAGGAAATCTCCCAATACATATCATCTCCATTGTATACGTACAAACCAAAACAATACATAATGAAGATGTCGATCCCATAATCGTAGTGGGCCTTTGAATCATATGATGAAGGGTTGGGCTTATCAAGACCAAAATTGATGATCCTTCATTCTTCAAGCAAACAACCGAACTACGTCAATTCAAAAACACCAATTTGTTCAGCAAAACTAATGTGGGTGTATTCTATTAGAACATTTAAATATTTTTAAAGAATTTAAGAATACATATGTATTCAACTAAGACATTTAAAAGTTTTAAAAGATTTTTAAAAAGTCATAGTGTATTCAATTAAGACTTTTAACGTTATTAAAAATGTCAAAACAAGTCTTGAGATATGTAATTAGGACTTATTTTTTAGGGACTTGTTTAAATTGTGGACTTAGTGAGATTTAGTATTTAAAACATACATATAATAAGATAAAAAAAATGTCTAACTTCAAGTGGAGAGATTTATTTTTGAACCTCACAAGACATTTTTTTCAAGAACATTTCATTCTTCCAAAAAAGTTCATCCCATGGTAAAAATAAATTTGAATAAACATGCGTCAAAAGGCGGCCAAAAAGTCTTTATTCTAGTGCAAATTGTTTTGGCATAATTTCAGAATTTTTCCATAAACCATCATTTTTCTCCTTTTTTCCGCTGTGTTCTTTAGATTTTTTGTCACCAAAAGTTTTCTTTATCTTTTTGTGACGAAAATTTCATAGTAATCTCATATTTCCCAAAAACAAATCCGAAAAAAATTGCAAAAGATTCCAAAATCACTTTAGAACGATTCTAAAGCATCCACCATATTCAAAAGCATTCAATAGATCAATTCTAATGTGTGATCAAATCCAATAGAAAAAAAGTTATAAGTTTGAGCGTATGATACTAGCATCTACTAAATGTGTGACTCAAGATGATGATGATGATGATGATATAGAGATGGGCTAAGTCATTAATGTTCACATGAAAGAAACCATTGTAAGAAGAGAGAAAAAAATGGAGAAATCACAATATCCACCAAAATTTGTTAATATTTATCCTCCAAAATTATCTAAATAAAATGAAAGTTTAGAATAAGATTTATAAAAAAAATATTTAGATGATACACAAATGTCCATACTAATTTATAAAAAATTTAAAATGTTTTTAAAATTTGTCATTTAAAAAATCTTTAAAAATATTTAAATATTCTAATTAAATACACCTCCCTATGAGACATTTGTGATGACCCGTCCTGAATTAGCGAGATTAATTAAGAATTAATGCCGGATTAGCAAGGCTAATCGGAGAATAGACGAGGATTAGCGGACGTTCGGGGCAAAATGACGATTTTGCCCCTAGAATGGGCAAATTGCTGACTTTTCATTCGGACAGTCAAATGGACTTTGATCGATGACCGTGACGTAGCTCTGGACGTCATGAGTTCACAGACAGGTGGCACGCTTGATTCCGACATCCGTGGAAGAAGTTATGACGATCGGAAGATCATGGGCGTTTTGGTAATTTTGGCAAAAAGGGGCCAACGGTTGACTTTTGACCTAGGAAGTCCGATGACCGAGGGCCGAGTACCATTACGTAAATCGAGACTATACAAATCCGTAGACAGGTGGCACGTCGAATTCGGACGTTCGACGGCGAAGTTACGGTTCACGGAAGTTGTGAAGTACTATTCACAATAGCTCATTTTTTGAGGCAAGTGGAACTAGGTGGGGCCCAGATATTTTCCCAGCAACCAATGGATGAGTGAAAAGTGTCACTCATCCACTGGCTACCATTCCACATACATGCATCTCCCATTCCTTCATCATCGATCATTTCTCCATTTCCAAACCCACCAAACCCGATCCATCCACCCACCCCAAAACCAAACCCTTCAACCCATTTGATCGTGAAGGAAACAGAGAAGAGGACCAGTTGGACGTGGTGGCCGGCCCAGAGAAGCAACCGCCATGGACGGCGGTGGAGAAAAACCGATCGAGGTATCGGTTAAAACCATTTTAATTCATTTTTTGATTTTGCGTATTATGGGCTTGTTTGTACGTTTGGGTTGAGTTAAATAGGTTGTTAGGAGGTTAATAGGAAGGTTTTGGGAGTGGTGAGACGTCGAGGAAGCCGTGGGTGAGTTTTGGATTTTGAACCGTGAGAACCAAAATCGAACCGGACTGTTTTCGTGGGTTTTAGGGGTTCTAATTGTTTGGTTTAGGTTCCTAGGATCTAAACTAGAAGAACAGGATCGTTTAGAAGAAGAACGGGTGAAAACTGGACCGTGTAGGGGCCTAGACCGGTCACGCCGGTCCAGTTGCAGGAAACAAACCGGACAGGCCGGTCTTAACTGGCCGTCGAGAGGTTGAAGACGCACTGTTCACAAGCGCGTGGCTCCCACATGCAGCCACTTCAGGTGGTGCGTGGGGGCGCGTGAAGGAGATTTTGGGGGTGGTTCCAACATGTGAAATCATCTATTCGATGTAACGAACATTTTGGGACTAGTTTCGTGTCAATCGGACATCGTTTCGATATAGTTCGGGACGTCCGAAGGTTAAGGTTCGAGTTTAAAAATAGTTAGAAAATCGGGAAAATTATGGGACTTCAATGAGAGGTTAATGAGGCTATTAGTAACCTTCTATTACGATTTGGACAGGTTCGGGAATCCCGGAGGCGATGATTTTCCCAGGAAGACATTATGGCTTGCATATCGAGGCGCGGCTTCAGACGGTCTGTGAGTGGACCTTTCCTTCAAAATTGATGCATGTATAAATGTTTATAAATGCTATTAATATATGTTTTGTGATGCCATGAGTGCATTTGGTTGTGGTAGCCTAGGATTTACGTATTTACACGTATTTCGAGATTTCCGGTTTTATATGATGCTTATACGTGCTAGGTTTTCAACGAGGATTGAATGAAATGGATTTCGGATTTAAAAATATCAAATTGGGCATGAGACCCATTTGATTTACAACTCTCGGACTTGGAGTCCATTTGATCTGACGAGGATTCTGACAGAGGGTCCATTTGAGCTATACGATCGGACCGAGGGTCCAGTTGGTTTACGATTCGGGTTTGAGGCCCAGTTAGTGGTACTATCAAGCTTGATGCCTCGTTGATTTATGATATCGGGCCTGAGACCCATTTAGTTGAGATATCGGGCTGAAGACCCCGTTGGTTGTGAAATCGGACGTGAGGTCCTGTTGAGTAATGGTTTCGGGCCTAGGGCCCAGTTAATTGTAACATCGTGCTTGAGTCCCAGTTCGATTTGTGAAATGAATATTCAGGCATGAGACCCTATTGAACCGAGGATTTAGGCTGAGGCCTGTGAAAGGGATTTGAATCGGATTCGAGGAATCCTGTTGAATTGAATCGGGTATGAGACCTAGTTGAGAAATGAGTTTTGAGAAAGAAAGAGAAAAAGAAAGAAATTATTTGAAAATGAATGAACCCTCCATATGATTATATGGTCTCCTCCAGTGTCGAACTAGAGAGTCACGATCCACAGACTAGAGTGGGTATCCCCAGAGGGATCCAGTTCCAGGAGTGGTGGTTACTTATTATGTTGTGGTCCCGGACCAGATTTCCGGAGAGATTGTGGACTAGATCTAGAGAGAGAGCTCGGACTAGATCTAGAGATTGAGCCTCCCAGATGGAGATTCCTGGGAGAAGACTCGGAGTGAGACCCCGAGTAGTGTGCACACTAGATAGATTGTTGTCATCGTGACTATCTCGGGGATGTGATCCCTAGGGGTTGTGTGCCCCGAGTTGGCATCTTCTCGGAAGTGCCTCGGATGGCTCATACGTATGTCGGTACGTATGTGGTTCTGATGGAATGTGGTTTTAGGGCGAAGGCCCCGTGTTTCTTGTTTTAGAAAGTGGTTTGGGGCAAAGACCCCGTATTCTATGTTTTAGTATTTCATCGAGAACGTTTTGGGCTGAGTCCCCACATGCAATGAGTTATGGTTTTTGAGTTGTGATTTCGGGTCGAGGACCCAAATGGATTTATGGGTCATGACGGTTTATGGGAATCGGGCATGAACCCTTGAAAGGTTTTGAGAATGTTTTCAAATGGTTTTATGAACGTTTTGTTCAACGGTTTTTGAATGCACGCATATGTTTTTAATGAAGGGCATAAAGGTCTTTTATGAAATATTTTAAATAAAATATTATTTTGTCCACTCACAGGTTTCGTGTTTTAATGCCCTTCAGGTTGATCGCGGATGCGGGCTGTAGTAGAGACGAGACATCACTCCCCTCCTCCTACGATCCTGATGCACTCGGATAGCCCCGGCGAGGGCTAGAGATGGAATTTTCCCTGGTCTGACACGTGGTGTCAGACGGGATCAGGCGGGTCCCACGTTAATCCCAGGGGATTCGGTGCCAGTCCTGACAAGTTGGTATCAGAGCATTTGCTCGTGAAGTACGCGCAGGTCGAGGATGTGATGTCTCTGAAGTCGTAACAGCCCGTCATCAACTGGATAGTTAGGGTATGAGTACGAGGATTAGGTAGAATCGATCCTCGTTCGTGTATGTTTGATGTTTGGTATGATCGTTTGAGGTTTGATTGGCATGGAATGCCATGTGTTTCAAGGAAATGGATCCCAAGGAGGATCAGTATTCATGGGAAACTAACGGCTTCGAGCCGTAGTGTACTGGAAATAGGATCCAGTGGATCAGTTGAGAGTCATGACCGCTCGACGGTAGTGTCGTGTCGGATAGAGGATGTACGGATTAATACCTGGGTGGTCAGAGGTCAGGGTCGCGCTGTTTACGATGACCCTGTACGACTACAGTCACGACGGTTGGGAATAGGAACGTGTGATTCTATTTGGCATGTGTTGCCATGTTTCGATGTGTCAAATCCCGGTGGGATGTCGACTGGCAGGAGATGCCAGAGTAGATATGGTGTGACTCGACAGGATGCGATTGCGCACATAACGCGTGTGCAATATTGGACCCGGAGTACGGCCATCCTCGTTCGTGTATGTTTGATGTTCGGTACGATCGTTTGAGGTTTCATTGGCATGGAATGCCACGTGTTTCAAGGAAATGGATCCCGAGGAGGATCAGTATTCGTGGGAATCTAACGGCTTCGAGCCGTAGTGTACTGGAAATAGGATCTAGTGGATCAGTAGAGATCGTATGTCGACTTGAGAGTCGTGACCACTCGACGGCAGTGTCGTGTTGAATAGAGGATGTACGGATTAATACCTGGGTAGTTTACGATGACCCTGTACGACTACAGTCACGACGGTTGGGAATAGGAACGTGTGATTCTATTTGGCATGTGTTGCCATGTTTCGATGTGTCGAATACCGGTGGGATGTCGACTGGCAGGAGATGCCAGAGTAGATATGGTGTGACGCGACAGGATACTATTGCGCACGTAACTCGTGTGCAATATTGGACCCGGAGTACGGCCAGTTCTTGTAAAGGCCAGCGACTGAGAGCCGTAGAGTTACGAGAGGACGAGATCCTTAGAGTGGTTATTGGCTGGTTTGGTACCAGTATTCGAGTACAACGACTCTTCGGAGTCGAGAATGAGGGATCGGTCAGGATGGTAGGGCTACAGCGGGCAGCCGGGTTTATGGTAACCCTAGTAGGTGATTGATTGGACAAGTTACCAGGAGTGTGGTACTTGTGATCGGATTCATAGGTGGACGGATTGTTGGATGTTGTGTGTGGAGTGGTTGGTACCGGCGGTCGACTACCGCATGGATTTGGAGTCTCGGTAGCAGAGTGTTTCTGAGATTAGTCTGCACGGGGTTGTGGCAAACGCTGCTATCGATGGACGTAGTCAAATCTTATCGAGGTGGATAGGCTCAGGTTGCCGTGACGATTGTGACGATGGGATTCGTCAGTCGTGACGATGATACGAGGTGCGTGAGTGATGCACAGTACGAGCAGTGATTCTGGATTCGACTCGGTGACGGCTGAGTCCGATCGCAGAATGAAATGTTGACGTTGGGTGTTGGCATACTTACCACGCTTTTGTGAAGGTGGCTTTTACGAGTGGGACAGAGAGGATCCCGAGTGGCTCAGTGCGAGGTACGGGAGTACTTGGGATGGAGACCAGTTTCCCCAATGATGGAGATCATTTTTCTCAGTGATGGAGACCAGTTTCCCAGTGTTAGAGACCAGTTTCTTCAGTGATGGAGACCAGTTTCCCCTGTGACGGAGATCAGTTTCCCCCGTAATGGAGACTAGTTCCCCCAGTGCTGCGAGATTAAGTCACGAGGGTGTACTCAAAAGTAGTGGAGCGAAACGTGTGAATTCCTTTTGGAATGAGTGAACCTACATAACGGTAGTCACGGACGCGTGGATGGTGTTCGGTTGAGCTGAGGACTAGAGAGTCCATTGTGGATTAGTTTTGGTTGACTACGGTTTACCATACCTTCTGAGTTGAGGGCATGTCACTTGTTTGCCTATAGGACGTGAGATTGTTCGAGTGTTGAGTGAGCTCAGTAGTTGGGAAAAGAGGCATGGTTCCTACATGATTCGAACATCAGAATCAGGAGAAGTTGTATTGAGATGATGAGACAAGTTCTTGATTCCGTATTGGTGATGAGTATTTCGAGGTCACTGAGTGTGACGCTATAGCAGATCGTGTTGAGTGCTGGAGGATGACATAGAATGAACTTTGATGTCATCTTTTTGGATTCGTTCCTAGGTGGGACGACGAGGGGTGATTTGACAGCTAGGAGTTCAAAGAGGGTGTAAAAACCGAACACCTAGATTGTGAGTCAAATTTGTTTGACTTGACGAGTAGATGGTGCTTAGCGTCACAGGATGTGACGAGTGAGTGTCCGAGGTGTTGGACTGATGTTCGCCTGGTGACAGACGGTTGGGGTCCGGACCATGGTTGGAGTGCGGACGGTAGTTTGTGGTTGGACGTTGCTAGAGTGCAGTCCTTGAGTAGGTCGGGTGACACCCCGATGTTGTTTTTGGTATGGGTGCACTGGTGTGTTGTGCACATTGGACAATGGGATTGACTACGGTCAATCGGTATGTTGGGTTGAGAGTGCCCGAGAGTACGAGTACGTTGTAGTTTGGATAGAGTCCTAGATGGACATGAGTGACGATCGGATCTGATCCGATAGTGAGTTTGGAGACTCGAACAGAGTCTAGATGACAAGTGGTATTGCTGAGTGATGCGAGATATGATGCGAGGACTCGAGAACGAGTCGAGATCAGAGTAGTGCAGTGAAGCGTAGTGGAGCCGGGAGTTGCCAGCTGGTCACGACGGATGTGACCTGTGAGGGTAATGGATGGATAGTTATCCGATGCATTCGGATCGATGTGGTTGATGGGACTCTCAGAAGAGTCAGTTTGGGTATAGGAAATTGAGAGAGTTGACTCATGCGAGTATTTAAGTCAGTATGGACATAGGTCTGAGGATGACCTACGAGATGGGATTCGTGCCATTGTGATGGCAGGATCTGTAGGATGTGGTCTGATCGGATGCTGAGCAGGATGCCAGCTTGGCAGTGATAGCCCTTAGTGGGGATGCATTTTCAGCCTGACGATTGTCAGATGGAACCTGTCAGAAGGACAGACTGAAAAACCATTTGAATGTCAGCTTGGTAATGCTGACCTGTCAAGTGAGTGACAAGCGTGATCGACGAGTGTCGACATGTTGTCTCGAGTGAGACATACGAGCTGACGTGTAGTTCTGGAGAGTGAATTAGAGCTTTGGAGGCTCCGATGACGGTACGTACTGTGGACGATACCGTTGAGTACAATTTATGTGTTGGACGTGTACTACTACACGAGTATTCTCGGGTGGGTGCAACGATCCGTTTCGAGGAATAATGATGGATTCCACAGTTTGGTTGTGGAATCGGGTCGCATTGAATTTCGAGGATGAAATTCCTTAAGGGGGGAAGTTTGTGACGACCCGTCCCGAATTAGCGAGATTACTTAAGAATTAATGTCGGATTAGCAAGGCTAATCAGAAATTAGACGAGGATTACCGGATGTTCGGGCAAAATGACGATTTTGCCCCTAGAATGGGCAAATCATTGACTTTTCATTCAGACGGTCAAATGGACTTTGACCAATGACTTTGCCATAGTTCGGGACGTCACGAGTTCATAGACAGGTGGCACGCTCGATTCCGACATCCGTGGAAGAAGTTATGACGATCGGAAGATCATGGGCGTTTTGGTAATTTTGGCAAAAAGGGGCCAACGGTTGACTTTTGACCCAGGAGGTTTGATGATCGAGGGTAGAGTACCGTTACGTAGATCGAGACGATACGAATGTGTAGACAGGCGGCACGTCGAATTCGGACGTTCGACAGCGAAGTTACGGTTCACGGAAGTTGTGAAGTACTATTCACAATAGTTCGTTTTCCAAGGCCAGTGGAATTAGGTGGGGCCCAGATATTTTCCCAGCAACCAATGGATGAGTGACAAGTGTCACTCATCCACTGGCTAGCATCCCACATACATGCATCTCCCATTCCTTCATCATCGATCATTTCTCCATTTCCAAACCCACCAAACCCGATCCATCCTCCCACCCCAAAACCAAACCCTTCAACCCATTTGACCGTGAAGGAAACAGAGAAGAGGACCAGTTGGACGTGGTGGCCGGCCCAGAGCAGCAGCCGTCGTGGACGGCAGTGGAGAAAAACCGATCGATGTATCGGTTAAAACCATTTTAATTCATTTTTCGATTTCGCGTATTATGGGCTTGTTTGGACGTTTGGGTTGAGTTAAATAGGTTGTTAGGAGGTTAATAGGATGGTTTTGGGAGTGGTGAGACGTCGAGGAAGCCGTGGGTGAGTTTTGGATTTTGAACCGTGAGAACCAAAATCGAACCGGGCTGTTTTCATCGGTTTTAGGGGTTCTAATTATTTGGTTTAGGTTCCTAGGATCTAAACTAGAAGAATATGATTGATTAGAAGAAGAACGGGTGACAACTGGACCGTGTAGGGGCCTGGACCGGTCACGCCGGTCCAGTTGCAGGAAACGAATCGGACCGGCCAATCTTAACCAGGCATCGAGAGGTTGAAGACGCACTGTTCACATGCGCGTGGCTCCCACGCGCAGCCACTTCAGGCAGCGCGTACGGGCACGTGAGGGAGATTTTGGGTGTGGTTCCAACATGTGAAATCATCTATTCGATGTAACTAACAGTTTGGGACTAGTTTCGTGTCAATCGGACATCGTTTCGATATAGTTCGGGACGTCTGAAGGTTTAGGTTCGAGTTTAAAAATAGTTAAAAAATCAGGAAAATTATGGGACTTCAATGAGAGGTTAATGAGGCTATTAATAACCTTCTATTACGATTTGGACAGGTTCGGGAATCCCGGAGGCGATGATTTGCCTAGGAAGACGTTATGGCACGTGTATCGAGGTGCTGCTTTGGACTGTCTGTGAGTGGACCCTTCCTTCGAAATTGATGCATGTATAAATGTTTATAAATGCTTTTAATATATGTTTTGTGATGCCATGAGTGTATTTGTTTGTGGTAGCCTAGGATTTACGTATTCGCACGTATTTCGAGATTTCTGGTTTTATAAGATGCTTATACGTGCTAGGTTTTCAACGAGGGTTGAATGAAATGGATTTCGGATTTGAAAATATCAAATCGGGCATGAGACCCATTTGATTTACAACTCTCGGACTTGGAGTCCATTTGATCTGACGAGGATTCGGACCGAGGGTCCATTTGAGCTATACGATCGGGCCGAGGATCCAGTTGGTTTACGATTCGGGTTTGAGGCCCAGTTAGTGGTACTATCGGGCTTGATGCCTCGTTAATTTATGATATCGGGCCTGAGACCCATTTAGTTGAGATATCGGGCTGAAGGCCCCGTTGGTTGTGAAATCGGACGTGAGATCCTGTTGAGTAATGGTTTCGGGCCTACGGTCCAGTTGATTGTAACATCGGGCTTGAGTCCCAGTTCAAATTGTGAAATGAATATTTGAGCATGAGACCCTATTGAACTGAGGATTTAGGCCGAGGCCTGTGAAAGGGATTTGAATCTGATTCGAGGAATCCTGTTGAAATGAATCAGGTATGAGACCCAGTTGAGAAATGAGTTTTGAGAAAGAAAGAGAAAAAGAAAGAAAGTATTTGAAAATGAATGAACCCTCCATATAATTATATGGTCTCCTCCAGCGTCGACCTGGAGAGTCACGTTCCACATACCAAAGTAGGTATCCCCATAGGGATCCTGTAACGACCCGTCCCAAATTCCATGATTATATTAGTTACTAATCACGATTAGTGAGGTTAATCGGTGATTAGTTAGGCTAAATCGGACGAACGATGCGAAATGACCGTTTTGCCCCTAGTGGTGGCAAAATGTTGACTTTTCATTCGGGCGGTCAAATGGACTTTGACCGATGACCGTGACGTAGTTCGTGACGTCACGAGTTCATAGGCAGGTGGCACGTTCAATTCCGACGTTCGTGGAGGAAGTTATGACGTTCGGAAGTTTAAGGGCATTTTGGTAATTTGAGTGAATAGGAGGTCAAATGTTGACTTTTTGACCAGGAGGTCCGATGGCCAAGGGCCGAAGACCGTTACGTAGATGGGGACGATACGAATCCGTAGACAGGCGGCACGTCGAATTTGGACGTTCGACGGCGAAGTTACGGTTCACGGAAGTTCAAGTGCACTATTGCACGAATTACGAAACGAACTAACGTTTGGACTCTAGTGGGGCCTAGATATTTATGGAGGCCCAATGGATGAGTGACAAGTGTCACCCATCCATTGCCCAGCTAAACATATTCATGCATCTCACCTCCCATTTGCATCGATCATCTTCATTTCCTTTGTTTTTCTCCCTGCTACCCGATCTCACCCAACCATCCAAAACCCATCCAACCCCTCCCATGCGGCTAGGACTGAGGACAGAGTGAAGTGAGGATGGTGAGGACGTGGTGGCTGGCCCAGGAAGGCACCACCGTGCACGGCGGCCATGGAACCGTGAAGGTATCGGTTTTTGCCCAAATTTTCCTATTTTCAATTTCTTGCATTATGGGCCGTTTTGAGTGATTAGGAATTGGTTTTTAGGTTGTTAGGAAGGTAATAGGAAGGTTTTGGGTGGCGGTTTGGGCTGAGCAGCCGTGTAGGCTGATCGAGAAAAATCGAACCGTGAGGTTCAAATTGGACCAGTCGGATTTCGAAGGTTTTAGGAGTTTTGGTTAATTGGGTAAGATAGGAAATGATGAAATAGGTATTTAGGAATTTTAATGGAAGCAAACGGACCGAAAATGAGGGAGAAGGAGACCTGGACCGGTTACGCCGGTCCAAGTTGCAGGAAAAACTGGACCGGACCGGTTCAGACCGGTCTGATGGAAGTAGGAGACGGGTACTGTAGCAGGCGCGTGAAGCCCACGCGCAGCCACTTCAGGCGGCGCGTGATGGCGCGTGGTAGGGAATCTTGGGAAGGTTCCAACATACGAAAGCATCTATTCGATGTAACGAACATTTTGGGACTGGTTTCGAGTCGATCGGACACCGTCTCGATATGTTTCGGGGCATCGGAAGGTTTAGGTTCGGTTTTAAAAATAGTTAAAAATATGGGAAAATTACGGGGCTTTAGTGGGAGGTTAATTAAGTAGTTAGTATCCTTCTATTACGATTTGGATAGATTCGAGAGTCCCGGTGATGGTGATCGGCTTGGGGAGCCGAATGGCACGCAAATCGAGGCGGCAGCTCGGACGGTCTGTGAGTGGACTTTGTTTTCTAAATTGGTGCATGCATAAATGTTTATTATATGTTTTATTGCATGTTTGATGATGCTATGGGTGCATTTTTATGTGGTTACGTATAAGCACGTAATTCGAGGTTTCGGCCTTATACGGTGTTTATACGGGTCTGTATTTCTTTATTGATTTAAATGATTTGGTTTAGGATTTCTAAATGGATAAACTCGGGTATGAGACCCATTTGGTTTTGTCTCGGGCATATGACGCTATTTACGACCTTCGGGTCTAAATCGTGGTCGCGACGTGTGCTATGTGCACGACGATCAACGATACGACGCTCGCCTGGGGAGTCACGATGCACGATTCGTTGTCGGGCAGCCTGGGGAGGCTCGACTTCGGAGTGCTGACGGTTCAGGATATCGATCGTTAATGAGTGCACCATGATCTTGTGGTGGTCGCGTCGGTTGATTCGTTCACGGCGACATACCAGGATTGAGAGCGGTCCTGGATGGATGGTTGCACGCATCACTATGATCGGAGTCGTGACTGACCCTTAGATATCGGGCACGGTGCCCAGTTGAGTCATATGTTCGGCTCGAGACCCAGTTGTTTTACACTGATGATTTCGGGTCAGGGACCCTAAATGGATTCCCTAGTTCATGACGGTTTACGGGAACCGGCATGAACTCTGGAAAGGTCATTCTGGTTCTTGACGGTTTTTGGGGACCGACATGAACCCTGGTTATGTTATTACGGTACATGACGGTTTATGGGAACCGACATGTTACCTGGTTATGTTATTACGGTACATGACGGTTTATGGGAACCGGCATGTTACCTGGTTATGTTATTACGGTACATGACGGTTTATGGGAACCGGCATGTTACCTTGGCTATGGATATTATGGATCATGACGGTTCAGGGGAACCGGGCATGGATATTATGTTATGTATATATATGTTCATCTACCTTCCTTTACTTCTATTATCTCCTCCAGGGAGGGTCGTTGGCCTGGGTGGACCCCGGAGTAGTCACGGAGCACCGACTGAGTGGAGTCACCCCTCAGTTGGGTTCCTTACTCTCAGGAAGGCTATGGTTACTATTACCTCAGGTAGGGTCAGTGGTCTGCGGACATTGACCTTGACTTTGAGAAGACTCGGATTGAGACCCGGGTAGCACGCGCGTAGCTTTGGATACCGTGACAGGATTGGTTGTGTGACTTATATGTATATATGATATATGATATGATATATGAGATTTGATATGTGGTGTGCACAGGTGTGCACAGGATTTGGGCAGTGGCCCGTATGGTCGATTTCATGGTGGTCCTTTCGACCTTAGTTTATATTCTGTTTTGGGCTTAGTTCCCACATATGGTTTCCATTTGGTTAAATGGTTTTCGAATGCATGCATGCTTTTTAGTGAAGGGTACAAATGTCTTCGATAAACTGTTTTTATAAACTCTTTGTTTTGTCCACTCACATTTTTTAATGTTTTGACTGCCCTTCAGGTTGACATCGGATGTGGACTGTAGCAGAGACCGAGATATCACATACCTCCTCCGGATCCTGGCGTACTCTGATAGCCCGAGAGGGCAAAAGGGCGGAAATATCCCTTGTCTGACACTTCGTGTCAGACGGGAGCAGGGTCATCCCGCACTAATCCCGGGGGGATTGGGATGGGTCCTGTCAACGTGGTATCAAAGCATGGTTGCTCATGTTACTCTGAATTCCAGAGCATATTTTACGCATTACTCTGTACGCAGGTCGAGGATGTGATTTCTCAATGGGCTACAGTTCGTGGTCAACCTGATGTTGAGGTGCCGGTACGAAAGTTAGTAGGATTGGCATGCTTTGGTTCGGCATTTGAGGCCGGCGTTGCCTTAGTTCTGTCAGGGTTGACAGTGTGAGACCCTACTGAAGGGATGACGTACCTGTACGTTAACGTTTTGATCGTGAGACGGCTAGTTGGGATCGTCTTTCACGATGTCGTAGGATCGGTTCCGACGACTGGTTAGGAATTGTGATCATCGGGATGGTCGAATATTGTTGAGTTGGATGATCGAATTTGGTTGAGTTAGATAGAATTACTGCAGTTGGCAGTTAGCAACCGGATTCGGGGAATCCTAGTTGGATTGACGTCTTTTCGATGTCAAGACCGCGGAGTCGGTCAGATTGTGGATTGTACTGCCTTAAGCAGTTGGGTTCGGTGGAACTCTAGGTGTGATCGTGGAACCTTACCTTGGGTGTATGGTTCAGAAATGTGAGTTGACGAGTGGTTTGACTTGGACGACTATTCGGATTTGGATTCGTTAGTCGGTCTAGTCAGGTCAGCTTGTGTTAGGACTGCACTCTGCAGTCAGGGTTGTACTTGTTAGTTAGACCTAGTTAGTTGTCGAGCTACTCAGTTGTGATTTGGTACAACTACGGTCATGGATGAACTGGTAGACGACATTGGGTTAGTCGGGTTACGATTGGTAGAGTTTGATTTGGACAAGTTATCAGGGTTGGTACTTGTCGATGGAATCCCGGAGCGGGGATACAGTGTAGTTAGTACAATCGATTGATTCCGTTAGACGCGAATCTCGACTGTGATGTCTGGTAGTTAGGTCTGCACGAGTGTGTGGCAGGCGCTACTACCGAGAGTGGTTGTAGTTACAGTTGTTGGGAATCCGGGACGTTCAGGGGACGTTTCCTTTTCCCGTATGAGATGTCAGGGTGACTGTACCCAGAGTTGTTGGGTACGAGGGAGGCAGAGTTTCTCCAATATGAGTAGAGGTACGGGATCGTCGTTCAGTATGAGTGGAGATCCAGGGTTGTCAGATTTGCACCATGTGTGTCGATGCTGATACAGATACTAGTGTGGATGCCTGTGTGCTGATACTAGTGTTAGTGATAGTGTGTTGGTACTGTTACTCGTGCTGGTGCTAGTGCCGGTAATTGTGGGGACGGTGAGTCACGGATCGGGATGTGACTTCGTCGTGATGGGCATAAGTTTGGTATCTGTGGTTCCAGAGTGGATCTCAGACAGAGTTAAATTAGTTAGGGGACACGTGATTGATGTCCGGGTATATTGTTTCTAATCTTGTTGGAACTTTGGAATCGTGAGAGGTTGCGATTGAGGTGACAAGAGGAATGCGGGTTTTCCGCATTGGTATTGGGTATTTCGAAGTTGTTGGTGGTGGCTTCTCAGTTTCTACAGTGGTAGATGATGGTAGATGACGGTAGAGGATGGTTGCGTCACCAGTACGCTGATCGTGTATTGGTTGGTGAACCCGGGATTTGTTTTGGGTCATCAAGAGGAATCGAGTATATCGAAGTTAAGTGACTGAAATTTCTCATTTTCTGCCTGGTGGCAGACGATGTTGGTTTACATGGCGATGTGAGTGCAATGAGTTTGGTTGTATTCACATAAGATGAATTTTGATGTCATAGTCTTGTATCATCCTTGATTTTCCTCGGTGGAATGACAAGGATTGATACGAGGTAATCAGTGAGAACCCACAGTCTCGGCGTGTCTCGTCGTTGACTGATCGTTTTAGATGTGGGAATTGGTTTAGGACTTTGGGTATTGCTATGGATCTGGATCGTGATCTTGATGATCCAGACAGGTGAAGAGTTTATTACTCTTACTGGGATGTTTAAGTTGAGGATGATGGGACTGAACTTCTTTTCGAGGTAAATCCCATATGGCTTACTACTCGCCTGAGTAGTTGTCCGATGAGTAGTTTTCTGACATAGTCGGATATGGTCAGCCTTAGAGATGTGTTGAAGTCGTGATTGGCTTCCTATGAAGTCAATCGATGGTAATAGGGTAATCGGTTGAGCAGGTAACCGAGAGGTTCAGTTTTGGTACGTCTCGGTAGACGAGACCAATATTTCAAGTTTTGGAATCAGATTTTTGGATGACGATTCAGGATTTGATTTTGGAACTTGAAAAAGGATTTCTAGATTTGGGTTTTGGAATCGGATTCGGGGTGACGATTCAGGATTTGATGCTAGAGCTTGACTGTAGATTTTCTTTTATGGATTTGGGTTCGGAATGGTTATTCCAAATGCTAGCTTACGGAATGATGATTTCGGATTCAAATTTGGACATAGTTATGTATATGAGTTCTGGGTTTGGATTAGGGATTTCTTACGAAATTGCGGATTCAGATTAGGATTTGGAAACGGATGATGGGTTGGAGTTTCGATTTGTCTGATACTGGATTGGACAAGTGAACTCCAAAATTGAAACGTGATTGACTACGACCTGGATGGTTGTAGGCTGATCGATTGGTAGATGTACGTACTTTGTACGTAGTTCGAGGTACGATACCGGGCAGACATGTCGTGTCTGGTGACGGTATATAGGTTATACCAGTGGTACGTTGGTGAGCATGTTGGTAGTCGGATTGGTTCTGACACCATCGGATTAGTTGGGGACGTGGACTGGACATTGGATACTGTGCATTGGGTCATAGTATTTCTGGTGGGTCCAGTTACACACAAGTCGAGTGTTTTGTGGTAGTGTATACTCAGGTTGAGTAAGTTGGTGGTTAGTATAACCACGGGTGAGTATAGTGTTAGTTTTTGACTGACGACTGTCAAGTGGTGACAGTTTGTCGGAGGTGTCAACGTAGATCGTTGAGTGCGGTTTGGTGACTCCCAGTGGGAGCAGACGTCAAGATAGGGTGGAGATTGAGGAAGGAACCATAGAGTTGTTTATGTCAGCGAAAGGGTAGATTTGACAAGTGGGTCGATCATAGGATACTTGGGCTACTCTGATATTGACAGGTGGTGTCAGTTCGGAGCGTACGACTTCTGCTATTCGACGTGGTCGAATGTAGACGAGGCGACATGAGCGTTAGTGGTACGTCTGGTTGCAGACGAGTAAGTATTGTTCTAGTTAATTGGTGTACGAGTGTACACGTATTTCGAGGTCGATTCTACTTTCCACGAGATGGATGTGGAATCAGAATAGTTGTTTCGAGAACGGAACAAATTAAGGAGGGAAGAATGGTTGGATTTAGGTCGGTTGGAATTTCGAGGACGAAATCAATTAAGGAGGGAAGGTTGTAACGACCCGTCCCAAATTCCATGATTATATTAGTGACTAATCACGATTAGTGAGGTTAATCAGTGATTAGTTAGGCTAAATCGGACGAACGATGCGAAATGACCGTTTTGCCCCTAGTGGTGGCAAAACGTTGACTTTTCATTCGGGCGGTCAAATGGACTTTGACCGATGACCGTGACGTAGTTCGTGACGTCACGAGTTCATAGGCAGGAGGCACGTTCAATTCTGACGTTCGTGGAGGAAGTTATGACGTTCGGAAGTTTAAGGGCATTTTTGTAATTTGAGTGAATAGGAGGTCAAATGTTGACTTTTTGACCAGGAGGTCCGTGGCTAAGGGCCGAAGACCGTTACGTAGATGGGGACGATACGAATCCGTAGACAGGCGGCACGTCGAATTCGGACGTTCGACGGCGAAGTTACGGTTCACGGAAGTTCAAGTGCACTATTGCACGAATTACGAAACGAACTAACGTTTGGACTCTAGTGGGGCCCAGATATTTATGGAGGCCCAATGGATGAGTGACAAGTGTCACCCATCCATTGCCCAGCTAAACATATTCATGCATATCACCTCCCATTTGCATCGATCATCTTCATTTCCTTTGTTTTTCTCCCTGCTACCCGATCTCACCCAACCATCCAAAACCCATCCAACCCCTCCCATGCGGCTAGGACTGAGGACAGAGTGAAGTGAGGATGGTGAGGACGTGGTGGCCGGCCCAGGACGGCGCCACCGTGCACGACGGCCATGGAATCGTGAAGGTATCGGTTTTGGCCCAAATTTTCCTATTTTCAATTTCTTGCATTATGGGCCGTTTTGAGTGATTAGGAATTGGTTTTTAGGTTGTTAGGAAGGTAATAGGAAGGTTTTGGGTGGCGGTTTGGGCTGAGAAGCCGTGTAGGCTGATCGGGAAAAATCGAACCGTAAGGTTCAAATTGGACTCGTCGGATTTCGAAGGTTTTAGGAGTTTTGGTTAATTGGGTTAGATAGGAAATGAAGAAATAGGAATTTAGGAATTTGAATGGAAGCAAACGGACTGAAAATGGGGGAGAAGGAGACCTGGACCGGTTACGCCGGTCCAAGTTGCAGGAAAAACCGGACCGGACCGGTTCAGACCGGTCTGACCGAAGTCGGAGACGGGTACTGTAGCAAGCGCGTGAAGCCCACGCGCAGCCACTTCAGGCGGCGCGTGAGGGCGCGTGGCAGGGAATCTAGGGAAGGTTCCAACATACGAAATCATCTATTCGATGTAACGAACATTTTGGGACTGTTTTCGAGTCGATCAGACACCGTCTCGATATGTTTCGGGGCATCGGAAGGTTTAGTTTCGGTTTTAAAAATAGTTAAAAATACGGGAAAATTACGGGGCTTTAGTGGGAGGTTAATTAAGTAGTTAGTAACCTTCTATTACGATTTGGACAGATTCGAGAGTCCCGGTGATGGTGATCGGCACGGGGAGCCGAATGGCACGCAAATCGAGGCGGCAGCTCGGACGGTCTGTGAGTGGATTTTGTTTTCTAAATTGGTGCATGCATAAATGTTTATTATATGTTTTATTGCATGTTTGATGATGCCATGGGTGCATTTTTATGTGGTTACGTATAAGCACGTAATTCGAGGTTTCGGCCTTATACGGTGTTTATACGGGTCTGTATTTCTTTATTGATTTAAATGATTTGGTTTTGGATTTCTAAATGGATAAACTCGGGTATGAGACCCATTTGGTTTTGTCTCGAGCATATGACGCTATTTACGATCCTGGATGGATGGTTGCACGCATCACTATGATCGGAGTCGTGACTGACCCTTAGATATCGGGCACGGTGCCCAGTTGAGTCATATGTTCGGCTCGAGACCCAGTTGTTTTACACTGATGATTTCGGGTCAGGGACCCTAAATGGATTCCCTAGTTCATGACGGTTTACGGGAACCGGCATGAACTTTGGAAAGGTCATTCTGGTTCTTGACGGTTTTTGGGGACCGATATGAACCCTGGTTATGTTATTACGGTACATGACGGTTTATGGGAACCGACATGTTACCTGGTTATGTTATTACGGTACATGACGGTTTATGGGAACCGGCATGTTACCTGGTTATGTTATTACGGTACATGACGGTTTATGGGAACCGGAATGTTACCTTGGCTATGGATATTATGGATCATGACGGTTCAGGGGAACCAGGCATGGATATTATGTTATGTATATATATGTTCATCTACCTTCCTTTACTTCTATTATCTCCTCCAGAGAGGGTCGTTGGCCTGGGTGGACCCCGGAGTAGTCACAAAGCACCGACTGAGTGGAGTCACCCCCCAGTTGGGTTCCTTACTCTCAGGAAGGCTATGGTTACTATTACCTCGGGTAGGGTCAGTGGTCTGCGGACATTGACCTTAACTTTGAGAAGACTCGGATTGAGACCCGGGTAGCACGCGTGTAGCTTTGGATACCGTGACAGGATTGGTTGTCTGACTTATATGTATATATGATATATGATATGATATATGAGATTTGATATGTGGTGTGCACAGGTGTGCACAGGATTTGGGCAGTGGCCCGTATGGTCGATTTCATGGTGGTCCTTTCGACCTTGGTTTATATTCTGTTTTGGGCTTAGTTCCCACATATGGTTTCCATTTGGTTAAATGGTTTTCGAATGCATGCATGCTTTTTAGTGAAGGGTACAAATGTCTTCGATAAACTGTTTTTATAAACTCTTTGTTTTGTCCACTCACAGTTTTTAATGTTTTGACTGCCCTTCAGGTTGACATCGGATGTGGACTGTAGCAGAGACCGAGATATCATATACCTCCTCCGGATCCTGGCGTACTCTGATAGCCCGGGAGGGCAAAAGGGCGGAAATATCCCTTGTCTGACACTTCGTGTCAGACGGGAGCAGGGTCATCCCGCACTAATCCCGGGGGGATTGGGATGGGTCCTGTCAGATCCCGTTCTAGGAGTGGTGGTTACTTATTATGTTGTGGTCCCGGACCAGATTTCCAGAGAGATTGTGGACTAGATCCAGAGAGAGCTCGGACTAGATCCAGAGATTGAGCCTCTCAGATGGTGATTCCTGGGAGAAGACTCGGAGTGAGACCCCGAGTAGTGTGCACACTAGATAGATTGATGTCATCGTGACTATCTCGGGGATGTGATCCCTAGGGGCTGTGTGCCCCGAGTTGGCATCTTCTCGGAAGTGCCTCGGATGGCTCATACGTATGTCGGTACGTATGTGGTTCTGATGGAAAGTGGTTTTAGGGCGAAGGCCCCGTGTTTCATGTTTTAGAAAGTGGTTTGGGGCAGAGACCCCGTATTCTGTGTTTTAGTATTTCACCGAGAACGTTTTGGGCTCCCCCACATGCAATGAGTTATGGTTTTTGAGTTGTGATTTCGGGTCGAGGACCCAAATGGATTTATGGGTCATGACGGTTTATGGGAACCGGGTATGAACCCTTGAAAGGTTTTGAGAATGTTTTCAAATGGTTTTATGAACGTTTTGATCAACGGTTTTTGAATACACGCATATGTTTTTAATGAAGGGCATAAAGGTCTTTTATGAAATGTTTTAAATAAAATATTATTTTGTCCACTATCAGGTTTCGTGTTTTAATGCCCTTCAGGTTGATCGCGGATGCGGACTGTAGTATAGACGAGACATCACTCCCCTCCTCCTACAATCCTGATGCACTCTAATAGCCCCGGCGAGGGCTAGAGATGGAATTTTCTCTAGACGGGATCAGGTGGGTCCCACGTTAATCACAGGGGATTCGGGGCCAGTCCTGACACATTCCTAGAACTAGTGATGAAAATATCGCCGGTTTGGCTGATATAGCGCTCGATATATCGGTGAAATTGGCCGGCGGCACGTAGGAGGGAGGGGGAAGAAATTTATCGAAATATCGACCTTTTTACTTATTTTAAGCTCATCGATCTCGTTATTTCATTAAAACGATCGAGATAGCAACAAATTTCATGAAAATCAGACGTAAAACCATTGAGTTACAGTCGTCATGCCGCGCAGGTTAAAAAACCCGAATCGTAGACCCGCGCGAGGTAGAAGATGACTGTTTTTAAGTTCGTATGTGTGCTTTATATATTATTTGGTTCCTTAATTTTCTATTGGGCTTGTTAGTTTAGTTGATTATGGTGGCTTGCTTTCAGTTAAAGCACCTGGGTTCGACCCCAGGTGCTCGTGCGGGTACCTAATACCTTTTATTTATTTATTTCCATTTTTTCCTTATTTTAAATTATATTTATCATTTTTCCAATTTTAAATATATCAATATTTTCCAATTTTTGAAAAAAAAAAATTGCCTTTTTTTTTATCGTTTTTTTTCCAATTTTAAATATATTTACTCATTTTATATTTTTTCTTCCATTCAAATTTTTTTTATGCTTATTGTTATGTTTTTAATTATATTAACATTCAATTATAGTAATTCACTTCAATTTATATTTATGTTTAGATTTTTATATTACTAGTCATTGACAGAACCCTATTGTATCATATTATTCATCATATATTTATTATATCAAAGTCATTTTATAGTTTTTATTATTTTTATATAACCATCATTGTTTACTTAATTTTTTTTCAAAGTTTCATTCTAAATTTCCAACTTTTAGACCAAATTTCTGTCATTTTTGTTGACTGTAAACGATATCGATATTTGAGGCGAGATATCTGTAAATTTGACTAGCGATATATCCATCGATATCGTTATTTTTATCCTTACCTAGAATATATAGGGCCGCCATTAGGTTATCCACCAACAATGGCTGGTGGTCCACGCGCTGCCAACATTGGCTGGTGGCCCGAACAACTTTCAGGCGACTAGAAAACTCCAAATTGCGGATCAACACTTATGCCAGAAGAATAAGCACAACAAGTTCAACAAACTTACCAACTAAATTGAGGTCTAATTTTGATCGGAAGTGGAAAATCCTAAGGTTTATCGGGATTGGAGGAAAAATATCCTCTCTTACGGACGTCCCTGTTTTTTAGGGGCGCTTTTTGTTGGGCTGCTTGCTTTGTAATCTCATTTTGTGTGGGCTTCCTGAATACAATCATACAATTTTATTTTAGCCCATAAAAGATAAGGTTGCAGAGAGGGCTGCATTCAGATTCAGACTAGCGTATATTATGTAAGGGCTCACATGGTCATACCGTCTCTCTTTCTTTCAGTGCTGTGGAGCGTAGTCTGTAGACGGTACCTGTTGAAGAAAGAAGGAAATCGTTAGCCTAAAAAACAGCAAACGAAGCATTGAGAGAGGGAGAGAGAAAGGTAATAATAATTAGGGATTATAATAGAAGGGAAGATCAATTTTGTTTTAGGGAGAAAGATCAAGAATGGAAGAAGCCAAGGCATTGGCGCAACACCAACAGCAACTAATGTTGCAGCAGCAGCAACAACATCCCCAGCAGCAGCAGCAACAACATCCCCAGCAGCAGCAGCAGCAAAAACATCCCCAGCAGCAGCAGCAGCAACAACATCCCCAGCAGCAGCAGCAGCAGCAACAACATCCCCAGCAGCAGCAGCAACAACATCCCCAGCACCAGCAACAACAACAACAACAACAACATCCCCAGCAGCAACAGTTATTGCTCTTACAACAACTACAGAGGCAACAGGCACAACAGGCCGCCGCCATCTCCCGTTTCCCTTCCAATATCGACGCCCATTTGCGCCCACCCCGAGGCCTGAATTTGCACCCTAACCCTAACCCTATCCCTAACCCTAACCCTAGTTCTGCTCCTAATCTCCAACAAAGCCCTGTTGCGAATCCACAGCAACAGCCCCAACAACAGCAGCAGCAACAGCAACAGAGGGCGATTCGACCCGGGAACCAGGCGGAGCTACAGATGGCCTACCAGGACGCTTGGCGAGTCTGCCATCCTGACTTCAAGCGCCCCTTCTCTTCCCTCGAAGACGCCTGTGAGAGGTAAACTCTAACTTTCCGTTTCATTTTAAATCTAAATTAAACTCATTTTTTTCATTTTGCATATCATTTTATTGAAGAATTTCACTTAATACAAATATACTCGCACAACTGCATAGACCAACTACATTACTCGGGGTCAATTGCTGGTCTGGGCTATATTCATACACACACTGTTATTAGTAAAAATTACAACTGTGTGGATAATGAAAAGGTTCTCTCCTCTATGTGCTCATACATCATCACCCCCTCGTCCATGGTGAGTCATAATGAGGTCATATCATTGCCCTTCTGTAACACTGATAAAGATTTGAGGATATTTGCTAGTTACACTTTCTCACTTTGTTGTAAGCACCTTGAATTTGGTTGTTCTCCTAGTGAGAAAGAAACTTCTGAGTCAAGTGGTATACAAAATATAAATTGGAAATTGTACTGCATCTCTTTCTTTTCTTTTCATCATCCAGTGGTAATAACGTTTCATGTACCCAAGGACAGAATAAACAAGATGTCACGTGCTATATGGCACTTCCTCGTCTATATCTACGGTTGCAGCTGTATTAGTACAGCTGAAGTTACATGCTTACTGCCAAAATGTCCATTTACCTGTTATTTTTACATTCACCAACGCATATTCTTGATTTAAGGAAATCCGTAGTATGTTGGTTTTACTGTCCATACATATTTCATACATTTGCATATAAGAGGACCTAGTTTTCCATCTTTGATTACTTTGATTCAGTTCATGTGCTTCTTCACCTTCCATCATCACAAGAGAGTTAGTATTTATATTTTGATATATGAAAGACTCACTAAGATATACTACCTTGTGCGTTATAAGCTTTCCCTTTCCTTTTATTTCCTTCACCCTTTTGGAGCTTGCCAGCCTACTCCATTGGACGTCAAGCTCACAACCTTTTTCTTCAAAAGAATTTTATCATTAGTGGATGAGTTTCTTTTTATCTAGTACTGTGGATATAGGCTTTCGGACTTTTGAGCATTGTATCTAAACTGATTTTTCAAGCTGTATGTTTTCTTTCATCTCTTTTTTTTTTTTTGGCCCCATTAGGAGTATTCTGCCCTATTACCATTATGTCTGAAGTAGTCCCTTCAATTCATGAGAGTCAAACCCTGAACTCATTTGAACGTGTGAGGAGTATTTTTTGTGGCGAGTCTTGTGTGTTATGAGTCTCTTATGTCATGTAAAAGGTACCCCTTACACCTCTTTTAAGATAGATTGAATAAGCAAAGTGCGTCGACATGAATTTTTGCTTCAATGTATATTTTCATGTACCCTTAACTTTTTTTTAACCTTCAGCTGGTAGTCTGCATACTGCTCCATGAAGTTGATAAAGTCTCACCTGAATTAAAGAGGTTGGTCTTGTGCAAATGTAGTTGGTATTTAACCTCTTTTTCCTCTATAGTTTACCATGATATTAGGGTTAACTTGTTCTCTCTTGTCTAAATATAAATGTTTAGCAGGCCTATTTCACATGCCTTAATGATCTTGACGTAGTCTATTTAAATTTTTTTATTTCATGAGGGCTTATTCCTAGCATAATTTTTTGGCACTTATTTCTAAATTGATCCCATGAACATATGCCTTAGTTTTGTTTTGAATAAAAACTTCACCAGTCAGCGTTGTAGGATGTCGAAGTGCGATCAGAAAATCTCCAATATGATTCCATTCTATTATATTTTGTTTGGAAAGGTCTGTATGCATTTCAGTAGGCTTGGATGCTTGGTAGCCTATCCAGGATACCATTTTATCCATCTCGTGTCAACATCGCCTTCAAGAAGCATTATGACACTACACTTTACAAAACTTGTTAGTAGCCATGTTTTCTGAAAATCAAAGTAGAAGTTATGTTTTCAACGAATTATTGTTTGTATGTGTGATTATTCTGTTTGACCACATGGCTACTAATCCACTTGGTGTAATTTGGCATTTAAGTTGTGTTTGAATGGTGTCATTATTGTTTGAATTTTCTGTATGAAGCAATACATTAACTGAAACTATGACAATGATTCATTTGTAGAACATGGTAGCTACCTCTCGCCTCATTATTGCTATCTGATGATTGAAAGTAGTAAGCATTATTTCTAGGTGTTCACTTAAAATGTTCTTGCTTGACCTTTTGAGAATTCGTGGCACTTCTGAGGCTTTCTTATATATTCCCTATTAATTGTCAGGTTACTGCCTTATCATGTAGTGGCAGACTATGAGGCAGAGGAGGATGACAGAATCCTAGACTCTGACACTACAGGCCTGATACCATCTCGCTCTCAGCAGTGGGACCACAACATATCTGCTAAAGTTGCAGAATTTACAGCAACATTTGAGAAACAGGCGCTAGCCTTTAACATAATTTCCCGTAAACGAGCTTTGGGGGAATTTCGGTCTGAAGAGAGACTTATGATTGAGCAGGCTCTTTGCCAAGAAGAAAAACGGACATGTCTGGAACTGAAAGTAGAGCTTGATTCAAGGGAGAAAGCTGGCCGGGAAGCTAAATTACGAATGGCAGCAATTGCGCAGGCAGAGCAAGCTCGGGTTGAGTCACAAGCACATGCTGAAAAGTTGGCTCGGGCCCCAATCAGGGCAAGTGCACTTGGGTCTCAAGGGAATGATGTTCCAATTGGTCATGACATGAGAGAGCAGGAACACGGGATTAACCCTGACGATATGATAAATGGATGGGGAAATAATATGCAAAAAGATGAGAAGGAACCATCTGAAGACTTTTTGAATGACGAAGAGACTGAGAATGGATCCACAGGCATGCAGGATGGCTGGCGTGAAGTTGGGGAATTTGATTTGAACACTCGATAAACATGAGGAGCTCTCGGCGAATAATACTTGAGTTTCACTTCCAAGTCTGGTATCAAAATCTGGGATTGTCTCACCGGAGGAATTTGAGGATTGTGTATTAGTATTATTACTATTATTATTATTAAACTTTTTTCGCGTTCGTGATTTCCTTCCGTGCATTAATTTTTTATGCTTGAACATTGAGTCCTCACCATTCGGTTGCATTGGGAAGCACACTTGTCAGTTATCTTGTCCAAAATCCAAAAGCCACCCAAGGGTTTTGGTGCCGCATTTCAAGAAAAATATAAAAATAGGTAATATAGCTAGGGAAAGAGAAAGAGAACAATGCCAAACAATTCCCAGGCAAAAGACCAAACATCCAGTTTCAGCGCATACCGAGAAAATGGTCCGTCCACCATGCAAAGCTTTTTGCACATCGAAACACCATTTATCCCAGAGTTGCGTACACAAAAACCAGTATCATCTAAACACTAAGATGAGATTAACTAGGTATGGCAGGGGAGGTAAGGAGAGAAAGGAGGGAGGAGGAAGAAGAAGCTTATAAGCAGGAAACCTCAAATCAAAGAAGATGAAGGGAAACAAGCAAAAGAATACACAAAGTACTAAAAGTGACTACAAAATATTAGGGAGTTGAGAATCCAGCCTCTGCTGCAACTCTTTGATTTTCAACGAGAGCTCTGATTTTTGCTCCTTGTAGCTCTGCAGCAAGTATTCCTTTCCTTCTATCACCTCCTTCAATTCTCCGACTTCTCTTTTCAGTATCTCAACCCTGTCCCCATTCCGTCTTCCTTTTTCCGTTGAAACAAAGTTGCTTTCCCCATTAACATGACCATATCTTGCTTCAGATTCCCAAATAGTGACTGGGGAAGATTTGTCCTCTGGGCTCACATGTCCAACACAGTGATCAGCAATTGCTTTCCTCAGCCTCTGGATTTCCCTCTCAGAATCAAAAAACTCCCTATTTGCTGAATCAAGTTGTGACTGCAGATGGTTAGAATGTGCTAGCTGAGCATTCAGTGAACTCTGCAGCTCTGCAATCTGATCCTGCATCTCTAGTATCATGTCATCTCTTCTCTTCAATTGATGCCTAAGTTTTTGTATTACTTCCCTCTTACTGAAGATGTCAGAGCCAGATTCTGAAACACATGGAGAATCTGAGCCGTTTGAATAGTGAAAGAATGGCTTTGGAGGTAGCTCAAGGCGATCTGGAGACGATGCCCAGGCAATGCCGTTCTCCTTGTTAAATTCAGGGGCTGGAACCGTCACTAAAGGGAGAGCTCCATCAGATTCAGACAGCATCTGACCATTGGGCAGGCGCTTCATCTCCATCATATCCTCAGTTCCTATTCCGAACCCATTGAAGTAAGAAAGTACCGAGATTATTATAAAAAAATGGAAATAGTTTATCAAGAAAGTATTGAGATTATTTATTTATAGATGGACAACGAAAAGGTGAAAGATTGACCACAAAGAAACAGGTGGCAAGAAAAGGAAATCAACCACTGGGCAAAACTAATTTTGATTTCTGAACAGAAAACTAACACATTTAACCTTCCAGAATTTCGAAACAAATTGCATATCTAACTCGAACCTGAGATGCAATTGAAACAACTGCCATCATGTTGTTGTGTAAAGGAATAAACATTTGAGTGCACACAGCAACCTGCAGACTTCCTTCTGTCAGAGGATTTTCCACTTCCTGAAGTGATGAAAATGTTAAAAGCTAGAAGCAGTCATTTTAACAAAACAGTCAAAATTATACATGTTAAACTACCATTTAAAGCATTACTAGCATTCTCCTGGTGCTTTGTATCAAGTGCTTGCTTCAGCTTGTAGCCAAGACGGATTGACAACGTACTTAACAAGGCACCACCAGCAATAAGAACCCAATTAGGAGGTCCGTCGTGTTGAAAAGTTTTAGACTTCTGAGCTCTAGGAACAGCAGTTGTTTTTGGATTCATTTTAAGAGCTACTGTAGTGTCGAAAGAGAAAATTCTGAATCATCCAAGAGTGACCAGTGTCAACAATAAATGAAATGTCCATGGTATCTATATGAAAGACATCTAAGGTAAAAATGAATCAGGAAAGAGATTTAAATATTCTCACACATAAAATAAAATCAATACTGAATGAATACCAACCAAGACACATCAAGTACCAAAAAGGCAGTCCGCTCCAAGATTTGCACATGGAACACTTAGAATTACAAAAGATGGCGGGATGTAGAAATCAACTGATAGATGGTTAATCTCAATGCTCATAATTTCCTCCCACATTAAATCTAATAACCAACCTAAATATATAATATAAATGTCTACAGTCTAAGTCCGATTCTCTACAATATGACTGGAGGCTGTTATCGTCCAACTACACGCACACCTATCCATCACCCCTTTAATGAGAGTCAAAAGCCAATCATCCAGGGTTAAGAGTTTATGTTTTTAAGTTTTCAACTCTTGTATGTTGGACATCATCTCAAACTTTGGGCATTAAAACCTAAACCCTAAGCCTAAACGGTTTGTACACGTACACACTAAGGCCATCAATCCGCAATTAAAATGTCAATGATTTTGGCAGAGAGATTTTTCCATAAAGTACAATCAAAGGACAACGATGACAACGTCATGAGTACTTAAATTTAAAATTTTCAGGCAGTAAACAGAGCATCTTCCTCGATAATCAGTCGTATAATGAAAACTGCGGATTACACATTGCATATATATAGTTCAAATCCATTGTATCATGTAAAACTGCAATTACAAGTTGCCAAAATATCAGCTCAGAAGAAAATATAAATCCTTTGAATAAATTAAAGATTAACGAGCAAGAATGCTGAAGGAATTTTCCGACCGAGTCTGTTAATAAAAGAAAGAAACAGGCCAACCCATTTTACATTTTCTGGAAAAAGTCAATTCGGAAAACTTTGTTTAATTGAACCCAAACGTAAAAGTCGCACCATTTATGCCCATAGGCCAGAAATGAAAATTATTCCGAAAACTATCTCTTACAATTGAAATGAAATCGGCCAACATAAGGTAAGCATACCGATTACAAACAGAGAGAGATTATTATTGGTCCAAACGTAAAACGCAGAATCATTCGAAACAAGCAAAAGACTCCTACCTCGTTTATAGGATTCCCCCATTTATGGCAGCCATTAGGGTTTCTGATATTCGCTCGCTTAAAAATTAGAGAACTGACTGATTCAACCGTTCATTTGTTCTACCCTTCTTTTGCTTTCTGCAGAATCAAAACAAAAGAAAATACAGATGGCAGAGACTGAGTGAGGAGCGAGGGGAGGATTGTGAAATGGCGGCGTTTGCTCACTTATTTCTAACAGGAAATTTGTATATCGTTTTTCTACCGGGACTGGGAGTGACTGAAAAAAATAAAAAATAAAAATTACGCCACGTCATCCATTCAACTGATATTGGGGAATGGGGATGGCATGGCCCTCTCTCCAGTCTCCACTCTACGCCACTATTTGATTTTTCTGTTGCTTCTGTTATGCGGTCGGTTCCTGTCGTTGTTTTTTTTTTTCCATAAAATTAATATTAATGTATTATAATAAAAAACACAGATATACCGTCAAAATTAATTAGTAAAGATTAAAAAAAAAAATTATTAGATTAAATGCATCCTCAATTCGTATTCTCTCCAGTCTCCACTCTCCGCCACTATTTGATTTTTCTGTTGCTTCTGTTATGCGGTCGGTTCCATTTTGTGCCGTTGTTTTTTTTTTTTTCCATAAAATGAATATTAATGTATTATAATAAAAAACACAGATATATTGTCAAATTTAACTAGTAAAGATTAAAAAAAAAAGTTTATTAGATTAAATGCATCCTCAATTCGTATATTTATCACACTTTGTGTTGGCTGTTGATCTCGTACACATAGTAAACTTGTCCCTTCTCGTCCTTCTTCTCCTCCGACATCACATTGTCGGCACTCACCAGCAAGTCCTGCAAGTTCACATCACAAAGTGCTAAATTGTTCAGCACAACATCTTTCGGTGCTAGCTTCTTGAACCCCGAAAGGAATGTCAGGTACTCTTTCTTCGATCTCTTCTTCGGGTTATATAATTCGCTATCAATGTAGTGAAAAACCCTGGGGTACCCTTTTCCACTTTTAATACCAAGAAGGAGAGAGGTGAACGTGCGAAGGCGGTTGATTCAAGCTTTGATTCATTTGTAGCACGGGTTTAGCTAGAAGCAATTGTCTCCCTCTCTTATTCCAATTTCACCGTTTATGAATCGCGATGTTTGGCTAGAAGCAATTCTCTCAAATTCCACGTTTTTTTTCTTCTTCTGGTAATGGTAATGAATCTTGTATATTGGAAAAGATAGGCAATTTTCTGGTGCAAGATTGTTGTGTTATTGGGAAAGAAAGAAGGAAAAAGATAGAAAAATGGGTTACTGGTGGTGATGGGTTTGACGCCAAATGGTTTATTTTAACAGAATCTGGATTTTGCTGCAGACGATGATGTCCACTCCTGGCTCGAAGCGCTTAACGAAAGGGAACTCCTTACCTTAAGAAAGAATTTCTTTCATAATTAAGCAACATCCTTTAAGTGAGTAAGGGTGCGGTGGACTGCCGACGAATAATAGGTTGAGTCAACTCGGCCGTTTTAGGATGCTAAGTAAGCAAATAACGAGTATAAGGTGTAAAGTGTAACAAACATACGAGTTCAGGGAGCATTTAGTGTAATAAGCCTAAAAAAAATGTACAAATAACTAAAAACTTTATATTACTAATATTATGAAAATAAAAAGCAAACTCATAATGTCTCAAAACCGCCAAAAACTTAATAGCACTAGATCTAAATAGGCTACCTTCATCAAAGAAATATATATTATTGTTAAATTCATCACATCTAGTCTAGAAGAACGTGCAGAGCATGGGCTGATATGAGAAATCCAATATCGCATGAATGCGGATAAATGATCAAAAGTCATAATATAACTAATATGGTAAAAATTAGGAAAAATGACATAAAAATACCCAAATTATATGGTCAATTTCAAAAGGTGCCCGAATTATAAAATGTAATTTTCATACCCTAAACAATCAAAACATAACATTTAGGTACTCATCGTTAGTAGTCAGTTTAAAAAAATCTATTAAGTGTCCAAGTGGCATTTGTGGGATAATTTATCATGCTGAGTTGGATACCACGTGGATAAAAAAATAATTAAAAATTATATTATATTAAAAATAAATAATAATTGAATTATTTAAAAATAAATAAATCAAATAAAAATCAAATCGCTCCTTGAACCAAGAACGATGACCCCTCCTCCATCGTCTTCGTCCTCTCTGACACCACCTTACTACCCAATTTTTCGATGGCTTCAAAACCCAGATAAAAAACCCAGTTCAAAACCGGTCTATCATTGATTTCATCATCAATTTCATCTTGTTGTGGCGATGATTTCATCATCAATTTCTGAAGTTGCTTCAGCTAACCCACCAACCCCTGACATCTCTAATTCGACCTTGTGCGAGCCTTAACATCCCTACAATTGATGCCAAACCCAGCTGCACCTGCAATTGACGCTCAACCCAACCGCACCTACAATTTACTCCCAAACCCAACTAAAAATTAATACCAAATCGCACATTCACAGCATCTGAGCCCCGAGCTAGGAAAGACGAGGGACTTAATGAGGGACAACACTGGACCACCCAATTGTGGCCATGTCACACAAAGCGTTGCCTTGATACTCATGATTTCACTAGTAGCCAAGAGAGGAAAAACTGTGTGGATATGCAAATGCTCCCCAAAAGGAAATGACCAAAATGGTGAGTAATCATTTATCAACACCTTTCAGACATTCCACCCTTAGAATTCTTCTACCTGGCTACAGATTTTCTCACATCAACCGCCCTTGCCCTTCTTGCAGGTGCAGTACTTGTGGTGGAAGTGGTCTTGATTACTGCTCACGTGATACACTTAAACTATTCATTTAAATAAACACACAATTCATACAATGCTCAACTTAGAACCTTTTTTTTGTAGATTGTAGTATTCAATAAGTAGGGATCGTTTGGGATCGGAGAAATTAGGGACATTAAATAATTGTTAGTGAAACAAAAGAATAAAAGAATAGAATAGGGGATTTTGAAAAAAGTTATAGCCAAAGCTACATTTTAAAAACTAAAAATTGAAATGCTCATGCTCATGCTAACTAGAACTTACAAACCATATATTAGTTTCATAGACAAAACCGACACTTTTACGTAAGTAAATATGAATTATCAATCATATTATTTATACTACTACTACTTTAACCTTTGCACAATGGACTTTCTTCAAACACATATCTCGCCAACACTCTAGCATTTGCTCGCATTGAACCAATCACGAAATCCTACATTCATCATCTCAATTACTTTCATACATTTATTCACATTTATAAATGTTAGAAAGAAAATACCAACACATATATTGAATTATAAGTAAAACAAATAAAAACAATAAGAAGAGATTAAGTAGAGGGAACCATGTTTACACTTTCGGAATCCAAGAACATCTTGAAATGCCTAGGTGGATGGAAATAATGGATTCTTATTCACAAGGATCACCGAACATCGGCAAGAACCTTGTGAAGATGGAGGAAGAAATACGTGGGATTTCAGACTTAAAACTCTCTAATTGCCTCTAAATTACCTAGCTAAGGTTTTCCTTTTTGGAAGGCTTAAAAATGTGCCAAACAAAAATCCCTCTCAATGAGAATCACTTCCATATTTATAGAGATAGAACCATTAAAAAAAATAAGAAACAAAATCCTAAATTAATTAAATAAAACCTCAAATTCGGCAACTGTCTATCGGAATGGGAAGAAGAAATCAATGGTTAGCGCTGGTCAAAGGCGTAGAACTGAAGTTCAGGAGGAATTCGACACACGCACGCCAAAAGATGATGAGAAGTTTGGTGGTCAGAGGTTGGGTACTGGAGTCGCGTTGGTGGATTGGGTCGGTGTGGGATGCGGTGGGCTGAAGCGTGGCCTGGCAGGCATATGAGCTAAGCGACTGACGTGCTTACATAGACATGGGTCAAAGGAATGGACTTGGGCTCGACACCTGATCTGCTGACTTGTTGCGTGGGCTGGAGCGGTGTGCGGGCGTGGGGCAGGTGGACAGCTGACACGCACGTGGGTCAGCAGAGCGCGACGTGGTTTACGGGCTGGGCTTCGCTGAGCGTTGGGTTGGGCTTCAAGCAAAAATAGTGAAGGGCTGGTCCTAGTGAAGGGCTAGGCTTCCCATAAAATATATTATTTTTTCCTATTTTTTTTGGTATTTTTACATTAAAAGATAAGCATAAAGGGTATAAAATGATATAAAATAATGCTCAAATAAAAACTTTTCAAATACAAGCGCCCCCCTGTAACAACCCGTCCCGAGAACCGGGATTAGTAGAGTGATTAAGGTGTGATTAGTGAGGTTAATCAGTGGTTAGGTAGTCCCGAAAGGTCCGGGAGCCTAGAATGACGATTTTGCCCCTAGTCCGGGCAAAAATGTTGACTTTTATTCGGGTGGTCAATTGGGTATTGGCCAGTGACCAGGACGTAGTTGAGGACGTCACGAACCCGTAGACATGAGGTACGTTCGATTCCGACATCCGAGGAGGAAGTTGTGATGTTCGGAAGGTTGAGGGCGTAACCGTAATTTGGGTAAATTAGGGGGAATAGTTGACTTTTGTATGCTTGGGTTTTGGTAGGTTGACCTAGCATGGTTAGATAGCTTTCGTCGTCCTGAGTTCGATGACAGGCGGCACGTATTCGTCGGACTTACGAGGTGAGAGTTACGGGTCTAGGAAGTTTTGACAAAACCGTAAAAATGTGTTAAACAGGAGGGTATTTTGGCCTTTTTGGCATCTGGGGATTTGTGCAGAGAGAGAAAGCAAACTGGACGGCTGGGATTTAACCAGATGGGATAAGGGTTGAGTGGATGGTGACATGTGGCAAGGGGCTAGAGGATTCGGGGAGAGTCATGTGTGTTCATAGCCCAAATAATTGGGGTGCACTCGTGCAAACCCGTGGTTGTTCTTCGACAAACACAGAGGAACAGAGAGAGCTTGTGAGGAGAAGTTGAGGATTGATCGTGGTAATTGACGAGTCCTGGTGAGTGAGGGAGGAACGGGAGACTGAAAGGAAGCTGGTGGTCGTGAATTGGTGGTGGAATCGTGCACGACGGCACGGCGGTGGTGCGGCAAAGTTTTTGGGGAAACAGAGAGACCGTGAGCGTTTGGTGGTGGCTACACCGTGAGGTGGCTCAAACCACGACCGTGGGACGTTCAGGAGGTTGCAGGGAGGCCAACGAACACCGTGGCACGCGGCGGTGCGCACGGCGGAGCGGCAATCGAAGGGTAAGTTTTCTTGCTCTGTTTTTCCCGTAAACTTCATTTGGAAAGTCGTGAGTCTGAGTTTAGAACCGAGAGGATTGAAGGTCAGGGTGATGTTTAGGGAGGTCCTAGGAGTGGTTTGTGGTGGTCGCCGTGACGGGGCGTACACGGCGGAGCTCAGTCGAAGTGGAGTACTCTGTTACTCTGTTTCGGCCGTGAACTTCAAACCCAAAGTCGTCGAGTTTGGGCTGAGTCGACGGTATAGGAGGGTTGGTCTAGGTTCAGTAAGGCCCAAGGGATTGTCTGGTGTCGCCACCGTGACGGGAGGTTACCGGAGCAGATGGATCGTGAAACAGGGGTTTGAGGGCTGCCTGGTTCGAGCTGGAATCGACGATGGTGGGACTGTGTCGAGGTTAGAGGAGTAGGGGAATAGATACTTGGTGTCTGGACGAAGCCGTGAGTGGAAGAAGGGAAGGAAATGGTGACCAGACGGCGAAGAATGCTCCTCGTCGGTTCAATTCACGGCGGCCGGTTCAGCACAGTGAGGTCGAGGTTGATGATGCTACTGTAGCTGGCGCGTGAGGGCCACGCGCAGCCACTTTGGGTGGCGCGTGGGGGCGCGTGCGGCGGCGGTTGGGAAAACGGTCAACATGGTTTTTGGTCTAGGAGTTGTGGTGAGTTCAATGGAGTTGGTTTCGAGTCAATCGGACGTCGTTTGAGTTTAGTTCCGCGAGGGTGAATGTTTAGGGTCCCGGGTTTTAGGTCTTCGGTTCGGGGAATTTTGAGGAAATTTAGGTGAATGTTTGTAGATGTATTAGTGACGTATTTTTGACGATGTTTGACAGGATCGGGATTTCCCGAGGAAGCCGAGGAACGGGCTGGACGTTCGGGACGCGAGTAGGCTCTGTATGTGAGTGGACCTTTTCCTTAAACTCGAGCATGCATAACTGTTTTCTATAATTGTTTTATGGTTTTGATTATGAATCTATGTTTATCAAATATGTTTGGTTGGTTTTACATTGTTGCACGTTTTTCGAGAAAATACGATATTTGGCACGTTTTCCGAGAAATGTCGATTTCTGAGTAAAATGCCAGGGTTTTGGGGTTTTTAAAGGATAACTAGTTTTATTGCTTACAAAGGGATTTTGAAACCTGATTTGGTGATTAAATGATTTCGGAAAGCGAGATTTGGTTTTAAAGTTGAAAAGTGATTTTCCGGATTTGGGTTCGGAATGACGGTTCTGGATGCCAGAAGGGCATCGGACCAGTGATTTCGGATTCGGGTTTGGATGTGGATTGGTAAATGGTTTTCAAATGGTTTTGGGATTGGATTTTCTGGATCTGGATATTGGGTTTAAAGACCCGGATATGTGTGACGGGGGACCGGCCGGATTGGGTTTAAAGACCCGGATTGAGTTTAAAGACTCGGGAGTTTAAAGACTCGGGAGTTTAAAGACTCGGATATATTGATTTTCCCCCGTAGGCCTTGAGTTTAAAGACTCGGGAGTTTAAAGACTCGGATATGAGTAAGGCCTGGATTGAGTTTAAAGACTCGGGAGTTTAAAGACTCGGATAGATCCAGCAGGTTTGATCGGAAAATAATGAATTGATGTTTATGGGTTTTGATACAGTTTTATGATACATATGCAGTGGTTTTTCTAACTGTTTTATAGTGTTTCTGTTTCTTATGATGTTTTATGAGAATTGATTTATAACTGTGTTAATAACTGTTGGTTATGCATGTGGTTTTCAAAACGGAGGGTTAAATTCGGTTTTTGATAAATGGTTTTAGAAATTTTCCTTTATTATGGTCCACTCACACTTTTGTTTTAACTTTCCCTCTAGGTTGTGGAGCTAATGCGGGGTTTTGACTTCAAGGCGGTGACCGAGGCATAGAAGTCACACGAGGGGTCCCGGAGTAGTTTAAGTCTTCCGTGTGCGTGTAATTTATCGGTTTTTATTTTCATGTATTTTCGTACTATGCTCTGTAAACGATAACTTCAGGATATTTTGTGGTTAATTACACCTGCGTCTGACTGGGTTTGAGTGAGTTTTACTTGGGTGTTGTGTCGGGGAGTTAGACGGGAGCGGGATTTACCTCGGGTTTCGGGGTGAAACCGGGGTGGGTCCTGACAATTGGTATCAGAGCATAGGTTTTGTCGGGTTTGTGGGGTTTGTTGGGTTGTGAGGTTGTGTTTCAGTTGCTTAACTACTTATATGCCTCTTTTAGCGTGCGGTTGACGATGCCTCCGAGATGTAGACCCTCTCCACAACCTGAAGAAGAAATGGCGAGGGGAACTGAGAGTACTACGATTGAGCGAGCCCAGCGGCTCAGGGCGACTACGTTTAGTGGTGGGGCTGATCCTGAGGAAGCTCAGAGGTGGATTACCAGACTTGAGCGGATTTTTGCGGTGATGCATTGTCCTCCGGAGGAGCGAGTGTTGTTGGCTACGTTTCTGTTGGATGGTACGGCGTACGAGTGGTGGTATACCCTCGAGTTGTCTGGTTGGGATGTCCATAGTGTGACTTGGGAGACGTTTAGGGAATGGTTTCTGGAGCAGTATTATCCTCGTTCTTTCCGGGATGCCAAGGAGGCGGAGTTTCTGCAGCTCCAACAAGAGAATATGACAGGGGCTGAGTATGAACGGAAGTTCCAGATGTTGTCTCGGTTTGCTCCTGCTTTTGTAGCCACTGAAGCCGAGAAATGCCGTAGGTTTGAGTTGGGCCTACTAGGTGAGATTCGAGCCATAGTGACGGCTGGGTCGTTTGCTACCCTCCGCGACTTGTCCGATGCTGCGGTGAGGGTGGAGGCTAGTTTACCGGTGCGACGCCGGGAACCATCTATTCCTGGAGCTTCGAGCCAGCGGACACCAAAAAGAGGTAACTTCGGTGGAGCGTCCTCGTCGGGCGATGATCGTTTTGGTAGACCTGGCAGTTTTCAGAGTTCAGGATTTTGGGGTTACCGAGCACCGCCGACTCCGCAAGCTAGTGCGACGTCTGTAGCGTCTACAGGGAGACCGAGCAGTGGACCAGGTTGGAATGTGTGTTTCTACTGCGGGGAGCGAGGTCATTTCCGACGTGAGTGTCCACTGTTGCCACAGGAAGGTGGTGTAGGCAGAGGAGTAGCGGAGTCCGGACAGAGTACAGCGTCAGGGACAGCAAGCCCGAGAAGAGGTGGTGGCACTGCTACTAGTAGTTCGAGGGGACGTGGTAGAGCGTTGGGATCTCAGGCCCGGGTGTTCTCGATGACCCAGCAGGAGGGTCAGTCGACACCAGATGCGGGGGACAGGTACTTATATTACTTTTGGTTGTGCTGTACTTAGGTTTGGTTGTTGGATTTCAGGGTAAAGTCTAGAAGTTTTCCTAGAGGACTTGGAGTGTTACAGTAAGTTCCGTAGAAGGATGACGGAAGGTACAGGAAAGGAGTGACTATAACTGATCGATATGAAGTTATTGGAGGAGAGAACCCACAAGCTAGAGTTTGCCTTTAGGACTTTGTAGATTGATTCCGACAGTGGCCGAAGTAGCCGCCGAGGGAGATGGGTGGACGATTGTTTGGGTTAGTAGTCGAGTTGGTTTGGGAAGGTAGGGTGGTTGTATACGAGGAGGTACTCTATGACTTCTGTCGGGTACTGTGAAATAAGGTATTTTAGAATACCCTGTTCATAGAGTTTCCCTTGCGTACACCATGCAGCTGTTACATAGCTAGGGTTGGCCGTGGTAACAGTAGTTGGGGAGGAAGTGAAATACCCAAGGTGGAGATGATAGACAGGAAACCCAGGAGAGGTTGTTGTTGACCTAGTGTTGGTGACCAGGTAGGAGACCCTAGGTGTCGGGAACTATCTGTGGAATTTTGGGGACGAAATTCTTTTTAGGGGGGTAGATTGTAACAACCCGTCCCGAGAACCGGGATTAGTAGAGTGATTAAGGTGTGATTAGTGAGGTTAATCAGTGGTTAGGTAGTCCCGAAAGGTCTGGGAGCCTAGAATGACGATTTTGCCCCTGGTCCGGGCAAAAATGTTGACTTTTATTCGGGTGGTCAATTGGGTATTGGCCAGTGACCAGGACGTAGTTGAGGACGTCACGTACCCGTAGACATGAGGTACGTTCGATTCCGACATCCAAGGAGGAAGTTGTGATGTTCGGAAGGTTGAGTGCGTAACCGTAATTTGGGTAAATTAGGGGGAATAGTTGACTTTTGTATGCCTGGGTTTTGGTAGGTTGACCTAGCATGGTTAGATAGCTTTCGTCGTCCTGAGTGCGATGAAAGGCGGCACATGTTCGTCGGACTTACGAGGCGAGAGTTACGGGTCTAGGAAGTTTTGACAAAACCGTAAAAATGTGTTAAACAGGAGGGTATTTTGGTCTTTTTGGCATCTGGGGATTTGTGCAGAGAGAGAAAGCAAACTGGACGGCTGGGATTTAACCAGATGGGATAAGGGTTGAGTGGATGGTGACATGTGGCAAGGGGCTAGAGGATTCGGGGAGACTCCTGTGTGTTCATAGCCCAAATAATTGGGGTGCACTCGTGCAAACCCGTGGTTGTTCTTCGACAAACACAGAGGAACAGAGAGAGCTTGTGAGGAGAAGTTGAGGATTGATCGTGGTAATTGACGAGTCCTGGTGAGTGAGGGAGGAACGGGAGACTGAAAGGAAGCTGGTGGTCGTGAATTGATGGTGGAATCGTGCACGACGGAACGGCGGTGGTGCGGCAAATTTTTTGGGGAAACAGAGAGACCGTGAGCGTTTGGTGGTGGCTACGCCGTGAGGTGGCTCAAACCACGACCGTGGGACGTTCAGGAGGTTGCAGGGAGGCCAACGAACACCGTGGCATGCGGCGGTGCGCACGGCGGAGCTGCAATCGAAGGGTAAATTTTCTTGCTCTGTTTTTCCCGTAAACTTCATTTGGAAAGTCGTGAGTCTGAGTTTAGAACCGAGAGGATTGAAGGTCAGGGTGATGTTTAGGGAGGTCCTAGGAGTGGTTTGTGGTGGTCGCCGTGACGGGGCGTACACGGCGGAGCTCAGCCGAAGTGGAGTACTCTGTTACTCTGTTTCGGCCGTGAATTTCAAACCCAAAGTCGTCGAGTTTGGGGCTGAGTCGACGGTATAGGAGGGTTGGTCTAGGTTCAGTACGGCCCTAGGGATTGTCAGGTGTCGCCACCGTGACGGGAGGTGACCGGAGCAAATGGATCTTGAAACAGGGTTTGAGGGCTGTCTGGTTCGAGCTGGAATCGACGATGGTGGGACTGTGTCGAGGTTAGAGGAGTAGGGGAATGGATTCTTGGTGTCTGGACGAAGCCGTGAGTGGAAGAAGGGAAGGAAATGGTGACCGGACGGCGAAGAATGCTCCTCGCCGGTTCAATTCACGGCGGCCAGTTCAGCACAGTGAGGTCGAGGTTGATGATGCTACTGTAGCTGGCGCGTGAGGGCCACGCGCAGCCACTTTGGGCGGCGCGTGGGGGCGCGGGCGGCGCGTGGGGGCGCGTGCGGCGGCGGTTGGGAAAACGGTCAACATGGTTTTTGGTCTAGGAGTTGTGGTGAGTTCAATGGAGTTGGTTTCGAGTCAATCGGACGTCGTTTAAGTTTAGTTCCGCGAGGGTGAATGTTTAGGGTCCCGGGTTTTAGGTCTTCGGTTCGGGGAATTTTGAGGAAATTTAGGTGAATGTTCGTAGATGTATTAGTGACGTATTTTTGACGATGTTTGACAGGATCGCAATTTCCCGAGGAAGCCGAGGAACGGGCTGGACGTTCGAGACGCGAGTAGGGCTCTGTATGTGAGTGGACCTTTTCCTTAAACTCGAGCATGCATAACTGTTTTCTATAATTGTTTTATGGTTTTGGTTATGAATCTATGTTTATCAAATATGTTTGGTTGGTTTTACATTGTTGCACGTTTTTCGAGAAAATACGATATTTGGCACGTTTTCCGAGAAATGTCGATTTCTGAGTAAAATGCCAGGGTTTTGGGGTTTTTAAAGGATAACTAGTTTTATTGCTTACAAAGGGATTTTGAAACATGATTTGGTGATTAAATGATTTCGGAAAGCGAGATTTGGTTTTAAAGTTGAAAAGTGATTTTCCGGATTTGGGTTCGGAATGACGGTTCTGGATGCCGGAAGGGCATCGGACCAGTGATTTCGGATTCGGGTTTGGATGTGGATTGGTAAATGGTTTTCAAATGGTTTTGGGATTGGATTTACTGGATCTGGATATTGGGTTTAAAGACCCGGATATGTGTGACGGGGGACCGGCCGGATTGGGTTTAAAGACCCGGATTGAGTTTAAAGACTCGGGAGTTTAAAGACTCGGATATATTGATTTTCCCCCGTAGGCCTTGAGTTTAAAGACTCGGGAGTTTAATGACTCGGATATGAGTAAGGCCTGGATTGAGTTTAAAGAATCGGGAGTTTAAAGACTCGGATAGATACAGCAGGTTTGATCGGAAAATAATGAATTGATGTTTATGGGTTTTGATACAGTTTTATGATACATATGCAGTGGTTTTTCTAACTGTTTTATAGTGTTTCTGTTTCTTATGATGTTTTATGAGAACTGATTTATAACTGTGTTAATAACTGTTGGTTATGCATGTGGTTTTCAAAACGGAGGGTTAAATTCGGTTTTTGATAAATGGTTTTAGAACTTTTCCTTTATTATGGTCCACTCACACTTTTGTTTTAACTTGCCCTCCAGGTTGTGGAGCTAATGCGAGGTTTTGACGTCAAGGCGGTGACCGAGGTATAGAAGTCACACGAGGGGTCCCGGAGTAGTTTAAGTCTTCCGTGTGCGTGTAATTTATCGGTTTTTATTTTCTTGTATTTTCGTACTATGCTCTGTAAACGATAACTTCAGGATATTTTGTGGTTAATTACTCCTGCGTCTGACTGGGTTTGAGTGAGTTTTACTTGGGTGTTGTGTCGGGGAGTCAGACGGGAGCGGGATTTACCTCGGGTTTCGGGGTGAAACCGGGGTGGGTCCTGACACCCCCCCACCCCCCCCCCCCCCCTGTAACAACCCGTCCCGAGAATCGGGATTAGTAAAGTGATTAAGGTGTGATTAGTGAGGGTAATCAAGGGTTAGGTGGTCCCGAGGGGTCCGAGAACCTAGAATGACGATTTTGCCCCTAGTTCGGGCAAATAGTTGACTTTTAGTTGGGAGGTCGATTTGAGTGTTAACCAGTGACCAGGACGTAGTTTAGGACGTCACGAATCCATAGGCAAGTGGCACGCCTGATTCCGACATCCGAGGAGGAAGTTGTGATGTTCGGAAGGTCGAGGGTATTATCGTAATTTTGGTAAAATAGGGGGAAAAGTTGACTTTTTGTATAATCGGGTTTTGGTAGGTTGATCTAGCATGGTTGGGTAGATCTCGTCGTCCTGAATTCAACGACAGGCGGCACGTGTTCATCGGACTTACGAGGCGAGAGTTACGGGTCTAGGAAGTTTCGGTAAAACCGTAAAAATGAGTAAAACAGGAGGGTATTTTGGTCTTTTGGTTCTGGGGATTTGTGCAGAGAGAAAGGAATGGACGGCTGGGGTTTAAGCAGATGGGATAAAGATTGAAGGGATGGTGACACATGGCAAAGGGCTAGAGGGTTCTGGTGGAATCCTGTGTGTTCACAGCCCAATTATTTGGGTGCACCTGTGTGTGCCCGTGTGTTGTTCTTCGACACAGACAGAAACAGAGGGTGAGGAATGGGGAGCAATTGATCGACTCAGTGCAAGGGGGGGAGTGAAGAGTGCTTGTGAGAGTGACAGGGAGGAGAGTTTGAGTAGGTGGTCGTGTTTTGGTGGCGACATCGTGCACGACGTCACGGAGGCGGCACGGTTGCAGTTTTGGGGAAACAGAGAGGCTGTGATACAAGGGTGGTGACTACGCCGTGTGGTGGCTCAAACCAAGGCAGAGGGAGCTGCAGGAGGCTGCAGGGAGTCCAACGAGCACCGTGGCACGCGACGGTGCGCACGGCGGAGACGCGATCGAAAGGTGAGATCTTTTGCTCTGCTTTTCCCGTGCTGCTCAATTTGCAAGTCATGAGGTTGGGCTTAGAGTCGAGAGGAATGGAGGTCAGGGTGAGGTTCAGGAGGGTCCTAGGCGTCGACTAGGATGGTCGCCGTGACGGGGGTGTACACGGCGGAGGTTAGCACGACGGGGGTACCTGTATGCTCTGTTTTGCCGTGATGTTCAAACGGCTAGTCGTGATGTTTGGGTAAGAATCGAAGGTCTAGGAGAGTCGGGTTAGGTTCCTTGAGGTCCTAGGAACCGTCTGGTGTTGCCACCGTGAAGAGAGGTTACCTGGGCGGCCGGAGAGGAAAACAGAGGAATTGGGCCGTCTGGTTTCGAGTCTGAGTCGACGGTGTAGGGGATGTGTCGAGGTGATTGGAGGATGGGGATGCTTAGAGTAAGGTTGGACGAAGCTATAGGAGAAGGAAGGAGGTGTTTTGGTGCAGGCACGGCGGAGAACCGTTGACGCCGGTTCAAGCTGCAGCCTACTGTGTTGAACCGGGTCGACGTGAGGTTGAAGGTGTACTGTAGCTGGCGCGTGAGGGCCACGCGCAGCCACTTTGGGCGGCGCATGGGGGCGCGTGCGGCGGCGTATGGAGAAATGGTCAACATGGGTTTTGGTCCAGGAGTTGTGGTGAGTTCAATGGAATTGGTTTCGAGTCAATCGGAAGTCGTTTGAGTGTAGTTCCGCGAGGGTGAATGTCTAGGGTCCCGGGGTTTTAAGTCTTTGGTTCGGGGATTTTTGAGGGAATTTAGGTAAACCTTCGTAGACGTGTTAGTGACATAATTTGACGGTGATTGACAGGATCGGGATTTCCCGAGGAAGCCGAGGAACGGGCTGGACGTTCGGGACGCGAGTAGGGCGTTGTATGTGAGTGGACCCTTTCTTTAAACTCAAGCATGCATAACTGTTTTCTATAATTGTTTTATGGTTAATTATAAATCTATGTTTATCGAATATGTTTTGGTTGGGTTTACGTTATTGCACGTTTTTTTTCGAGGAAATATGGTATTTGGCACGTTTTACGAGGAAAGGTTGATTTCTGATTATAATGTTATAGTTTTGGGATTTCAAACAATAAATGGTTTTCAATGATTATAAAGGGATTTTGGAACATGATTTCGATGATCAAGGTTTTTGGTTTTAGAATCGGATTTCGGAAAGCGGAATTGGTTTTAAAGTTGAAACGTGGATTCCGGATTTGGGTTCGGAATGACGGTTCTGGATGCCGGAAGGGTGTCGGACCGGTGATTCCGGATTCGGGTTTGGATATGGACTGGTACATGGTTTTCAAATGATTTGGGATTGGATTTGCTGGATCTGGATATTGGGTTTAAAGACCCGGATTGAGTTTAAAGACTCGGGAGTTTAAAGACTCGGATATATTGATTTCCCCCGTAGGCCTTTGAGTTTAAAGACTCGGGAGTTTAAAGACTCGGATATGATTAAGGCCTGGATTGAGTTTAAAGACTCGGGAGTTTAAAGACTCGGATAGGTCCAGCAGGTTTGATCAGAAAATGATGATATGATGTTATGATTTCTGATATGGTTTTATGATTCACATGCTGTGGTTTTTCTAACTGGTTTATAGTGTTTCTGTTTCTTATGATGCGGTTTATGGTAAATTGATTTATAACTGTGTTCATAAATATTGGTTATGCATGTGGTTTTCAAAACGGAGGGTTAAACTCGATTTTCGTGTAAAATGGTTTTGAACTCTTGTACTGTTTGGTCCACTCACATCTTCTGTTTTAAATTGCCCTCCAGGTTGTGGAGATAGCGCGGGGTCTTGACGTCGAGGCAGAGTCCGAGGCATAGAAGTGACGTGAGGGATCCCGGAATAGTCTAAAGTCTTTTGTGTGCGTGCAATTTATCGGTTTTATTTTCCTTGTATTTTCGTACTATGCTCTGTAACTGCTACCTTCGGGACATTGTGTTTATTACTCCTGCGTCTGACTGGGTTTGAGTGAGTTTCACATGGGTGTTGTGTTTGGGAGTCAGACGGGAGCGGGATTTACCTCGGGTTTCGGGGTGAAACCGGGGTGGGTCCTGACACCCCCCCCCCCCCCTTCAACACCCCAAAGCAGACTTTACTAGTCCCTAAAAAATACTAAAATTAAACTAAGAACTTTTCAATGATTTTTTTTAGTAAATAAATATAAACAACTAAGTCCTTAATCATTTGTCTCAAATCTTATCAATATACGTATGGCATAAAAGATGTACACAAGAGTACACAGTTTTTAGCGTATGGAAATGAAAAGTTAAGGCAAAGTGACAAGTCCTTCAACAAGTAGGACAGTGAGTAAACATGGTGAAATGAGTCTCAACACGAATAAAATAAGCATGAATCAACTCACAAGGATATGCACTCATAAATCTTTCACTCAATGTCATGGTTACACTCAAAATATATGTGAGAGATAAAGTGGTAAGGCATTTAAATAGCTCACATATTTAGAAATAAGGCACTTCGTAAAATCTCAATATAAAGCCTTAAGGAAAGAATCAAAACATACTTTCCCAAATGAACCAAAACCATAAGCTTACTCTAGTCTTAAACTTAACCAATCAAAGGTAACTCATTTTAAGAATCATAAGGACTTTATGATGGTTGTAATGGGGTTAAGTTTAGAGGCACGAAATATATAGAATGAGTGGTGCTCAAATTCGTTCCAAGACTCAATAAAAGACTCCCAAAACGTAGAATAACTTCCCATCCTTATTGCAACGACATCAATAATCCATCCCTACAAATATAGGCCAAGTTTCATCATGTTGGGCATTCATATTCTATCGGATTTTCAAGTATAAGAGACCTAACTCAAACTTTTACATGATCAAACCTTATGGTGATAAGGTTTTCAAACCTTTACATGATCAAACCTTTGGAAAGCCTCAAAAACATTATGTTTTCATCATTTTTCAAACTTTTTCTATTGTTTTTTTTTTCAAGGTAATAACATGTGCTAACATTACAATAAAGTTTGAGCAAGTTAATCCATATATACAAGTCTTCAAGGAATCTTCAATTTCTCTTCACACCATCTTCAGGTCTTCAACCAAGTATTTCGAACAAGGTTAAAGATGTCTATACTAGGTTCAAATGTTTAGATACTTATGGTGATAAAAGAAATGCTTAATGTGGGCTCAAAGGGGTTAAAACTAAGGGGGGTCACAACTTGTGCCCATAAATAAGGAACATGGATGTTTGAATATGTGGTGTTAATCCTAATGCCTTAATCATTTCCAAATTCAAAGAATTCATTGAATTAAAAGCTTTGAAAACCACATAGAAGTAAGTCTAGTACTCTAGAGCTCATTAAAAGTTGTAGCAAGCAGTTATGAGGCATATGCATATCAATTAACTCCTATGAATCACTCATGAAAAATATAAACGATGCTAAAACTCACATAGGGTTCATATGATTCATACTTACCTTAACATCCTTATTTTTCTACCAGTTTATCATGCATCATTCGCTACAAGTCATAAACACTTAATCACAAGGTATTAACAAACAAATTCAAGATGTAGTGATCATCATTTAGCCACGTGATATTCATTTTCCTTCATTTATATCATTGACGGGTTAAAGGGCATTCTAAGACTCGTAAAAAAAACACTACGCTAAATGAAAAGATTCAAGAAAAAAGGTTTTTTTTTGTGATGTTTTCTGATTTTCTTAAAAAAGTAAAACAAAGAAAGTGTAAACCTTCCCCCATACTTAAGTTCTACATTGTCCTCATCGTAAACAAGTAGGAAGTAATCAAATACAGAATCAAAGTAAGGAAGAGGATTTACGAAAATAAAGCAAGAAAAAAATTAAATAAAAAAAGTAAAAGAGAGTGAAGGGTTGAAAGAAAGCAAATCCGCGTTGATGACTCCTTAACAACACGGAAACACATTGGGTTGCCTCCCAACAAGCGCTTGAAGTTTAACGTCCATTCAGTCCAGACCAAGTTCCTCCATTGGTGTGTGCCATCTTTTTTCCGTTGTTTTCCTCCCGTACTAGAGGGCATTGGCCTTCAAGGTGGCCCTGAGAGCATATGGAACATACTGAGGCTACTTGATTAATAAAATCTAACACATTCGCAATAATCACAAAGTTCAAGTCAATGGTTTTAAGGTTAGAAAAATGTTATAATAACGTCATTAAAGATGCAAGTTAGTTTGTCAGAGATGCACGTTTATGAAGGATGCAAATTTTTGTTAAGGATGCAAGTTTTGTCAAGAATGCAAACTCTGAATGCAAGTTTTGTTAAATATGCAAGTTAAAGATACACGTTTGAGGTAAATTTGCAAGTTTTAGAATGTCTTTACACTAGTTAGCGTTAGTGTTTTGAAATGTACAAGTTAAGGAAATCAGGACAAGTAATGTACGAGAAAGTATAAACAAGAGTAACCGACATATATACAAGTAGGAAATAACATATAGACAAGTAAGAGATAACAAATGTAAAAAAAAAGTGTATCATGCATAGAGTCGAGTCACGACAATATCAAGAAAATGCGTAAGTTCCAAAAACATTTAAATTAATGCAACACATGAGTATCTACATAAAAATGGTGTGAATGCATAAGAGATAAACTGTTAGAACCTGCACAAGACATCAAAGTTATGTGACGATGCTTGAAAAGAATGGACTACAATGTCGATCTCACTTCCCTAGATTCACTTAGTCTAGGGGGGCCGGTGATGAAATCCGAGCATCTTGAAACCTTAGAGAGGTTATAGAATCTATAAATGCAATAGATAAAGCCTTAAAATTTAGATGGAGACTTCTACATCCGTGCGGGCCAAGTAAATATCTTAAATTTCGAACCATTATTCATCTGCTTGGGAAAGTTCAAAAGTGACTAGATTAAAAAGAATAAACATAAGAGGCATGGCTAATTTCGAGGCATCCCAAAGCTTAAACTCCATTGATGTCATTTTCTTAGACCCAAAACCCGTTACGAGTATCGTCTCTTGTCCTAGACATCACCCTCAAAAATTTCTTACTCTGGATGAACAATTGTTCGTTCAAAGATGACTCAATTGTTAAAAACCACTACTCTCAACCTAATGGTTTCTTAGGTCCATGAAGGGTTAATGTGAGAGTTAACAAACGAGACTTCACCTTTCCATTAAAGATCAAAATCTAAACTCTGAAGCACAAGTGATCCACATATAGTTGAGACTAAAAATATTTGAAATTAATTTTTTTAAAATAAATTTTGAAAATTAAAAGTTTTTTCTTTTGTTATGATTTTATAAATTAAGTAATGACAAACTTATTTTAAAACGAAATTTTTTTTACGAAATTTTTAGTTTGTAATTTACATAAAAAATCAAAATAAAAAAAAAGGTGAACAAGTATAATATAAAAATTATGAACAAGTATAATATGAACATTATGAACAAGTATATTATGAACATTATGAACAAGTGTAATATGAACAAGTATAAAAAATAAAAATTATGAACAAGTATAATATGAACATTATGAACAAGCATGTACAATCATAAACAAGTAAAATATGAACAATTTATATACACTCACAGATTAAAAATGATTTTGAATTTCCACGGAAATGACGCCAAAAATTGATACGCTTAAACTAATTATTTAAATAAACACACAATTCATGCAAAATAATGGTTAGTGAAGCAAAATAATAAAAGAAAAAAAGAATAAAACGGGGGGTTTTGAAAAGAGTTGTAGCCGAAGCTACATTTCAAAAACTAAGAATTGAAATATAAATGCTCATGCTAATTAGAACATACAAATCATAGACTAGTTTCATAGACAAAATCGACACTTTTATGTAAGTAAATTTGAATTATCAATCACATTATTTAAACTACTCCTACGTTAACCTTTGTATAATGGACTTTCTTCAAACACATATCTTGCCAACACTCTAGCATTTGCACACAATGAACCAATCACGAAATCCTACTTCATCATCTCAATTACCTTCATACATTTTTCAATAATATAAATGTGCCAAATAGCAGATAAACACTTACAATATGATTCACCTTACGATTTTGGTTTAATGCGGGTCAAACATTAAATCTCTTCAATCTGAGTCTAAGTGCACTGAACAGTGAATAAACACTTAGCGTTGAATTGAAATTTAAGCAATAAAACGTATGAAGTAACTAAAATTCAGAAAGTAAAACACATGAAGATTGTATTCACATTTACAGATGTTAGAAAGAAAATACCAACACATATATTGAATTATAAGTAGAACTAATAAAAACAATAACAAGAGTTTAAGTAAAGGGAACAATTTTTACACTTATGGAATCCAAGAACAGCTTGAGATGCCTAGGTGGATGGAAACAATGGATTCTTATTCACAATGATCACTGAACAACGATAGGAACCTTATAAAGATGGAGGAAGAAACACGAGGGATTTCGGAATTTATAAAAGGACCCAACCTAAAAACACCCCAAATAGACTACATGAGGTCCTACTCTCGTTTGACAGGTATCCTAACATACCAAGTTTATCCCAAAAGCTCTATCAGATAAGGGATAATTGTATAAGCGTAGCTCATACCTCCGCTCCATGACTAGCTTCGATCCCCGTGGAGCGGTCCTGGAAGGGGATTTAAAACCAACGAAAGTGTGTGAATGGACGGAAATAAATGTTCATAAAAACATAGTTAAAAAATATACTAATTCCCCTCCATTTTTAAAACTATGCATGAACCAAGTTAAGGAAAAATATCAATTTTGAAACACGTGTGTAGTAACTAGAAAACTAGTAACTTCATAAACCTCTTACGACACGAAACCATATCAAGATATCATTACAAACCTAACTAGGCCAAAGCATGGACTCAAAAAATATAGAAACTAGCCACGTCTATATACCAACACATACATGATCACACCAATGCAAGCTTACCAGTCACACATAATCAGTCATATTGAATACACCAATGCACCGAATCAACCAATCATATCACTTGACCCAACCACGATGTCTCCAAGTTATATCATCATATCAATGTGCACTACCAGTAGGCTAATAGCACTCGGGAACTAACAAAGTCCCAAACTGGATGTCCAAGTGTGGACCAACACAGGAACTAACGGAGTCCTAGACTCGACGTCTGAGTTACGGTCCTAGTCTCAGGAACTAACGAAGCCCCAGGCTCAACTTCAGAGACGAGTCTCAAGAAAGACGGACCCCAGCCCGACGTCCAAGACTCTCGATCACAATCGGTATCTCGAGGAGGATCATCAATCACATCTAACATCATCAAAATCATCACAATCATTGTAACGACCCGTCCCAAATTTCGTGATTAGCGAGAATTAATTAAGGATTAAAAGAGGATTAATCGAGGGTTATTGGACGATCGAGATGAAATTATGATTTTGTCCCTAGAAGGGAAAAATGTTGACTTTTGACCCAAGAGGTCATTAACACATGGATTGACGTCCATTACGTAGATCGAGACGATACGAGTCTGTAAACAAGCAGCACGTCGAAATCAGACATGGTACGGGAAAATTACGGGTCAATGATTGATTTTCATACTATTCACGATTCCACAAAAACCCACACCCTTCCTTTTTCTTCGTCCATGCATCTCATCATCTCTCATTTCTTTCATTTCTTCATCCTACCCGAAAACCCACACCCTTCCCTTTTCTCATCATCTTCATCTGCTGCTGGTGGCCTCAGAAAGAGACAGAGAGTGATAGAGAGGGCTGGAGAGATGATGGTGTGGATAGCAGAGGCACAACAGAGCAACTAGCCATGAACCCAAGTAAAACGAGAACCCTTTTACTGTTGGATTGTTGGGTTTTGCTTTCTGGTTGTTTGGGAACTGTTCTGATCCTTTGAAATTGTTCTTGGAGCTCTTACGAGCATGTAGGGATGAGTTTGGATGGCAGAGGACCACTCGACAGCCCTAGAAGGAGGTTGGAAGTTTGGCCGTGGAAGATCGATCTGGAACAGGTAATTCCAGCTCATGTTTCTTGTTTTTAAGGCCATAGAACTGTGTATGAGAGAGAGACGAGCAATTTGGGCCAAGAAGGGAGGAAAACGGTGGCTGGACGGTGGAGATACGACAGGGTCATGGTCGCGGGTCGAATAAACCGTTACAGTGACCCGAGTCAACCCGCCTAGAGGTTGAAGGTGATGATGTGGTAGTCCACGTCATCACCTGTCAGGCCACGTGGCCAATCAGAGGATGACACGTGGCATAGGTGTCAGGTCTAGTCAATGTTGACGTGGCAGTCCACGTTAGCTATGATGACCCACGTGGACCAGTGGGATGGTGCCACGTATAAATGTGTCAGAGAGGTGTCAGACCTGTCAGTGACAAGTGGCAGGACACATGGCACCAATTAGGGATTTACACGTCTCATGTTGTTAGAGCTGTCAGATGTTAGAGTTTTCAAGCTTATATCAGCAGGTGACGTCAGCAGTTGACGTCAGCAGTTGACGTCAACGTTGACTGGTGTTGACCGTTGTAGAGAAAACTTTTATTGTCACATGAGGGCACATGGGCACGAATTTAGATGTCAAATTGGTCTTGTTTGAATGTTTTTAAGGACTTGAATCCAATGGTGGTGGTTTCAGGTCGATCGGAATTCGTTTGATAGGTCATTTGGAGGTTTTTAGCCTCAGGTAACCTGTTCGGGACATGTTGACTATCCCGAGAGTTTTGAGGGTTTATGATTTAAACTTGTATAGGTCGATAGTGACATTTGAGTATGATTTGGACATGTCTAGATGTCCCAGAGATTGAGGATTAGCCTCGGAGTGGCTGATAGCCCGGATTGTGAGCGTGCAGCTTGGACGGTCTGTGAATGGACTTTTGATTTATAAATATGATGCATGCATAAATTTTTTATATGTTTATGAACATAATTTGAGTTTGATTGTTGAGAATTTTTGTACAAAATGTTACACTGCACGTATTTCGAGATTTGTGTTTTATGTGATACTCTAGCTTAGGCCGACATTTCTACATGCTCGTGATTTATATGTTTTGAATGATTTAAATGAGATGCGTGAAATGATACTTTGGGCATGAGACCTAGTTGATTACTGACGTTGACTTGGATTACAGTCAAAGGTGATTTGGAAAATTGTTTTGAATAGTGGAATGGTTTTTGGATTTGGAAAGAATATTCGGGCATGTGTCCCAGTTGGTTTATGGTTTGACTTAGGGTATAGTCAAACGTGGTATATATTGGGCTTGTGACCCAGTTCTGATGTATGATATGAGATTTCGGGCTTGTGATCTTATTGAGGATTTACGAGTTTGGATTTGATAGGATTCGAGGAATCTTGGATTTATGAAATGTTTTGAAGACTGTTTTATGATGGTTTTGCGGAAACAGATTTGATGGAACTATATTTCGGGCCTAGCCCCCATTGAGATGTTTGAAATTATTTGAGATTTGGGAAATGTTTTCCACACAGCCATCCTCTATGATGTGATTTTAGCCTCTAAACGTTGTAGATCCTGGAGAGGTCACGATGACACTGCCTATAAGTGAGTAGCTCCGAGGGGAGGCACAAGCTCAGAAGTGTCAGAGATGGATATTTCCCAGACGTAGAGCCAGGGGTTTCAAGCCTGAGTTAGATCACCTTAGACGTCGAGCCATGGGCTCCGAGCCTGGGTGTATACTCGGATGTGTAATCCTGTGTCGCACGTGTAGTGCTGATATCCTGACTATGGAGATGATTTGCTAGATATTGGATAAAGAGGATTGGTTAATCATGTTGTCATACGACTTCGGATGTGAGTCAATATTTCGGGTAAAGGTCCTATTGAGATGTTTTATGAGATTTGGATTTGGGCTGAGTCCCTACATGATTTAATTTGGGCTGATACCCTACGTGTTTTGGATTTGGGCAGAGACCATACGTGATTTGGTTTTGGGCTGAGACCCTGCTGAGGAAATGGCTTTGATGGATAAATGTTTTCACTGTGTATTGATTTGAAAAGCAATATGTTTGCTTTTAAGAAAGTATTTGAAATCCTTTTTTTTTCGGATGCATGCATGTTTTTAAGTGAAAGTTATAAATATCATTTTCGTTAAATTGTTTTCCAACTGATTATTTTTGTACACTCACATCTTTTATGGTTCTTGATACCCTTCAGGTTGATCACAGATACGGGCTATAGTAGAAACTGAGACATCACGTGCCGATGCGTACTTTGGAAATCACTGCGCACTCTGAAAACCCCGAGCGGGTTACGGCTTTATCCCTGGTCTGGCACATGGTGTCAGACGGGAACAGGGCACATCCCATGATAATCCAGGGGGATTAGGATGGGTTCTGTCAGTTTGGTACAAGAGCAGTAGGTTGCTCTTGTGGTGTTGCATATGTGTCGGATGTGATGTCTTTACAATGACGACAACCCGTCATCAACTTGATAGTGAGGGTAAGAATATGAAGGTTAAGTGGGAATGAACCAATCCGTAGTTCCTGTTAGGCATTGGATGTCGTGGTTTGTAGTATTGGACCCGAGGAGGGCCGAGTTTCTTTTGTACCTAGCAGCTGAGAACTGTAAAGTTAAGAGTGGATGGGATCCTCGAGTAGTAGTTACTAGTTGAGTGGATGCCAGTATCGTGATCATCCAGAGTCGTGACCGATGATTGGTCAGGATGGATGTGCTGCTGAAAGTAGCCGAGGTCGTTGATGGCCCGTCATCAACTTGATAGTGAGGGTAAGAATATGAAGGTTAAGTGGGCCTAGTTTGAGATTGGTTGATCAAGTTACCAGGAGAGTGGTACTTATGGATCGATCCACTCCGATCAATGAATTTTACTCTTTGAGTGTGATGACCCGTCCCGAATTAACCGGATTAATTAAGAATTAATGATGGATTATCAAGACTAATCGGAGATTAGACGAGTATTAGCAGACGTTCGGGCGAAATGACGATTTTGCCCTTGGAATGGGCAAATTGTTGACTTTTCATTCAGGCGGTTAATTGGACTTTGGCCAATGACTATGACGTAGTTCGTGATGTCACGAGTTCATAGACAGGTGGCAATCTCGATTCCGACGTCCGAGGAAAAAGTTATGACGTTTGGAAGTTCAAGGGCATTTTGGTGAATTGGGCAAAAGTTGACTTTTGACCCAGGAAGTTCGATGGTCAAGGACCAAAAACCATTATGTAGATCGAGATGACATGAATCCGTAGACAGGAGGCACGTCGAATTCGGACGTTTGACGACGAAGTTACGGTTCACGGAAGTTATGAAGTACTATTCACAATAACACGTTTTTCGAGGCAAGTGGAATTAGGTGGGGCCCAGGGTTTTGTCAGTGGCCCAATGGATGAGTGACAAGTGTCACTCATCCACTGGCCATTCATTTTCATTCATGCACCTCCCTTCATCGATCATCTTCATTCTTCTTCCAAACACCAACCTGAAACCCATTTGTGCAACCCACCCCTCACAACACTCCCGAACCTCACTAGATGATCATGAGCCATGAAGGAAAGAGGAGGAGGAGACCAAAACAGATTGGATGGTGGCAGGATCGAGAACCACCATGCACGGCGGCCATGGACTCGAACCAAACTTCACGGTTAGGCCATTTTCCTTTTAAAATTCGATTTTGACGTTATGGTTGGTTTTAAGTGTTCTTAATGAGGTTATTAGATTGTTAGGAAGGTTTTAAGAAGGTTTGGGACGTTTTGGACGGCTGGGAAGCCATGGGAGAGTTTTGGGAAAACTTGGACTGTGAGGTTCAAATTGAACCATGAGTTTTATAGGTTTTTGGATGTCCTAATTAATATATTTACATTCATATGGATGTTAGGAAAATTATAGGATTAATTAGGGTTGAAATCGAACCAAAAAAAGGGAAAAAACCACTGAACCGGTCACGTCGGTTCAGCACAGTAAACCGGTCCAAAACCAGAAAAAACCGGTTCACCTATGTAGGTGACGATGAACAGTGCACATGCCACTCTTGGGGAACGTTAGGGCGCGTGGACCATAATTTGGGAACATGTTCAACATATGAAACACTCTATTCGTTGTAACGAACGTTTTGGGACTGGTTTCGTGTCAATCGGACATCATTTCGATAGGTTTTGGGGCATCAGAAGGTTTAGGTTCGGTTTTAAAAATAGTTAGAAAATCAGAAAAATTATGGGACTTCAATGAGAGGTTAATGAGGCTATTAGTAACCCTCTAAATGAATTTGGACAAGTTCGGGAATCCCGGAGGTGACGTTTGACCCGGGAGACGATTATGGCACGCATATTGAGGTGCAGCTTCGGACGGTCTGTGAGTGGACTTGTTTTATGAATTCTATGCATGCATAAATGTTTTATAATTGTTTTAGAATATATTTAGTGATGCCATGAGTGTATTTGTTTCTGGTAGCCTAGGATTTATGTATTTTCACGTATTTCGAGATTTACGGTTTTATACGATGCTTATACGTGCTAGGTTTTCAATGAGGGTTCAATGAATTGGTTTTGGATTTGGAAATATGAAATCGGGCATGAGACCCATTTGATTTACGAACTCTCGGACTTGTAGTCCATTTGATTTGACGAGGAATCGGACCTAGGGTCCATTTGAGCTATACGATCGGACCGAGGGTCCATTTGGTTTACGATTCAGGTTTGAGGCCTAGCTAGTGGTACAATCGGGCTTGATACCTCGTTGATTTATGATATCCGGCCTGAGACCCATTTGGTTGAGATATCGGGCTTAAGGCCCCGTTGGTTGTGAAATCAGACATGAGGTCATATTGATTTATGGTTTCGGGCTTAGGGCCCTGTTGATTGTGAAATCGGGCCTGAGTCCCAGTTCGATTTATGAAATGAGAATTTGGGCATGTGACCCTGTTGAATTGAGGATTTAGGTCGAGGCCTCTGAAAGTGAATTGAATCGGATTCGAGGAATCCTGTTGAAATGAATCGGGCAGGAGACCCAGTTGAGAAATGAGTTTTGAGAAAGAAAGAGAAAAAGAAAGAAAGTATTTGAAATGAATGAACCCTCCATATTGATTATATGGTCTCCTCCAGCGTCGACCTGGAGAGTCACGAGCCACAGACCAGAGTGGGTACCCCCATAAGGATCCCGTTCTAGGAGTGGAGGTTACTTATGATGTGGTCCCGGACCAGATTCCAGAGAGATGTGTGGACTAGATCCAGAGAGAGAGCTCGGACTAGATTGAGTGATTGAGCCTCCCAGATGGAGATTCCTGGGAGAAGACTCGGAGTGAGACCCCGAGTAGTGTGCACACTAGTATAGATTCGATATCGTGACTATATCTGGGATGTGTTCCCTAGGGTCTGTGTGCCCCGAGTTGGCTTCTTCTCCGGAAGTGCCTAGGATGGGTTATACGTATGTTGATACGTATGAGATTTTATGGAAAAGTGATTTGAGGGCGGAGACCCTGTGTTTTATGATTTAGAAAGTGATTTGGGGCGAAGACCCCGTAGTTGATATTTTGGGAAATGGTTTTGGGCTGAGACCCATGTGACATGATTTGGGGCTGAGTTCCCATGTTTTGAGTTATGGTTTGTAACTGTGATTTAGGGTCGGGGACCCAAATGGATTTACGGGGCATGACGGTTTATGGGGCCGGGCATGATCCCTTGAAAGGTTTTGATATGTTTGACAAAGGTTTTTACGAAAGTTTGATAAATGATTTTGAATGCATGCGTATGTATTTATGAAGGGCATAAATGTCTTTATATGAAAATGTTTTTATTAAATTATTATTTTTGTCCACTCACAGTTTTCATGTTTTAATGCCCTTCAGGTTGATCGTGAATGCGGGCTGTAGCAGAGACGAGACATCTCTCCCCTCCTTCTATGATCCTGACGCACTCTGATAGCCCCGGCGAGGGCTAGAGATCAAATTTTCCCTAGTCTGACACTTCGTGTCAGACGGGATCAGGCGAGTCCCACGTTAATCCCCGGAGATTTGGGACCGGTCCTGACATTGAGCGTAGTGTACGGGCAATATGTGGCCCCATGAGTGCTTGATCTTGGTAGCGGAATGTTTCTTAGTTGGGTATGCACGAGGTTTGTGATAGACATGGCTATCCACATACGTTGATGAGACTATTGGGAGTTAGGCGACGTTCGAGGAACGTTCTTACTTATTTTCGCCCCAGTCTTATCGAGATACGAGGGAGGCAGAGTCCCTCCGACATGAGTAGGAAATTTCATGGTAGCTCGGTACGAGCAGAGGTTTGGGATCTTGTCATGATGTGCTCATGGTTTAGTGAAGATGAGTTTCGTCGGTGGCGATTGTGTCGAGATGCCACACCATCTCCACTGAGATGGGTTGGATGGAATCTAGCAGCGATCGGGTGATTCCGGATGACGTCGAGTGCGTCTAGATGATGCTTTTCCAAGGAGCTAGAAGCAATCCGAGTTTGTCGAGTGGCAGACGTACAAGATGCAGTGATCTCTAAGTGGGATAGAAAGGGTCCTAAATGGATCAATGAGATTTCAGTGTCTAGATTGGTGATAGGTACCCTAACTATCTTTGGACGGATTGCACAGGTGTTGTGTGCAGGTGTTGATCCCATAGAGTTGGGAAATATGAGTTAGTACTTCGACTAGTTCTACGCGGAGTGTAATTTGGTGAACTGAGATTGTTCCGGTTGAATAAGGTGGTATGACATATTGGTTTCCAAGACAAGTGGTTGTTGTCCAAGTGAGATACGGCTTGGAGGCCGGGATCATCTTGTTGTATGGCAGTTAGGGGCATAGGACTTGTGTTGTGATGTCCCCAGTTAACTCAGTGAGCTTGGAGTGAGGTTTAGGTTGTTCCGAGTTTCCCCCGACAACACAAGGTTTACATGGTTGCCACATCTAGGGGATGTTACTGGTAGGTAACCCAGTCTGCAAACATATTTTTGATACCTACCGACAGAGTTGAGAGCTTTGAGAGTCCAATTACGGGACTTAGAGAATTTAGGGATTAGTTGGATTAATATGTCATTGTTGGGTGCCCTAGTGTCGTTTTTTGAAAATTCAATGGAACTTTGGGAGTTGGATTTGACAAGATAGTTGAATGAGAAAAACGTATGAAACGAGTACTCCTTCTCGTGGAAGTTCGTAGTGAACTATCTTCATCACTCATGGATGTAGAAGCTTGTAAAAGTCAAGCTGATTTGAGGAGTGATACGATTGTGGGAGGATCGCTACAGTAGCTATCAACTAATATTATTGGTTGGTAAATGAAACTTCTCATTTTCTGCTTCTTTGATAAGGACTCCTGGGTATGCTTGCAATAGGGTTGCAATCTCTTTTGGTTTCAAAGGTTTTTTTAAAAACGTGACACCTAGGCTGTGGGCCAAATTTGAATGAGTCAAGGAGTGGAAGGTGCTTGGTGTCACCTAACATGATGAGTGAGTACCAGTTTTGGTGGACCCGTGTTGTTGATATGGGTTATATTACATTGGCTGCAAGAGTTAGTGTGGATCCTCAATGGATCGTTACGGTCAAGGATCAATTTGGTTATCGATCGAGGCAATTGTGATAGTTGTGGATCAAGATAATCAAAAGGATAGAGACGATCGAGGACCGAGTTAGTTGTGGATTGAGCTAGCTTGGAATTGGCGAGCCAACCATGATGATTGAGGTTGGAATCACTCAGACTGGAGGAGTGTCATCAATTGTCGGGTGAAGGTTGCTTTCTGTGAGTGCAACCTGTTGACATGATTGACTCAAGAGGGAGTCAAGTTGTTTTTTATTTGAGAGGATTGCTGGATTAGAGGTCGACAGCACAACTTCAGGATTCGACCCTTTCCATCATCAAGATGGGGGTCGAGGTTTGAATTGGTACGTCTTGGTAGACGTAAGTTGGTTAGTCTTGGAGATCTCGATCAGTATGTGTTGGGCACATCTCAGGTGATGGTTGGGTGACCAGGAGAACTCTGAGAAGATTTGAGTTGGTATGTGATTTGCCCAAGTCTGGGATCAGACGGATGTGATCGGGATCAGACGGATGTGATCTAGTGTTGAGCCGTGATTGGTATGGCATCCGGATAATGATCTGATTGGATCCGCGATTAACATGGTACGATAGATGGACTAGATCCGAGATCATCGTGGTATGTGGATTTGATTGTGGTATGGGATGTGTGTGCACCTGTGAGTAGTGCACGTTTGATAGCATGATTGCTCATTATTGATCAGTCTGACTGATGTGGTACGATCGTCAGGTTGAGTACGAGGTGGACATGATATGGTAATCGGACGAGGTCCGATGTTGATTTTACATGGAAAACAAAGACTAGACATTGAATACTGTACGCTAGTGCAAAGTGATTGTGAGAGGGTTTAGTTGTTGTGTGAGCATGGAGCTCAGGGCCTTGATGGGCTAGAGGAACCCTAGTGTTTGTGATTATGCTTGTCTCTCCTAGAGTAAGTATCAATAGGGTCTAGATACATCCAGAGTGTATCGACAGGATGAGTGAGATGTCAGCTTGAGATTCGAGAGGAGTCAAGATCGCAACGTTGGAGGCTGAGTGAGAGGAGGAACGGTACGAGGTACCCTGTTGGGACTCTAAAGTGAGTCTAGTGTTTCGTTAGTGACTCGAGTAGTCATAGTGGAGCCGTGAGTTGCCGGCTGGTCACGACGGTGCTCCGTGCGTGTGTTTGACGTTAGGAGACCATCTAGTGAGCAAGAGGATTTGGCATTGCGCGGTAAGAGCAGGATTGTCAGCTTAGATTTGAACAGAGTTGTCAGCTTGGATGTTGAGTACACCTGCGTGAGTGAAAGGTGAGACCGATGAGCGTCGATGCCTTGAGTAAGACTTGAGATTGAGTTTTCGGATTTTCGGTGATAGTTTGGTCGCTCACTTGGTGGATACGGTCACAGGGGATGAGCTGAGTTTCAACATTGACCGTCGAAATGTGGTTGGCGTCAAGTGCCGTATGGGTTTTGTTGAGTACTGTGGATGAATTTTGGACGTGTACATATACACTTGAGAGCCTCGAGTTGGAAGCAGGATTGGATTACCACAGTTTTGGTGTGGATTGGAGTCGATTTGAATTTCGAGGACGAAATTATATAAAGGGGTAGATTGTAACTGTCAGGACCCGACCCTTCTCGGTCAGGACCCGATTCTAGCACGATATTGTCCGCTATGGGCCTCCTCGTTATCAAGATTTTGTTTTCGGAAGCTCACGGTGCAACTTCCCAGAGGGTTACCCATCATGGAATTGCACCAGTCTTAACTCGCTTAACTTTGGTGTTCCAATCGAACCCAAAGCCACTAAGCTCCCAAAAGGTCTCGTTTAGTTCAGAGTTGCATAGCGGCCCACTCTATCTAACACGATATTGTCCCCTCTGGACCGCGAGTACACAACTCTAGCGCGCTCGTAAGGAAAAGACCACAAGACTTTACGCTAGGCGAACACATCTCCAACCAACGAGGCAGTGATGACATCAGCATTGACTTTGACCGTTGACCGCTGATGTTAGCGTTGACTTTTTTTATCAACATTGACCAGGAACATTAACCCGCACATTGGGATGCATGGACATGTATTTTTAGGTGAGACAAGGACCATTTTAAAGGTTTTGACGATACGAATCCAATGGTGGTTGACAGGACCCGCCCTGATCCCCATGGGACCACATGGGGACGTGCCCTGCTCCCGTCTGACACCCAAAATAACATACCAATTTTAACCTCAACGTTTAAATGCATAAATAACCAAATTAAAGTTTTACATTAAAACCGAAATAAACAGATGTCAGACAAGGGATGAAATCCAAAATTACAAGTTGCGAGCACGACTCTAAAATAAACCTGCGGGTAAACCACCCAACAGGGGTTCAGGTACGCAGAAGTAGATCTATGCCTCAGCCTCAGGTTCCTCCACTACCTCATTATCACGACCTGGAGGGGTTACCAAAACATCAAGGGTGAGTGGGCCGAAACTCAAGTTTATAAAATCGTTTAGTAAGTAAAAGATATAATTTACCCCTCCGTTTTCCAAACATGCATGCATCAGCATTTAAAACCATAAATCATATAATATGAACCATAAGGCATGTAGTAAAATCATAAGATAAATTTGAGCCACTGCACTATACACTCCGATCCTGACATCCCCGATGTCTGACGTCCCTGACGTCCAATAAGGTCATAGTCTCAAGGCTACGCGTGCCACTCGGGTCTCAATTCCGAGTCCAATCCCCGAACCCTGTCCGGGTACGGCATCTCAAATGCCTAGCGTCCTAGACGCTCGACGTCCCTGACGTCAAATAAGCAATCCTGCTCCTGAGTCATTTTACGGTTCGGTTCCTCCGTAGAATGACCCCTCGCAGGCAATGCGCTATGACCACTCCGGGGTACCACATCCGGAGGAGACAGTATCATAAGAATGGATCTATACAGTGTAGTACCAAATACATTTTATTGATATCCACATGTAAAACATATATATATATATATATATGTATATATATAGATAAAATCCAAACCGATCGTTAAGTTTCATCAGACGGGTTTCAAACCCAAATACCGTGAAACGTGCCATAACCATAATTTCAATATCATCAAAACCATTTCTTGATTCCAGCATGTGAACATATAAGTAAATCAGAAAACATTTAAGCATGCAAGGGTTTAATGAAATCGGGCCCACTCACAGTACGATCCCGCGGTGAACCTGCGCGTACGAACTTGTACCGGGATTATCGTACAATTCCTGTCAGTCCAAATCACATGTAAGGGTCACTACAAGTCTTAAACATTTAACCAAAAAGTCTGAAATAGAAACCGGCTCGGGGAAGCCGTCCAACACGCTTCCCGAGACAACCGGCCCTAAACTGACCCTCCCAAACTATCTTAGATCAACATGGTTAATTCATCAAAAATGTTCAGAATGATGAGAGGAACAACAGTCGTGTTGATCGTGATCGGAGATAAGGCTCAACGCACCCTCACGCGCCGCCCAAAGTGGCTGCGCGTGAAAGTCACGCGCCTGACACTGTAGCTGCTACAGTGTCACCCTCTTCACCCGTTTGTCTGTAATACGGGCCTGCCACCCGCGGCTTGACCCTGTTAATTAACCCTCAATTTCCACTCGATTTCACTCGTATTTGATCCTAACATGTCCATTAACTATCCAATTTAGGTTCTGAGTCAAAAATCAACCTCAATGGTCCCTTAAATTGACCCTCGACCCGTGATTAACTAAACGGGTCAATCACCAGAACTCCCTGGTTTCGAACCCATTCTCCAATTAATCTTCACAAGAAGCATAATAGGATCAAAACAAACTAAAATGAATGATCAATTGGGCCTGAAAGTACCTGGAGGTTGTCGTCCCAAGCTCTGCAACTTCTCTGAAAACGGCAACCTCCGTCCCAGCTCAACCGTGGCTGATTCTCTTCGAACTCGACGTGGTTGAGTTCCTGATGTTCCCAGAAGACTAAACCAAGTCTTGGTTTGGTCCAACAAGCACCAGAAATTAAACTCCGAAATTCCCTCCAATTTTCTAGAAACTGAATTCTCTGGTTTTCCTCTCAAGCTCATTGTCCTCTCCTCAGCAGATTGTAGTACACACCATTCCTACTCTGTTTAAACAAACTGAGCCGTCCAACAGCTCGTGGAAACCCAGCCTGGCCACTGAGAAAAGTTTCTAGCAAGGTTTCGAATCTTGAATTAACAAATGGTGCCATTGTCTGATGAATCGATCATCCCACGTTCCCACTTCCTTTAAGGCTTAAATAAAACCTTCCTTTACAGTTCATTATGAGTTAAACTAATGGGATTGCTCAGAATCACCACCCACGGCGGTGCAGCCATGTTCTCCCACGATTTGCTACAGTAACCCGTGAGTGAAATGACCAAAATGCCTCTAGTTCAGAAATTACCAAAATGCCCTTCACCTTCGAGACCCGTAACTCAGCCATCCGAAGTCCGATTTCAGCGTGCCGCCTGTCAACGGACTCAGGGCATCGAGACCTACCTAACGGTCCTTGGGTCGAATGAAAATTAGTTGCCAAACAAAAAGTCAACATCTTCGCCCCTAAAGTCCAAATTACAGTAATGCCCCTGAACTTCCGATAGTCATAACTTCCTCCCTGAGCGTCCGAATTGGACGTGCCACCTGTCTATGGACTCGTGACGTCGCGAACTACGTCATGGTCATTGGTCAAAGTCCATTTGACCCACAAATTAAAAAGTCAACAATTTGGCCATACCATTCACAAGGGTAAAAAGGTCAATTCATACATTAAATTACAATATTAAAATCCTCGAATTTCCGGGGTGTTACAGTGGTGGTTTCGAGTCAATCAGAGATCGTTAGGTTGGTCAAATTGAGGTTTAAAGCCTACGGAAGCGTATTTGAGACACGTTGACTTTTTCGAGAATGTTGGGGATTCATTATATGGACTTGTATAGGTTAGTAGTAACCTTTGAGTATGTTTTGGATAGGCCAGGATGACCCAGAGAGTTCGGATTAGCCCAGAAAGACTTATGGCATGCGTATCGAAACTCAGCTTGGACGGTCTGTGAGTGGACTTTATTTTATGAATATGATGCATGCATAAATGTTATATATGTGTTCATAAACATGTTTTGAGATTCCTTAAGTGCATGTGATTTAAATACGAATTTTTTGGCATTTTCAGAGGAAAATGCGTTATTGCACATAGTTCGAGATTTCTGTTTTATATTATGTTTGGGCTTCCCCCGAGTGTACAACGTGCTTGTGTTTTATGTGATTTCAAAGGTTTCACAGAGAGGTGTGAAATCGAGATACTAATTTACGATTTTTGAGGATTTCACGGAGATGCGTGAAATCGAGATTCGGGCATGAGTCCTAGTTGAACGATGATTTGAAAGTTTTTTGGAAATGAGAGATCGTTTTCGGATTTGGAAATATTTTTCGAGCATATGACCTAGTTGATTTGAAGTTTGACTTAGAGCATAGTCAAAGGTGAGAAAAGTCGGGTGTTGGCCCAGTTATGAGTTTTACGAAAGATATTTTAGGCATGAGATCCAGTTGTGGATTGGATAGGATTCGAGGAATCCTGGGATATGAAGTGTCATTGGACTCTAATTTTCAGGCTGTGACCCATTTGGTGATATTTCGGGTTGTGACCTATTTGGTGATGTTTGGTGCTTGAGGCTCGATTGATGATGACATTCGAGTTTGAGTCTCGGATGATATGATGCTAGCCTCTAGACTGCGGATGTGTTCCTTTCAGAGAGGTCATGATGCACTACCTGTTATCGAGCAGCCGCGAGAACAATGACCGAGGGAGACTCGACTTAGGAGTGTTGATGTTATCCTCTAAGATTGATCGGTGATGTTTTCACGATGGTCTAGAGACTGTCGCAGCGAGTGATGTGTTCACGGCGATATGCTAGGATTGTGAGCGGTCCTGAGCTATATGCAGATGTGCTAGGATTACAATTGTGACTGACATTGAGGATGGGATATGTTCCCATGTGTTCTATGATTTGGGCTGAGATTCTGTATGTAATTTATGTTTGGGCTGAGATCCGTACTTGTTTTCTATGATCTGGTTTTAGGCTGAGACCCTACTAACGTACTGACTTCGATTGAGAAACATTTTTCACTATGTTTTGATTTGGGAAGCAATACGTCTTGCTTCCAAGAAAGTATTTGAAATAACTGTTTTATGATACATGCATGCTTTTACGTGAAAGGTATAAATTTCCTTTCGATAAATGATTTTTATAAACCGTTGTTTTGTCCACTCAAAGTTTTTATGGTTTTAATACCCTCTAGGTTGACAGCGGATGCGGGCTGTAGTAGAGATCGAGACATCACATGCCACCACCGATCTTGGTGTACTTTGGCTAACCCCGAGTGGGTGACGAGCTTATCACCGTTCTGACAAGCAGTGTCAGACGAGAGCAGGCACGCCCCACGATAATCTAGGGGGATTGGGGCGGGTCGTGTCAGTAACGACCCGTCCTAAATTTCGTGATTAGGAACAATTAATTAAAGATTAATCGACGGTTATCAAACAATCGAGGTGACATTACGATTTTGCCCCTAGAAGGAAAAAATGTTAACTTTTGACCCAGGAGGTCATTGACACGTGGACCGAGGTTCATTACGTAAATTGAGATGATACGAGTTCATAGATAGGCAGAACGTCGAAATTGGACATCGTACAAAAAAGTTACGAGTTAAGGTTAGATTTTCATAGTATTCATGGTTGCACAAAAATCAAGAAGAGTTTACTTTTCAAACAAGTGTCACTCATTCATTGATCCTCACCTACATACATGCATCTCATCATCTCTCATTTCCTTCATTTCTTCATCCTACCCGAAAACCCACCCCCTTCCCTTTTCTCATCATGTTCATCTGTTGCTAGTGGCCTGAGAGAGAGAGAGACAGAGAGTGAGAGAGAGGGTTGGAGAGACGATGGTGTCGACAGCAGAGAAACTGGTCGTGAACCTAGGTAAACCGAGAACCCTTTTACTATTGGATTGTTGGGTTTTGCTTTCTAGTTTTTTGGGATCAATTCTGAAGCTTTTGATGTGTTTTAGGAGCTATTACGAGCATGTAGGAATGAGTTTGGATGGTGGAGGACCATTGGGCAGCCCTAGAAAGAGGGTGGAAGTCTAGTCGTGGAAGATGGATCTAGAGCAGGTAATTCCATCTATTGTTTCTCGGTTTTAAGGCTAGAGAACTTTTCTGGGAGATTGACAAGCAGTTTAGGAGAAGAAGGGAGGAAAACGGTTGCCAGAGGACGGAGATACGATCGGGTCAAGGTCACGGGTTGAATGACCCGTTACAGTGACCTAGGTCGAGTAGTTTGGAGGTTGAAGGTGTTGATGTCGCAGTCTATGTTATCACATGTCAGGCCACGTGGCCAATCAAAGAACGACACGTGACATAGGTGTCAGGTCCAGTCAATGTCGGCATGGCAGTCCATGTAAACGTTGACCGCCCATGTGGACCAGTGAAAGGGTGCCGTGCGGTAGGGTGTCATGATCTGTCAGGCTTCCGTGGCAGCTGATGTGGCTAGTCCACATCAGCATTATCAGACCATGTGGACCAGTGAGATGGTGCCATATGGTAGTGTGTTAGAGAGGTGTCAGACTATCAGTGACACGTGGCACCAATCAGAGAGTGACATGTGTCATTTGTCAGGGCTGTTAGATGTCAAAGTTGTCAGGATAATGTCTGCGTTAACCACCGTGTATTGAACTTTGACTAGCACGTGTGGGCACATAGGAATGAGTTGTTAGGTCAAACCGGACTTGTAAGAACGATTTCGACAATCTGAATCCAATGGTGGTGGATTCAGGTGAATCAGAGGTCATTTGATAGGTTATTTTGAGGTTTTTAGCCTCGAAAAACGTGTTTGAGACACATTGACTATCCCTGGAGTTTTGAGTGTTTATGATTTAGACTTGTATAGGTCGATAGTGACATTTGAGCATCATTTGGGCAGATCCAGATGTCCCGGGGATTGTGGATTAGCCTCGGAGTGGCTTACGGCGCGGATTGGGAGCACGCAGGTTGGACGGTCTGTGAGTGGACTTTTAATCTATAAATATGATGAATGCATAAATATTTTATATGTTTATGAATATGATTTGAATTTGATTCTTGAGCATTTTCGTAGATGCGTGATTTATATGTTTTGAATGATTTCATGGAGATGCTTGAAATGCTACTTCGCGCATAAGACCCAGTTGATTATTGACGTTGACTTGGATTACAGTCAAAGGTTATTTGGAAAACTGATTTGAATAGTTGAATGGTTTTTGGATTTGGAAAAAAAATATTCGGGCATGTGTCCCAATTGGTTTATGTTTTGCCTTAAGGTATAATCAAACGTGGTTTATATCGGGCTTATGACCCAGTTCTAATGTATGATATGTGATTTCGGGCTTGTGACCCTATTCAGGATTTACAAGTTTGGATTTGATAGGATTCGAGGAATGACAGGACCCATCCCAATCCTCCCGGGATTAGTGCGGGATGACCATGCTCCCGTCTGACACGACGTGTCAGACAAGGGATATTTTCGACCTTTGCCCTCCCGGGCTATCAGAGTACGCCAGGATCCGAAAGAGGCATGTGATATCTCGGTCTCTGCTACAGTCACATCGTATCCAACCTGAAGGGTATTGAAAACAGAAAGACTGTGAGTGGACAAAAATAAAGAGTTTATAAAAACATATTTCATAAAGACCTTTATACCCTTCACTAAAAAGCATGCATGCATAGTAAAACCATTTATTCAAAAACATATGTTTAAATAACCATAATTAGGGTCACAGCCCCAAGTTCCGTAAATCTAAGTAACACGGGCTCCTACCCAAAACCATTTACTGAAAACCATAACATAATAACCATATGTGGGATCTCAGCCCAAATCCATTTATCATTATAAACACAATTTCCCAAACCAATTGAAATCATGTTTATCCATTATATTCATATCCAGAACCTGTCACGGTGAAATAGAGCTACACGTGAGCTAATCGGGGTCTCAAACCCAAGTCTCTCCAGGGTCCACCCAGGTCAATGTCCGTAGATCAATGACCCTCACTAGAGGTAACGAACCATGCCCATCCTGAGAGTAAGGAACCCAACTAGGGGGCGACTCCACTCAGTCAGTGCTCCGTGACTATACTCCGGGGTCCACCCAGGCCAACGACCCTCCGCGGAGGAGACAATCATATATAAAGGATGGAATATGAAAAACCGTTTGAAATCATTCTTTAAACCTTTCCAGGATTCATGCCCGGCTCCCATAAGCCTTCATAATCGATAAAATCCTTGCATGGGTTCATGCCGGTTCCCATAAACCGTCATGACCCGTAAAAACCATTTCAAGGGTTCATGCCGGTTCCCATAAACCGTCATGAACCATAAAAACCATTTGTAACACATAACTGGGCGCTAGGCCCGAATCCACATAGAAACTGGACCTCCGGTTCGAATCGTAAACCAACTGGGCCTCCGGTCCGATTCAGTAAATCAAATGGGTTTCAAACCCGAGTTTACCTTTTCGAATCCAAAACCATTTCATGAAATCATATCCAAAACCATAAGTATGAAAAATAAGTATAAAACCGAAAAACTTCGATTTACGTGCAAGCACGTAAATCGCCTCGAAATAATTGAAACCATATAATTCACAAATATCCAAATCAACATCATAAAATCATATTCATAATCCATATAAAACATTTATACATGCATCACAGTTTAGAAATCAAGGTCCACTCACAGACCGTCCGAGCTGCCGCCTCGATTTGCGTGTCATAGGCTCTCCCGAGCCAATCGCTATCACCGGGACTCCCAAACCTGTCCAAATTTTAATAGAAGGTTACTAACTACTTAATTAACCTCCCATTAAAGCCCCGTACTTTTCCCGAACTTTTAACTATTTTTAAACCGACCCTAAACCTTCGGACAGCCCGAAACCTTTCGAAACGATGTCCGATTGACACGAAACCAGTCCTAAAATGTTCGTTACATCGAATAAATGATTTGACATGTTGAAACCATCCTCAAATTCTCCCCCATGCGCCCGCACGTGCCGCCTGAAGTGGCTGCACGTGGGAGCCACGCGCTAGTGAACAGTGTCGTCTTCCTCCTCGCGACGACCGGTCTGAACCGGTCCGGTCCGGCTCGCCTGCAACTTGGACCGGCGTGACCGGTTCAAGCCCATAACCGGTCCAATCTTCACCGTTTTCAAGCCTAATCGATCCTATCTTTCCTATTTTTGTCCTAGGAACCTAAACCAATAACCTAGAACCCTTAAAACCTCTAAAACCCGACCAGTCCAAGAAATCCCTCACGGTTCGAATATCCCCACTCCTACTAAGGGCTTCCCAGACGTCCAAAGCCTCCCAAAACCTTCCTATTTTCTACCTAGAAACCTAATTAGTTCAAAACCAACACCCAAAACGGCCCATAATACTCAAAATCGAAAATGGAATTAAAAAGGTTCAAACCGATACCTTGCTCGGTTTTTCTCCTCAGCCGTGCACGGCGGCCCTTCCTGGTCAGCCACAACGTCTAGCCAGTCCTCAGTTCACTCTCTGCCTCTCTCAAATGGGTTTAAGGTTGAAGGGTTTGGATTTGGATGAGAATGGTGGATCGAGTTGGGTTTAGGAACAAAGAAAGGAAATGATCGATGAAGCTAAAAGGAGATGCATGAATCAATTTGGGTGGCCTGTGGATGGGTGACAAGTGTCACTCATCCATTGGGCCCCCATAAAATATCTGGGCCCCACTAAAGTCCAAAAGTGCAATCGTCTCGTAATTCGTGCAATAGTACCCTTGAACTTCCGTGAACCGTAACTTCTCCGTCGAACGTCCGAATTCGACGTTCCGCCTGTCTACATATTCGTATCGTCCTTATCTACGTAACAGTCCACGGCCCTCGGCCATCGGACCTCTCAGTCAAAAAGTCAACATTTGCCCCTTTTTAACCATAATTACCAAAATGCCCCTAAACTTCCGAACGTCATAACTTCCTCCTCGAACGTCGGAATTCAACGTGTCACCTGTCTATGAACTCGTGACATCACGAACTACGTCACGGTCATCGATCAAAGTCCATTTGATCGTCCAAATGAAAAGTCAACATTTTTCCACGACTAGGGGCAAAACGGTCATTCGCATCGTTCGTCCGATTTTACCTAACTAATCACCGATTAGCCACACTAATCGTGATTAGTCACTAATCTGATCTAGGAATTCGGGACGGGTCGTTACAAAGAATGTTAGATTTAAAAAATGTTTTGAACACTTTTTTATGATGGTTTTGTGGAAACGGATTTGATGAAACTATATTTCAGGCGTAGACCACATTGAGATATTTGGAATGATTTGAGATTTGAGAAATGTTTTCCACATGACCATCCTCTATAATGTGATTGTAGCCTCCAGGCGTCTTATGTCAGGACCCGTCCCAAATCCCCCGGGATTAACGTGGGACGCGCCTGATCCTGTCTGACACAAAGTGTCATACCAGGGAAAATTCCGTCTCTAGCCCTCACCGGGGCTTCCAGAGTACGTCAGGATCGTAGGAGAAGAAGTGTGATGTCTCGATCTCTGCTACAGCCCGCATCCGCGATCAACCTGAAGGGCATTAAAACATCAAAAGTCGGGAGTGGACAAAATAATGATTTCTTTAAAAACATTTTCACATAAAGACATTTATGCCCTTCACTAAAAAGCATATGCATGCATTCAAAAACCGTTTACGAAAACGTTCATAAAACCATTTGTCAAACGTATTCTCAAAAACTTTCAAGGGTTCATGCCCGGTCCCCATAAACCGTCATGACCCATAAAAACTTTTCAAGGGTTCATGCTAGTCCCCATAAACCGTCATGAACCATAAATCCATTTATAGGTCCCCGACCCGAAATCACAAACTTGAAAACCATAAATCAATACATGGGAACTCAGCCCAAATCACGTCACGTGGGTCTCAGCCCAAAACCATTCTCAGTGAAATACCAAAACATACAATACGGGGTCTCCGCCCCAAACCATTTCCAAAACATCGAATACGGGGTCTCCGCCCCAAATCACTTTCCAAAATATAAAACATAGACATGGGGTCTCCGCCCCTAATTACTTTCATAAAACCTTATACGTATAACCCATCTGCGGCACTTCCAAGAAGATGCCAACTCGGGGCACACAGCCCCTAGGGAACACATCCCCGATATATGTCACGATTCATCATATCTATACTAATGTGCACACTAGTCAGGGTCTCACTCCGAGTCTTCCCCCTGGAATTCTCCATCTGGGAAGCTCTATCTCCTGATCTAGTCCAAGCTCTATCTCCGGATCTAGTCCCAACATCTCTCCGGAATCTGGTCCGGGACCACATCATAACTTCCACTCCTGGAACGGGATCCCTATGGAGATACCCATTCTGGTCTGTAGATCGTGACTCTCCAGGTTGACGTCTGGAGGAGACCATATAATTTGACAGGGCCGCCCCCGTAAGGGGCATCGGTAACCGTGCCCGGTCCTGCTCCCGTCTGGCAAGTTGACTGAAAACCCCAAGTTGCCCTCAGTGCTCCGCCCCTCGTACAGCCTCGAACAACGCGCCACGACCTGGAGGGTCAATAAAAACCAAAAAGGTGTGAGTGGACAAAAGGAATTCAGTTAATAAAATAGTTACGGAAAGACGTTTTTACCCTCCAAGTAAAAACCAATGCATGCATACAAAAATCATTTTGCAAACCGTTACAATTTCCACATAAGAAGTCAGTATATGACAATCAAAATCATTTTCCTTTCTCAACCATCGGGTCTTAGCCCGCAATCATAATCACCGGGCCGCAGCCCAAAACCACGAATCAAACCAAATGCACAACATGATCCAAAACCAACAACCATATATCGGGCCACTGCCCAACTCAACTGAAACATCAGAAATCATCAATAAATCGCAAGTCAATCATTTTGCTGGATATCAAGTGCGCCCGAGTCTTTAAACTCAAAACCATGCGCATGAACAGGCCTTCCCGGGATATCAACGAGTCTTTAAACTCAAAACATAATCAATAGGCCTCGGGGGTATCTCAGTAACCGAGTCTTTAAACTCACGAGTCTTTAAACTCATTAAGGGCCCTCCCCCGTCATCAATTAACCGAGTCTTTAAACTCAAAACGTGCTCCAGCAATAGCACCGGGTTTTTTGAACACAAAACAGTTTTCAAACACAACAACGGGTCTTTAAACCCCAAGCAATTTTCAACGGGTCTTTAAACCCAAAACGGTTTATCAATCACGACAACGTGGGATCCAACCCAAAATCACATTTTTCACAACAGGACGCATGGTCCGAATTTCCACATTCATTTTCCCAAATCATACTTCCCAACATAATCAAATCATCATGAAACACGGGGCATGCAAAATCAGACCAAATCACTTAATTAAATCCTTTTTCATTCCCGAATTCGAATTCGCAATAATGTTTCCGTAAGCCGGCATCCGGAAGCATCATCCCGAACCCAAACCAAGAATCCGCTTTGTTATTTCCGAAAACCGAAATCGCGTAAGTCAAAGTTACTTTTAAGCCCCGAGCATTAAGCCCGAAATCACCTTTTTCAAAATCCATTTTAATTCCTTGAAATCACTTCATTTCTCAAATCTCATTATCAAAACATCAAGACCACAATCATAATTACCAAAATCACAATCCAAGCAAAACATACTCAAAACCCACATTTAAAATCCTCAAAATCACGAGTCTCATTTTAATTCCCCAATTCAAACATCCACAGTGATCAAATCACAATAACTCAAAATCTCGTAAAACGTGCAAATCCGGAACTTTCTCGAAAAACGTGTCAAAATCGTAAGTCACACTCGCAAATCATAAACAACCTTCTTAAATCATTTTACACCCATTTCATATAACTTCTTCCATTAAACCATCATTAAGCATACGAGTGACCATAGTCTCGAAATACGTGGAATTTCACATGTATAGTAAAAATGCATATAAATACGGGAATCGAATACGTATAAATACGGAAATCAAAATCAACCAAAACTTATAATCATGATCATAAAATCATAGAAATAATTTATGCATGCATTAAATTTTGAAAGCAACGTCCACTCACACACCGTCCTTAAGGCTCGGTTTCGCGCCGCCCGCGGTTTCGTAATTTCCGGCATTTTCCAGAAGACCCGAATCCTGTCCGAAATTACATCCCAGGGTCATTAAGGTCTCAAATAACCACATACCAATTTCCCATAATTTTCCGGGAATTAATCATTAATTACAAACGTAATAGAAATCTTCGGACCCTCGAAACAACATCGAAACGGTGTCCGATAATTTCGAAACCAACGCTAACATGTTCGTTACAACGTATAGGACAAAAGTCATGTTGGACCTACCTCGAAAGTCAGTCCCACGCGCCGTCACGCGCCGCCGCAAGTGGCTGCGCGTGACACTCACGCGCTGCTACAGTGACATGCACTGTTCACCTCTCACACCCGTTTCCACTGTAAGACGGGTCCGGCAACCCGCGCGATAACCCGTCCCAATTCCTGCCAAAACAACCTCTAGCCCTTCAATTGAGCATTCAATAATCATCGGTTCAAGTCGAATTATGGTTCTGTAACATCAGATTTGTAAGAACTTACCTTGTACCTCACGACTCGACGATGGACATCTAAGAACACCGACTACCGTTCCACGCTCGATTCCGTCGATTCACAGCGATTCCTTTAAATTGACTTACTCATGAGCTTCGCAGGATCACCAGAAACTGTTATTCGATCACAATTGCAAGCTCCAGCTCCACCACCCCCACTAACTCAACTGAGATTTCCAGAACAGAACCCCGAAGTCGCCTGGGCTCCTCTCTGCACCATTTGCTTCGCTTCCAATTCCAATCGACGCGTTTGGATGTCTGGAAGCTCATCCTCACCCCTGAATCTAACGATGGGCCGCCCCATTTCGAAGTTTGATTTCACGCCTGCAACTGAGGATTTCGGGCGGGTTCAGTGTTCCTGGGGCCTCCTTCCCGCTTCTCCCTTTTCTCTTACTCGAAATCCTCCCTCAGAAATCATTTCCAGTACGCAATGCCTCTCACTTGATCTGGGGAAGATCGATCGCTCAAAGTGGTCTGGTCTCTATTTTCCCTGAGAGCTCACTCACGCACAGAGGCTTGCCCTCACACGATTCTCAGCCAGAATCACTCACCAGTCTATCCGATCACTCACCTTTGATCACAGAACTTCACAGAACTCACATACTCACAGGGACGATCAATTGCTCACGGTTCCCATCTCTCTGTTTTTCAGTTCAGACGCAGGCAACCATCCCTCCACTTCTCTCACTCAAACCTTACCCCAAAGTGACTCCACTCAGCTCACAACTCAGCTAATCACCCCCCCTGAGGACGACAACCCGTGGGCACATTCTCAGACCCACTGGGAATTGCTTCCCGTAAACAGAACCCCTCCGGAATCGAAGTCACCCGTGCACTGCCCAGAACACCCCACTGTACAAACAACCCAGCACGCCTAGCACAAAATCTGTAGTGCGAAACATCCTTCTCCCAATGCCACTACCCGTTAATAATCAATTCATTGGGTAGACAAAACAATTCCCTCAGCCTATGCTCTGTTTTTGGGAGGGGAAACCACGCCGCGCACGGCTGTCGCACAAACAGCAGCCAAAATTACAATTTTACCCTCCAAAGACAAATTACCAAAATGCCCCCAAGCAAATCTAGACCCGCAACTTGATCATTCGAACTCCGATCGACGCGTGCCGCCTGCCCACGGACTCAGGGCATCGAGACCTTCCTAACGGTCCTCGGTCCTCGGCCACTTGACCTCCCGATCGAAAAGTCAACATTTCCCCCCATTTCATTCAAATTACGGAAATGCCCCTGGGCTTCCGAACGTCATAACTTTCACCACGGATGTCGGAATCGAACGTGCCACCTGTCTATGAACTCGTGACGTCCCAAACTACGTCACGGTCGTTGGTCAAAGTACATTTGACCGCCCGAATTAAAAGTCAACGTTTTACCCACGACCAGGGGCAAAACGGTCATTTGGCATCGTTCGTCCGCTTCCACCCAACTAACCACCGATTAACCCTCATTAATCATGATAGTTACTAACCTAGTCCCGAATTCCGGGATGGGTCGTTACATAATTCATATGGAGGGCTTCATACATTTTCAAATACTTTCTTTCTTTCTCAAAACGTATTTCAATTGGGTCTCATACCCGATTCGTCTCAATAGGATTCCTCGAATCCTATTCAAATCCATTTCACAGGCCTCAGCCTAAATCCTCAGTTCAACAGGGTCTCATGCCCAAATTCTCATTTCATAAATCGAACTGGGACTCAAACTCGATTTCACAATCAACTGGGCCTTAAGCCCGATATCACGACTAACTGGGCCCTAAGCCCAAAACCGTAACTCACCGGGGTCTCAAGCCCGATTTCACAACTAATAGGGCCTCAAGCCCGATACTACAGTCAATTGGGCCTCCAACCCGATATTACAACCAAATGGGCCTCCAGCCCGGATTCGTAAACCAACGGGACCTTCGGTCCGATCGTATAACTCAAATGGACCCTCGGTCCGATTCCGAGTCAAATCAAATGGACTACAAGTCCAAGAGTTGTAAATCAAATGGGCCTCGTGCCCGATTTCATATTTCCAAATCCAAAACCAATTCATTAAACCCTCATTGAAACCTAGAACATATAAGCATCGTATAAAACTGGAAATCTCGAAATACGTGCAAATACGTAAATCCTAGGCTACCACAAACAAATGCACTCATGGCATCAAAAAACATATATTAAAACACTTATAAAACATTTATGCATGCATCGAATTCATAAAAAAAGTTCACTCACAGACCGTCCAAAGTCGCGCCTCGATACCCGTGCCATAAGCCTTTCCTGGGCCAAACGTCGCCTTCGGGATTCCCGAACCAGTCCAAATCATAGTAGAAGGTTATTAACTACATAAATAACCCCTCACTAAAGCTCCATAATTTTCTGGAATTTCTAACTATTTTTAAACGCGAACCTAAACCTTCGGACAGTCCGAACTAAATCGAAACTATGTCTGATTAACACGAAACCAGTCCCAAAATGTTTTAAAACCTAAACCTAAACCTTTGACATGTTGAACACTTCCCCAGATTCCCTGCCATGCACCGTCACGAGCCCTGATATTACCCTGCACGTGGGCCTCACGCGCCAGGCTACAGTCTTCTTCAAGCTTGGTTGAACCGGGTCCGGTCGGCTCACTGGTTCGCTTGGACCGGCGTGACCGGTCCAACCTGGTTTCTCCCCCAATTTTCATCCAATCTTCTCCTTTTCGATCCCAATCTTCCTATTTCATGATTTCCTACCATTTCCAATCATCAAACCTAAGAAAACCATCTAAATCCCATCTGTTCAACCTTCCCAAATTCGGTCCAAGTTCTCCAATCACCCCTGGGCAGCACTGCCCCTCTCAGCCGTCAAAAAACGGTCCATACTGTCTCCTAAGAAGCTAATAAACTCATCCTAATCATCCAAAACAGTCCATAATACCCAAATCGAAATATTGAATCCAAAAACCAAAACTGAGCACCTTACATTCTCTCAGCTGTGCACGGTGGTCTAGCCGCCTCCTGCCACCGTCCTCAGCTTCCTCAACCTCCTCTCACTCTCTTGGTTCCTCAGACAAGATCATATGGGGTAAGGGTTTGGATTGGGGTGAAGGTTTGATCGGGTTTGTTTGGAAATGGGTAATGATCGATTACGAGGGAAGGGATAGATATGCATGACCGTGTTTAGGCTGGGCAATGGATAAGTGACACTTGTCGCCCATCCATTGGCCCTGTCTAAAAAGAACTGGGCCCACATAATTCCAAAAGTCATCCGTTTCGTAATTCGTACAATAGTACATTCGGACTTCCGTGAACTGTAACTTTTTTGTCGAACATCCGAATTCGACGTGCCACCTGTCTATGGATTCGTATCGTCCCGATCTACGTAACGTCCTAGGCCCTCAACCATCGGACCTCCTGGGTCAAAAGTCAACTATTTGCTTCCTTTTAACCAAATTACCAAAATGCGCCCGAACTTCCGAAAATCATAACTTCTTCCTCGGACGTTGGAATGAGGCGTGCCACATGTCTATAAACTCGTGACATCACGAACTACGTCACAGTCATCGGCCAAGGTCCATTTGACCGTATGAACGAAAGGTCAATGATTCACCCATTCTAGGGGCAAAATTGTCATTTCGCCCTGCTCGTCCACTAATCCTCGTCTAATCCTTGATTAGTCTAGCTAATCCGTCATTCTTAATTAATCCTGCTAATTCGGGATGGGTCGTCACATCGTAGATCCTAGAGAGGTTATGATGACACTACCTAGAGGTGAGTAGCTCTGAGGGGAGGCTCAGGCTCAGGAGTGTCAGAGATGGAAATTTTTCAGACGTCGAGCTAGGGGTTCCAAGCCTGAGTTAGATCACCTCAGACGTCGAGCCATGGCTCCAAGCCTGGGTGTATACTCGGATGTGTAATCCCGAGTCACACGCGTAGTGCTGATATCGTGACTATGAATATGATTTGCTAGATATTTGATAAAGAGGATTGGTTAATCATGCTTTCATACGACTTCAGATGTGAGTCGATGTTTTGGGTAGAAGCCCTACTAAGATGTTTTATGAGATTTGGATTTGGCATGAGTCCCTACATGATTTGATTTGGACTGAGACCCTATGTGTTTTGGATTTTAGTGGAGACCCTACGTGATTTGTTTTTGGGTTGAGACCCTACTGAGGAAATGGCTTTGATTGATAAACTTTTTTCATTGTGTATTGATTTGAAAAGCAATATATTTGCTTTGAAGAAAGTATTTGAAATACTTTTTTTCGGATGCATGCATGTTTTTAAGTGAAGGGTATTAATGACATTTTCATTAAATTGTTTTCCAACTGATTATTTTTTTCCACTCACGTCTTTTACGGTTCTTGATACCCTTCAGTTTGATCGCAGATGCGGGCTATAGTAGAGACCGAGACATCACATGCCGATGCGTACTCTGGAAATGACTGCACACTCTGGAAACCCCGAGCGGGTTACGACTTTATCCCTGGTTTGGCACATGGTGTCAGACGGGAGCAGGGCACATCCCACGATAATCCAGGGGGATTCGGATGGGTCCTGTCGATCATCATAACATCTCACATCATGAATAACGAGGCAATCATATATTCACATCACATCAAAATCCAAACCAGTCCCACATTTCCAAAATAAACACCCAATCCCTACACCTAGTCAATAATCACTAATCTATATCGTATATCAAATTCATAACCAAAAACCAGTTCAGAATTCAAAATAAGAAAACCAAGACATAACGAGTATAAAACTGTTTCCCAAAACTCAGTAATGATCCGGAGTTTGATAAACCCACTTTCCTCGCAAAAACGCTTCAATAACATTTTCCTTAAATGTTCACAAAATTCCCAAAATAGCATATAACCTCAAGTGAGTCTCATAAGAAACCATATAAAATCATATATAATTTGAGGCCATAATCAAATCAGAACTCAAAACGTAAGCTTACGAAAAGCCTCGTAAAATGCGTAATAAAATAATATAAATTACCGGAAATCATATTAAAATCTCAATCACCCGAATATCATTAACACTTCAAAACATATTTAAAACACATAATTAAATAGGAATGCATAGGGTTTAAAGGAAATGAAAGTCCATTCACACGTACCCTATGCGCGGTCGAACAACATTGCACGCTTCCCCGTAAAATATGAGAATATCGTCTCCTATCAAAATCGATTTCTAAGGACACTAAAAAGTCCCAAATAATTCCCATATTAATCCCATAATTTTCTAGGATTTTTAAACATATAAAAATAATGCCTAAAATCTTTGGACAGTCAAAACGCCTCCGAGACGATACACGATCGTCTCGAAAATTGAACCGCTGGATTCGTAACATCTATTATTACAACTTTCATGTTCAAAGAATCCCCTGATGTGGTGGCACGCACCCCCCATGCCGCCCAAAGGTGCTACGCGAGGAGGTCACGCGCCATCGTTACTGTTCATCGTCTTCAAGGTCTGGCGTTCACCCGGTTTCCTGTAAATCGGGTTGTCCGACCCGTCCTAAGACCCGATTCAAACCTAGTCATTTCTTCATATTTTTTGTTTTAAACGTCAATTCTCATCTAATGAAGTCCAAAGAGAGGTCTATGACATCAAAATGAAGAAAACACGTTAAAAGTCAGGAGTCCATACCTCAACCTTTGGCCCAGCTTCTGCCCACGACGATCCAACGGCCAAACCTTCTCTGTCTTGCACTCAAAATGATCCCAATGACTCCAGGAAGGCACGAGGCTACCTTTTTTAGTTGTTCTTTCTGCAACACTCACAACCCGATTCTCACACTCACGGGTCCACTTTTGGTTCATGGTTTTTCTTCCCTCTTTCCCCACGATTTCCCCCTATTTCTTATCCTATCCTCTTCTTTTTTTTGTTTCTCATCTTTCCTCCAACATCTTCCCTCACTTCCCCTTGTTTCCTTTCACAGTTTGATAAGCTTGTGGGGTTTTCATGGTTTCAGCCCAAGCATCCCGAACCAACCACACATAAACACAATTAAGTATATAGGAACAAGTCAGTGGAGGTCCAAAAATATTAGACCCTTCTAGAATGGACTCGTGGAAACATATCATCGGTTCATATTTCAAATAACCAAAATCCCTTTCAACTTAAATTACCAAAATGCCCCTCAGGGTTTTGGCCCATAATGACCCCACACATACTTCGATTTTGACGTGCCGCCTATTCATGAACTCAGGATCTCGAGGCCTTCATAACGGTTTTCCTGCAATTCTCAAATAAAGTCTATAGAAAAAAGTCAACATTTTGACTTTTCTAAGGATAAAATCGTCTTTTTAACTCCAATTTTTTTTCGAATTTACATTTTCTCGCAGCCTAGGCCGTTACAATCTACCCCCTTAGAGAAATTACGTCCGTAAAATTTTGAAAATAAACCAATTCCATCTCCATACTCAAATTGGACAATTGAGTTACCTAAAACTCAATCACTATTACCATCACACCCCCAGCTCATGAGTTTATCAAATTCTTTTACGAACATAACCGCCTTATTATATCAAGAATCTCGTATTATGACTTTATTAGTAGGCCAATTCCCTCAATCCTTTTCTGAACCAAGTCCAGTACTAGTATCCCATACCTATCTAACCATTCCAATGTTTCGTAGGTTACCTGCTCTACGAGGCTTCTTACAATTTCCATTTCCATATACATACTTCATGCCTATAACTCAAGACCACAATTTGAACCTCAAAACCTGTACTAAGAATTAAAATCCAAATCATAATCAGGTGGTTATCACCTCAATAATAATACCATTTACTAACGGTCACAAAACCTCATATCCATGTGTCTTTATATAATACAACTTACATATAATCCACTAAAAGGCTAAATCGACACTGTTTGACCACGACTCCAAGTACTTGGACATAACTACACTTCCATTATCTCATTCAGGCTAGCCTCTGTTAACCAAACATAAATACGTATCCTCTCAAGCTGGCAGTACAATAATCAACAATTCAAGACACAACCCGCATTTCAAATCTTACTCATCAAAGCTTCAATGATTTGATTCGTTTAATTTAATTCACACCTTCATAACCATGAAACTCGATAAAAATCATTTTTTTTTGTCAATGTGGGGTCTAAATTCCTTCCTGTCAATAGACCATATATCCATATAAATTCACTGAAACTCAAAATTCAAGAGTGCCACTATCAAATCAATAAGTCTCTATTTCACATCATATTAGTCAGTATCACGAGGTCATACATTATCACAAGGTCAATAGACCATATATCCATACAATAACTTTCAAATTTTCTCACACTAGCCATAAGACTATGCTAAGCCAAATTTCATCGTACCCCCTATAACAATATGCACTAACTCATGCCCTGAACTTGGACCATCAGGAAATATCTTGAACTTAACTATTGAGAGCCCATAACTATAATGGCCAATCCAATTGTGACTACATCACACAAATCACAAGGTCATACATTACCCTTGACTCATTCTCCAAGCCAACAAGTTACTATATCACGGTTAAGTACCATCATACTCCCATAGTATCCTAAAGTATTCTTCTTCAACTTTCACTATTTTAACTCAACACCAACCTCATGCATCATTAAGCTAGGTCCACAACTAAAACTGGAGTTCCTCTGCACTCCTATTCATTACCTATAACCTGAACTAAATAAGTTCACTTCCCATCTTTCTATCTTGATTTAATTTAGGACTTTCTTTGAGTTATGATTCTATAATACTCAATCAACATGCACTTCTTCATATAACATCGTTGTCATCTTCCTTTCCTTAATTCTAATGCTTATAACCAATACTTACACATGGAAGCATACAACTTCTCTAATTTCCTTTTTATGTTTGCCCTTCTCTTTACAACTCTTGTAAGACTAGTGACCTGGAGGGAACGGTGAACGATCCCACATTCTTGTGCCGGGGAATGGTTTGGGAAAGGAATGGTGGTGTGCCTTAAAGGTGTAGGCACACACTTATCTAGCATGAGGCCTCCCTTGGTCGCGTTGGTAAAGGTGCGCCCTGCCAAGCGTGAGGTCTTGGGGTCAAAACCCAGCGGGTGTGGCGTTGGTCGCCCGGTCTGGGACAATATCGTGTTAGGTATAGTGGGCCGCTGCGCAACTCTGATCTAAACGAGACCTTTTGGGAGCTCAAGTGGCTTGGGGGGGGGGGGGGATTGGAACCCCAAAGTAAGCGAGTTGAGCCTGGTGCAATTCCATGATGGGTGACCCCCTGGGAAGTTGCACTGTGAGCTCTCGAAAACAAAACCGTGAGGGCAAGGGCAAGGAGGCCCAAAGCGGACAATATCATGCTAGATGAGTCAAGTCCTAACCGAGAAGGGTTGGGTCCTAACAAATCTAATGTGTCACGAAGTATTTCTCTTTGCTTTCCCTTTTCCTGGATCTTTTTCTTCATTCATAGTCAAGTGTTTTGTTACATTCGAAATTCCCACATCATCAACACCCCCTAAGGGTGCTAAAGATAATACTAACTATCTCCATCCACCTTATTCTTAATCCTTACCACATTTCGTCTAAATACTACCAGGTTGGAGTATCAAGTTCACCCTTAAGTGAGTTCCACATCGGCCCACAACTCAAACACAATTACCACACTCACGTGGCTTCATCAATATCAATCTTAACTTCGTTACCACAACCTCAGGACACCATAGCAAAACATTCCATATGAATGGTGGTATTCCCTAACACTACTACCTAACATCATATAGTTTAACATAAAACTTCAATTGCTTTCCTATTCAATATACTATCTTCCTCCTCTCCTTCATTTAACCGATACTAGATAGCACCTTCGTAATTCCAAACCAGCTTTTTCTAACTTGGAATCTTCTCTCAAATTGCTTTTAATTCGTGAAGCCTTTTATCCTTTAACTAATATAGACTAGGCCTTGCAGTTTAACGCATTAGGCTATTGTAGTTACTTCCACAACACTCTACTTATCTAAACTTCCGAACTTATAATGAATAAGCGCAAAATAAAATATAGGAAAACCATTAATCAGGTCTTTTTACACAAGTCTTTTTCTACTAACCAACATACTAGCTTAAGCAATCATACATCCCTCAGTCCCCAAGATCTAGTACTGAACTTATGTAACCTTTTTAGGACTTTATTATTCTTAGTCAACAATACAAGTAACTATATATCGGGCCTCACATACCTCACAATTTCTTTTCCATTACCTTATCCACAACAATACAACCGTACCACATGTAACTTCCTCGTACTAATCAACTCCTCTCAATTCCCGTTATCATCTTCTGGGAAATCCATTCCCATGTCATTAAGTAAAAATGTGTATCTTGAGGAATTTCACTTGTCAAACAATCAAACCATAATAAATGCATGTAGGGAAAATCTCCCTAATAATACCCCTTACTATCGCTAAAGATTCACGGTTCCCTATCTGGAAGGATAACACTTTCTTGTCCAACTTTAAGTTGTTCGAATCGTATCCATTCTCAGTCATTGACTCAGTGCAAAGGCAAGGAGATATGCGTATTCTGTAAATATCACCCTAAGGGATTTCTTGTAGTCAGTTTGTAACTATCATAAAACGCTGATTATTTTGAACCCATAATCATCGCTTCGGATTCCGTTCCAAAGCCTCATTATCAACTTCTGTACTCCCCGACTTTTCATGGGCCTAGTCCGATTCCAATATTTAAACTCACGGCCGGCCTATCACTGAGTATCATAGGGTCCCCATTTGATAAGCACAATTTAAATCTATGCTGAAACATGTAATCATCAATCCAAACAACACGTGTCGGCTCCAACAAAAAGCCTTTCCTCAAATTACTTTTCAACACTTATTCCAACCGAGAAACGTATTCATTTGTCTTATTCAAGTCCATCAGACTAATGATTACACCAACTCTTACAAGTGAGTTCACTTAATATCTAAAGTTATACCACTGTTTTTCTCTAATTGGCATGTGGCATCCACTAGCTATACCACTGTCCCAATTAAATAGCACAATTACTTAGAAAACACGCTAGCATGTAGCACATATCATCTCACTAAACCAGATGGGTCTCACTAACAACGCGTATCTCATATAATCAATTCAAGCCCATCCTCAATAACTACCTCGGAGTTCCTATCCACGTCTCACAACCAAACCGTGAATAAGGCTGTCATCTCAGAGGCATGACAATTTCAAGTATATATCAAAACCCAACCTCTAATAACATGTTGACAGAACCCAACCCGAAAAACACCACAAATAGATTACCCTGCGTCCTGCTCTCGTCTGACAGGTAACCTAACATACCAAGTTTTCCCCCAAAGCTCTATCAAAAAAGGGATACTTGTATACCTGTAGCTCATGCCTCAAATTGGTGAGAAGCTTCGATCCCATCCGAGGATGTGCCCTGCTCCCGTCTGACATTAACCCAAAAAAGTGTCAAAAATACCCTTAACAGTTTTTAAAATCCAAAATAATGTTAAAAAAACAAAAATTCGGCTTATATGATAAATATAAATAATGATTCACCCCTCAATTTTCCAAACATGCAGGCATTCGAGTTAAAACATATGTATAATAACTGAATCGTATAATCATGTAATCTCATATAGTAAAATGTACGAAACAATCATAATAGTGCATTGTATACCCTAACCCTGACATCCCTGATGTCTGACATCCCAGATGTCCAATACTGTCACAGTCCTAAGGCTACGTGTGTTACTCAGGGTCTCAATCTCGAATATCCTCCTGGGTCCATCAGTGTCCGAGTATTCCTGGATCACTGCCCACAGTAAACCAATAGCAATCCTAATCTTGGACCTCTCTATGGTTTTCACATAAAGCGGCCCCTCTCAGGCAATGCGCCATGACCACTCCAAGGTACCAAGTGACTGGAGGAGACAATAATCCAAAGGTTGGTATGTACAGTGCAGTAGTATAAACCAGTGAAATCCTTGTTTTACTCCAAAACCAAACACTATATATATAACCATATGGGTTTCATACCCAAAACAACGTGATAAGTATAAATCATCCATAAATAATACTCAGAATAATCCAAATCCAATCATATAGTAATATAGAGAAAATATTTATGCATGCAATCCACTTAGAAATCAAAAGCCCACTCACACACGATCCTTATTGTGCAATCGAACCGCCTAAACATGTCCTGGACCTAAGTCACAGTTTTCGGTCCTGTCTTAACACATCTAAAGGTCACTAACGAACTCTACAAGTTCAAACCTACAACCCTTGAACAGTCCCAGCCTGGGAACGCATCCTGAACACGTTTCCTGAGGCTTTAAACCTCAATTTGACCTATCATACGATCTTAGATCGACCCAAAACCACCACCATTTGATCCGGATCGTCGAAACCTTTAAAATGGGATCAGTCTTACCTTGAACAATGTGCCCATGCGAGGGTAAAAGCCACAGTCCACGTTGACCAGAAAGTCAACGCTGACGTCAGCAAAACATCAACGTTGACATCAGGTCAACGATCAAAGTCAACTCTGACGTCACTGCTGACATCATCTGACAGGTGCCATGTGTCAGTGTCTGGTTGGTCCATGTCACTAACATGTTAGTGACTTAGTGACATGTGACAGCCTCTGATTAGGCCACGTCACTAACATGTCAGTGCTAATTGGGCACTGACATATGGCACGTATCGACGTCCTATTGGGCCACCTGTCTTGAGAGTCTGACAAGTGATGACGTTAGCTGATGATGTCATCACCCCTAACTTCTCGACGGGTCTTCTGAAACGGGTCGCGCAGACCTGTGACCCCACCCGATCCTATAACTCTGGTTTCTCAACCATTTTCGATCTGGTTTCTTCCTGGATGTTCATCTCCACCAACCTAATTGATCTGTACGATCAAAACTAAGACTGTATGATCAAAACTAAGATAAACAACTTAAATTATACTTGTAATTCGATGAACAGTAGGTCATGATTGCTCAGCTCCGGCCACCCCTAGGTTTGAAAACTAGCCCACTGAGATCGTTTTGGTCTCTAGAACATGTTAGGGTCCATTAGATCAATCAACACACGACCTAAAACCAATTTCCATTTTTGAACCAAAATGGGCGTTTCGGGTTTTACCTTCCCGCCGTGCACAGTCGTCGTCCTTCCATATCTCATTGGTCCCAGTTACTCTCAGTCTCACAATGAACAAAGAAATGATGATATAGTAGGTTGATATAGTGATGGTGTTTGTGTTTAGGTTGTTCACGGGTTGAGACAATTTAGGAGATGATGAAGATGGAAAATGAAGAGAAAATGTTAGTTTTAGGAACCCTAATCAGATCTAAAACTTTTGAGAGAATGCACCAATAGGATGAGTTACACTTGTCACTCATCCAAGGGTCCCACAAGATTTCCTTATCCAATCAAAATCTGCCAAGTGTTTAAAATCTCGGAAATCATGAATAGTGTCATTTTTGCTCTCGTGACGATAACTTTCTTGTCGAACGTCTGAATTCGATGTGCCACATATCTACGGACCCGTGACGTCCCGATCTACGTAACGGTTAATGGTCAATGTCCAAAAAGTGTCCAGGTTCAAAATTCAACAATTTTCCTTTTCCAAAGGGCAAAACAATCATTTTACAAGAAAATTCCAAATTTACCAAATCATAAAAGTTCGGGGTGTTACACTCTCATCTTGGAGGCATGACAATTTCAAGCATATATCAAAACCCAAGCTCTAATACCATGTTGACAGGACCCAACTCGGAAAACACAACAAATAGATTACCCTAGGTCCTGCTCTCGTCTGACAGGTAACCTAACAGACCATGTTTACCCCTAAAGCTCTGTCAAACAAGGGATACTTGTATACGTGTAGCTCATGCCTTAAATTCGCGAGTAGCTTTGATTGAGAGGACCTGTCCCAATCCCTCTGGATTATCGTGGGATGTGTCTGCTCCTGTCTGACACCGTGTGTCAGACCAGGGATGACAGGATCCGCCCCGATCCCACTGGGACCTCCCGGGGACGTGCCCTGCTCCCGTCTGACACCCGACCTCACAATACCAAAATTACCCTTAAAGGAACTCTAATGCATAAATAACCAAATTTAAGTCATACATATTATCTGAATACAAATAGTGTCAGACAAGGGATAGTTTCCAAATACAGGTTATTGAGCACGACTCTAAACATTCTACGTGCCAACCTACCCAGCAGTAGGGTTCAGGTGCTCAATGTAAACCTATGCCTCTTTCTCGGGATCCTCTTCTTCCTCAGTAGCACAGCCTGGAGGAGTCAGTAAAACAATAAGGGTGAGTGGGCCGAAACTCAAGTTTATAAAACAGTTCTCTGTATCGAAAACATATAGTTTTTCCCCTCTGTTTTCCGAAATGCATGCATCAGTGTCAAAAGCCATAATAACATATCAGATAAACATAAGCAGAATAATATAAACATAATCATAACCTCAGTCACTGCACTATACATCCCAACCCTGACATCCCAGATGTCTGACGTCCCAGATGTCCAATAAGGTCAAAGTCCCAAGGCTACGCGTGCCACCCGGGGTCTCAATCCCGAGTCCAAATCCCGAACCCAGTCCGGGTATGGCATCTTAGATGCCTGACTTCCTAGACATCCAATAATAGCAATCCTGCTCCTAAGCCACCCTACGGTCCGGTCCCTCCGTAGAATGACCCCTCACAGGAAATGTGCCGTGACCACTCCGGGGTAACCACATCCGGAAGAGACAATATCACTAGGGTAGATCTATACAGTGCAGTACTAAAGATAATCATCGTAATCCATATACATATATATATGACTCAAAACAGTGCATAACTAACCAGACGGGTGTCATGCCCAAACATCATAATACGTGCCATAATCATAACTCAAGATAATTGGATGATTTTGCTTGAATCACATATATATAATAGAAAGGAAAATAGTTATGCATGCCAAGGTTTAATGAAATCAAAGGCCCACTCACAGTACAATCCCGCTGCAAATCCGAGCGTATAACATTGTCCAAGTGCTATTGCACGATTCCTGTCATGTCCAAAGCATACGTAAGGGTCACTATAAGTCCTTACTAAACAACCAAGAAACCCTAGACTGAAACCGTCTCGGGAAAGCCGTCCGAACACGCTTCCCAAGACTTCAAACCCTAATTTGACCAACCTAACGATCTCTGATTGACACGAAACCACTGCCATTGGATTCGTATCGTCGAAACCTTGAAAATGGTACTAGTCCCACAAAATTTACTGTTCACACGCGCCCCCAAGCGCCTGGTCAAAAGTCGGTCAACTCTACTACAATACATGCTGATGTCAGCAATGACAGTGTCAGAGGACACGTGTCACATGCTCATTGGTCCATGGTCTGACATTCTCTGACATGATGACATATCATGACGTCACTGCTGACGTGATCATAATGACGTCATCAGCTACAGTAACCGGGTCAACCCGACTTGGCCCTATAGACTCGTCACAACCCCATCTATAGTTCTGTGAATTCAAAACCAGTTTTTAGGTTGAAGAAGATACCTGAAAATCAAAGGGAAAACCGGCTACAGGGTCTGGTCATCTTCTTCGGCGAGTCACCTTGATTCCGACCATGAACTTTGGTCCAAACTGGTCGTTTGAGTCCCTAAAACATGTCTCAGAGATGAACAATGAAACCCAACATCAAAACTAGCCGTTTCAAAAAAGGGAAGAAAGTTGGACCTTTCGGGTTTTCTGACTTACCGCCGCCGTACGTCGTCCTGTACACTCCTCAGTCCTCATGCCGCCCTAGTTCACCTAACCCTACGTTGGTTCGAGCCCTGGTGTAGAGGTTTGGACGGTTGGATGCTTAGAGATTGGTTTGTTTCCTTTCGGGTCTGGGGGGTTTTGGGTCGTGCAAGCCAGGCTATGGTGGTGGTGGCCGGTGTCTGGTGGTGGCTGGTGGTAGTCTGGTGGCGGAGCAAGGAAGAGGGGTGGCCTGGATGTGTGCTTGTTCTTCCTAAGTCGTGTTCATGGCTTGAGTGAAAATGAAAGTGAGAGAGAGTTGTCTGATGGATTAAAAAGAGAGAAGGAAATGAATTGAACGGTCCAGATGAGCCCTAGGCTGAGATGAATGGCTAGAAATTGTTTAGGGAAAAAGAATTGTTTAAAAATGTAGCCAATATGGACAAGATCCAGAATTTGGGGAAAAGGGGTGTGTGGGATGAGTGACACTTGTCACTTATCCAGGGGTCCAGATTGATTTGATTTTTAAATCAGATCCTAATATTATAATATTTAATTCAAACCTCGGTTCGTTCGGTTAATCGATTTTACTTCCGTGACCATAACCTTTTCGTCGTACGTCCGTTTTCGACGTGCCGCCTCCCTAGGACTCGTGACGTCCTAATATACGTCACGATCATGGGTCAAAGTCCTAAATATTCCCCTGGGCAAAAGTCAACTTTTTCCCTCCTTAGGGGCAAAATGGTCATTTTACAATAAAATAGTATTTACGAAAGTTCGGGTCATTACAATCTTCCCACCTTACAAAAATTTCGTCCTCAAAATTTACTCAAATAAAAAAGGGTATTGTTCCCTCATTAAGTCTTCAGGTTCCCACGTGGCTTCCTCGACGTCATGGTTCCTCCACAATACTTTCACTAATCGAATCGTCTTGTTTCTCAAAACCTTGTTCTTCTGATCCAGAATCTGCACTAGCTTCTCTTCAAAACTCAGAACAGTCATCAATTCCAATGGTTGCTCCGGCAAAGTATGTGAATCGTCCCATAGGTACTTCTGTAGCATGGACACATGGAAAACATTGTGCACTCTGGCATGTTCTGGAGGTAATGTCAACCGGTATGCCACGGGTCCAATCTTTTCTGTGTTCTCGTATGGTCCAAAATAACGCGGACTCAACTTCTTATTTCGGCCAAAACGGACAATCCCTTTTCCATGGTGATAACTTTAGAAACACAAAATCTCCGACCTCAAATTCCAAGTCTCAAATCCGTCGATCAGCATAACTCTTTTGGCGATCTTCCGCTGCCTTTAATCTTTCCTTGATGATTCAGACCGTTTCCTGGGTCATGTCCATCAAACCGGGCCCTAGTACCGCTCGCTCTCCTACCTCCATCCAGCAGATAGGTGTCCTGCACTGCCGACCATATAGTGCCTCGTAGGGTGCCATCCCGATACTTGCCTGATAACTGATGTTGTATGCGAACTCCATCAAAGGAAAATGAGTATCCCACAAATCATGAAACTGCAGTACACAAGACCTCATCTTATCCTCCAGGGTCTGAATAGTCCTCTCTAACTGGTTATCAGTCTGTGGATGGAAAGTTGTACTGAAATGTAAGTTTGTACCTAAAGTGTTCTGTAAACTCCGCCAGAAACTGGAAGTGAAATGCGGATCTCGATCAGACACTATCGACTCCGGCATACCATGAAGTCGAATGATCTCTTTCACAAACAGCTGAGCCAGTTGGTTTGGCTTATATGTCTCCTGTATCGGCAAGAAATGAGCTGATTTGGTTAATCGGTCTACAATCACCCAAACTCCATCGAATCCACTCCGAGTCCTCGGCAACTTAAAGACAAAATCCATGGTAATGTGATCCCACTTCCATTCGGGAATCGGAAGTGGTTGCATAGCCCATACGGTCTCTGCCGCTCTGCCGCTCTGCCTTTACCTGCTGACAGGTCAAACATCTGCTCAAAAACTCTGCAATATCATTTTTCATTCCTGCCCACCAATAATGGTTTCGAAGGGTACAGTACATCTTTGTACCTCCTGGATACATGGCATAAGCCGAACTGTGGGCTTCCTCAAGAATTTCTGCGCGTGTTAGGTCATATTTTATGCATTTTTCCATGCATTATTATCTTTGATGTACTACTAACATCTTTCATCACATAGGAGAAAATGATAATTTTTGTGAGAGTTGTGCAGGATTGGACATTATGTCGAATTAGAATGTTTTCGGTGTAAAAGGAGGAAATTCGGAGTTGAAAGAGCTTACTTATGGAGCAAGGAAAAATAATGTGGAAAACAAAAAGCTGTCACTATTCAGGAATCACTATGCAGGCCAGACATTATTCAGGAATCACAATGCAGGCCAGACACTATTCAGGAATCACAATGCAGGCCAGACACTATTCAGGAATCACTATGCACACCTGACACTATTCACGTAAATAGTAGCAGATTACATGTCTTTCCTTATTTGCCCTCATGCTTTCTTGCCTATTTAAGCCCTCTTCACTCTCAAAATAGGAGGGGCCTCTACACACAACAAAGAAATCAGATCTGCTCTTCTTTTTCATTCCCCTTCTCTTCCAGTGAGAAAACCTCAAGAATTCCATAACCATCTCCCCTCTTCCATCCTTTTGCATCTCTTTCCCATGTACCTCAATCTCTCATCATAAAAGCTCCAAAATTCCTTCATCAAATTCGTCATCCATCATCTTTGTGTGTGAAGAAGAAGCCCTTTTCAGTTCTGGAGAAGAAGACTGCCTTCTACTTAGAGTTTGCTGCATCCATGTTTTTAATTAATGCTTTTATGTTGATTAGATACATGTGTAGCTAATTTCTCATCTAGGGTTCTTGATGTAACCATGTAAACTCAGTCTATGTTATGATTGAAGTATTCTGATTTCTGCAAACTCTTCTTTGCTTCATTCATTTTAATTATTGATTCATATGTGATTCTAGTGCTTGATCACCATTAGGGTTCCATATGCCTAGTTAGATTTAGAGCACATGCCATGCCTAAGTTTAATTGATTTATGAATGAAAGAATAGGGTTAGTGAGTACATGCCATGCCACTGAATCTGTTTGGTCATATTTATTTCTTTTCTCATACTTAAAGGCTTTCTAGGAGTAATCTAAAGTACATGCCATACTTAGGTTGCAATTAGAAGGACTAGATAGTGTTCCACATGCCATGGCCTATCTTACTTAAGTGAAAACGATCCTTAGAGCAGGTTTGGAAGATCAGGTACTTTAGTCACTGTATTCATAGAATCAAGGTTACATAGGTGAAGTCAAGACCCTAGCTTCCATCTCCATACTTTTCTCAATCTTTTCTATCTATCTTCATTTACTTAAAGTTTTAATTTCAGTTTAACGTCCTTACATATCACAAATCAAAACACAATTCTGTTTTATTTTCAGTTCTTTTAATTCCACTAGTTAATTGAGTCATTATAGGGTTATTTAGAGGTAATTGTGAAGCCTAATCAGTCTCTGTGGTTCGACACCCTTACTTGTGCATTACCATTACTACAATAGTAGTGTATAAGCTAGGAAACATCAACAATTTTGGCGCCGTTGCCGGGGACTGATTTAAGTCCTTTGCAATTGGTTACCAACTTAGCCCTATAATCTGTTTTCTGTTTTAGTTTGTTTACAGCTTGAGTTATTCATATCTTTGTGTGTCAGGTTTTGAATGTCCAGTACGCCTTTGCTAGACTCCGTTGCAGCAGCGATAAGGAAATCCAGGGAAACAAGAGGAAATCTTACTACAAAAATTGTAGCTAAAAGAGCATTTCAAGAAATCATCAAGGATAAGTCTTCTGTCTCAATTCTTTCAGGAGAGTCAGAAGAGTTTGAAGAAGAAATTGAAGAAAAGATGGCTGAGGCTGCAACCCATGCTTTGGAGTTCTATGCTCAACCAATAATCCCTGATTCGCCTTCATGCGTAGTACTGTCACAGGCAGCAAGGAACTATGAACTTAAATCTTCATATTTTTCTATGTTTCCTTCATTCTTTGGTTTGCCTAATGAGGATCCATTGGCTCATATTAAAGAGTTTTACATAGTATTTAATTCATTGCCCTTGCAGGGACTTTCGGAGAATGATTTGAGGTGTATGATTTTTCCCTACACATTGAAGGAACGGGCCAAGGCTTGGCTCATGACTTTGAAGCCTAAGTCCTTGGAGACATGGGATGAGGTTGTAAAGAAGTTTATGGACAAGTTCTTTTCCCCCCAAAAGACAGCAACCCTAAGAGCTCAAATTTTCAATTTCAGACAAGATGATACTGAAACATTTAGTGAATGCTGGGAAAGATTTAGAGGACTATTGCTGCAGTGTCCACACCATGGGTTACCTCTTTACCTTCAAATGCAAATTTTCTTTGACGGATTAACTCCTACATGTCAATCAATGTGTGATAATGCAGCTGGTGGTGCTCTAAAGAAAAAGAGTCCAGAGGACTCTCAAGAACTCTTTGAGATGCTGGGTTCTAATATGCATCAATCAAGAGGGAAGAGTGGTGGTGCATATGAAGTTCATTCAACTAATGACGTTTCTTTCAAGGTTGACAACTTGGAAAGGAAACTTGACGCTGTGCTTTCAAAGTTAGGCTCATCTCATGCCTCTCAAAGTGCTACATATGCTGATTACGATCAAGAGCAAGCCAATATGATGAATTGCTATAATTCAAGGCAAAGGAATGATCCATACTCAAACACTTACAACCCCGGATGGAGGAACCACCCTAACTTTTCTTGGGGTGGAAATCAGAATCAAAGCCATGCTCAGCAGTAGCCTAACAACTACCAAGTTCTCCCAAGCAATCCTGTGGAGGAGACATTACAGAAGTTCATGCAAACCACTTCCACTTTGTTCCAAAACCAAGCTGCCACCATTCAAAAGCTTGAGACCCAAGTTGGACAACTTGCTACTGCTCTTAACCAGAGAGAACTTGGGAAGCTTCCAAGTCAAACTCAGTTGCTTCAAAAGAATCAGGAGCAAGCAAAAGCCATAACAACACTTAGAAGTGGTAAGGTTATTGATAATGGTATTAACTACGATCTTCCTAATACTTCTGAAATTGTGAATGCAGGTGGGGAGGAAGGAGAGGCGGAACAAGCACCCAAGAAAGCTACTGATGTACCTCTTGGGACTAACAAAGATAAACCTGTTTTACACAAGGCTCCCGAGCCCTACGTGCCACCCATTCCTTTTCCAAGAAGACTTGCTCAATGCAACAAGGATAAGGCCTTCAAAGAACTTTATGACATTCTCAGTAAAGTTAATATTAATCTGCCTTTACTTGATTTAATTGATGATGTTCCAGCCTATGGCAAGTTCTTTAAAGAATTGAACAAGTACAAGAGGAAATATGAACCACATGAGAAGGTTTTAGTCTCCGAGAATGTCTCTGCCGTGCTTCAAAGAAAGCTTCCACCCAAACTTAAAGATCCTGGCAGCTTCTCCATACCTATTACCATTGGGGACAAGAAGATTGAGAAGGGTATGCTAGACTTGGGTGCAAGTATCAATCTTATGCCATACACGGTTTACTTGCATCTAGGTTTGGGAGAGTTGAAACCGACCACAGTTTCTTTACAACTTGCTGATCGTTCAGTAAAGTATCCAAGAGGTATAGTTGAAGACATTCTAGTTCAAGTTGATAAATTGATCATACCTGCTGATTTTGTAGTGCTTGACATGGAAGAATCACCAATCAAAGATCGTGAGTTACCTATTCTTCTTGGGAGGCCATTCATGGCCACAGCAAGGACAATCATAAATGTGCATGATGGAGTACTCACAATGACAGTTCTTGGAGAAACTGTCCAATTTAGAGTGTTTGAATCTTTAACCCATCTGTATTCTTCTTTAGATTGTTTCTCTGTTGATATATTGGATTCTTTTGTGTTCGCCCAATTTTCTCAAGGCCCCCCTAAAGACCCACTAGAGATTGTCTTGACCAATGTTCTGGATGACTTCGAAGATGAATGGGAGTTGGAAGAGGAAGTTTCTGCTTTGGAGGCTTTGAAGTCATATCCTCACACCTATTTAGTCCCCCTTGAGCCACTCGAGCCATCCATTGATCATCTCATACCCTCAATCATCAAACCACCAAAGCTTGAGCTTAAATTACTTCTCTCTCATCTTAAGTATATCTTTCTGGGTGACCAAAATTCACTTCCAGTTATCATAGCTTCTGATCTGACCTCTTTGCAGGAAGAAAAGCTAGTAAGAGTTTTGAGAGAGTTCAAATCCACCATTGGATGGTCTATAGCAGATATCAAAGGAATCAGTCCCTCTATGTGCATGCATAGGATACTTTTGGAGGAGGATAGCCAACCCAGCTATGAACCTCAACGAAGACTCAATCCCAACATGAAAGAAGTGGTTAGAGCTGAAGTACTTAAGCTACTTGACACTGGGATCATCTATCCTATTTCTGACAGCAAGTGGGTTAGTCCTACTCAAGTTGTACCAAAGAAGAGTGGCATGACTGTCGTAAAAAATGATCAGGATGAACTTGCCCCAACAAGAGTCATGACTGGATGGAGGGTGTGCATTGATTACAGGAAGTTAAATGCTATGACTGGAAAAGATCATTTTCCCCTTCCTTTTATTGATCAAATGCTTGAAAGATTAGCTGGTTACTCACACTACTGTTTTCTTGATGGTTATTCAGGTTATAACCAAATCCCAATTGCACCTGAGGACCAAGCGAAGACGACCTTTACCTGCCCATTTGGCACGTTTGCTTATCGGAGAATGCCATTCGGTTTGTGTAACGCACCAGCTACATTTCAAAGATGCATGATGGCCATTTTCTCTGACATGGTTGAGAGGTTCATCGAGGTTTTTATGGATGATTTTTCTGTGTTTGGTTCCTCATTTGATATATGTCTTGATCATCTTGCATTAGTTCTAAAACGTTGCCAAGACACCAATCTGATTTTAAATTGGGAGAAATGCCATTTTATGGTTAAGAAGGGTATAGTGCTAGGTCATGTAATTTCAAGCAAGGGAATAGAGGTAGATAAAGCAAAAATTGACTTGATCTCTAAACTACCTCCCCCAGCATCTGTTAAGGGAATTCAAAGCTTCCTAGGTCATGCAGGTTTTTATAGACGTTTTATTAAGGATTTTTCAAAAATAACTCGTCCGTTATGTAACTTGTTAGCTAAGGACACTTCTTTTGACTTTAATGACGAATGTTTGCAGGCCTTTGAAATGCTTAAGAAGAAACTAACTTCTGCTCCAATTATCATGGCTCCAGATTGGTCTTTACCCTTTGAATTGATGTGTGATGCATCTGATTTTGCTATTGGTGCAGTACTAGGCCAAAGAATTGGAAAACTCTCTCATGTTATTTATTATGCAAGCAGGACATTGAATGATGCTCAGCTAAACTATTCCACAACAGAAAAAGAGTTACTTGCTGTTGTCTTTGCTCTGGAGAAGTTCAGATCTTATCTTGTAGGATCAAAAGTCATTGTCTACTCAGACCATTCAGCTCTACGATACCTAATGACCAAAAAGGATGCCAAGCCAAGACTCATTAGATGGATCCTCTTATTACAAGAATTTGATTTGGAAATAAGAGACAAGAGCGGCAAAGAGAATGTAGTTGCTGACCACTTATCACGTTTGAAAAGTGAAGCAATTGACAGAAATGCACAGTTGCCCTTGAATGAATCATTCCCTGATGAACAACTTCTTGCCATCCAAGATGATGAACCATGGTATGCCGATTTTGTTAATTTTCTTGCTTGTGGTATTATTAAAGATGATCTAACCTTTCAGGAGAAGAAAAGGTTCTTTTCGCAAGTGAAGCACTACATGTGGGATGAGCCCTACCTTTTCAAATATGGACCAGATCAGATTATTAGAAGATGTGTTCCTGAGGTTGAGCAAGAAAGCATACTCAATTTCAGTCATGAGTTCGCATGTGGGGGTCATTTTGGTGCCAAGAAGACAGCAGCCAAGGTTCTTCAATCTGGTTTCTTTTGGCCTACTTTGTTTAAAGATGCTTTTAAATTTTGTGCTAAGTGTGATAGGTGCCAAAGAATGGGCAACATCAGCAGCAGAAATCAGATGCCTTTGCATAACATTTTGGTTGTGGAGATCTTTGACGTTTGGGGCATCGATTTCATGGGACCATTCCCACCCTCTTTTGGCTACAATTACATCCTGGTGGCAGTAGACTACGTGTCTAAATGGGTGGAAGCAATTGCTTCAAAGACCAATGATCATAGAGTGGTGATTAACTTCCTCAAGGACATCATTTTTTCAAGGTTCGGAATGCCAAGAGCTATCATCAGTGATGGTGGAACTCACTTCTGCAACAAGCCATTTGAAGCCTTGATGAAGAAGTATGGAATCACACATAGAGTGAGCACACCATATCATCCCCAAACTTCTGCTCCATCATTTTGGTGCCAAGAAGACAGCAGCCAAGGTTCTTCAATCTGGTTTCTTTTGGCCTACTTTGTTTAAAGATGCTTTTAAATTTTGTGCTAAGTGTGATAGGTACCAAAGAATGGGCAACATCAGCAGCAGAAATCAGATGCCTTTGCAAAACATTTTGGTTGTGGAGATCTTTGACGTTTGGGGCATCGATTTCATGGGACCATTCCCACCCTCTTTTGGCTACAATTACATCCTGGTGGCAGTAGACTACGTGTCTAAATGGGTGGAAGCAATTGCTTCAAAGACCAATGATCATAGAGTGGTGATTAACTTCCTCAAGGACATCATTTTTTCAAGGTTCGGAATGCCAAGAGCTATCATCAGTGATGGTGGAACTCACTTCTGCAACAAGCCATTTGAAGCCTTGATGAAGAAGTATGGAATCACACATAGAGTGAGCACACCATATCATCCCCAAACTTCTGGCCAAGTGGAGATAAGCAATAGGGAGATCAAGAATATTCTAATGAAGACTGTGAATTCGACAAGGAAAGACTGGTCCACAAAGTTAAATGATGCACTTTGGGCCTATAGAACAGCTTATAAGACTCCTATTAGGATGAGCCCTTACAGAATTATTTTTGGGAAAGCTTGCCATTTGCCAATGGAGTTGGAGCACCATGCTTTGTGGGCAATCAAGAAGCTTAACATGGACTTTACAAAAGCTGGAATGTCAAGAAAGCTGCAACTCAATGAGCTTGAGGAGCTAAGGAATGAGGCTTATGAAAGTGCAAAGATTTACAAAGAAAGGACCAAGCTTTACCATGATAAAGCTCTTACGAGAAAGGTATTCTTCCCTGATCAAAATGTTTTATTATATGACTCTCGTTTACGTCTCTTTCCAGGTAAACTTAAGTCTAGATGGGTTGGACCTTTCAAAGTGATCAAAGTGCATCCTCATGGAGCAGTTGAAATAAAGAATCTCAGCAATGGTAACAGTTTCAAAGTTAATGGCCACAGATTAAAGCCGTACTTGATGTCTGATATGGGTGTTCCCATTGCACATATGGTGGATACTCTTCCATTCCATTAAGCCCATTTGCAACCACGTCTTGCCTAGACATTAAATACAGCGCTTGTTGGGAGGCAACCCAACCAGGTTCTATCTTTTAAGCCTTTTAACTTAATTACTTCTTTTCTTTCTCTGCTTTGATACTCCCTTTGCATTGCATGCATTTTTTCTATTTTATACATTGAGGACAATGTTTAGTTTAGGTTTGGGGGTAAGGAATTGCAAATTTTTGGGTGCTAAAGAGTCAGTCTGTTAGAGCATTGTTGAAACATTGTAATGGAATCTTTATGCAAACTAAGGCATACAATCGTCAGTTAGAAGGAATCCTTGATTAGTCTTCTGATTAGGTGTTCTTTCTGACCTCTTTTGCTCTTAGAATCATGGTGAATAAGGTACCTGATCAAACAAATGAAGAAGAATAGTGGAGACTACCCTTGTGATGTTTTGAGCCTACTTGCTTTATTGAGAGGGTTTAATTTGTTTCTGCTCCAATTCTTTCTTTCTAATTCACTCTAATCTGATCTCATTATCATTTTTGGTTGATTACTAAGAATTTATCATAATTTCAGATATCACATGCCCTTCATTTGTGGAGTAGCCCTTTTGAAGTGATGCTAGGCTTTGTGTGCATAACCTTCTAAAAGCCTTCTCTAAACCCGACCTTTGTGTGCTCCATTAGCCATTTTGTAGCCAAACACATGTAGCCATTTCTTTCATAACCTACATCACTCCTTCCCTTTTGTATCTCTCTTTGAGGTACCTAGCTTAATTGTGACCATACCCTATAGCTTGGAATCTGCCAAGGTTGCTGAAAGTGGAAATTCGTTGCAAGGAAAAGTATGGCCACTGTTAAATCAAAAGTTTATGAAAAATCAAAAGTAGCTCAGATCAAAAGAAGTTCATATCAAAAGAAAAAGAGAACTTAAATGAAGTAAAACTTCAAGGAAAAAAAAAGATGAGAAAAAAAAAAGCAAAAGAAAAAGTTCAAGTATGATCTGAGAAAAGTTCTTTCCATTCAACTTAAAGTGAGCAGATGCTGGGAATAACATCAAGCTGTGCAAAGGAATTTTTCAAGATCCCGTGGTATGATTCTAAGTTACTTGTTGTTCCTATCCTTTTTTCATTTTTCCCTCAACCAAGCGTCATTACAACCTATTTAGATTAAGACCTAAGTTGATCACTTGGGCAATGACATGAATGCTGGGAGGTATGTGCTCTATCTAATTCTTAGTTTTCGATTCTCTCATGAGATCTATCCTGAAATTTTGCCATTTTTCTTATACTTCATATGTGAGAATACTTGCTTTCATATTACATAACTTCACTCACATATGTTTGATGGAGAGATTAAACCTTAGGTTCGAGTGATTGAGTGAATCTGTGAGACTTAGAGTTGAGACGAATTCTATCTTCAGGTTTGAAAATGATACCTATGAAGCCTTGAAACTTAGAGTAAAAGTGTTCACTTGCACACTAATTAGTTGCAGGCATGGTGAATTCAAGAAGGTGAAGGTATGACTAAGGTTTCATTGGTTCACCTTACTTTGTTTCCATAATGTTTTTACCCTTGTTTTTTCAATAGTCTTGATGGTGTTTGTGGGTGTCACATCTGTTAAACCCTCAGGAGACAAAACTCCTCCTACTAGGCACACCTAGGGGTTTAAATGGTCTATCATAGGAGGATCGAGTCATTAATTTAATTGTGCTTATGTAATTTGTTTTGCTTGAGGACTAGCAAATGATAGGTTTGGGGGTCTTTGTTAGGTCATATTTTATGCATTTTTCCATGCATTATTATCTTTGATGTACTACTAACATCTTTCATCACATAGGAGAAAATGATAATTTTTGTGAGAGTTGTGCAGGATTGGACATTATGTCGAATTAGAATGTTTTCGGTGTAAAAGGAGGAAATTCGGAGTTGAAAGAGCTTACTTATGGAGCAAGGAAAAATAATGTGGAAAACAAAAAGCTGTCACTATTCAGGAATCACTATGCAGGCCAGACATTATTCAGGAATCACAATGCAGGCCAGACACTATTCAGGAATCACAATGCAGGCCAGACACTATTCAGGAATCACTATGCACACCTGACACTATTCACGTAAATAGTAGCAGATTACATGTCTTTCCTTATTTGCCCTCATGCTTTCTTGCCTATTTAAGCCCTCTTCACTCTCAAAATAGGAGGGGCCTCTACACACAACAAAGAAATCAGATCTGCTCTTCTTTTTCATTCCCCTTCTCTTCCAGTGAGAAAACCTCAAGAATTCCATAACCATCTCCCCTCTTCCATCCTTTTGCATCTCTTTCCCATGTACCTCAATCTCTCATCATAAAAGCTCCAAAATTCCTTCATCAAATTCGTCATCCATCATCTTTGTGTGTGAAGAAGAAGCCCTTTTCAGTTCTGGAGAAGAAGACTGCCTTCTACTTAGAGTTTGCTGCATCCATGTTTTTAATTAATGCTTTTATGTTGATTAGATACATGTGTAGCTAATTTCTCATCTAGGGTTCTTGATGTAACCATGTAAACTCAGTCTATGTTATGATTGAAGTATTCTGATTTCTGCAAACTCTTCTTTGCTTCATTCATTTTAATTATTGATTCATATGTGATTCTAGTGCTTGATCACCATTAGGGTTCCATATGCCTAGTTAGATTTAGAGCACATGCCATGCCTAAGTTTAATTGATTTATGAATGAAAGAATAGGGTTAGTGAGTACATGCCATGCCACTGAATCTGTTTGGTCATATTTATTTCTTTTCTCATACTTAAAGGCTTTCTAGGAGTAATCTAAAGTACATGCCATACTTAGGTTGCAATTAGAAGGACTAGATAGTGTTCCACATGCCATGGCCTATCTTACTTAAGTGAAAACGATCCTTAGAGCAGGTTTGGAAGATCAGGTACTTTAGTCACTGTATTCATAGAATCAAGGTTACATAGGTGAAGTCAAGACCCTAGCTTCCATCTCCATACTTTTCTCAATCTTTTCTATCTATCTTCATTTACTTAAAGTTTTAATTTCAGTTTAACGTCCTTACATATCACAAATCAAAACACAATTCTGTTTTATTTTCAGTTCTTTTAATTCCACTAGTTAATTGAGTCATTATAGGGTTATTTAGAGGTAATTGTGAAGCCTAATCAGTCTCTGTGGTTCGACACCCTTACTTGTGCATTACCATTACTACAATAGTAGTGTATAAGCTAGGAAACATCAACAGCGCGTAACTCTGCCACTGCTGGAGCACACAAACGGCCCAGTTTCACCAGAGCTCCATCCCCTCGAAGGGTAAAGTCCTGCCTCTCATCCGATTCGACCTCGATCCTGTAGATACAAAGTGTCGAATCCTGAAGTTGTGCCTCGAGCATCTAATCGACTAGCACAGGTCATACATGAAAACTGGCTAACAAAACTCCCTGCTCATCCATCCCCAACATAACTCCAGCAATTCGGAGTTCCACTAGCAAAGGAAGATGAACCATCCTTTGGTGTGCAACCGATCCTGCTGAGTTTCTGCTAAGTGCGTCCGCCACAACATTCGCCTTTCCTGGATGATAGTCAATTGTACAATCGTAATCCTTGATCAGTTCCAACCATAGTTGCTGCCTCACGTTCAGCTCCTTCTGAGTGAACGAATGCTTTAGACTCTGATGATCGGTGAATATCCTGCAAGTCACTCCGTACAGATAATGTCTCCAGATTTTTAAAGCATGAACCATTGCTGCCAACTCCAGATCGTGTGTAGGATAATTCAGTTCATGTGTCTTTAGTTGCCTCGATGCATAAGCGATAACTCTGCCATTCTGCATCAGCATGCAACCCAAACCCTGTAATGATGCGTCAATGTAGACTTCGAACTCTCCACTGTTATCAGGTAAGGTAAGAACAGGTGCGGTAGTTAACCGACGTTTTAGTTCCTGATAACTCTGCTCGTACCGTTCGTCCCAAACAAACTTTACTCCTTTCCTGGTCAAACAAGTCAACAGTGTGGCGATACTAGAGAAGCCCTCAACAAATCTCTGGTAGTATCCTGCCAAACCAACGAAACTCCATACCTTAGTTACGGTCGTCGGTCTAGCCCAATTTGTAACAGCTTCGGTCTTCTGGGGATCCACACTAGTTCCGTCTTCTGATACCACATGTCCCAGAAAACCAATGTTGTTTAGCCAAAACTGGCACTTACTCAGCTTGGCATATAACTGTTTCTGCCTCAGCTTCCCTAACAATAACCGTAGGTGTTTCTCATGGGCCCTAGCACTCCTCGAGTACACTAGGATGTCATCAATGAACACGATCACAAATTTATACAAATAAGATCGAAAGACCCTATTCATCAGGTTCATGAATGCTGCTAGAGCATTCGTCAAGCCGAAAGGCATCACTAGGAAGTCATAATGTCCGTATCTGGTCCGAAATGCTGTCTTTGGAACATCCCCCTCAGCCATCTTCAACTGGTGATAACCAGATCGTAAATCATTCTTCCAGAAGTACCGTGCTCCCTACAGTTGATCGAATAGATCATCAATCCTGGGTGAGCGGTACTGGTTCCTTACCGTGACCTTGTTGAGCTGCTGATAGTCCACACAAAATCGGAGGTTCCCCTCCTTCTTTTTCACAAATAACACCGGTGCTCCACACGGTGATGTACTTGGTTGGATGAATCCCAAATCCACCAACTCCTACAATTGGGTTTTCAGCTCCCGCAACTCAGCCGTGCCATTCGATACGGTACATGTGATATAAGTCGTGTACCGGGGAGTAGTTCAATTGAGAACTCAATCTCCCGATGTGGAGGTAATCCAAGCAAATCTTCCGGGAACACATCCGAAAACTCTCGCACCACAAGCATATCATCAGCACTCAGAGTGTCAATTTGCGTCGTCACAACATGCACCAGATAACCTTGGCATCCTTTCCGTAGAAGCTTGGTAGCGGAAAGCGTAAAAATTAGTTCAGGTAGCGGATCGTCACGCTCTCCCTGAAAAGTAACCTCCAGCAAACCCGGACTCCGCAGAATCACTCGCCTACTACAACAATCAATGAGCTAACCGTGCTCTGTCAACCAATCCATTCCCAAGATAACATCAAAGTCATGAATATCCATAAGGATTAGATCGGCTAGTAAATCCACATCCTCCACTCTTACCGGGCACCTCCGAATCACTTGATTCACTATTTATACAACTCCCATCGGTGTACCAACACCCATCTCACTATCCAAGGCTAACACCTCACAATCTAACATACTCGCACAACTCCTCGAAATAAAGGAATGGGTAGCCCCAGCATCCATTAACACACGTACAACAAGATTTGAGATATGAAGAGTACCTATAACAACACTGGGTGCCGTCCTGGCTTACTGCTCTATGACTGCAAATACATGAGCTCGTGGTCCGGTAGCCTGTCCTCACCCACGTGCTCCACGATTCTCACTATGGGCACCGCTCTTCCCCCGGCCTCCGACAGTGTTGGAAGCCAAACTCTGCACTGCACTGGTGCCTCCTGTATCGTTGCCCCTGCTCAAAGCTGGGCCCTCCCGAGCATAGTGGCCTGAACCTCCGCATGCAAAGCAAACGAGTTTACCTAGTTTGTCAGCAGACCCACCGGATGCACCACTCCATGACATGCGCTGACTAGAACCAGATCTCGACCCCGATCTCTAGGAACTCCCAAAGCGACCATACACTCCTCTGCCACGCGAGAACGATGATGTTCAACTATTGTGTCCTCCCTTCGATCCTCGACGGCTCACTGGTCCAAGATACGGACGATGTCTCTCAGGGTTGCATGACTGGCAGCTGTCACACCTGCCTGAATATCCCCTTGGAGTCCAAGCTAAAACCTCTGACATTTATCCTTTTATGTGCTCACAAAGGCTGCTGCGAACCGAGAAAGTCTCACAAAGGTATGCTCATAATCCGTCACTGACATATCGTCTTGCTCAAGTCATTTTAACTCTGCCTCAAGGGCAACACGAAAGGATCGCGGGTAGTACTGGTCCAAGAATCTAGCACGAAAAACCTCCCAAGTAGTAGTGTGGACAGACCAACCCGAAATCTCCAGGCCGTACCACCACCGGTAGGCCCCGCCTTCCAGTATGAAGGTCGCCAATGCCACGCGCTCTTCCGGTGGGCAGTGTATCATAGTAAAGATCCTCTCCCATCTGGCTAATCACTCGTGAGCATCCTCGGGGTTTGATCCCCCATAAAAGTACGTGGCTCCCAAACGTTGAGCCCATTCGATACTCGCACACTCCATCTCTCTAGCTATTCCCTCGTCAGTCCGTGCTGGAGGAATTCACCTTAGAGGCATAACCAACTGTTTCAGAGGCATAGATTAGACAGCAACATTTTAAAACGATCGAGTACTGACCACTAGTCTAACATGCTGACCATAACCTAGTGCTCTGATACCAAGTTGAGAGGACCCGACCCGATCCCCCTGGGACCACCCGGGGACGTGCCCTACTCCCTTCTGACACCCGACCTCACAATACCAAAATTACCCTTAAAGGAACTCAAATGCATAAATATCCAAATTTAAGTCATACATATTATCCGAATACAAATAGTGTCAGACAGGGATAGTTTCCAAATACAGGTTATTGAGCACGACTTTAGACATTCTACGTGCCAACCTACGCAACAGTAGGGTTCAGGTGCCCAACGTAAACCTATGCCTCTTCCTCGGGATCCTCTTCTTCCTCGATAGCACGGCCTAGAGGGTCAGTAAAACAATAAGGGTGAGTGGACAAAAATAAACGATTTAATGAAAACACATTACACAATATGACATTTATACCCTTCATGTAAAAGCATGCATGTATCACAGAACCACTTTATTTCAAATACTTTCTGAAAGCAAGACATAATGCTTTTCAAATCAAACATAGTGAAAACTGCTTCCCAACCGAAGCAATTAACTCAGTAGGGTCTCAGTGTAAGACCCGTGTCCTGGAGGGAACTGTCAACTATCCCACATTCCTGCGTGGGGGAATGCTCTAGGAGAGGATGGTGGTGTGCCTTAAAGGTGTAGGCACACACCTATCTAGCACTAGGCCTTTTGGGAGCTCAAATGGCTTTGGGGGGAATTGGAATCCCAAAGATAATTGAGTTGAGGCTGGTGCAATTCCATGATGGGTGACCCCCTAGGAAGTTGCACCATGAGCTCCCGAAAACAAAACCGTGAGGACGAGGCCCAAAGCGGACAATATGGTGCTAGATGAGTCGGGTCCTGACCGAGGAGGGTTGGGTCCTGACAATTTGGTATCAGAGCCAGACCCCGACCGGTAAGTATGCCAGCGAGGACGCTGGGCCCTAAGAGGGGTGGATTGTACGACCCGTGCCCTGGAGGGAACAGTGAACAATCCCATATTCCTGCGAGGGGGAATGGTCTGGGAGAGGATGGTGGTGTGCCTTAAAGGTGTAGGCACACACCTATCTAGCACTAGGCCTTTTGGGATCTCAAGTGGCTTTGGGGGGGGATTGGAACCCCAAAGTTAAGCGAGTTGAGGCTGGTGCAATTCCATGATGGGTGACCCCATAGGAAGTTGCACCATGAGCTCCCGAAAACAAAACCATGAGAGCGAGGCCCAAAGCGTACAATATGGTGCTAGATGAGTCGGGTCCTGACCGAGGAGGGTCGGGTCCTGACACTCAGCCCAAAATCAAATCAAAGAACCCAACAAGAAGTCTCAATTTCAATCATAGAACACAAGTCTCAGCCCCAAACCAATCTTGGTGAAACATCATATACATATACATATATATAACCCATCCTCAGCATCTCATATGCCTAATCAAGAACCTGTCACGATATATCTACAGTACATGTACTACTCGGGTCTCATCTCCGAGTCTACCCCCAGGGTTTACGACGTTTGGGAGGACCTGTCTCCGGACCCTGTCTGAGACTATATCATATCTCTCACTCCTGGGCATATGCTCCCCCTCGGAGTCACTCATCCCGAGCAGTGGATCGTGACACTCCAGGATCATCGACATCTGGAGGATACTACTCATACGGACGGGAGGGTATATACACATAAATGTGAAAACATTCATCTCTTTCAAATCATAGTTCAATTGGGTCTCATACCCGAATAAAAATCCAGGATTCCTCGAATCCGTTTCAATTCTCAATCTCGTAGGCCTCAACCCAAATCCACATCTCAATAGGACCCAAAATCTCATTTCATAAACCATAACTGGGACTTAAGCCCGATACCAAAAATCAACTGGGCCTCAAGACCGATACCATCAATCAACTGGGCCTCAAGCCTGATACAATAATCAACTGGGTCTCAAGCTTGACACTATCAATCAACTGGGCCTCAAGCCCGATACCACAAATCAACTGGGCTTCAAATCCGATATCATAAATCAACTGGACCTCAAGCCCGATATCATAAACCAATTGGGCCTCAAGCCCGAGTTCATACTTTCAAATCCTAAATCCTTACATCAATCAAATCATTTGATAACACAAACATGTATAAAACCCGGCCTAAGCCTAAGGTATCACATGAAACAGAAAATATCGAAATACGTGTAATAATACATTTTCCTCTGAAGAGGCCAACAATTCATATCAAATCACTTGCACTCATTCCATCTCAAATCATGTTCATAAAAACATATAAAACATTTATGCATGCATCAAATTCATAAAACAAAGTCCACTCACAAACCGTCCAAGTTACCGCCTCGATATGCATGCCATAAGCCTCCCCGGGCTAAATCACCATCTCTGGAACTCCCGGACCTGTCCAAACCACACACGAGGGTCACAAACTACCTCAAATAGGCTAACATTAAATCTCCCAATTGTTTGGAATTTTTAAATGTATTTAAAATAAACCCTACACCTTCGGACACTCAAGCCCCGAGACGGTGTCCGATCGACTCGAAACCTATTCCAAAATGTTCGTTACATCAAAAGGATAAGATTACATGTTGATCGTGCCTTGAAATATGGGCTCATGCGCCCTCACGCGCCGCCCAAAGGCCCTGCGTATAAAACCCACGCGCTAGAACAAGGTCATCTTCAACCTCTAGACGAACCGGGTTCAGACCAGTTCTCTAGTTTTCGGTTTGACTGGACCGACAAGACCGTTTCTCCCCTATTTCTCTATCTTTTTTCTACCCTTTTCATTCCTATCCCTTCATCCCATCATTTTCTACTGATCTATGGACTCAAAAACATGAAAATCGATCAAGGAATGTACCTCCAATTCGAAGAACCGTCGCCAGTTTTCCAACCTTCTGTCTGGGCTGCTCAGCCGTTAACCTCCGTCCAAGACCATCCCCAAATGTTCGTATAGGCCTAACCAACACACCCTAATCATTAGAAATCACCCCCAACGTCCAAAACTGAAAATCAAAATTCAAATTTAAAAGGCTTTCGGGTTTACCTAGCCGTGACTCCCATCCACCGTCCATGGTGGCTCAACCATCCTCCTCGCCGTCAACGTCTCACCCTCAACCTCACTTTCGGCCTCTCTTAGTCAGCACAGGTGAGGGGGGGAAGGATTACGTTTGTGGTTCGATGGGTTTCGGGTTGGTGGGAATGAAACAGATGAGGATGAATGGTGCATGAACGTGGGGTGATAGGCAATAGATGAATGACACTTGTCACTCATCCATTGGGCCTAGAAAAAATATTTAGGGGCCCAATTAAGACAAAAAGACACCTGTCTTGTAAAACGTGCAATATTACCTTTGAACTTCCATGAACCATAATTTTCACGTCGAATGTCCGATTTCGACGTGCCGCTTGTCTATGAACTCGTATTGACTCATCCTACGTAATGGTCCTTGATCCTTGTGCATTGAACCTCCCGGCTCAAAAGAAAACTTTTTACCCTCGTCCAGGGGTAAAATTATAATTTCACCCTGAACGTCTGATAATCCTCGACTAATCCCCGATTAGCGAGGAGAATCCTCATTTAATCTTAATTAACCCTAAAAATATGGGACGGGTCATTACATTGATCCCCGTGCAGCAGTCCTAGTGGGGGATTTAAAACTAATGAAAGTGTGTAAGTGGATGAAAAGAAAGGTTCATAAAAACATAGTTAAAAAATACACTAATTTCCTTCCATTTTGAAAAAATATGCATGCTGGTAGTTTCGGAAAAATATCGATTTCAAAACACGTGCAGTAACTAGAAAACTAGTAACTTCATAAATCTCTTACGACACGAAACCATATCAACATATCACTGCAAACCTGACTAGACCAAAGCATGGACTCAAGAAATATAGAAACTAGCCACGTCTATATACCAACACAAACATGATCACACAAATGCAAGCATACCAGTCACACAGAATCAACCATACTGAATACACCAACGCACTGAATTAACCAATCATATCAATTGACCCAACCTTGATGTCTGCAAGTTGTATCATCATGTCAATGTGCACTACCAGAAGGCTAATAGCACTCGGGAACTAACCGAGTCCCAGACTTGAAGTTGGAGTGTGGACCTGCTCAGGAACTAACATAGTCCCAGACTTGACGTCTGAGTCATGATCCTACTCTCAGGAAGTAACGAAGCCTCAAGCTCGACGTCTGAGACAAATCTCGGCAAAGACGGAGCCTAACTCGACATCCGAGACTATCAATCACAATCGGAATCTCAAGGATGGTCATCAATCACATATCACATCATCACAATCATTATAACATCTCACATCATGAATAACGAGGCAATCACATATTCACATCAACATGACAATCCAAACCATAGTCCCACATTTCTAGAATCAACACCCAATCACTACACATACTCAATAATCACTATTCTATATCGTATATAAAATTCATAACCAAAACCCAATTCAGAAACCAAAATCAAATAACCATGACATAATGAAAACGCGTAATAAAATCATAAGAAACCATATAAAATCAATAATCACTAATCTATATCGTACTCAATAATCATAAGAAACCATATAAAATAAATTATAATTCGAGGCCACAATCAAATCAGAACTCAAAATGTATGGTTAAGAAAAGCCTCGTAAAACGCGTAATAAAATAATATAAAATTATCGAAAATCATATTAAAATCTCAATCACCCAAATATCATTAACAACACTTCAAAACATATTTAAAACACATAAATAGGCATGCATAGGGTTTAAAGAGCATGAAAGTCCACCCACACGTACCTTACGCGTGGTCGAACCGCATTGCACGCTTCCCCCATAAAATTCGAGAATATCGTCTCCTGTAAAAAATCACTTTCAAAAGTCACTAAAAATGTCAGGACCCGTCCCAAATATCACCTCGATACCCGGGACGATCCCTGCTCCCGTCTGACAATCACGCTTAACGTACCCAAAAGAACCTCAAAATAACCATAAGCATAACTATCAGACAAGGGAGAAATATAATACAACCGTAATTCAGAGCATAGTTTATACAAAACAGGCACAAAATCCTACTAGGCTAATCTCGCAACGGAAGAACGTCGTAAGCTCTATGCCTCGGTTCCTGCCTCAACGTTCACCCCAGCGCTATCACCACGACCTGGAGGGTAAGTTAAAACCAAAAAGTGTGAGTGAACTAAAAGAAATAAGAGTTCCAAACACGATTGAGAAGTCAAACAAGGATTAAGAAAAACAATAAGATTTTACGCTCCGTTTTAAAATAAGTATGCATACCTAACGAAGTATCAGAAAACCACCATATAAAACAGTATAACAAGATCATATCATAAAACCAAATCCACCAATTCCAAAGTCCGATCAAACCTGTTGGGTATATCCGAGTCTTTAAACTCAAGCCATGCCTCAACTGTAATCCGAGTCTTTAAACTCCCGAGTCTTTAAACTCAATAGTCCTACGGGGGTAATATCATAAATATCCGAGTCTTTAAACTTCCAAGTCTTTAAACTCAATCCGGGCCCGTCCCCCGTCAATCAGAATCCGGGTCTTTAAACCCAATATCCAGATCCAGCAAATCCAATCCAAAACCAATTTAAAATTAATTCTAAATCCATATCCAAACCCGAATCCGAAATCCCCATTTTCAAGCCCTTCCGGCGTTCAGAACCGTCATTCTGAACCCAAATCTGGAAATCCACGAAATCCAGTTTAAACCAAAACCGGGTTTACCAAAATCATGTCTCAAAATTCATTTATAACCATTAGAACACAATTATAAATTGAAATCCCAAAGTATAGCATCAAAATCAGAAATCCAGCTTTTTCTTGAAAAACGTGCGAAAACCCAAAAATATCTCGAAAAACGTGCAAACATATCAACCACATATAATCATCATCAACAGTCCAAAATGCCCCTAGGTTTAGAAATTACCATTTTGCCCTCAAACTTTCCAGACCCATAACTATTCCGTCCGACATCCGATGACAGCGTGCCGCCTGTCGTTGTACTCAGGACATCGAGACCTATCTAACAGTCCTCGATCTACGTGAAAATCACAAGTCCACTAAAAAGTCAACATTTTCCCCTAATTAATCAAAAGTACTGTAACGCCTTTAATCTTCCGAACATCATAACTTTTTCTCCGATTGTCCAAATCGGACATGCCACCTGTCTACGGACTCGTGACGTTCTAAACTACGTCACGGTCAATGATCAGCACTCAACAAACCTGTAAATCAAAATGTCAACTTTTGACACACTATTCATAAGGGCAAAATCGTCCTTTGATACAAATATTTTACAAAATTACATTTATACCCTTCATGAAGGTACAGGTTGTTACAAAAAAATCCCAACTAATTCCCATAGTTTCCCAGAATTTTTAAAGTATTAAAATAATCCCCAAAATCTTCGAACAGTCAAAACTTTCCCCAGATGATTGCTGATCGTCTCAAAAATTGTATCGTTGGATTCGTAACATCAATTACTACAACTTTCGTGTTGGAAGGATGCCCTGATGAAGTGCTACGCGCCCCATGCGCTGCCCAAAGGCACTGTGCAAGGTGGTCACGCGCCACTGTTACTGTTCATCGTCTTCAAGGTTTGGCCTCGACCCGATTTCCTGTAAACCGGGTCGTCCGGCCCGCGCCAAGACCCGAATTAAACCCAGTTATTTCTTCATCTTTTCTCTAGTTTTAAACGTCAATTCTCATCTAATCAAGTCTAGAGAGAGGTCTATGACATCAAAATGAAGAAAACACGTTAAAAGTCAGGAGTCCATACCTCGACCTTCGGCTCCGCTTCTGCCTACGACGATCCAACTGCCAAACTTTCTATGTCATGCACTCAAAATGATCCCAAAGACTCTATGAAGGCACGAGGCTACCTGTCTCGGCAATTCTTTCTCCAACACTCGCAACACGATTCTCACATTCACTAGTCCACTCTTGGTTCACGATTTTTCTTCCCTCTTTCCTCACGATTTTCCCCTAATTCTTCTCCTCTCTTCTTCTCTTTTCTGTTCCTCGTCTTTCCTCCAACATCTTCCCTCACTTCCCGTGGTTTCCTTTCACGGTTTGACAAGCTTGTGGGCTTTTCATGGTTTTGCCCCAAGCACCCCCGAACCAACCACACACAAACACAATTAAATATACAAGAACAAGTCGGTGGAGGTCCCAAAATATCAAACACTTCCAGAATGGGCATGTGGCAACATATCATAGGTACCTCCCGTAATGACCCCATACATTCTTTGAATTTTGCGTGCCGTCTGTCCATGAACTCAGAATCTCGAGGCCTTCATAACGGCCTTCTCAGAATTCTCAAATAAGGTCCTTAACAAAATATCAACATATTGACTTTTCTAGGGGAAAAATCATATTTTGACTCCAATTTTTTTTCCCAATTTACGTTTTCTCATGGCCTGGGCGGTTAAAGTTAAAACTCTCAAATTGCCTCCAAATTACCTAGCTACAGTTTTCCTTTTTGGAAGGCTTAAAAATGTGCCAAATGCCAAAAGTCCTTCTCAATGCGAATCAGCTACATATTTATAGAGATAGCACCACTGAAAAAATAAGAAACAAAATCCTATATTAAATCAATAAAACCTTAAATTCAGCATTTATCTACTAAAATGGGAAAAAGAAATCGGTTGTTATGCTGGTCAAAGGCATAGAACTAAAGTTCAGGAGGAATTTGGCACATACGCGCCGAAAGAAGATGAGAAGTTTAGTGGTCAAAGGCTGGGTGCTGAAGTAGCGCTGGGCTTCGCGTTGGTGGATTGGGTCGACGTGGGATGCGCAGGGCCATATGATGTGCATTGGGTTGAAGCGTGGGCTGGGAGTCGTACGGGCTGAGCGGTTGACACACTGACATGGGCATGGGTCAAAGGCATGGACTAGGGCTCGGCGCCTGATCCTCTGACTTGGTGCCTGGGCTGGAGCGGTGAGCAGGCATAGGGCAAGTGGATAGCTGGCACGCATGTGGGACAGCAGGGCGTGGCGTGGTTTGCAGGCTGGGCTTCGCTGAGTGTTGGGCTGGGCTTCATGCATGAATAGTGAGAGGTTAGTCCTAGATGGATTCGGAAGCAGCTCCCTACTAGAGTTATTTACACTTTTTGGTTGCCTCACTTGATTCGATCATAACTTTTTCAATACAACTTTGATTGAGTCGATACTTTTACCAAAATCCTTATAATTTTGAGATCTATTTAATTATTCATATTTTCCAAAAAATATATTAATTTTTCTTATTGTTTGGTATTTTTACATTAAAATATAATCATAGGGCTAGTGGGACAGTAGGGCGCGACGTGGTTTGCGGGTTGGGCTTCACTAAGCATTGGGCTAGGCTTCACGCAGGAATAGTGAGAGGCCAGTCCTAGATGGATTTGGAAGCTCCCTACTGAAATCATTTACAATTTTTGTTGCCTCCCTTGATTCGATCATAACTTCTTTAATAAAACTCAGATTGAGTCGATACTTTTACTAAAATCCTTATAATTTCGAGATCTATTTAATTATGCATATTCCCCACAAAATATATTATTTCTTTTCCTATTGTTTGGTATTTTTACATTAAAATATAAGCATAAAGGCTAGAAAATGATATAAATTAATGCTCAAATAAAAGCTTATCATCACGGTGCCTTGGGACTGGAGAGTATCGCTACATAATGGGATTTCACTTCATGAAGATGGGATTCAGCTCATAAACGAGACAACAAGAATGAGGTTCAGAGCAAGTAAGATTATTTCTATGAAATTCCAATTCCATATTTAAATTCAAATCCTAATATGAACATAAAAGCAATTCCAATTCTAAATCGAAATCCAATTTGTGCAACACTTCTTGTCCCATGTGTTACCCAATGACCCAGTTGATGATTTCAAAGCAACCCAAATAGAGATATCACTCATAATCACCAATCCTACCATCATAACATCACCAAAATCATACCCAATTCAAAACCCATTAGGAACCCACGTTAAAGTCATCATTGTCATCAAAGTCGAGATCTGGCGATTCAAAATTGATGCCATCTTCGTCTCTAGCAGAGCTCTGCTGGACCTCATCAAAAAGAACAAAAGGCTAAGAAAAGTAAACATGGAGCTCATGAAAGAACTTGTGGAGGTCAAGAATCTCTGCAACAATATCTTCACATAGTCATTGTAGATTTTCTGGGTTTCTTACTCGGGAAATTGCATATGAGGTAGAGAGAGGGAGATGAAAGCAAGGGAGAACTGATGTTTAGAAGGAATTTGTCACACACGCATCGAAAGAAGATGAGAAGTTCAGTGCTCATTGGTGGTGGGTGGTGGAGTCGCGCTGGGCTTCGCATTGGTGGATTGGGTCAGCGTGGGGTGTGTTGGACTGTGCGACGTGCGTTGGGCTGAAGTGTGGGCTGGCAGGGACGGAGCGGCTGTCATGCTGACATAGGCAAGGGTCGAAGGCATGGGCTTGGACTCAGCGCCTGATCCGCCAACTTGGTGCGTGGGCTGGCTCGATATGCTGGCGTGGGGCAGGTGGAGAGATGGCACACACGTGGGTCAGTAGAGCGCAACGTGATTTGTGGGCTGAACTTCGCTGAGTGTTGGGCTGGACTTCACGCAGGAATAGTGAGAGGCTGGTCCTGGATGCATTCTTCAGCTCCTTACCGAAATCATTTACACTTTTTAGTTGCCTTCCTTGATTCGATCATAACTTCTTCAATAATACATTGATTGAGTCGATACTTTAGCCAAAATCCTTATAATTTAGAGATCTATTTCATTCGGCATATTTCCCACAAAATATATTATTTTTTTCCTACTGTTTGGTATTTTACATTAAAAGATATGAATAAAGGGTATAAAATGATATAAAAATAATGTTCAAATAAAAACTTATCGCTACATAATGGGATTTCAATTCATGAAGAAGGATTCAGCTCATAAATGAGACAACAAGAATAAGGGTCAAAGCAAGTAAGGTCGTCGTATGCACATATTTCTCTGAATCTGAGAAAACCCAGAATCCATATAGTGATATAGACTCACTAAAATTATTTGTAATCACCCAACCCATAATCACGGGATTACCAGGAGATTAGCGCAAATAATCAGGATTAGTTGAGGTGAAATAACGATTTTGCCCTTGGAGAGGGAAAAATGTTGATTTTGACCCAAGAGGTTATTTACATGTTGACCGAGGTCCAGTGCACAGGTCGAGGGATTGCGATAACATAGACAGACGACACGTCGAATTTGGACAACGAACGATGATTTTAAGTGTCACAGAAGGTTTTGGGCGATTTTTACGATGCACGCCTTTCAAGAAAAAATGGATGGTTGTTTGTCTATTGTGGGGCCCATAAATATCTAGTGGGAACCACAGGATGAGTGACAAGTGTCACGCATCTTATAACCCTCACATTTAATCCTTATCTCTCCCCCACTCTTTTATTCTTCAAACACATACCCGAACCATCCTACCCCATTTTTCTTATGCTCCCTTCATCAGACGTGGCCTTGTGTGAAGGAGAAAGTGAGGCTAAGAGTGAGAGGAAGACGGTGGGAGCACGATCAGCCTTAGAGGCTGCCTGAGAAACCCGAAAAATGGGTAAATCCGTGAACCTGTCATGGTTAGATTTTGGGGTTGTTCTGTTGGGACGTTGGAATCATGTTCTAAAGCCAGGGTTTTATTCCTTGAGCACGTACGAGTCTGCATGGATAAAAACTAAGGAAATTGGGCGACGGAGCTGGACTGGGAACAAGTTCGAAGATAGGTCGTGGGTGTCGAGCATGGCCGGAAACTGTGAAGGTATGCTCTTCTTGTTTTAAACCCATAGATCGATTTTTGGGTAGCAGATGAGTTTATTAAAGGAAAAATGGTAGGAAAAGGTTGAAAAATGGCGAAATTAGAATCGGGTTTTGATTCGGGTCAAATGACCCGGTTATAGGGTCGCGGGTCAACCTGTTTGAAGGAAGGAGACGATGATGGGGCATGCCATGTCATCAATGTCAGGCTACATGGAATATCAGGTGGAGTCACATGGTAACCTGTCAAAGGTTGTCAGAGCTAACGTGGCAAATGACGTCAGCGTTGACTAACGTTGACCAATATTTGACCGGCGCATGTGGGCACGTGGGAACAAATTTCGAGGTCAAACTGATCTTGTTTGAAAGGTTTTGACGTTCTAAATCCAACGGTGGAGGTTTCAAATCGATCAGAGATCATTTGGCTGGTGTTTTGGAGGTTTTTCTCCTCGAGAAGCATGTTTGAGACGCGTTTTTAGTTCCGAGGTTTGTGAAGGTTTATTGCATGGACTTGTATGGATTTTTAGCGTGACACGCCCCATCCCAATTCCCCTGGGATTACAAGGATGAGACATGCTCTCATCTAACCCACATGTGACACGTAGGTTGGACACCCGTCTAACCTCCATGTAACACGTAAGCTAGACCAAGGATACCCAGGCTAACCATCCAACTATCTTCCAGAGTACGCATGAACCGTAGTGGAATGTGTGAGTGTGATGTTTCGGTCTCACCAACAGCCTACATCCACATCAACCTAAAGGGCATCAAAAAACCAGAAAAGACTGTGAGTGGACGAAAATAAATACGTTCATAAAACATTTTACATAAAAAAGAAATTTATGACCCCTACATAAAAAAAAATGCATGCATTCGAAAACCATTTCATTTCGAATGTAATAAAAACGTTTATAAAACCTAAAAACATTTCCTTTCTCAAATCACTGCGCCACAGTCCCAAAACCATAAATCAAAACCAAGTCTGGGAACTCAACCCAAAAATCCAAGATCCAAATCACGTGTAAAACTGTAAATCCAATCATCTAGGCCATCATCCAAAACATCTGAAAATCATATGAAAACAATCATGATATCACATAAATCCAAAACACATAGCAATCAATCGAATCTTCTGGATCTCATATCACCGAGTCTTTAAACTCAAAGCACATATCAGGCCTTCCCGACTAATCAACTAGTCTATAAACTCACGAGTCCTTAAACTCAATAACATGCCTCATGGGAAATCAATAACGAGTCTTTAAATTCACGAGTCTTTAAGACCATCCCCCGTCACAATCAAAGACCGGGTCTTTAAACCCAAATCCAGATCCAGAAAATCTAATTCAAAACCATTTTATCAAATCCAAATCCATAAATCCATTTCCAAATCCGAATCCGAAATCATCATTTCGAAACCCGAATCCATATCCAGAAAGCATATTAAAATCGAAATCCGCAATCATATTTTTTTCGAAATGGGTTTCATGCCCGTATTCACATTCAAACCCAATATCATAGCATCAAATCATTAACAATACACAATACGTATAAACAGTATAAAATCATCCATCAAAATCATCATCAAAGCACAACATAAATCATATTCTCGAAATATGTGTAATTATGTAAATCACATTGAAATACGTGCAAATATGTAAATCATAAATACCATAATCATAAGCAAAGAAATCATATATAGAAAACATATAAAACTGTTATGCATGCATTAAAATTTAGAAAGCAAAGTCCACTCACACGCCGTCCTAGCTGCCGCCTCGATACACGTGCACCAAACCTTTCCCAGCTAATCCACCATCACCAGAACTTCCCAACCTGTCCGAATCACATTCTAAGGTCACTAACACTTTCAATAACCTTCCATTAAATCCCTGTAATTTTTTCGGATTGTTAAACATATTTAAACTAGCCCTTAAACCTCGGACATCCCAAACTCTATCGAAACGATGTTTGCTCGACTCGAAATCAGTTCCAAAATGTTCGTTACATCGATAACCTCAAAACACATGTTGAACACTTCTCCCAGAACTACCCCGCGCGCCCTCACGCGCCGCCCAAAGGCGCTGCGAGTGAAGCCCATGCGCGGGACACTGTTCATCTTCAACCTGCGATCAAACCAGTTCAGACCGGTTTCTGCAAATCTGGTCCATCCGAACAGGCGACACCAGTTCTTCCCCATTTCTAACCCAATTCCACTCCTTTTTCAACCCTGCCAACTCCTATAGCTTTGTCCTAGTCTCTAGACTCGATCTAAAATTTAAAATTCATGAAAAACCACTTAGTTTTACCTATTCGAACTCTGTACAGAGACCCTGATCTTCGAACCCAGTATCCGGCCACCACAGACCACCTCTAGTCTCAATCCCAAGCTCGATCAACTCCTCGAAACCTCTATAACATCATCTCATTCATCAATTCGATCAACAATCACAAAATCACGAGTTACCATCTTCGAATTCAAACAGGGCATTTCACGGGAAACTCATTTACTATCGTCGTCGAGCACCGCCATGGCCACCATCCTTATCTTCCATGTTCCCTTTCCAACTTCCATTCACGAATCATAGACAAATGATGAGGATTGAAGGCAATTGGATGGGAAGATTTCACAGTTGCACTCGATCACTCCGTTTTTCTGTTCTCGACCTATAATCACCGAACACAGCCATCACGTTTTAAAACCAACATAAGGCGGTGATGAGGCTTCGACAGCCTTCCAGACAAGGGCAAGTGTCCCAAACTGATTAGACACAAATCCCAATGCAAGCCAAATGACCAACATACCCTTTAGGCTAAATTACCAAAATACCCTTTAGGCTAAATTACCAAAATACCCCTATACTTCCAAGCCTCATAACTTTCCCGTCGGACGTCAGAATTGAATGTGACACCTGTCTAAGGACTCGTGACGTCCCGACCTACGTCACGGTCATCGATCAAAATTCGTTTGATTGCCCAAACCAAAAGTTAACATTTTGCCGAATTTTAAGGGTAAAACGATAATTTCGCACAGTCCTTCTGAAAGCTCTCGACTAATCACCGATTAATCCCACTAATCCTTCATATCACTAATCTAATCCCAAAATCTAGGATGGGTGATTACAACCTTCCCCCCTTAAATAATTTCGTCCCCGAAATTTCGACTATCGCACATTCACAATTCATAGTGGCTACCCAACATATCTCACATCTGTGCCTCATATCAGATGTACATCACTAGACAATCCTGCTGTCATACTGACACACCCTCCATTCATCGTCCAAAATGATATACATATGTTCACTGAGGGTTACACGTTACCAACTCATATCCCAAATACCTTTAGCGTCATACTCAGCCGACACTCACGGCTCCACGATTACTCAACGGGTCACCACATCAATCTCGACTCCCTCTAAAGTCATACCAGCACATAACGTACCAACTCCCTCAATGTAGCGTAAGATCAACTGCACGAATCACCTCGCAAGGCCTATCTCAACATGGGCATCCATCTGCCTCGTTGTTCACACCAATCTAGTCTCTCAACGATCCTAACTCTGTAGACCACCAACATAATCAACCGGTGGGAACACCATCCACATCTCAGTCCATCTGTGGGTAACTGGACCCCACCACATACCTGCTCCAGCCATAATCACATATCTCAACTCTAGGGTCCCACTAGCCACACATGGCTCTGAGCATCGAGCTCAACACAATCACTAAACTTTCTGAGCCGCGATTGACTACATCACGCTCATACACCATCAAGATCACTCTGGATTAGTACAGAATCGAATGCCCAGTCCATGTCTTCAATCAATCAATCACATCAGAACCACTCTGATTACCATACAACCAACAACATACCACGGTGCATCCCCAGCACACACAACATCCATGAATCTACACTGATTACAACATAGCCAGTACTGACATTAGATATAACATAACCACAACATGGTTATCACATGGCTCATAGCCAATCACACTTCAGTCCTGGAGTCCATCAATCCAATACTAAGCCAATCAACACTCTAGACTCAACACATACTCCAAGATATACCAACTCCAAGTCCATCTCGAGCCTCCTAGTCTCCTGACCCACATAAAAAAACATCTAATCCCAAGCTCACCTACCAAACACACATGTGCGGACCACGTTCACTAAGATGTACTAACTCCGACTCTCGCCACTGGGTATCCAACAGGGTCAGAACCCACGGTGACATCATGTCCATCCAGTTACCAAATTGTACTTGAATAACTCTGAAAGAGACCAAATTCCCCATACTACACCTCACTCACAGAGCTAGCCTCCGTACGAAAGTCACTAACACTGCTAGTCAGAATGAGTGAATCCCAGATCCAAACTCCTACATCCATTATCCAAGATAGACCAATACTCCTCACATATCCCAAACCAACACATCACCACGTCCAAAACAGTCCCAGTACAACTTCATCTTACACGCACTAACATACCTAACCTCTGTCCTGCATTCACACTAACTATTCCAAGAGGTTCGTCAACTATCACCTCACAACGACTAAGTCTCGATCCATAAGGTCTCATACCCTCGTGGAATCCCATTTACTGGCACATAACTCATTGGCTTTCCATAGTGCAACTCATCATCTATTCCCACACCCACACAGCTCGCCACAAAGACAAAGCATAATCAAGACTACGGGTTCCCTTCAATTACCTCATATCGATCAGTTAAGTCACTCATTTCTAATCCTTACCTAGCATCTTTCCTCTGTTATCGCACAATAGGGAACTCTACTAATGCAAGACGATAACATTAGAATTTATCCCTCATCAAGCCAACTAAACACAGACCTCACTACACTCACCACACACACAAACGTGGTGACACCAAGTAACCTCTGCTAATTCCAAAGCTGTCCACAATCAAGGGGTATCACAACTCTCAAAGTTCCACCGTAAAGCACAATGGTCTGCCGCATCGACTTCAAAGTACCCATCTGTCAGGACCCACCCCAGTTTCACTCCGAAAACCGAGGTAAATCCTACTCCCGTCTGACACCCCGACAGAAAGTCTACAGTAACTAACAAAAAGTCTCGAACAAAACAGTCAGAAGCAGGAGAAAATTTAAACATCCCGAAGTCAAAGTTTACAGAGCATAGTACTCAATACAAAAGAAAGAAAACCGCTGAACAATGTACATGCACAACGGAAAATCTAAACACTCCGGGGTCACTCTATGCCTCCGACCATGCCTCGACGTCAGAACCCAGCACTAGCTCCACAACCTGGAGGGCAAGTTAAAAACAGAAGGTGTGAGTGGACTATAAATAATAAAATAAGTTCCAAAAACCATTTCATAATAAAACCAGGGTTTTAGCCCTCCGTTTTGGAAACCCACATGCATAACCCAGTTGCTGAAAACAATTATAAATCAGGTAAAGATCATCATAAAACAGTTATAGAAATCATATCATAAGCACCATGAAATTGTATCATAAAACATAAATATCAGGCCATCATTATCCGATCAAACCTGCTGGACCTATCCGAGTCTTTAAACTCCCGAGTCTTTAAACTCAATCTAGGCCTCAGTAATATTCGAGTCTTTAAACTCCCGAGTCTTTAAACTCGATAGGCCTACGAGGGTAATATCATAAATATCCGAGTCTTTAAACTCAATCCGGGTCTTTAAACCCAATCCGGGCCCGTCCCCCGTCAATCACAATATCCGGGTCTTTAAACCCAATAACCAGATCCAGCAAATCCAATCCAAAACCATTTGAAAACCATTTTTGAATCCACTTCCAAACCTGAATCCGAAATCACTGGTCTGAAGCCCTTCCAGCATCCAGAACCCTCATTCCGAACCCAAATCCGGCAATCCACTTTTCAACTTCAAAACAAAATTCCGCTTTCCGAAATCCGATTCTAAAATCGAAAATCTTGATCATCGAAATCATGTTCCAAAATCCTGTTATACTCATTGAAAACCATTTATTGTTTGAAATCCCAAAACCATAGCCTCATATTCCGAAATCACCTTTTTCTCGTAAAACGTGCTGAAATCGAACTTACTCGAAAAACGTGTAATTATGTAAAACCAACAAAACAGATTCGATAAACATAGAATCATGCTTAAAACCATAAAACAAGGATGGAAAAACAGTTATGCATGTTAGAGTTTAAGGAAAGGGTCCACTCACAGTATCGAGCCCTAAATTGCGTCCCGAACGTCTCGTACGTTCCTCAGCTTCCTCGGGAAGTCCCGATCCAGTCAACAATCACCGAAGTACGTTACTAACACATCTACAAAGGTCCACCTAATTTTCCCAAAAAATCCACGGGTCCTAAACGTAACGAACCGGAACCCTAAACCTTCACCTTCGCGGAACTAACCTCAAACGACGTCCGATTAACCAGAAACCAATTCCAATGGACTCGTCACAACACCTAGACAAAAAACCATGTTGACTGTTGTCCCAACCTCCGCCGTACGCGTCCCCACGCGTCGCCCAAAGTGGTTGCGCGTAGCCCTCATGCGCCTGCTACAGTGTCACCAGCAACCTCTGGTCGACTCGGTTCGAACTAGTCCCTGTAACTCGAACCAGCGTGGCAGGTTCTCCACCGTGCCTGCACCGTTTTCCTCCCTCTCTTCACCATCTTCATCGTCCACTCCTCAGCAATCCAGTCCCCTCACTCACACACCTCGAGACAACCTCTCAACCAACGTCTTAAGCTCGAAAACAAAACCACCCGTACCTCTATTTTTCAATCCGGTCACCCGCACACTTCCCCTTCCCGGCTTCAACACCAAAAGGTTCTTAAGGATCTAAGAAGTCGACTAGGACCAACCGGAACCCTCGACTCGTACTCAAAACCCACGACTCAACGTTTGAACCCAGATTGAAAAACAGAGAACGCCGTGTACTCTCCGTCGTTCTGAACTCCGCCGTGCACTCCCCCGTCACGGCTGCACAACCAGAACATACCTAGGACCCTACTGAGTCCCCTAGACCTCACTGGACTCCTCGATTCAACCCCAAAAGCCACGACTTGGCGTCTGAACCTAGACGGCAAAACAAAGCACTTACACGGGGAGAAGGAATTACCTGCCGTCGAGCGCCGCCGTGCTCACCACCGCACTTCCTGAGGTCCACAGAGTCGCCCTTGTTCCCTGTCGAATCCAATTACACCAACACACGGCCACACCACCACCACGATTTCCTACTTCTTCTCTGTTTTCTCTGATTTTCCCGTAGCTCACAACTCACCCACACACAACCACCGTACCTCCTAACCTTCTCACTGTCTCCCTCTCAATCTCTGAGTCACTCCTCACTCACCAGAACACACCAACACTCACGATCACCTCTCAATTTTCTCTCAATCTCCCCCTCTGTTTTCTGTTATTCTCTCTGGTTTGACCAAGCAAGAACACTGCCCAAATTATTGGACCCGTGAGAGATCCTAGAACCCTCTAGTCAAGCCCCATGTGTCACCATCCTCCCCCTTTATCTCACAAGTGGCTCAATCCCAGCCATCCACTTGTCCCTCTCTGTTGCACCAGGCCCAATTACAAAAGACCAAAATGCCCTTCCGTTTAAGTCAAAAATTATTGTTGTGCCACTACCTTTCTAGACCCGTAACTCACACATCGTAAGTCCGATGAATACGTGCCGCCTGTCATCGAACTCAGGATGACGAGATCTATCTAACGGTCCTAGGTCAACGTGTCAAAACCCGATCGTACGAAAAGTCAACTTTTCCCCCTAGTTTAGCCAAATTACGGTTATGCCCTCAACCTTCCGAACATCATAACTTCCTCCTCGGATGTCGGAATCGGGCGTATCACCTGTCTACAGATTCGTGACGTCCTAAACTACATCCTTGTCAATGGTCAATACCCAGTTGACTGTCCGAACTATAAGTCACCTTTTTGCCCGAACTAGGGGCAAAATTGTCATCCTACCCTATCAAACCTATCGTCCCCAGCTAATCACCGATCAAGCTCACTAATCCCAACTTAAACACTTCCTTAACCCTAATTTCCGGGACGGGTCGTTACAACCTACCCTCCTAAAAAGAATTTTGTCCCCGAAATTCCACAGCTCGATCCCAACATTAGGGGTCTCCTACCCAGTAATCAATACTAGCTTAACAAAAACCACTCCTGGGTTTCCTGTCTATCATCTCCACCTTGGGTATTTCACACTATCCCCAACTACCAGTTTACCACATCTAACCATCTTTCCGTACCACTAAAACCTTATGGTGTACGCAAGGGAAACTCTATGAACAAAAAACAAAGGTATTTTAAAATACCTCATATAAAGTACCCAACAGAACTCATAGAGTACATCCTCACGTACTACCACCGACACTTCACAGAACCCACTCAAATCCTACCCAGGACAAGCTAGGCCAAACAGGAAAACCTACCTTCTGGCTCACTCCCTCGCTAACAAGTCCCTCGGCTGCTACTTCGACCACTTGTCGGAATAAATCTACAAAGTCCTAAAGGCAAACTCTAGATTGTGGGTTCTCTCCTTCAATAACCTCATATCGATCAGTTATAGTCACTCCGTTCCCATTCCTTCAACAGAACTCACCGTAACACTCCAGGTCACCTAGGGAAAATCCTAGACTCTACCCTGGGATCCAACAACAAGGTAAGCACAACACAACCAAAGATAGTAAAAATACCTGTCCCCGCACCTGGTGCCGACTGAGCCTCCTGCTGAGTCATCGAAAACACTCGGGCCTGAGATCCTGAAGATCTACCATGTCCCCTCGAACTACTAGTGGCACCACCACCTCCTCTCGTGCCCGCTGTCCCTGACGCTGTACTCTGTCCGGGCTCCGCCGCTCCTCGGCCTACACCACCTTCCTGTGGTAACAGTGGACACTCACGTCGGAAGTGACCTCGCTCTTCGCAGTAGTAACAAACATCCCGACTAGGTCCACCACTCGGTCTCCCTATCGACGTAACAGACGTCGCACTAGCTTGTGGAGTCGGCTGTGCTCGGTAACGACGGAATCCTGAACTCTGGAAACTACCAGGTCTACCGAAACGATCATCGCCCGACGACGATGCTCCACTGAAGTTACCTCTCTTCGGTGTCCTCTGACTCGAAGCTCCCGGAAAAGATGACTCTCGGCGTCGCACCGGCAAACTAGCCTCAACCCTCACCGCAGCGTCCGACAACTCTCGGAGGGTAGTAAACGATCCAGCCGTCACTATGGCTCGAATCTCACCTCGCAGGCCCAACTCAAACCTACGACACTTCTCAGCTTCAGTAGCCACAAACACAGGAGCAAACCGAGACAACATCTGAAACTTCTGCTCGTACTCAACCACACTCAGATTCCCCTGTAGAAGTTGCAGAAACTCAGCCTCCTTGGAATCTCAGAAAGAACGAGGGTAATACTGATCTAAGAATCTCTCCCGAAACGTCTCCCAGGTCACAGTGTGGGCGTCCCAACCAGACAACTCGAGGGTATACCACCACTCGTACGCCGCACCGTCCAGTAAGAACGTAACTAGTAACACTCGATCTTCCGGTGGGCAATGCATCACTGCAAAGATCCGCTCAAGTCTCGTGATCCACCTCTGGGCTTCCTCAGGATCAGCCCCGCCACTAAAAGTAGTAGCCCCGAGCCGCTGGGCTCACTCAATCGTAGCACTCTCTGTCCCTCTTTCTGTTTCGTCTTCAGGTCATGGAGAGAGTCTACGTCTCGGAGGAATCGTCAATCGCACGCTGAAAGAGGCATAGAAATAGTCAAACAACCTAAACACAACCCCACAGACCGACAAACCCAACAAACTCGACAAACCTATGCTCTGATACCAATTGTCAGGACCCACCCCGGTTTCACCTTGAAAACCGAGGTAAATCCTGCTCCCGTTTGACACCCCGATAGAAAGTCTACAGTAACTCACGAAAAATCTCGAACAAAACAGTCAGACGCAGGAGAAAATTTTAACATCCCGAAGTCAAAGTTTACAGAGCATAGTACTCAATACAAAAGAAAGAAAACCGATGAACAATGTACATGCACAACGGAAAATCTAAACACTCCGGGGTCACTCTATGCCTCCGACCATGCCTCGACGTCAGAACCCAGCACTAGCTCCACAACCTGGAGGGAAAGTTAAAAACAGAAGGTGTGAGTGGACTATAAATAATAAAATAAGTTCCAAAAACCATTTCATAATAAAACCAGGGTTTTAGCCCTCCGTTTTGGAAACCCACATGCATAACCTAGTTGCTGAAAACAATTATAAATCAGGTAAAGATCATCATAAAACAGTTATAGAAATCATATCATAAGCACCATGAAATTGTATCATAAAACATAAATATCAGGCCATCATTATCCGATCAAACCTGCTGGACCTATTCGAGTCTTTAAACTTCCGAGTCTTTAACCTCAATCCAGGCCTCAGTAATATTCGAGTCTTTAAACTCCCGAGTCTTTAAACTCGATAGGCCTACGGGGGTAATATCATAAATATCCGAGTCTTTAAACTCAATCCGGGTCTTTAAACCCAATCCGGGCCCGTCCCCCGTCAATCACAATATCCGGGTCTTTAAACCCAATAACCAGATCCAACAAATCCAATCCAAAACCATTTGAAAACCATTTCTGAATCCACTTCCAAACTCGAATCCGAAATCACTGGTCTGAAGCCCTTCCGGCATCCAGAACCGTCATTCCGAACCCAAATCCGGCAATCCACTTTTCAACTTTAAAACCAAATTCCGCTTTCCGAAATCCGATTCTAAAATCGAAAATCTTGATCATCGAAATCATGTTCCAAAATCCTGTTATACTCATTGAAAAACATTTATTGTTTGAAATCCCAAAACCATAGCCTTATATTCCGAAATCACCATTTTCTCGTAAAACGTGCTGAAACCGAACTTACTCGAAAAACCTGTAATTATGTAAAACCAACAAAACAGATTCGATAAACATATAATCATGCTTAAAACCATAAAACAAGGATGGAAAAACAGTTATGCATGTTCAAGTTTAAGGAAAGGGTCCACTCACAGTATCGAGCCCTAAATTGCGTCCCGAACGTCTCGTACGTTCCTCAGCTTCCTCGGGAAGTCCCGATCCAGTCAACAATCACCGAAGTACGTTACTAACACATCTACAAAGGTCCACCTAATTTTCCCAAAAAATCGACGGGTCCTAAACGTAACGAACTGGAACCCTAAACCTTCACCTTCGCGGAACTAACCTCAAACGACGTCCGATTAACCCGAAACCAATTCCAATGGACTCGTCACAACACCTAGACAAAAAACCATGTTGACTGTTGTCCCAACCTCCGCCGTACGCGTCCCCACGCGTCGCCCAAAGTGGTTGCGCGTGGTCCTCACGCGCCTGCTACAGTGTCACCAGCAACCTCTGGTCGACTCGGTTCGAACCAGTCCCTGTAACTCGAACCGGCGTGGCTGGTTCTCCACCGTGCATGCACCGTTTTCCTCCCTCTCTTCACCATCTTCATCGTCCACTCCTCAGCAATCCAGTCCCCTCACTCACACACCTCGAGACGACCCCTCAACCAACGTCTTAAGCTCGAAAACAAAACCACCCGTACCTCTATTTTTCAATCCGGTCACCCGCACACTTCCCCTTCCCGGCTTCAACACCAAAAGGTTCTTAAGGATCTAAGAAGTCGACTAGGACCAACCAGAACCCTCGACTCGTACTCAAAACTCACGACTCAACGTTTGTACCCAGATTGAAAAACAGAGAACGCCGTGTACTCTCCGTCGTTCTGAACTCCGCCGTGCACTCCCCCGTCACGGCTGCACATCCAGAACATACCTAGGACCCTACTGAGTCCCCTAGACCTCACTGGACTCCTCGATTCAACCCCAAAAGCTACGACTTGGCGTCTGAACCTAGACGGCAAAACAAAGCACTTACACGGGGAGAAGGAATTACCTGCTGTCGAGCGCCGCCGTGCTCACCACCGCACTTCCTCAGGTCCACAAAGTCGTCCTTGTTCCCTGTCGAATCCAATTACACTAACACACGCCACACCACCACCACGATTTCCTACTTCTTCTCTGTTTTCTCTGATTTTCCCGTAGCTCACAACTCACCCACACACAACCACCGCACCTCCTAACCTTCTCACTGTCTCCCTCTCAATCTCTGAGTCACTCCTCACTCACCAGAACACACCAACACTCACGATCACCTCTCAATTTTCTCTCAATCTCCCCCTCTGTTTTCTGTTCTTTTCTCTAGTTCGACCAAGCAAGAACACTGCCCAAATTATTGGACCCGTGAGAGATCCTAGAACCCTCTAGTCAAGCCCCACGTGTCACCATCCTCCCCCTTTCTCTCACAAGTGGCTCAATCCCAGCCATCCACTGTCCCTCTCTGTTGCACCAAGCCCAAGTACAAAAGACCAAAATGCCCTTCCGTTTAAGTCAAAAATTAACGTTGTGCCACTACCTTTCTAGACCCGTAACTCAAACATCATAAGTCCGATGAATACGTGCCGCCTGTCATCGAACTTAGGACGACGAGATCTATCTCACGGTCCTAGGTCAACGTGTCAAAACCCGATCGTACGAAAAGTCAACTTTTCCCCCTAGTTTAGCCAAATTACGGTTATGCCCTCAACCTTCCGAACATCATAACTTCCGTCTCGGATGTCAGAATAGGGCGTGCCACCCGTCTACGAATTCATGACGTCCTAAACTACATCCTAGTCATCGGTCAATACCCAATTGACCGCCCGAACTAAAAGTCACCTTTTTGCCCGAACTAGGGGCAAAATCGTCATCCTACCCTATCAAACCTATCGTCCCCAGCTAATCACCGATCAAGCTCACTAATCCCAACTTAAACACTTCCTTAACCCTAATTTTTGGGACGGGTCGTTTCACCATCACTATGTACTCAACATGTATTACCAATCCGAGATCAAATACGACTTCTCGACGCACAACCTCAATGTAAATCCCATACACCACTTCTCATAATTTCCAAGGTCCTCACCATGTTAGAATCAACTTGGATATGCTTCCACACAGATGTCAAGTCCAACCATTTGAATTTCCCCCTTAAGGAATATGCCACCACTGGCCTTAGGAAGTCCACAATCTGCCCAGACAAGCTCCACGCGTCCGTATACAGTCCAATACCTCTACTCAACGCATTTTTCGGTTAATACCATTTATGCAGGGACATTCAATCCGATTAGGGTTTAATCAAATCAAGGACAAACCTTGCCAGTCCCCAATATATTGTTTATGGATGTGCATAAACAGTATCCAACAAGTAACCTTATCTTACATGTCAACCTTTAAGGTTCAACTCCCGAGTACACAACCTATGTTTCCCAATAGCACAACCACTAAGGTACCAATCACTAACTCTCGGGATCATCAGTCACTAACCTCTGAATTCTCCGACACATCTCGGCACACTCCAAAATCATTAACCTTAGCATAGTCCGGCACCTCTGAATGCATCCACGAATGTCAATCTCACTCATGGTCAACTTGACCATACCGAACCACCTCTCGACCCAAAACCAAGCATAGGTCCAACAAGCTTCCGATGCGCTACTCTGATCAAACCAATACCGTCTTGACCATTCATACCGAGAATGACATGCTACTGTTCATCAAATATTTCCGCTCTAGTGGTCAATACCACGCACCTGCATCTCATGACTAGTATATTTTCAAGACCCGTCCCAATCCCCCAGGGATTAACGCTGGACAACCCTGATCCCGTCTGACACGGAGTGTCAAACAAAGGAAAAAATTCCGACGTTAGCCCGCTCGGGCTTGCAGAGTACGCTAGGATCTGAAGGAGGTATGTGATGTCTCGGTCTCTGCTACAGCCCGCATCCGCTGTCAACCTGAAGGGCAGTCAAAACATTTAAAAGCTGTGAGTGGACAAAACAATAATTTATAAAACCATTTTCATAAAGAAATTTGTACCCTTCACTAAAAACCCTACATGCATTCAAAACCATTTATCGAAAAGAACCATATGTGGGAATTAAGCCCAAAACCATAAAGAAACCAACCATACGGGCCACAGCCCAAAACCTGTACACATCACACATCATATAACATATATACATAAATCACATAACCAATCCTATCACGGTTTCTAAAGCTATGCGCGTGCTACCCGGTGTCTCAAAGCCCAAGTCTCTCAGGCACAATCCAAGCCCTCCTAAGAGTAAGGTACCCAACGAAGGCGACTCCACTCAGTTAGTACTCCGTGACTACTCCAGAATCCACCTAAGCCAACGACCCTCCCTGGAGGAGACAATCTGTAACGCCCCGGAAATTGAGAAAATGTAATTTTGTAATGAATAAATGACGTTTTTACCCTTGTGAATAGTATGGTCAAATTGTTGACTTTTTGATTGGTGAATCAAACGGATGTTGACCGATGACCGTGACGTAGTTTGGGACGTCACGAGTCCATAGACAAGTGGCACGCCCGATTCCGACAATCTGGGAAAAAGTTATGACGTTCGGAAGCCCAAGGGCATTTTCGTAATTTGGGCGAAAAGGGGGAAAATGTTGACTTTTTGTTTGCCAACTAATTTTCACACGATTCGAAGACCGTTAGGTAGGTCTCGATGCCCGGAGTACAACGACAGGCGGCACGTCGAAAACGGAGTTCGGTTACGAACGTTACGGGTCGCGGAAGGCTAGGGGCAAAATGGTAATTTGTCCAACCAGGGGCAAAATGGACTTTTGGCCTTAATCAGACTTGTCTTTTGTCTGATTCTCACCCCAGGAAACAAGGAATCGGGTCTTAAGGGAGAACATAATCATATGGCTTTAGACATAATTCCCTAAATTGGGGTTTGTCCTAATCATGCCAAATTAACATCAGATAACACCCATTTGTCTCAGCCTCATTATGATTTGTGTAATTGAGAAACCGAATTGAGAGAAATTGAGCTCGAGAGACTGAGAGGTGACGGGTACAACCAGTTCAAAAATCCTTGAAATTGGGCGAAAATCGAATTCAGATTTGGGAGCCAGGAGAGGAGCAATTGAGGATTCCATTAAGTTGCTAGGATCAAAACTAAAAGCTTTGCAACAAAAACGAGAAGAATTCGTGTCGAATTGAGGAAGAACAGACGCTACCATGGCTGCCAAAAATCGACCTTGAGTTCAGATACTTAGAGGTAAGCTCATTCGAAATTGATCATGGAAAATTGTTCAATATACTCTCACGAAGCTAACCATATGAATTAATTGAAAAATCAGGCACGGAATCGTGAAACCCGAATAGGAGACCCGTCGAATTTCGATCGTGAGTCGTGAAGATTTGGACCTTACCTGAGGTAATTGAATTCACAGAACTAAAATGAAGTTAGAGTAGATGAGATCAGTTGAAAGAACGGATCGATTTGAGGTCGAATTGACTGAGATTGCATCGGATCCTATCGCGGGTATTTCAACCCGTTTATCAGACAAACGGGCGAGAACGATGCACTGTAGCTGTACTGTGCTAGGCGCGTGGCTTTCACGCGCAGCCGCTTGCGGCGGCGCGTGACGGCGCGTGGGGAGGATTCCGGCAAAGTATTCAACATGAAACTTGATGTTCTCGATGATACGAACCTATCCGCGTTGGTTTCGGGTCAATCGGATATGGTTTCAGTGTAGTTCCGAGTACCCGACACGTTTAAATTTATATTAAAATAATATTATAAAATTCCGACAATTAGGGGATTCCTGTTTAAGGATTATATGATAGCCTAGTAACCTTAAATCACTTTGTTTGACAGGCTGGAATATTCCCGGGACTTCGGAGGAAAACGAACAGCTCGAGGCTGAACAATCGGGACGGTGTGTGTGAGTGGACTTTTGGTTTTCTAACTGTGATGCATGCATATATGGTTTAAAATGCTTATTTATATGATTTTCTATGATTTGACATGATTGATGCTTTGATTCGGTGATTTCTCGATTTTCTCGGTTTTATGATTATTATATTATTATATTCTGGCACGCTTTTTGAGAAATCATGAAATTGGTTAAAAATGATATTGTGGGCGTGAGAACCCAAGTAAATAATGATTTTGACTCGGATTTGGAGTTACATGTGAATTGGATGATTTTTGGTATTTTCGTGATTTTTTTGATTATTTTAATCAGTCTTTCGGGCATGTTTTACGAGGAACGTGCAAATGATGTTTTGGGCTAGGCCCGGATTGAAAATGATATTTGGACTCGGATTATGAGTCAATGATTGCTTTTATGGATTTACGTGTTCGTGGCAACTCGGGTTTACGGTTGCACGGATTTACGTGAAATTGATATTTTGGGGTTGGGACCCAATGGAATTGTGTTTCTGATTGGATTTGCATTTTCCATGTGATTATATGATGATATTGATGATTTCGGATTTATAAAGTAAATCGGGACTTTGGTTAACTTGGGGCTGAGACCCTGTATTGATATATGATTTGGTTTTCAATGCAACTGTTTTTCACTGGTTTTAGTGATGGTGATATGTTGCGGATATTTAGGGCTTTCGGGAGAAAATATGTTTTTCCCCGGAGTGCACCCTGGAGATAACGCTCGCCTTCGGGATGGAAGTGTTTACCCCGAAGAGGTCACGTAGCACGATCTTTGTCTTGCAGCCCAGGGGAGGCTTGACTCAGATCAGATGTGCTGGATTATATGGATCGGTAAGTGATGTGTTCACTAGATCTGGATTGCCGGCTTGTGATGTGTTCACAGCGGCGGATGCTCGGATTTTGAGCGGTCCTTGAGCCTATTGATATGCACGCGTTGCAGGGATAAAACGTGACTCTAAGCAACAAGATATGGATATAAGTCCCGTGATTTTGTGGAAATTGTTTTGATTGATCCACTTTAATTGATTTCCTATTATTACTCATGTTTTATGATATGCATGCATGTTTGTGAAAACTGGAGGGTAAGAAATGTATTTTGGCAAATGTTTTTATAAGAGGTCATTTTTGTCCACTCACACCTTTATTGTTTTATGCACCCTCCAGGCCAGTGTACAGGTACGAGGGCTAAAAACGAGGCAAGCGAGGCAAAAGAATAAATAGACCGTTGCGCACTCAGACATTCTACAGAGTAGGAATTTGACCCCTATCTGTAATGGTACCTATGCTCTGTATTGTCCTTGACTAGTCAAACTTGTGACGTCATTGGTCTGTAAAACTTAACTATCCCTTGTCTGACAATATGTTCAGGATTTGTTGTGTGTTGTATGTATATAAGTTTGGTTACTTTCGGAAATTTTTAGTTATTGTCAGACGGGAGCAGGATTCATCACGACTATCGAGGGATAATCAGGATGGGTCTTGTCAAATTGGTATCAGAGCATTAGGTCACGGTCTGAGTCTTACATGTTAGTATACACGAATTGTGATACTGATATGTTTCTCTTACAGAACATCACAATATGCCTCCGAGATGCGAGCCCCGTACCCAGTCTGGCGATGATTTTGGAGGTCCGGACATTGAGAGAGCTCAACGTTTAGGGGCCATTGCATTCACTGGCCTGACTGATCCAGAAGAGGCTTTTGAGTGGATCACTCAATTTGAGCGGATCTTCGAGATTATGCAATGTCCACCAGGAGATATGGTTCCACTGGCCACATTTATGCTGAGCAGCCAAGCTTACCGTTGGTGGCGCGGATTGCAACTGACAGGGATGGATGCCCGTACCCTGAGTTGGGAGGACTTCCGTCATCGTTTCCTGGATCAGTTCTATCCTCGCTCCTTTCGTAATGCCAGGGAGGTTGAATTCCTACAACTACATCAGGGGGACATGTCAGTGGCAGACTATGAACAGAAATTCCTGAACCTGTCCAGTTTTGCTCCTCTTTATGTATCTAACGAGGAGGACAAGTGCCGAAGGTTCGAGCAAGGACTGAGGAATGACATCCGAGGAGCTGTGACTGTGGGAACTTATGCCACCCTGCGAGAGTTGTCTGATGCAGCTGCACGAGTTGAGGCGACCTTGCCAGTGCCACAGCAGTTTTTGGGCTCTGGTCGACGCCGGGACCGTCAGTACCAGGGATCTGCGAACCAGAGGTCCTCCAAGCGAGGTAATTATGGCTCTGGATCTTCGCGTGGCGCTCGTCCGAGTTATGGAGGTAGGGGAACACAGACATTTGGGTATCGACCATCAGCGACTGCACAGTTCAGAGAGGCATCAGTGGGATCTACTGACCGACAGAGTAATGACCGAGGCAATGTTCTTGTCTGCTTTTACTGTAGGGAGCCGGGTCACTTCAAACGAGACTGTCCACGATTGGTTGGTAGTAGCGGCACTGGATGGGGCTCTACTGAGCGGGGCCCTAGTACGACTTCGGCTTCTAATGCTACAAGTGGGAGAGGAGGTGGCAGAACTCGGGGTGGATCTGGTGGATCACGAGGGCGTGGTCGGACTTCGGGACCACAGGCTCGAGTCTATGCAGTGACTCAACAGGAGGCCCGAGCAGCCCCGGAGGTGGTGACAGGTATGCTTACTATTTTTGGTCATCATGCACGTACTTTAATAGATCCGGGAGCTACCCACTCTTTTGTTTCTTGGGAGTATGCACTGTTGGCAGATAGAGAAATTTCTGCGATCGGATGTGAGATGGGAGTCGGTACACCGACTGGAGAGTTGTATGTAGTAAACCAAGTGATACGAGGATACCCTATTGTGATGGGGGACGTGCATCTAGTGGTTGATTTGATACTCTTAGACTTGTGTGACTTTGATGTTATCCTTGGGATGGATTGGCTGACAACCCATCATGCCTCTATCGAGTGTTTCGATAAGAGGGTGATACTTCGGAGCCCTGGATTACCTGAGGTGATATTTCAGGGAGATCGGAGGATGATAACCCTTAGAGTCATATCAGCCCTCTCGGCAGATAGATTTCTGAGGAAGGGCTGTTAGGGTTATCTAGCTTATGTTGTCGATGTGCGGGATGCACCAATCAAGGCCGAGGATATCCCAGTAGTGTGTGACTTCCCAGATGTATTTCCTGAGGATTTACCAGGATTACCCCCTTCTCGAGAGATTGAGTTCACTATCGAACTAATTCCTTGTACACGACCTATATCCTTGACACCTTATCGAATGGCACCAGCTGAGTTAAGGGAATTGAAGGTACAATTGCAAGATCTTGTGGATGTGGGATTCATTCGACCGAGTGTATAGCCATGGGGAGCCCCAGTATTGTTTGTGAAAAAGAAGGAAGGAAGTTTGAGACTCTGTATGGATTACAGGCAACTTAATAAAGCCACGATAAAGAATAAGTATCCTTTGCCTCGGATTGATGATCTGTTTGATCAATTAAGGGGAGCCAAGTATTTTTCGAAGATTGATCTGCGTTCTGGTTACCACCAGTTAAGGATTCGAGAGGAGGACATTCCAAAAACAGCTTTTCGAACTCGATATGGTCATTATGAATTTCTGGTGATGCCATTTGGATTGACTAATGCACCTGCGGCATTCATGGATTTGATGAACCGAGTATTCCGGAAGTACCTTGACCGATTTGTTATTGTGTTCATTGATGACATTCTAGTGTATTCAAGCAGTAAGAGGGCGCATGAGGAACATTTGAGGATTGTGCTTGATACGCTAAGGAGGAACCAGCTCTTTGCCAAACTGAGTAAGTGCCAATTTTGGTTAACGAGTGTTGGTTTTCTGGGACATGTGATTTCCGTGGATGGGATTCGTGTTGATCCCCAGAAGATAGAAGCGATAGAAAACTGGGAGCAGCCAAAGACAGTAACCGAAGTAAGGAGCTTTTTGGGATTGGCCGGTTATTACAGACGTTTTGTGGAAGGCTTCTCTGCGATTGCTGCTCCGATGACCCGCCTAACCAGGAAAGGAATCAAGTTTGTTTGGGGCGAAGACTGTGAGCAAAGTTTCCAAGAATTGAAGAAAAGGTTGACCTCCGCTCCTATCTTAACCCTTCCGGATGATAGTGGGGAGTTTGAAGTGTACAGTGATGCATCCTTACAAGGATTAGGGTGTGTGTTAATGCAACATGGAAAGGTAATCGCATATGCCTCTCGACAACTGAAACCGCATGAACGTAACTATCCGACCCATGATTTGGAATTAGCTGCGGTGGTACATGCCCTGAAGATTTGGAGACATAACTTGTATGGGGAGACATGTAGACTTTTCACGGATCATAAGAGTTTGAAGTACTTTTTCACACAGAAGGAATTGAATTTGAGACAGAGACGATGGTTGGAGCTAATTAAGGATTACGACTGCACGATTGAGTACCATCCTGGAAAAGCTAATGTGGTAGCGGATGCACTGAGTCGGAAATCAGCTCACACTGTGGCACATCTACGAATGGTGCATTTACCCTTGTTGGTGGAACTACGTAGGACTGGAGTTGCTTTGGGACTGGATAACCAAGGTGGCTTACTAGCTAGTTTCCAGGTGCGACCAATTCTGATTGATCGAGTTATTGAAGCCCAACTGGAAGACCCTATCTTGTGTGTCCTTCGAATTGAAGCTGATGCGGGGGAACGACAAGATGTTGCAATTAGAAGGGATGTAGCCCTAGTAAAGGACGGACGGTTGTGTGTGCCCGAAAATGTAACATTAAAGAAAGAGATTCTGGACGAGGCCCATAGTTCGGCGTATGCAATGCATCCAGGTAAGACGAAAATGTACCGTACGTTACGAGAGCATTATTGGTGGCCGGGTATGAAACGGGAGATTGCAGAGTTTGTGAGTAAGTGCTTGGTATGTCAACAAGTAAAGGCTGAAAGGCAAAGACCCTATGGAGCACTGCAACCACTACCGATCCCGGAATGGAAATGGGATCATATAACCATGGATTTTGTGTTTAAACTACCCAGAACGCCTAAAGGACACGATGGAGTCTGGGTAATTGTGGATAGGCTTACCAAATCAGCTCATTTCCTACCTGTAAGGGAAGACTTTCGGTTGACGCAGTATGCCAGACTCTTCATTGACGAGATTATTCGACTCCATGGTACTCCTGTCTCTATTGTATTTGATCGAGATCCCCGATTTACATCCAGATTCTGGCAAAGCTTACAGGAAGCTTTCGGGACGAGATTGCATTTTAGCACGGCATTCCACCCTCAGACCGACGGGCAATCGGAACGGACTATTCAGACCTTGGAGGACATGATGAGAGCATGTGTCTTGCAATTCCAGGGTACTTGGGAGTCACATCTACCATTGATGGAATTCGCCTACAACAATAGTTACCAAGCAAGTATCGGGATGGCTCCTTATGAAGCCTTATATGGACGACAGTGCAGAACCCCCTTGTGTTGGACGGAGGTGGGCGAAAGGAAATTGTCTAAATCTGAATTGATAGACTTAACAACGGAAAAGGTTAAACTCATCCGAGACAGACTCAAGACAGCCCAAGACAGACAAAAGAGTTACGCAGACCACCGAGTCAGAGATTTGGAATTTGCAGTTGGAGATTGGGTATTCTTGAAGTTATCTCCTTGGAAAGGTATAGTGCGATTCGGCAGACGCGGGAAACTGAGCCCCCGTTTCATTGGACCTTATGAGATTGTTGAGAGAATTGGTCGAGTTGCCTACAGATTAGCATTACCTTCTGAGCTTTCGAGGGTCCATAATGTTTTCCATGTGTCAATGCTACAGAAATATGTGTATGATGAGTCCCATGTGTTGGAGGAACAGCCTGTTGAACTCAGAGAAGACCTAAGTTTTGAAGAACAGCCTGTACAGATCTTGGACCGAAAGGACAAAGTGCTCCGACGAAAGACGATTCCCTTAGTGAAGGTTCTTTGGAGGAATCAGAACGTGGAAGAAGCTACGTGGGAACCTGAGACACAGATGCGAGACCAGTACCCGTATTTGTTTCATTGAAATTTCGGGGACGAAATTTCTTAAGGGGGGAAGGTTGTAACGCCCCGGAAATTGAGAAAATGTAATTTTGTAATGAATAAATGACGTTTTTACCCTTGTGAATAGTATGGTCAAATTGTTGACTTTTTGATTGGTGAATCAAACGGATGTTGACCGATGACCGTGACGTAGTTTGGGACGTCACGAGTCCATAGACAGGTGGCACGCCCGATTCCGACAATCTGGGAAAAAGTTATGACGTTCGGAAGCCCAAGGGCATTTTCGTAATTTGGGCGAAAAGGGGGAAAATGTTGACTTTTTGTTTGCCAACTAATTTTCACACGATTCGAAGACCGTTAGGTAGGTCTCGATGCCCGGAGTACAACGACAGGCGGCACGTCGAAAACGGAGTTAGGTTACGAACGTTACGGGTCGCGGAAGGCTAGGGGCAAAATGGTAATTTGTCCAACCAGGGGAAAAATGGACTTTTGGCCTTAATCAGACTTGTCTTTTGTCTGATTCTCACCCCAGGAAACAAGGAATCGGGTCTTAAGGGAGAACATAATCATATGGCTTTAGACATAATTCCCTAAATTGGGGTTTGTCCTAATCATGCCAAATTAACATCAGATAACACCCATTTGTCTCAGCCTCATTATGATTTGTGTAATTGAGAAACCGAATTGAGAGAAATTGAGCTCGAGAGACTGAGAGGTGACGGGTACAACCAGTTCAAAAATCCTTGAAATTGGGCGAAAATCGAATTCAGATTTGGGAGCCAGGAGAGGAGCAATTGAGGATTCCATTAAGTTGCTAGGATCAAAACTAAAAGCTTTGCAACAAAAACGAGAAGAATTCGTGTCGAATTGAGGAAGAACAGACGCTACCATGGCTGCCAAAAATCGACCTTGAGTTCAGATACTTAGAGGTAAGCTCATTCGAAATTGATCATGGAAAATTGTTCAATATACTCTCACGAAGCTAACCATATGAATTAATTGAAAAATCAGGCACGGAATCGTGAAACCCGAATAGGAGACCCGTCGAATTTCGATCGTGAGTCGTGAAGATTTGGACCTTACCTGAGGTAATTGAATTCACAGAACTAAAATGAAGTTAGAGTAGATGAGATCAGTTGAAAGAACGGATCGATTTGAGGTCGAATTGACTGAGATTGCATCGGATCCTATCGCGGGTATTTCAACCCTTTTATCAGACAAACGGGCGAGAACGATGCACTGTAGCTGTACTGTGCTAGGCGCGTGGCTTTCACGCGCAGCCGCTTGCGGCGGCGCGTGACGGCGCGTGGGGAGGATTCCGGCAAAGTGTTCAACATGAAACTTGATGTTCTCGATGATACGAACCTATCCGCGTTGGTTTCGGGTCAATCGGATATGGTTTCAGTGTAGTTCCGAGTACCCGACACGTTTAAATTTATATTAAAATAATATTATAAAATTCCGACAATTAGGGGATTCCTGTTTAAGGATTATATGATAGCCTAGTAACCTTAAATCACTTTGTTTGACAGGCTGGAATATTCCCGGGACTTCGGAGGAAAACGAACAGCTCGAGGCTGAACAATCGGGACGGTGTGTGTGAGTGGACTTTTGGTTTTCTAACTGTGATGCATGCATATATGGTTTAAAATGCTTATTTATATGATTTTCTATGATTTGACATGATTGATGCTTTGATTCGGTGATTTCTCGATTTTCTCGGTTTTATGATTATTATATTATTATATTCTGGCACGCTTTTTGAGAAATCATGAAATTGGTTAAAAATGATATTGTGGGCATGAGAACCCAAGTAAATAATGATTTTGACTCGGATTTGGAGTTACATGTGAATTGGATGATTTTTGGTATTTTCGTGATTTTTGTGATTATTTTAATCAGTCTTTCGGGCATGTTTTACGAGGAACGTGCAAATGATGTTTTGGGCTAGGCCCGGATTGAAAATGATATTTGGACTCGGATTATGAGTCAATGATTGCTTTTATGGATTTACGTGTTCGTGGCAACTCGGGTTTACGGTTGCACGGATTTACGTGAAATTGATATTTTGGGGTTGGGACCCAATGGAATTGTGTTTCTGATTGGATTTGCATTTTCCATGTGATTATATGATGATATTGATGATTTCGGATTTATAAAGTAAATCGGGACTTTGGTTAACTTGGGGCTGAGACCCTGTATTGATATATGATTTGGTTTTCAATGCAACTGTTTTTCACTGGTTTTAGTGATGGTGATATGTTGCGGATATTTAGGGCTTTCGGGAGAAAATATGTTTTTCCCCGGAGTGCACCCTGGAGATAACGCTCGCCTTCGGGATGGAAGTGTTTACCCCGAAGAGGTCACGTAGCACGATCTTTGTCTTGCAGCCCAGGGGAGGCTTGACTCAGATCAGATGTGCTGGATTATATGGATCGGTAAGTGATGTGTTCACTAGATCTGGATTGCCGGCTTGTGATGTGTTCACAGCGGCGGATGCTCGGATTTTGAGCGGTCCTTGAGCCTATTGATATGCACGCGTTGCAGGGATAAAACGTGACTCTAAGCAACAAGATATGGATATAAGTCCCGTGATTTTGTGGAAATTGTTTTGATTGATCCACTTTAATTGATTTCCTATTATTACTCATGTTTTATGATATGCATGCATGTTTGTGAAAACTGGAGGGTAAGAAATGTATTTTGGCAAATGTTTTTATAAGAGGTCATTTTTGTCCACTCACACCTTTATTGTTTTATGCACCCTCCAGGCCAGTGTACAGGTACGAGGGCTAAAAACGAGGCAAGCGAGGCAAAAGAATAAATAGACCGTTGCGCACTCAGACATTCTACAGAGTAGGAATTTGACCTCTATCTGTAATGGTACCTATGCTCTGTATTGTCCTTGACTAGTCAAACTTGTGACGTCATTGGTCTGTAAAACTTAACTATCCCTTGTCTGACAATATGTTCGGGATTTGTTGTGTGTTGTATGTATATAAGTTTGGTTACTTTCGGAAATTTTTAGTTATTGTCAGACGGGAGCAGGATTCATCACGACTATCGAGGGATAATCGGGATGGGTCTTGTCACAATCCAACTAAGGAAGGTATATGAATATATATATATATATATAGAAAACATCCTTAAAATACTTTAAGGGATTCATGCCCGGTCCCCATAAAACGTCAAGACTCCGGAAATCCATTTAGGGTCCCCGACCCGAAATCACAAATATAAAGTAACTGGGCCTCGTGCTCGAACACATGACTCAACTGGGCATCGTGCCCGATATCTCAGGGTCAGTCACGACTCCGATCGTAGTGATGTGTGCAACCATCCGTCCAGGACCGCCCTCAACCCTGGTATGTCGCTGTGAACGTATCAACCAACTCGACCACCACAAGCTCACGGTGCACCCATCACCGATCGATATCCTAAACCCTCAGCACTCCGAAGTCGAGCCTCCATCGGCTGCCCGACAACAGATCGTGCATCGTGACCTCTCCGGAAGGAACACATCCCAGTCTGGAGGCGAGCGTCGTATCGTCCGTCGCCGTGCGCATAACACCCGCTGCCACCACGACTCATACCCGTAGGTCATCAATAGGATCATATGCCCAAGACAAAACCAAATCGTTCTCATGCCCTAGTTTATCCGTTTAAAATCCAAAACTATTTCATTTAAACCAACGTAGGAATACAAACCCGTATAGGCACCGTATAAGGTCGAAATCTCGAAATACATGCCAATACATAACCACACACAAATGCACTCATGGCATCACAAAACATATAATAAACATTTATGCATGCACCAATTTAGAAAACAAGATCCACTCCTGGGCCAATCGCCGTCACCGGGACCTCCAAACCTATCCAAATCCTAATAGAGGGTTACTAACTACTTAAATAACCTCTTACTAAAGCCCTGTAATTTTCCCGAATTTTAAACTATTTTTAAACTCGATCCTAAACCTTCGGACACCCCGAAACCTATCAATACGATGTCCAATCGACACGAAACCAAGCCCAAAATGTTCGTTACATCGAATAGATGATTTCACATGTTGGAAGCATCCCCAAAAGAGGTCTCACACGGCCCCACGTGCGGCCTGAAGTTCCTGCTCGTGAAACCCACGCGCCAGGAACAATGTCATCTTGAAGCTCTCGCCAGCCGGTCTAAACCGGCCAACCCTGTCTGATTATGTACCCGGTCCAGCCGAACTGGTGGAACCGGTTCGGTTCCATATCTCCTTTATTTTTCATCCTTTTTCACCCATTCCAACTCCTATACAATCCTAACAACATTTCCAACCTAACCATGCCCTCAAAACCAAGAAACCAAGCCTAAAACCCATTGGTTCTAAAACCCATTTCGAACCAAAACTTCCAACCTTGGTTCAGGGAACTTCTAGGGGTCCAACCTTCAACCTAAGGGCTCTAATAGGTTCCTAGGATTCCTAGAAACAGATTGGGAGGATTGGTTTGGCCTAACTTGGACGGAAATGGAATTCGGTCGGTAGCCACCGAAATCTCTCCAACCACCGGTCCCGGCTTCCTCAGTCGTCCTCAGCCTCCAAAAACTTCTCTTAAGCTCCCTACCAACCTCATAACCCTATCCTAATCAACATCTAAGCTTCCTAACGTCCAAAACCCAAAAATTGAAATTTGAAAAAATACAGGGGAATCGGTTTTACCTTGGTCGTGGGAGAAGGAGACCTGGACCGGTTACGCCGGTCCAAGTTGCAGGAAAAACCGGATCGGACAGGTTCGGACCGGTCTGACCGAAGTAGGAGACGGGTACTGTAGCAAGCGCGTGAAGCCCACACGCAACCACTTCAGGCGGTGCGTGAGGGCGCGTGGCAGGGAATCTGGGGAAGGTTCCAACATACGAAATCATCTATTCGATGTAACGAACATTTTGGGACTGGTTTCGAGTCGATCGGACACCGTCTCGATATGTTTCGGGGCATCGGAAGGTTTAGGTTCGGTTTTAAAAATAGTTAGAAATTCCGGAAAATTACGGGGCTTTTGTGAGGGGTTATATAAGTAGTTAGTAACCCTGTAAATTAATTTGGACAGGTTTGGAAGTCCCAGTGACGGTGATCGGCTCGGGGAGCCGTATGGCACGCGTATCGAGGTGCTGCTTCGGACGGTCTGTGAGTGGACCTTGTTTTCTAAATTGGTGCATGCATAAATGTTTATTATATGTTTTAAATGCTTGTTTGTAATGCCATGGGTGCATTTGTATGTGGTTCCGTATAAGCACGTATTTCGAGGTTTCGGCCTTATACGGTGCTTATACTGGTCTGTATTTCTTTATTGATTTAAATGATTTGATTTTGGATTTCTAAAAAGATAAACTCGGGTATGAGACCCATTTGGTTTTGTCTCGGGCATATGACGCTATTTACGACCTTCGGGTCTAAATCGTGGTCACGGCGGGTGCTATGTGCACGGCGATCGACGATACGACGCTCGCCTCCGGATTGGGATGTGTTCCTTCCGGAGAGGTCACGATGCACGATTCGTGGTCGGGCAGCCTGGGGAGGCTCGACTTCGGAGTGCTGACGGTTCAGGATATCGATTGGTAATGAGTGTACCATGATCTTGTGATGGTCGCGTCGGTTGATACGTTCACGGCGACATACTAGGGTTGAGGGCGGTCCTGGATGGATGGTTGCACGCATCACTATGATCGGAGTCATGACTGACCCTTAGATATCGGGCACGGTGCCCAGTTGAGTCATATGTTCGGGCACGAGACCCAGTTGTTTTACACTAATGATTTCGGGTCAGGGACCCTACATGGATTTTCGGGTTCATGACGGTTTATGGGAACCGGCATGAACCTTTGTCAGGTCATTCTGGTTCATGACAGTTTATGGGAACCGGCATGAACCCTGGTTAATGGATGTTGTGGATCATGACGGTTCAAGGGAACCGGGCATGAACGTTTATGTTATGTATATATATGTATTCATATACCTTCCTTTACTTCTATTGTCTCCTCCGGGGAGGGTCGTTGGCCTGGGTGGACCCCGGAGTAGTCACGGAGCACCGACTGAGTGGAGTCACCCCCCAGTTGGGTTCCTTACTCTCAGGAAGGCTATGGTTACTATTACCTCGGGTACGGTCAGTGGTCTACGAACACTGATCTTGACTTTGAGAAGACTCGGATTGAGACCTGGGTAGCACGCGCGTAGCTTTGGAAACCGTGACAGGATTGGTTGTGTGAATTATATGTATATATGATGTATGGTATATGAGATATATGATATCTGATATGCACAGGTTTTGGGCAGTGGCCCATGTACGTGGTTTTACTATGGTTTGGGTTGAGTCCCGTATGGTCGTTTCCATTATGGTTCTTTCAATCTTGGTTTTGGGCTTAGTTCCCACATATGGTTTCATTTGGTTAAATGGTTTTCGAATGCATGCATGCTTTTTAGTGAAGGGTACAAATGTCTTCCTTATGAAATGTTTTATAACCTCTTGTTTTGTCCACTCACAGTTTTTAATGTTTTGACTGCCCTTCAGGTTGACATTGGATGTGGACTGTAGCAGAGACCGAGATATCACATGCCTCCTCCGGATCCTGGCGTACTCTGATAGCCCGAGAGGGTAAAGGTTGGAAATATCCCTTGTCTGACACTTCGTGTCAGACGGGAGCAGGGTCATCCCGCACTAATCCCGGGGGGATTGGGATGGGTCGTGTCAGACCTGATCTACGTAACGTCCTCGACCCTCGGCCATCGGACCTCCCGATCAAAAATTCAACATTTTTCCACAACTAGGGGCAAAACGGTCATTTTGCATCATTCGTCAGATTTCGCTCAACTAATCGCTGATTAACCTCACTAATCATTGATTAGTCACTAATCTAATCCCAAAATTCGGGACAGGTCGTTACAACCTTCCCTCCTTAATTAATTTTGTCCTCGAAATTCCAACTGACCTTCCCTCCTTAATTAATTTCGTCCCCGCGTTAATTAATTTCTTCTGCTCCTAACTTAGCATAATCAGCAAGGCAATTCACCCTTACTGATTACCAGACCTCGGTCACTCACCTTAGGCACCCACTTGTCACGTCACTCACCTGTCACATCCAGTGACGCTAGTTACTTTCTGCTCTTCGAATCACTCAAATTTGACCCACGGCCTAGGTGTTCGGTTCTTACACCCTCTTTGAACACTTAGCTGTCAAATCACTCCTCGTCATCCTACCTAGGGAAGAATCAAGGAGAATCCAAGATGATGACATCAAAGTTCATTCAATGTCATCCTCCGGCATCCAACATCATCTGCTAAAGAGCAGAAAATGAGAAGTCTCCTTCGCCGATCTCCATGTCTAGAGTAGTTGCAACCATGTTGGAAGCATACCTAACCTTTCCAATTACTGGAGCTAGGAGTCCTCCTACTCCGACTAAGAGTATTCTATGATAATTACTGTAATTCTTAGTCCAATCCTTCCGAACTAACCACTACCATAGATTCTCTTCAGTTCTTCCAACCATTTCGACCAACGACGACTGTCGATAACTACTATAATGACCCATTCTATTTATCACAATCAAATTTCTCCTCAAACAAGCCTACCCAAAACTCAAGAGGTATGGTCAATCGCAGTCAACCAACCATCTCCACACAATTGCCAAGACAAATCTATATTATCCGACGAATCCTTCTCGTCGTGTAGTGATAGAAACCAACCATCCCGAAACGGACTCTCAAGTCCTTGGCTTATCCGGACACCATCCACGTGTCCGTGACCAGTCTAACTCACTACCAAGTTTTCTTATCTTTATGTAGGTACACTCAAAAGGATGTCAATTCATCCTAACCTGATGTACCGCTCGACTGAAGATTCACAACAAACTCCTGCTGTGATCTGCAGTCAAATCTCTGCATATCACTATGTCTTACCAATTGGTAGTACTGTCGACGGAGTCACATCCCGACTCAGGACTCATCATCATCACAATCACCGGCACCAGCACCAACACTAGTACCAACACCATCATTATCACCAGCACACTGTGTGCAATTCAGACAACCCTGGATTTCCGCACATACTGAGCGACAACTCCGTACCTCTACTCGAATGGGAGAAACTCTGCCTCCCTCGTACCCAACAACTCTAGGTACAGTCACCCTGACAACTCATACAAGAAAAAGAAACGTCACCTAAACGTCCCCGATTCCCGACAACCGTAACTACACTCACTCTCGGTAGTAGTGCCTGCTAGACTCGTGCAAACCTAACCACCAGACATCGCTATCGAGACTCCATATCCAACGGAATCAAACCCCTGTACTAACTACTCTGTAAGGCCCCACACTGCCAACCACGACAGAACTATGGCAACCTCGGTGTCAAATGCCGACCCAAAACGATCTATGATTTAATCCTACTAACTATTATACCGATATACTAACTATCAGGTTGATGACGAACTGCAGCCCATAGAGACATCACATCCTCGACCTGCGCACCACTCTGAGCACAAAACCCTGCTTTGATGCCATCTGTCAGTATCAGAGCGCCATTTGTTATCAGAGTTCCCTATGTATCCTACGAGCCAACCTATGCTCGGATACCACCTGTCAGGATCCATCCCAATCCCCCCGGGATTAACGCGGGACGACCCTGATCCCGTCTGACACGGAGTATGAGACAAGGGAAAAAATTTCGACTTTAGCCCACTCGGGACTGCAGAGTACGCCAGGATCCGGAGGAGGTATGTGATTTCTCGGTCTCTGCTACAGCCTACATCCACTGTCAACTTGAAGGGCAGTCAAAACATTTAAAAGCTGTGAATGGACAAAACAATAATTTATAAAAACATTTTCATAAAGGCATTTGTACCCTTCACTAAAAAGCCTGCATGCATTCAAAACCATTTATCTAAAAGAACCATATGTGGGAACTAAGCCCAAAACCATAAAGAACCCAACCATACGGGCCACAGCCCAAAACCTGTACACATCACACATCATATAACATATATACATAAATCACATAACCAATCCTGTCACGGTTTCTAAAGCTATGCGCGTGCTACCCGGGGTCTCAAAGCCCAAGTCTCTCAGGGTCCACCCAGGTCAATGTCCGTAAATCAATGACCCTCCCTGAGGTTATAATCCAAGCCCTCCTGAGAGCAAGGTACCCAACGGGGGCGACTCCACTCAGTTAGTGCTCCGTGACTACTCCAGGGTCCACCCAGGCCAACGACCCTCCCCGGAGGAGACAATCCAAATAAGGAAGGTATATGAATATATATATATATATATAGAAAACATCCTTAAAGAACTTTAAATGATTCATGCCCGGTCCCTATAAACCGTCATAAATCCGGAAATCCATATAGGGTCCTCGGCCCGAAATCACAAATGCAAAGTAATTAGGCCTCATTCCCGAACACATGACTTAACTGGGCATCGTGCCTGGTATCTCAGGGTCAGCCACGACTCCGATCGTAGTGATGCGTGCAACCATCCTTCCAGGACCGCCCTCAGTCCTGGTATGTCGTCGTGAACGTATCAACCGACGCGACCACCACAAGATTATGGTGCACCTATCACCGTTCGATATCCTGAACCCTTAGCACTCCGAAGTCGAGCCTCCATCGGCTACCCGACAATGGATTGTGCATCGTGACCTCTCCGGAAGGAACACATCCCAGTCCGGAGGCGACCGTCGTATATTCCGTCGCCATGCACATAGCACCCGCCGCGACAACCACTCAGACCCGTAGGTCATCAATAGGGTCATATGCCCGAGACAAAACCAAATCGGTCTCATGCCCGAGTTTATCCTTTTTAAATCCAAAACTATTTCATTTAAACTAACGTAGAAATACAAACCCGGATAGGCACCGTATAAGGTCGAAACCGTGAAATACGTGCCAATACGTAACCACACACAAATGCACTCATGGCATCACAAAACATACAATAACCATTTATGCATGCACCAATTTAGAAAACAAGGTCCACTCACAGACCATCCTAGCTGTCGCCTCGATACGCGTGTCATTCGGCTCTCATGGACCACTCGTCGTCACCGGGACCTCCAAACATGTCCAAATCGTAATAGAGGGTTACTAACTACTTAAATAATCTCTCACTAAAGCCCCATAATTTTTCCAAATTTTTAATTATTTTTAAACTCGATCCTAAACCTTCGGACACCCCGAAACCTATCGAAACGATGTCTGATCTACACGAAATCTGTCCCAAATTGTTCGTTACATTGAATAGATGATTTCACATGTTGGAAGCATCCCCAAAAGAGGCCTCACGGGCCCCCACGTGCGGACTGAAATTCCTGCGCGTGAAACCCACGTGCCAAGAACAGTGTCATCTTTAAGCTCTCGCCAACCGGTCTGAACTGGCCAGCCCGGTCCGATTCTATACCCGGTCCAGCCGAACCGGAGAAATCGGTTCGGTTCCATATCTCCTTCATTTTTCATCCTTTTTTACCCATTCCAACTCCTATACAATCCTAACAACATTTCCAACCTAACCATGCCCTCAAAACCAAGAAACCAAGCCTAAAACCCATTTCGAACCAAAACTTCCAACCTTGGTTCAGGGCACTTCTAGGGGTCCAACCTTCAACCTAAGCATTCTAATTGGTTCCTAGGATTCCTAGAAACAGATTGGGAGGATTGGTTTGGCCTAACTTGGCTGGAAATGGAATTCGATGGGTAGCCACCAAAATCTCTCCAGCCGCTGTTCCCGGCTTCCTCAGCCTTCCTCAGCCTCCAAAACCTTCTCTTAAGCTCCCTACCAACCTCATAACCCTATCCTAATCAACATCTAAGCTTCCTAACGTTCAAAACCCAAAAAATTGAAATTTGAAAACATTCAGGAGAATCGGTTTTACCTTGGCCGTGCAATCCACCGCCGTCCACGGCGGCTCAGCTGTCTCCCTGCCTTGCCTTGGTCTACCAACCATCCTCAACTCCTCTCTTGGTCCTCAGATTCAAAGAAGGGCAGGGTTGGTGTTTGGGCTAACTAGGTTTGGATGTGGATCGCATGAAACAGAGGAAGGGGGAGTGGTTGCATGTGTCTGTGTAGGGAAGCAATGGATTAGGCCTAGGGAAAAGATCTGGGCCCCACTCAGGACAAAAGTCCACTTTTGCCTCGTAAAATGTACAATAGTGACCCAAAACTTCCGTGAACCATAACTTCTCCAGCGAACGTCCGAATTCGATGTGCCACCTGTCTATGAATTCGTATCAACCCGATCTACGTAATGGTCCTCGGCCCTCGGCCATCGGACCTCCCGATCAAAAAGTCAACATTTTGCCCCCGACCAGGGGCAAAACGGTCATTTTGCATCGTTCATCCGATTTCGCTCAACTAATCGTCAATTAACCTCACTAATCCTTGATTAGTCACTAATCTAATCCTAAACTTTGGGACGAGTCGTTACAATATACACAGTTTGTGGTTCGTGGTCACCCTTCGTTAGCACAATCACTGAGAATGTGACACAATCATCTCCTATCTCGTGCTCACATCACAAGCTACCCAAATCTCTACCCATATCGAGTCAAAATCCTATGTCTGCACTAGGATTAAGGGAACTTTCCTCCCTTATATTTCCCAACTCTAGGCTAGCCAACGTCCAACAATCCCAACTCGGAGAGCCTAGGGTCATTAGGACTCAACTCTAGATCCACTAGATACACGAAAAGCTCAACAACACTACTAATCGATCCGAGAGTGGATCCCATTATGTCACCTCACATCAGGCTGACCAATCCTCATAGCCACACGAGACTCGACCAGAGCCATCCACCAGGCCATCCACACCCTCAACTGCACCAAACAGCATAATCACTAACATGGCCGAACCAACAACCTCAACCTGGAGAGGTCGCCCAATCCACAACAACTAGCTAACTCATATGCCTAGGCCAACCACTCAAACTAGGGTCATCAAGCACCCAGCACCACTAAGGTCATCAAACCTGACTAAAAGCATCCACTCACTCAATGTACTCACAATCATCAAACCAGCCATCAAATCTAGGGGGAATTTCTCAACTTACCACTAGGGTACAAACTAGCATACCCAGCCAAAACAGAGTTCATTACCACTCAATCCATCAAGTACCCAAGACCATCCCGATGGTCTCAGCCACAAAAATCTCAATCAACATGATCTGACCAACCACTGGTCACAACTCCACTTTATTGTCATCTCTCACTCAACAAAGTAACCCAAATGGTGCCAAGCCATTCCTCGGTCATACTCAACAAATAATATAGCCAACCCTGAGGTCCAACCGACCATCATCTGCAACCCATGTCACATCCGACGCAAACACAACCCTGAAAAGTAATAGACCAATCATCTACGACCAGTGTTACGACCAACATAGACATGACCCTGAAAAGTCATCGACCATCGTGTGCAACCCTTCTCAGGTCTCACGCACCAAACTCACGGCGTATCGGGCAAAGCATCACCCAATCACTAGCCTAACATATTATCACCCTAGCGTTCAGGTTGATGATGGGTTACTCCTCATAGAGACATCACATCCACCACATGACACAACACACCGGCCAACTAATCTCGCTCAGAGAGCAACAACCTACTCGGGAAGCAATAATCTCGCTCTGAAAGCGATAACCTCGCTCTGATACCAACTTGACACGCCCCATCCCAATCCCTCTAGGATTACAAGGATGATACATGCTCCCATCTAACCCACATGTAACACGCAGGCTGGACATCCGTCTAACCTCCATGTAACACGTAAGCTAGACTAAGGATACCCAGGCTAAACATCCAAATATCTTCTAGAGTACGCATGAATCGTAGTGGAATGTGTGAGTGTGAAGTCTCAGTCTCACCAACAGCCCTCATCCACATCAACCTGAAGGGCATCGAAAAATCAAAAAAGACCGTGAGTGGACGAAAATAAATAAGTTTATAAAATATTTTACAAGAAAAGACATGTATGCCCTCCACATAAAAACAATGCATGCATTCGAAAACCATTTCATTTCCAATGTAATAAAAATGTTTATAAAACCCAAAAACATTTTCTTTCTCAAATCATTGCGCCTCAGTCCCAAAACCATAAATCAAAACCAAGTCTGGGAACTCAGCCCAAAAATCCAAGATCCAAATCACGTGTAAAATCGTAATCCAATCATCTGGGCCATCTCCCAAAACCTCTTAAAACCATATGAAAACAATCATGATATCACATAAATCCAAAACACATAGCAATCAATCGAACCTGCTGGATCTCAAATCACCGAGTCTTTAAACTCAAAGCACATATTAGGCCTTCCCGGGTAAACAACGAGTCTTTAAACTCACAAGTCTTTAAACTCAATAACAGACCTCGGGGGAAATCAATAACCTAGTCTTTAAACTCAATAACATAACATATAGGGCCTTCCCTCGTCACAATCAATCACCGGGTCTTTAAACCCAAATCCAAATCCAAAAAATCCAATTCAAAACCATTTTATCAAATCCAAATCCATAAATCCATTTCCAAATCCGAATCCGAAATCATCATTTCGAAACCCGAATCCATATCCAGAAATCATATTAAATCCGAAATCCAAAATCATATTTTATCGAAATAGGTCTCATGTCCGAATTCACATTCAAACCCAATATCATATCATCAAATCATTAACAAAACACAATATGTATAAACAGTATAAAATTATCCATCAAAATCATCATCAAAGCACTGCATAAACCATATTCTCGAAATACGTGTAATTACGTAAATCACATCGAAATACGTGCAAATACATAAATCATAAATAACATAATCATAAGCATAGAAATCATATATAGAAAACATATAAAACAGTTATGCATGCATTATAATTTAGAAAGCAAAGTCCACTCATAGATCGTCCTAACTGTCACCTCGATACTCGTGCACCAAGCCTTTCCCGGCTAATCCACCATCACCGAAACTTTCGGACCTATCCGAATCACATTCTAAGGTCACTAACACTTCCAATAACCTTCCATTAAATCTCTGTAGTTTTCGCGAATTTTTAAACATATTTAAACTAGCCCTTAAACCTTCGGACATCCCAAACTATATCGAAACGATGTTCGATCGACTCGAAACCAGTCCCAAAATGTTCGTTTACTTCGATAACATAAAAACACATGTTGAACACTTCTCCTAGAACAGCACCACGCAGAGCCCAAAGTCGCTGCGCGTGGAACCCACGCGCGGGGACACTGTTCATCTTCATCCTGCGATGTAACGACCCATCCCGAATATCGGGATTTAGTAATATTTAATTATGATTTACTAATCTGGGATTAGTTGAGTGATTTCGGACGAATTGTGCAAAATGACCGTTTTGCCCCTAGGCGTGGGCAAAACGTTGACTTTTAATTCGGATGGTCAAACGGACTTTGACCGATGACCGTGACGTAGTTTGGGACGTCACGAGTTCATAGACAGGTGGCACGTTCGATTCCGATGTTTGTGGGGAAAGTTATGATGTACGGAAGTTCAAGGGCATTTTCGTAATTTGGACGAAATAAGGGGAAATGTTGACTTTTGACCGGGATGTCCGATGGCCGAGGGCCAAGGACCGTTACGTAGGTATCGTCAATACGAATCCAATGACAGGTGGCACGCATCAACCGGAGTCCGTATGACCGAGTTACGGGTCAGGATGCGTGAGGGGCATTTTGGTAATTTTCTGCACATGGGCAGAATTGTAATTTCACACGGGGCACTGTTTGATTGAATGGCCGTGATGTGGGATTCTTTGTGCGATCGATCCCATGGTTTGTTTACCAATTAAATGACTGAATTGGGCCAGTTTGAGGTGTGATTGCACATGGGGTTGAGTTGGCATCTGATCACAAGGACATGGGCACTAATTTCATATTGTTTTCGGGTCAGTGCCAGGAGCTTTTCACAGGGGACTGAGTGATGCTGTGGGGCACTTTAAACGGCTAAATTGGATTAATTGAATGATGAGTGAGTTGTGAGGACCATTCTGAGTTGTATGGCTGTCGAATTGGAGAGAAAAACCTTGAGAAACCATTTCGGGTTCTTGGAGGGAAAATTCAGAATTTGATTTCTGAGCGTTGTTGGACCAAACCATGGACAGGTTTAGCATTCTGGGAGTGTCTGGAGCTCAGCCGTATCAATTTCGAAGGGAACCAGCCACTGCTAAGCTGGGACGGTGGCCACTGTTTTCAAAGGAAATACAGTGCTGTGGACGACGACTTCCAGGTGAGCTCTTGTTCAATTGGTTGTGGTTTTGGGTTCGTTTGGGTCCTAGTATACTTCCTGTGAAGTTAATTTGGGAATGGACTTGAGTTGGGTGAATTACTAAGGACGACCCGTTTTGCTGTTCGGGCTTGGATTGGTTGATTTAATCCATGTCGATGTTGATTATTGACACAGAACTGAAATTGATTGGATATTGATTGTTTTAGGATCAAGAACGGATGGAATCAAGGTCGAATTGATGGTTATCTGGCGGGGTCAGATCGCGGGTAATCAAACCCGTTTACCAGTCATTCGGGTGAAGGTGGTGACTATAGCAGTCACTGTAGCAGGCGCGTGGCTTTCACGCGCAGCCACTCACGGCGGCGCGTGGGCACGAATCTCGAGGTGAGGTCAACATGACTTTTATCCTATGCAATGTAACGAACATTTTGGGACTGGTTTCGTGTCGATCGGATCCCGTTTCGTTATTGTTCGGGATGTCCGACGGTTTTAAATTCAGTTTAAAAATACTTAAAATTTCGGGAAAATTACGGGACTTGAATAGGATGTTAATGATGAGGTTAGTAATCCTCAAATGTGATTTGGACAGGATTGGAAGTCCCGGTGATAGTGGTGTGGCCCGAGAAGGCCTATGGCACGCGTATCGAGGCGCTCGGTTAAACGGTCTGTGAGTGGACATTGGTTTCATAAATTCGATGCATGCATAACTGTTTTATGATTGTTATAATTATGATTAAATGATTTACTTTGGATATCGGTGAATTTAAATGATTTCAAGCATTTCGAGGTGATTTACGTATTTGCACGTAAACCGAGGTTTTCTGGATTTGCACCGATTTCCATAAATGTGGTTGGATATGATTTCATGAAACGGTTATGGACTTGATAAAATAAAATCGGGCCAGGGGCCCAGTTAACTTATAAATCGGGCCAGGGGCCCAGTTAACTTATAAATCGGGCCAGGGGCCCAGTTAACTTATAAATCGGGCCAGGGGCCCAGTTAACTTGTGAATCGGGCCAGGGGCCCAGTTAACTTGTGGATCGGGCCAGGGGCCCAGTTGACGTGTGAAATCGGGCCAGGGGCCCAGTTGATTTCTACATGTGATTACGGGTCGGGGACCCTAAGATGGAATTGAATAAATGTTTTCTGGTTTACATTTTATATATGTTCACATGCTGGAATCAATAAATGGTTTTGATGATATTTCGGTTATGGCACGTTTCACGGTATTTGGGCATGAGACCCGTTTGATGAAACCTAACGATCGGTTCGGATTTTACCTACGTATAGATATATGTTTTGCATGTGGATATCAATAAAATGTATTTGGTACTGCACTGTATAGACCCTTCCATATTATATTGTCTCATCCGGATGAGGTACCCCGGAGAGGTCACGAACGTCTAGTACGCCCAGCGTCTATGACGCTAAGCATCGGGGATGCTGTACCCGAACGGGGTTCGGGGATTGAACTCGGAAATTGAGACCCGAGTGGCACGCATAGCCTTGTGATTGTGACCTTATTGACGTCAGGGACGTCAGACATCAGGGATGTCGGATTGGAGTGTATAGTGCAGTGGCTAAAATTATGGTTATGGTTTATATTATATGCCTTATGGTTCATATTACTGGATTTATGAAATAACTCTTGGAGTGACTTTTGGAATTTGAAACTATGCTTTGGTTTCCGGGCTAAGGCCCTAATGGTTATTTCTGAATAAATATGTGAAAAGTGGTTTATGATGCATGCATATGCTTTTACTGGGGGGGCATAAATGTCTTATAAATGTTTTAAACAGACTTGTTTATTTTCGTCCCCTCACAGCTTTTGTTTTTAATGCCCTTCAGGTTGATTCCGGATGCGACTGCAGCAGAGACTGGGACATCATACACCTCCTCCATCGATCCTTACGCACTCCGGAAGCCCGGTTGGGCAACGGCAACAGGTTATCCCTTGTCTGACACCTCTTGTCAGACGGGAGCATGACACATTCCATGGTAATCCCGGGGGGATTGGGATGGGTCGTGTCAAGTGGTATCAGAGCAGGTTTTGCTCTTTTGTGCGCGAAGGTCGATGGTGTGATGTCTCTATGGGTTGCAGTTCCGTTGTTAACCTGAAAGATAGTTTTGGGTTTGAATGGTGGATTGGGTGTGTTTGGCCCGATACGCTGTGCATTGATGCGATTCAACCCAAGTGGGTTGTATACGATTTACTGGTAATGTGGGACCGTCGGTTCGGTCACGTGATGATGGATTGTTGTGCTGCTGGGCACAGCCGGGTTCAGGGAACCCCATTTGAATAATGTTATGGAAATGCGAAACTCAGTTGAGTATTGGTCTAAGTTTTGGGCCCTGGTAGTGTTGGCTAGTGTACGGGGTGTTGGTGCATCAGAGTTAGCCGATGACCTTCGTGGTGGAACCCACGATGGAACCCACGTTGAGTTGACGATCGGATTGGGTTTGACGTCTATATGATGTCAGGACCACGGAGTCGGTCAGGTTGTGGATTTTACTGCAGAAGGCAGTTGGGTTCGGTGGAACCCTAGGGTGTGATTTTGGAACCTAAATTTATAATCGATGGACTGGAAAAGTGAACTTTAAATGAGAACTTGTGCTGCGACGAGCGGCTGAGGTCGTGGATGACCATGTGGATGACTCTAGTGAGTCTTATGGGTTTCGATCTATGGATACGGTTATGAGATAAAATGTGGAATCTCGTGTTGGATTGAATATTAGTGTGATGTGTGGATACGGATCTTGACAACGATGACTGTTGGTCGACAGTTGTGTCGAGATGACTGGCTATCGAGGGTATTTTGTGTGGCTTTCACACTTGAGGATCAGGGGATGTTCAGGGAACGTCCATTATCCTGATGTGCCAGTGGTCAAATTGGAGGTACCCATAGTCGTGGGGTACGAGTGGTGTTACGGGATCGTCGTTCGGAATGAACGGAGATCCAGGGTAACAACTTTGCACACAGTGTGCTAGCATGGATGTTCGTGTGCTAATGTGGATGTTCGTGTGCTATGTATGGATGTTGGTATGTTGGTACTTTTATGCCAATACTAGTATGGATGCCAGTGTGCTGATACTAGTGTTGATGATGGTGCGTTGGTACTGGTACTAGCACTGGTGCTGGTGTCAGTGATTGTGATGACGATGAGCCACCAGTTGGGGTGTGACTCCGTCATGATGGACAGATGATTGGTATCTGCGACTCAGTCGTGGTTGAGTCATGGACTGGATGGGATCCAGTGGAGGTTGTGTCGTGTTGGGATGAGTCCCAACAAATATATGATGACATGTGAGGAATGGATATTAAGGTATGATTGAAACTTGAGGAACCTAGGGATGATGTTCCCTATGTCATAAGAATTGGTGGATTTGGGGAGTTGTTGTCAACTCCGAGATTGGTATGTTGGTATACTTCTTATATCCCCAGAGAGTACAAGGAAATTATTGAAATTGGAAAAGTCAGGGAAACCATTCGTGGTATTGAGGTGTAATTTTGTGATTGTGAATCACTTGGAACCTGAGGATTGAACCTGTAAAGGTTGAGATGTGAGACGAAGGTAGTTGGGTATGCACATACAGGCAAGGTTGTGGATATTCCGTTCGAAATCGGGGTGTGTGCATACGTGATTATTGGCGGACGTGAGGTCCGAGTAATGAATTGATTTTGGACACGTGGTGGTCCAAGTGAGGTATGGACGTGGGCAGACCAGTGGTTGGACTTGACATCTCATTGGGAGCATGTCTGTTTCCAACATGGTTGGAACTCCCGATTCGGGGAGATTTGTGGTTGGGAGATGAGAGGAGTGCTCGTTTCCGCATCGGTGATTGGCATTCCGAAGTCATTGGGGTTGACTTCTTATTTCCTGCCGTGGCAGATGATGATTGTTGCTACCAGTACGTTGAGCGTGTATTGGTAGGTGGACCCATGTTTGGCCTTGGGTCATTGGACACAAGAGGTTGTGTACGACTTTGGATTTTGTGGTGAAATGCGAGGTCATCTTTCCACCAAGGGAAATTTGGCGAATGATTCAATGAGGGTATAAGACCCTACAATCAGCTTTCAGATGGATTGTTAGCTATGTGGGCATATGTGGATCCTAGGCGGATCTGATTTGTGATGTTGTTGACTTTGGTCGATGTGACGATCTAGGATCGTGATATTACTTGTCGGATGACGTAGCGATGGATCTGGATCGTGATCTTGATGATCCAGATGGGTGGAGAGTTTATCACTCTTACCTTGATATGTGAGTCGTAAATGACGGGACTGAACTTCTTTTTGGAGTGAGTCGATATAGTTTGTGACTTGGTTGAGTAGGTTTCCGATGTGGTCGGATTTTGTCAACCTTTGACGTGTGAATATTGGGATTGGCTTCCCTATGAAGTCAATCGAGTGTTTTGGACAGGCAACCGATAGGTTCGGTTTTGTTACGTCTTGGTGGACGTAAACGAGATTTTGGGTTTTGGAATCGAATTTCTGGGTGACGATTCAGGATTCGATTGCGAAGCTCGAAAATGGATTACTGGATTTGGGTGCGGAATGATTATTCCAATGCTAGCTTACGGAATAGTGATTTCGGATTCGGATTTGGACATGGATTGAAAATATGATGTTTGGGTTCGGATTCGGGATTTCTTACGAAATTGCGGATTCGGATTCGGAATTGGAACTAGATGATGGGAGGAGTTCGTTTTGTCTCATGTTGGTTTGGGCAAAGGTATTTCATTATTGGAACGTGTTTGGCTATGACCTGGGTGGTTATAGGCAGATTGATGGATTGGGGTGCGTACAGGGTACGTTGTACGAGGATTGATACTGGTTAGGATGAGTGGTGCCTAATGGCGGTACATGGGATGTACCCGAGGTGTGTGATTAAACGTGTTGGTAATCGGCTTGGTTCCGATATCATTGGTTTGGCTGTGTTGTGGACTGGACATTGGATACTGTGCGCTGGGCAGAGTGATTTTGTCGGGTTCAGTGATTGTATGAGCAGGTGCTCTTAGCCACGGTTGGCTAGTGGGTCCCTAGTATCGAGATGTGTGATCACTGCTGGGCTGGTATTCATTGTGTTCCAGTTACACCACTTGATTGAGTAAATTGACGGTATACGTACACTCAGGATGAGTGAATTGGTGGTCAGAGTAACCACGAGTAGCCTTGTGTGACTTGATCACACCGTGATTTCCCAGCGTCTTGGATCGCTGAGGGAGTCGGCGATTATGGACATTGAGATTCTTTTGTGTCGCAGGATTGGGTTTGCCTTGCGAATTGAGATCATGTGGTTGATCTTGCGCTACATTGAGGGTGATGTAGTACATGGTGTTGTCATTGATTTATCGATGGTTTGGGCTTTACCAGGGTGGTAAAGCTTAGTGATGACAGTTTGACTGATGGTGTCAGCATGGACCGACAAATGAGATTGGGTGACTCCCAATGGGAGCAAATGCAAGGATATATTGACAATGGAAAGGAACCATCTAGCTAAAGGGTCAGCTTAATGGTTAAGCGATTTTATCGCGGATCAGGTGTTTATGTTCACTCGAGGTGGTCGAGTGTTGTTACTATGACGTATGACTGTGATGGGATGTCTGGGTACAGACGAGGCTGGTGTTGACCCAGTATGTGGGTGTACAAGTGTACACAGATGTGAGGTCGGAATGTTTTCCACGTGGTGGTTGTGGAATAAGGTTATTGGTAATTTCGAGGACGAAATTCTTTAAGGAGGGAAGGTTGTAACGACCCGTCCCGAATATCGGGATTTAATAATATTAATTATGATTTACTAATCTGGGATTAGTTGAGTGATTTCGGACGAATTGTGCAAAATGACCGTTTTGCCCCTAAGCGTGGGCAAAACGTTGACTTTTAATTCGGATGGTCAAACGGACTTTGACCGATGACCGTGACGTAGTTTGGGACGTCACGAGTTCATAGACAGGTGGCACGTTCGATTCCGATGTTCGTGGTGAAAGTTATGATGTACGGAAGTTCAAGGGCATTTTCGTAATTTGGACGAAATAAGGGGAAATGTTGACTTTTTGACCGGGATGTCCGATGGTCGAGGGCCAAGGACCGTTACGTAGGTATCGTCGATACGAATCCAATGACAGGTGGTACGCATCAACCGGAGTCCGTATGACCGAGTTACGGGTCAGGATGCGTGAGGGGCATTTTGGTAATTTTCTACATAAGGGCAGAATTGTAATTTCACACGGGGCACTGTTTGATTGAATGGCCGTGATGTGGGATTCTTTGTGTGATCGATCCCATGGTTTGTTTACCAATTAAATGACTGAATTGGGCCAGTTTGAGGTGTGATTGCACATGGGGTTGAGTTGGCATCTGATCACAAGGACATGGGCACTAATTTCATATTGTTTTCGGGTCAGTGCCAGGAGCTTTGCACAGGGGACTGAGTGGTGTTGTGGGGCACTTTAAACGGCTAATTGGATTAATTGAATGATGAGTGAGTTGTGAGGACCATTCTGAGTTGTATGGCTGTCGAATTGGAGAGAAAAACCGTGAGAATCCATTTCGGGTTCTTGGAGGGAAAATTCAGAATTTGATTTCTGAGCGTTGTTGGACCAAACCATGGACGGGTTTAGCTTTCTGGGAGTGTCTGGAGATCAGCCGTATCAATTTCGAAGGGAACCAGCCACGGCTAAGCTGGGACGGTGGCCACTATTTTCAGAGGAAATACAGTGTTGTGGACGACGACTTCCAGGGACGTCAGACATCAGGGATGTCGGATTGGAGTGTATAGTGCAGTGGCTAAAATTATGGTTATGGTTTATATTATATGCCTTATGGTTCATATTACTGGATTTATGAAATAACTCTTGGAGTGACTTTTGGAATTTGAAACTATGCTTTGGTTTCCGGGCTAAGGCCCTAATGGTTATTTCTGAATAAATATGTGAAAAGTGGTTTATGATGCATGCATATGCTTTTACTGGGGGGCATAAATGTCTTATAAATGTTTTAAACAGACTTGTTTATTTTCGTCCCCTCACAGCTTTTGTTTTTAATGCCCTTCAGGTTGATTCCGGATGCAACTGCAGCAGAGACTGGGACATCATACACCTCCTCCATCGATCCTTACGCACTCTGGAAGCCCGGTTGGGCAACGGCAACAGGTTATCCCTTGTCTGACACCTCTTGTCAGACGGGAGCATGACACATTCCATGGTAATCCCGGGGGGATTGGGATGGGTCGTGTCTTGCGATCAAATTGGTTCAGACTGGTTTCTGTAAATCCAGTCCACCCAAACCAGTGAGACCAGTTCTTCACCATTTCTAACCCAATTCCACTCCTTTTTCAACCCTTCCAACTCCTATAGCTTCGTCCTAGTCTCTAGACTCGATCTACGATTTCAAATTCGTGAAATACCACTTAGTTTTACCTAATCGAACTCTGTATAGAGACCCCGATCTTTGAACCCAGTATCCGGCCACCACAGACCACCTTTGGTCTCAGTCCCAAGCTCGATCAAAGACTGGAAACCTCCAGAACATCATCTCATTCATCAATTCGATCAACAATCACGAAATCAAGAGTTACCATCTTCGAATTCAAACAGGTCATTTCACGGGAAACTCACTAATAGTCGCCATCGTGCACTACCCTGGCCACCATCCTCATCGTCCATGTTCGCTTTCCAACTTCCTTTCATGAATCGTAAAAAAATGATGAGGATTGAAGGCAATTGGATGGGAGGATTTCACGGTTGCACACGATCACTCTGTTTTTCTGTTCTCGGCCTATAGTCACCGAAGACAGCCATCACATTTTAAAACCAACATAAGGCAGTGATGAGGCTTCGACAGCCTTCCAGACAAGGGAAAAGTGTCCCAAAATGATTAGGCACAAATCCCAAATGCATGCCAAATGACCAACATACCCTTTATCCCAAATTACCAAAATACCCCTATACTTCTGAGCCTCATAACTTTCCCGTCGGACATCGGAATCGAACGTGCCACCTTTCTACGGACTTTTGACGTCCCGACCTACGTCACAGTCATCGGTCAAAGTCTGTTTGACTGCCCGAACCAAAATTCAACATTTTTCCCAAATCTAGAGGTAAAACGGTCATTTCGCACCGTCCGTCTGAAAGCTCTCGACTAATCACTGATTAATCCCACTAATCCTTCATATCACTAATCTAATCTCGAAATCTGACAGGACCCAACCCTCCTCGGTCAAGACCTGACTCATCTAGCACCATATTTTCCGCTTTGGGCCTCGCCCTCACGCTTTTGTTTTCGGGAGCTCATGGTGCAACTTACCAGGGGGTCATCCATCATGGAATTGCACCAGCCTCAACTCGCTTAACTTTTGGGTTCCAATCCCCCCCAAAGCCACTTGAGCTCCCAAAAGGCCTAGTGTAGATCAGAGATTGCGCAGCGGCTAACTCTATCTAGCACTATATTGTCCCCTCTGGGCCGCATTGGGATAACACCACAACATGCGCCCGCAGGGTTTTGTTCCCAAGACCTCACGCCTGGGATAACACCTCAACCAGCGCGACTAAGGGAGGCCTAGTGCTAGATAGGTGTGTGCCTACACCTTTAAGGCACACCACCATTCCCCTCCCAGATCATTCCCCTCGCAGGAATGTGAGATCGTTCACCGTTCCCTCCAGGACACAGGTCTTAAAGTTGTAACGCCCCGAAAATTCAAATAATGTAAAATATTAAAATAATATGTAAAATGACGTTTTTACCCTTGGAAGGGTGTGGTTAAATGTTGACATTTTTCGGAATACTTTTGTACCTTTTTCAAGGACCATTGTGTAGGTCTCGGGACGCTGAATCCGTAGACAGGTGGCAGGTCGAAAACGGAGCTCGGATGAAAAAGTTACAAGTCTAGGAAGTTTAGGGGCAAAATGGTCATTTGTTACTTAAAAGGTAAAATGGTAATTTTGGGCAGTCAAAGTTATTTAGCGGTGCAATTGGCTGAATCAGCCATAGGATGACTCAGGTGGATCTTTCAGTGACATTTGTCAAATGACCTGGTGGGTAACAATATAGTTGATAAATGTATTTCGAAAACTTTATCTTTGTCCACTCACACCTTTGATGTTTTATGTACCCTCCAAGCCAGTGCACAGGTACTGAGGCTAGTATCGAGGCAGAGGAATAAAGGGACCGTTGCGTACTCAGACACTTTACAACGTAGGATTTTGATCCCTACTTGTACTATTACCTATGCTCTGTAAACCGGTTGACTAGTTTAACTTATAAAGTCAACGGTCCTGGAAGACTTAACTTTCCCTTGTCTGACGATGTTTGTCGTTTGTTATGTTGTGTATGTATATATGTAAGGCTACTTTTGATACTTTAGAGTTATTGTCATACGGGAGCAGGATCTTTCACGATTATCAAGGGATAATCGGGATGGGTCTTGTCAAATTAGTATCAGAGCCAGACCTCGACCCGGAAGTGTAACAGCGAGGACGCTGGGCACTAAGGGGGTGGATTATAAGACTCGTGTCCTGGAGGGAACGGTGAACGATCTCACATTCCTGCGAGGGGAATGGTCTGGGAGGGGAATGGTGGTGTGGCTTAAAGGTGTAGGCACACACCTACCTAGCACTAGGCCTCCCTTTGCCGCGCTGGTTGAGGTGTTACTGAAAGATCCACCTAGTCACCCTATGGCTGATTCAGCCAATTGCACCGCTAAATAACTTTGACTGCCCAAAATTACCATTTTACCCTTTAAGTAACAAATGACCATTTTGCCCCTTAACTTCCCAGACCTGTAACTTTTTCATCCGAGCTCCGTTTTCAACGTGCCACCTGGCTACGGATTCAGCGTCCTGAGACCTACACAACGGTCCTCGAAAAAGGAACAAAAAGTATTTCGAACAAAAAGTCAACATTTAACCACACCCTTCCAAGGGTAAAAACGCCATTTTACACATTATTTTAATATTTTACATTATTTGAATTTTTGGGGCATTACAACTGTAAGACCCGTGTCCTAGAGGGAACGGTGAACAATCTCACATTCCTGCGAGGGGAATGGTCTAGGAGGGGAATGGTGGTGTGCCTTGAAGATGTAGGCACACACCTATCTAGCACTAGGCCTCCCTTAGCCGCGCTGGTTGAGGTGTTATCCCAGGCGTGAGGTCTTGGGAACAAAACCCTGCGGGCGCATGTTGTGGTGTTATCCCAGTGCAGCCTAGAGGGGACAATATAGTGCAAGATAGAGTTGGCCGCTGCGCAATCTCTGATCTACACTAGGCCTTTTGGGAGCTCAAGTGGATTTGGGGGGGATTGGAACCCCAAAGTTAAGCGAGTTGAGGCTGGTGCAATTCCATGATGGGTGAACCCCTGGCAAGTTGCACCATGATCTCCCAAAAACAAAACCGTGAGGACGAGGCCCAAAGCGAGAAATATGGTGCTAGATGAGTCGGGTCCTAACCGAGGAAGGTCGGGTCCTGTCAGGTCCTAACAATTTGGTATCAGAGCACTAGGTTGCGGTCTGAGTCTTGCACATTGTGTGCATGTGTTGTTATACTGATCTGTTTTACTTACAGATACTTCAATATGCCTCCGAGACGCGAGCCTCGTTCACAACCTGGCGATGAGATGGAGGGTCCAGACGTAGAGAGAGCTCAACGTTTGGGGGCCACTAGTTTTACTGGCCAGACCAACCCAGACGAGGCCTATAAGTGGATTATGCAATTAGAGAGGATTTTTTAGAACATGCGATGCCCACCAGGAGACATGGTTCCTTTAGCCATGTTCATGCTGAGTAGTCAGGCGTATAGATGTTGGCGCGGATTACAATTGACGGGGTTGGATGCCCACACCCTGAGTTGGGAGGATTTCAGGCACCGTTTCCTAGACCATTTTTATCCTCGTTCCTTTCGTAATGCCAAGGAAGTGGAGTTCCTTCAGCTGCAACAAGGAAACCTGTCAGCGGCTGACTACGAGCAGAAATTCTTGAACCTATCTAGGTTTGCTCCTCTGTATGTGGCAAACGAGGAGGACAAGTGCAGAAGATTTGAGCAGGGGTTGAGAAATGAGATCCGTGGTGCCGTGACAGTAGGATCGTATGCTACCTTGAGAGAGTTGTCTGATGCTACCGCCAGAGTTGAGGTGACCTTGCCAGCACGACAACACTTTTTAGGCTTCGGTCCGCGCCGAGAGCGACAGTATCAGGGAGCTCCGAGTCAAAGATGGCCGAAGAGGGGTGGTTCTAGTTCTGGATCTTCTAGTAGCACTCGTCCGAGTTATGGTAGTGGAAGTACACAGAGATTTGGTTTTAGACCTCAGGCAACATCTCAGTCTAGTGGAACATTTGTGGGGTCTACTGGCGGACAGAGTGATAGACCTAGTCTGCCTGGTTCAGTGACTTGTTATTCCTGTGGAGAGCCTAGACATATCATAAAGAACTGCCCATACCGCTCAGGTAGTAGTGGTAGAGGCCGAGGAACAACAGAACAGAGTCTGAATACAGCCTCGACTTCGGATGCGACAGGTGGCAGAGGACGTGGTGGACCACGAGGATGGGGTCGGACTTCGGGACCACAGGCTCGAGTATTTGCAGTAACTCAACAGGTGGCTCGAGCAACCCCGGGAGTGGTGACAGGTATGCTTACTATGTTTGGTCATCATGCACGTACCTTAATAGACCCGAGAGCTACCCATTCTTTTATTTCTCGGGATTATGCATCGTTAGCCGATAGAGAGATTTTTGCGATTGGTTGTGATATGGGAATCGGTACGCCGACTGGTGATATATATGTGGTAAACCAGGTGATACGAGGTTATCTTGTATTGATAGGGGGTGTGCACCTAGTGTCTGGCCTAATACTGTTAGATTTGTATCATTTTGATGTTATCCTTGGGATGGATTGGTTGACAACCCATCATGCCTCTATCGAGTGTTTCGATAAAAGGGTGATACTCTGGAACTCAGGGTTACCAGAGGTGATATTTCAGGGAGAGCGGAGAGTGTTACCCTCCAGAGTCATATCCGTCCACAAGGCAGAGAGATTGTTACGGAGGGGTTTCCAGGGTTATTTGGCACATGTGATTGATGTACGGGATACCCCAGCTAGGGCCGAGGATATTCCAATCGTATGTGAGTTCCCAGATGTGTTTCCTGAGGATTTACCAGGGTTACCACCGCATAGGGAGATGGAGTTCACTATTAATTTGATCCCTGGTATACGACCTATTTCCTTGACTCCTTATCGTATGGCACCAGCTGAGTTAAGGGAATTGAAGGTGCAGTTACAAGATCTAGTTGACATGGGGTTCATTCGGCCGAGCGTGTCACCGTGGGGAGCCCCCGTACTATTTTTAAGAAAGAAAGTGGGCAGCTTGAGATTATGCATGGATTATAGGAAACTATAGGCAACTGAACAAGGTGACAATAAACAATAAGTATCCTTTGCCCCGAATCGATGATTTTTTTGACCAATTAAGGGGAGCTAAGTATTTTTCGAAGATTGATCTCCGTTTTGGTTATCATCAGTTGAGGATCCGAGAAGAGGATATTACAAAAACAGCCTTCGGGACTCGGTATGGTCATTACGAATTTCTAGTAATGCCATTTGGGTTAACCAATGCACCGGCGACATTTATAGATCTGATGAACCGAGTGTTCCGGAAATATCTTGATCAGTTTGTTATTGTGTTTATTGATGATATTTTGGTGTATTCAAATAGTAAGAAGGCGCATGAGACGCACTTGAGACTTGTGCTTGAGACTCTAAGGGAGAATCAGCTTTTTGCCAAATTGAGTAAGTGCCAATTTTGGCTAACCAGTGTGGGGTTTCTGGGACATGTGATTTTTGCGGAAGGAATTTGTGTTGATCCCCAAAAGTGACCGAAGTGAGGAGCTTTTTAGGGTTGGCCAGTCACTATAGACGTTTTGTAGAAGGATTTTCTACGATTGCTCCCCCTATTGACTCACTTGACCAGGAAGGGTGTTAAGTTCATTTGGGATGAGACTTGTGAGCGGATTTTTCAGGAATTGAAGAAACGATTGACATCCGCTCCGATATTGACCCTTCCAGATGATAGTGGAGAATTCGAAGTGTATACTGATGCATCCTTACACGGGTTAGGGTGTGTGTTAATGCAGCATGGGAAGGTGATTACTTATGCCTCTCGACAGTTAAAACCGCGTGAACACAACTACCCTACCCATGATCTAGAACTGGCTGCAGTGGTACATGCGCTAAAGATCTGGAGACATTACTTATACAGTGAAACATGCATACTGTTTACGGATCATAAAAGTTTGAAGTACTTTTTCACACATAAGGAGCTGAATGTGAGGCAAAGAAGATGGTTGGAACTGATTAAGGATTATGACTACACAATTGAATACCATCCGGGAAAAGCGAACGTAGTAGCTGATGCATTGAGTTGGAAATCAGCAGATTCGATAGCCCATCTGCGGATGATACATTTGCCTTTATTGATTGAACTTCGTCGAACTGGTGTTATGTTGGAACTTGATAGCCAAGGTGTTTTGTTAGCCAGTTTCCAGGTGCGACCAACCTTAATTGATCAGATCATTGATGCCCAATTCCAAGACCCTATCTTATGTATCCTTCGAATTGAAGTGGAAGCAGGGGAACGACATGATTATGCAGTTAGCGAGGATGGAGCCTTAACAAAAGAAGGAAGATTATGTGTACCTGAAGTGTAGTGTTAAAGAAGGAGATTCTGGACGAAGCTCATAGTTCAGCATACGCTATGCATCCAGGAGGGACCAAAATGTACCGTACGCTTCAAGAACATTACTGGTGGCCGGGTATGAAACGGGAAATTACTGAGTATGTGAGCAAGTGTTTGATATGTCAGCAGGTAAAAGCTGAGAGGCAGAGACCCTATGGAGCATTGCAACCGCTCCCTATCCCATAGTGGAAATGGGACCATATAACCATGGACTTTGTGTTTAAACTTCCTAAGACGCCCAGAGGCCACGATGGAGTTTGGGTAATTGTGGACAGACTCACCAAGTCAGCACATTTCTTACCTGTGAAGGAAGACTTTCAGATGACCTAGTATGCTAGATTATTCATTAATGAGATTATTCGGTTACACGGCACTCCTGCATCCATTATCTCGGATCGAGATCCACGATTTACATCCAAATTTTGGTAGAGTTTACAGGAAGCTTTTGGGACAAGATTGCATTTTAGTACGGTGTTCCACCCTCAGAAAGACGGACAGTTGGAATGGACCATCAAGACCTTGGAAGATATGATGAGAGCATGTGTTTTGCAATTCCAGGGTACTTGGGAGTCGCATTTACCATTGATGGAATTCGTCTACAACAATAGTTACCAAGCGAGTATTGGAATGGCACCTTACGAAGCCTTGTATGGACGACAATGCAGAACCCCTTTGTGTTGGACAGAAATAGGCGAAAGAAAATTGTCTAGGTTCGAATTGATAGATTTGATGACGAAGAAAGTTATGCTCATCAGGGATAGGCTTAAGGCCGCCCAGGATCGACAAAAAAGCTATGTGGACCGTCGGATCAAAGATCTTGAATTTGCAGTTGGAGATTGGGTCTTTCTGAAGTTATCTCCTTGGAAAGGCATCGTACGATTTGGCAGGCGCGGAAAATTGAGCCCCCGTTTCATCGGACCATATGTGATTGTTGAAAGAATTGGACGGGTTGCTTACAGGTTATCATTACCTTCAGAGCTTTCCCGAGTTCATAATGTATTCCATGTGGCAATGCTACGAAAATATGTGTATGATGAGTCCCATGTGTTAGAAGAACAGCACATTGAGCTGAGGGAAGACTTAAGCTTTGAGGAACAACCTGTACAGATCTTAGATCGAAAGGATAAGGTGCTTCGTCGAAAGACAATTCCCCTAGTGAAGGTTCTTTGGAGAAATCAGAATGTGGAAAAGGCCACGTGGGAACCCGAGACACAGATGCGAGAACAGTATCCGTATTTGTTTTCTTGAAATTTCAGGGACGAAATTTCCTAAGGGGGGAAGGATGTAACGCCCCGAAAATTCAAATAATGTAAAATATTAAAATAATATGTAAAATGACATTTTTACCCTTGGAAGGGTATGGTTAAATGTTGACTTTTTGTTCAGAATACTTTTTGTACCTTTTTCGAGGACCATTGTGTAGGTCTCGGGACGCTGAATCCGTAGACAGGTGGCAGGTCGAAAACGAAGCTCAGATGAAAAAGTTACAGGTCTGGGAAGTTAAGGGGCAAAATGGTCATTTGTTACTTTAAGGGTAAAATGGTAATTTTTGGCAGTCAAAGTTATTTAGCGGTGCAATTGGCTGAATCAGCCATAGGGTGACTCAGGTGGATCTTTCAGTGACATTTGTCACTTGCCAATGGTGAGGAGTGGCAAATTGTATGAGATAAAAATCAAAAGATTAAATTAACCTTTCAATTACCATATGGTGTTATAACTGAGTGGTATTCGACAAAATAGAGAACCAGGAGCAGAAAACTAATTGATCGATTCCCACTAATCCAGGGTGAAACAAGTGTAAATTGAGTGAGAAATGAAGTGTAATTGGGAGTGAAAACCGAGAGGAACTGAACTGAAACCATACTGAGAAACCCCAAAAACCACCCAAGAAAATTAATGTCAAATTCGATTTTTTATACGGTTCTGAGTGAAATTGACTTGATCTTTAGTCTTCTGGGAGCTAAACGAATCGAACCAAATCAATTGGGAAGGAAATTGATGGAGATTTGACGAAGAACAAACCCTGCGACATCCGTGAATTGTGGAGGATGAGTTCGAATACTTGGAGGTAAGGAATCTTGAAATTGGTTTCGAATTCATGTTTAGAATGGAAAGGGGATGCTTTATGTGTGATTAATTGATTGAAACAGCTTGATTTTGGGTAGAACCCGATTGAGAACCCGTCGGGTATCCACTTTGAGTTGAGGGATTTTAAGCTCCCTTTCATGAAATTGAGGTTATAGATCCCTAATAAACATGGAATGGATGAAAATGAGTGAAAGAATGAATAAAATTGTGGTCGAATTGAGGGAGATTTCACCGAGTCTGATCGCGGGTTCACGACCCGTTTACCAGGTAATCGGGTGAGGGAGACGCACTGTAGCAGCATTGTGCACGGCGCGTGGCTTTCACGCTCAGCCTCTTGCGGTGGCGCGTGAGGGCATGTGGCTGGGATTCTGACTTTGGGTCCAACATATGTTTTGATGTTCTCGATGATACGGACCTATTGGCGTTGGTTTCAGGTCAATCGGATGTGAATTTAGAATAGTTTCGAGTACCCAAAGCGTATGGGTTACGTTTAAATAATATTATTAAATTTCGAAGATTAGGAAATTTGCACATGGGGTTATATGGTAACCTAGTGACCTTATATTCCTTTGTTTGACAGGCCGGAATATTCCCAGGACGTCGGAAGAGAACGAACAGCTCGAAACTGAACAATCTGGACGGTGTGTGAGTGGACTTTTGTTTTCTACCCTGAATGCATTCATATATGTTTTAAATGCTTTATGATATGATTTGAAATGATTTGGTATGATTGATGTTTCGATATGATGATTTCCGAATTTTGGACATATTATATTATTTTATATGATTTTAGGTACGATTTTCGAGAAAACCTTGATATTGTTATTTGGGCGAAGGTCCGGGATTTGTGATTGGTTTTGACTCGGATTATGAGACGGGAAATTGATTTGATGAAATTGAAATGCTTTTGACTATCGTTTATGGATTTGCGTGATTATGATGAAATTAATGATTATGATGGATTTGTGGAACATGCTTTGTGAAAGCCATGTTTCGGGCAGAGGCCCTGTTGAAACGTTTTTGACTTGATTTGACTTGATTTGAGATTTGAATGGTTTGAAAATGAGATTACTGGATTTGGTGACTGTTCCACATATACCATCCTCTGTGATTTGATAGTCTCCTCCAGACTTCGTGATCATGGAGTAGTCACGATCCACTACCTGGAGATGAGTAGCTCCGAGGGAGGCTCAGTCTCAGGAGTGTGAGATTATGATGATATCCTCGAGACGTCGTTGATCCTGGAGCTGATATCACCCCAGACGTCGTAGATCCTGGGGAGGTACTCGGACATGAGACACCCGAGTTTGCACACATTGCATTGATATCGTGACGGGTTACTTGGATATTGAGATTGGATATTGAGGATTGGTGGTATCATGATTTATTGATAATTGTGCTTAGATGCTTTATTTCATACTTGATTTATATGACTTATGTTTTATGATATGCATGCATGTTTGCAAACCTGGAGGGTAAGAATATAGTTGATAAATGTATTTCGAAAACTTTTTCTTTGTCCACTCACACCTTTGATGTTTTATGTACCCTCCAAGCCAGTGCACAGGTACTGAGGCTAATATCGAGGCAGAGGAATAAACGAACCGTTGCTTACTCAGACACTTTACAACGTAGGATTTTGATCCCTACTTGTACTATTACCTATGCTCTGTAAACCGGTTGACTAGTTAAACTTATGAAGTCAACGGTCCTGGAAGACTTAACTATCCCTTGTCTGACGATGTTTGTCGTTTGTTATGTTGTGTATGTATATATGTAAGGCTACTTTGGTACTTTAGAGTTATTGTCAGACGGGAGCAGGATCTTTCACGATTATCAAGGGATAATCGGGATGGGTCTTGTCATCGTGTTTAAGCAAGCGCCAGTTGATCGCAGACGCGGGTTGTATACAGGCTGAGGCATCACAGTGAGTTCATACCCTGATTATTCTGGTTAGTATGTGGTAGTATCCCTAGTCTGACACGTGGTTAGGATGTTGATTTAATCCCAAGGGTAATAAGGTCTTTTTCTAAGGTCATGTCAGACGGGAGCAGGTCCTTCCACGCTAATCGAGGGTGATTACGGGGAGGGTCCTTTCATTACTTCTATGAAATTCCAATTCCATATTTAAATTCAAATTCTAATATGAAAATAGAAAGCAATTCCAATTCTAAATTGAAATCCAATTTTTGCAACACTTCTTGTCCCACAAGTTACCAAATAACCCAGTTGATCCTTTTAAAGCAACCCAAATAGAGATATCACTCACCATCACCAAGCCCATCGTCATAACATCACCAAAATCATACCCAATTCAAAATCCACGAGGAACCCACATTGAAGTTATCGTTGTCATCAAGGTCGAGATCTGGCGAGTCAAAATTGCTGCCATCTTCGTCTCTAGTAGAGCTCTGTTGGACCTCATCGACGAGAACAAGAGGTTGAGGAAAGTAAACATACAGCCCATGAAGAAACTCGTGGAGCTTAGGAATCTCTACAACAATATCTTCACCATAGTCATTGCAGATTTTTTGGGTTTCTTACTTAGGAAATTGCATATGAGAGAGAGAGAGAGAGAGAGAGAGAGAGATATATATATATATATATATAATATATATGAAAGGAGGGGAGAAATGATGAGTATTAAGGAATTGGGGGAAATTTCATTATTATCAATAAGAGAGAGATGATGGGGGTGAGAAATTTCATCGTTAGCTCTGTAAATAATGGAATCAAGGGGGGAGGCGGTAGTATAGAGGGTAATTTTCTTGGTGGGAGATGGATTTTGTTTTAGTTTTGGAACTGGGTTTTGAAGCACAACAAGATGAAATCGATGATGAAAAGCATAGCAAAATGAAATCGATGATGAAAAGCACAACAAGATGAAATCGATGATGAAAGGAACAACAAGATGAAATCAATGATGAAATCAATGATGGATCTCGGTTTGGAACTGGGTTTTAGATCTGCATTTTGAAGCCATCGGAACTTGGGCGGTTCAGTGGAGTTGGAGAGGACAAAGCAAGGATCATCGTTCTGGGGGCGGGGAAGAGATTTGATTTTGATGGTTTTTTATTTATTTATTTTTAATATAATTAAATTAGTAATTATTTTTAATATAATTTAATTTTTAATTATTTTTTTATCCACATGGTATCCAACTTAGCATGAAAAATTGTCCCACAAATGCCACTTGGACACTTAACAAATTGTTTTTAATAGACTACTAACGGTGAGTACCTAAATGTTATGTTTTGATAGTTTGGGGTATGGAAATGGAAATTTTTATAGTTTGAGTACTTTTTGAAATTGACCTTATAGTTTGGATACTTTTATGTAGTTTTTCCTAAAAATTAATAAGAAATACTACAATAAACTCCTATAACAGTAGACTATAATAAGATTTGGAAAAAAACGAATAAATTTTAAAGGATAATTTTGGGCAAATGAGTGGATTTTAAAATAATAATGACGGAGAAACTAAATGTAAGCATGATCCAGATCAAATAGTCAATACAAGACATTCTCTTATTACTAATCTAACAAAATAAAGAAAAATAATATAAGGGAGGAGGAAAGAAGGAGGCTATACTTTTTCGTCCGCGTTATTTACAATGCCAACTTTTGTGTCATTGCACTCTACAACTTTGTTCCTTTTATCTTTTTGGTCAAAGGATCGTTTCTTCTTTTATTTATCACATGCTAGCAATATCACGTTAATCACCATATTTATAAATTTATAAATTAAATTAAATTATATTTTCTATATACTAAAAGGGAAGCAACCTTGGCAGTGTTTATGGATAGTGCATTGCCAATTTTACCCTTCATTCATTCAACTTCCCAACTTGCCCTTCTTCTTTGTTCTTTATTCAGTCTGTTGCTTCTCAATATCACCTATGCACGAGTTTATGTTGGAGACCATATGTTTTTCGATCTTGGACCAATGAAACCTATCCATGATCTCTTTCTCTTCTCCAGGCTTTCTTCGCTATTCTTTCTTTCTCATCGAATCGAAAGACTGCTCATCATCTCGTTGTTGCTTCTAATTTTGTCAAATTGGTCTGATAGTTTTTTCAAATTTGTTCGAAAGCAGAAGGCTTATTAATGGGTGCTTTGGATCATTTTTTTAATCCGTTTGATTGCTCGAGTGCGAGTCTGCACAAGAAACGTGATAACTCTAGAATCACTCACATTTTATATACATTCTTCTCTTCCAATTCTAGTCTTTAACTAAGCTTCTAAGTCAAATAAGTTGCATTTTACTTGGGTTGTGCTAAATGTGCAAATCATAGACTTTCAGAATCATTGGAGTTAGTGGAAGTCAAAGTGTACCAAAATCGAAGAGAACTTGCTCGGAATGGAAATAAGATGATTCTAGAAATTATTTGAGGTATAAAATAACATTTAGGCAACAAGGAAGAAATCAAGGCAACAAAGAAGAAACCCCAATAAGGAAGAAATCAAGGCAACAAAGAAGAAATCCCAATAAGGAAGGAATCTGTTGTCACTGTTCATGTGAACAGTGCGCGCAATCATTGTTCATTCATGGACAAAATTACCCCTCATTATTCTCTATTTAAAGACTTCTTAGCTTTCATTTGTGACCTAGCCTCCAGAAAACTTAAAAATCTGATTCAGTCTCCATCTTCTACCATTTTCTCTTCATTCCACGCATCCCTATACACATCACTCCAATTCCCTTAGCCACTCTACATTCAGAATTCATTCAACTCCAGCAGCTTCAAATTCCATCATTGGATAATATCAACTTCTCCATTGAATAATAGAAGATTTCTGGAACACAAAGTCAAGACTTGGTTGTGGCTTTCTTCAAGGGTTCTTCTAATATTTACTTTTCTATCATGTGTAATTTATCTACTGTGATTTTTATGAATATTTCTAGAGGCTAAGTACTTCATCCTAGGGCTATGATGTAACCAAACATGATCATTTGAAGTTAATAAGAAACTCTCTCTTTCAAGTTCTATTCTGATTTTTGTTTCTATTTATTGTGCATAATTGAATATGCTTGTTTTGATGATTGATCACCATTAGAATATGCATATCTAAATTAGAATTAAGGGCACATACCATGCTTTAATTCTAATGGATCTGTAAATAGGATGACTAAGATTCGATGGCACATACTTTGCATAAGAGACTTAGTTGATTAGTTGAACTTTTCTTGAGCTTAATGGATTTTTGGTGCCTAGCCTAAGTTACATACCATGACTAGATTAGGTTTCAAATCAGAAATACAGGATTAAGATCATATACCATGATTTAATCATAACTTAGAGAAAAGTAAATTTAGAATCAGATTAGACTTGTTAGGTTGACTACTTAGAAACTTTGAATTAGATTGTTTAGGTGAAGTCACTTCCCTAGATCCCCTTAACCCATTCACAAAAGCAAATTTTGTCATTTTCATTCCTTTCTTGTTAACTTGTCTTAAAATCTTGTTAGACACTTAAGTTTAGTTAGTTTGAATAATTCCATTCTCTTGCCATTCAAAACAATCAAACACTCAATTTACATTCAGTTTTAGTATATCTTCAAAATTTTCAAGAATTTGGTTTCTAAGCACTTAACTAGAGAAGATCTTCTTCAATCCTTGTGGGATCAACCTTACACTTACCAGGTTGTACTATTTTGTGGCCTTGTACGATTGTGTGGCGTTGTTCTATTGCAAGCATAACAAAACGCAAGCAATTCCATGTATTTTTCTTCACAAGAAACTAAACCCTCATTATTGGCTTCCAATTTTTCCCTCAATTAATGGCTTCCAATTTTTTGTTTAGATTCCGATTAAATTGTTCTTCATATTTTTTTTAGCTATTTTTTTCGCACAATCTTAAATTTTTATTGACATTGATTTAGGTTTTTGTTTTCGCAGAATCTCTGAACAAATTTACATACTTCTCTGAGATAATTCTCTTTCATTTTGTAGCTGTCTTCTCTGCATTTTTTATATGATTTTCAAGTTGTTGAAATCGTTAGCACGATTTGGTTGTCCAAAGGATGCTTCGGCTTCTAATATTTCTTACGATTGGAAATATGTTGAAACCCTGCATACACTTTTGTTGTGATTTGGATGGTTTCCATTCTATGAACTGCTGTCGTGTTTTCTTATGAGGCTGTCAACTTTATTAATTTCTTAATAGTTTAGGCTCCAATTAATCCCCATGCTGTTACTAAACCAAAAACAAATTCATGTGGCGGCATCTCTACTGGTGTTCTGAGGTGAGATTTTTTCAGACTCCAGTCAGATGAATGGGAATTTGATAACAACCTCAATTTGATATATGGGATGCTTTTGGCATGTGGTTTCTTTGTCTTTTGGCTCCAACTTTAATTGCTCTATTATATTCCCTTTCCTCATTTAATATAGTTTCTGTAATTATTCTGATTTTCTTTTTTCTAATGGGTCTTGATCCTCTGTGTTGACTCATTAATTTGGTTGCGTGTTGAAGTGATCATGTCTATATCGAGAATTTCATGACTCCTAGGATCTTTTCAAATGAGACAGATACAAAGGAACAAGGATTTAATGAAGGGAAGCCAAATCAACTCAACTGATAAACCCAATTGAGAATTTAAATAAACACATAATATATAAAGCATATGTACTAACATAAAAATTGTCTTCTTTCTTCTTGCGCGGGTCTATAATTCGGATTTTTTGACCCGCGCGGCATAACCCGACTGTAAGCCAATCGTTTTACGTCCGATTTTCATGAAATTTATTCCTATTTCGCTCGTTTTAATGAAATAAAGAGATCGATGGGCTTAAAAAAAGAAAAATTTCGATATTTCGTTCAATTACACCCCCCCACCCCCCTCTTAGCTGCCTCCGGCAAAAATTTCCGACATATCAACCGATATATCGACGATATTATCGATATTTTTATCACTGAATAAAGCGAGTCTATGCGTTGTTAATGCGATAAATGTATATATGATATGATCTCCCCAGCCAATATTATTATATCAAAAAATGCTTCCGTAAATTAGTTTTTGCATAGTCAGAAATAGAAAAGAGAATAATAAACTCTTTCAAATCAATACTCTCAGCAACAATTCTTCGATACAAATGATGCTTATAGCACTTGCTAACAGAACGCGGTACCAATTTTCCATTTTTAGAACTTACTACCAGATAACCGACCCCAAACAAGGCCCCGTTCTCACAATGAGGGGAATTGGAACAGGGGAAAGAAGATAAAATGATACCACGTAAGCTAGTTATCAAATTTGTGATTCATAAACCTGGTAATTCCAACCAACAAAACATAAAAACTAAAAATGGGATTTATGGCTATTAGCACAATCCTTTCAGTCTACTACAACCCACAAATTGTATTGACTTGTCACAGCCCAAAGGCCACTCTCTGCACAGAGTCACGGCGTTTTTTGCTGGGCATCCGAATGAGGCCTGTAATCTGTAATTCTATAATTGCCCTGCAAAATCGTGCTCTATCAAAAGGAAGGTTAAGGATCATCTTAATGCTTATCCAACTTTAATTTTTGGCAGTAATTCAAACAGGCAGAAGTAATGCATATTCTGAACCTATACACAAAAGATAAGATGTATGATAGAAAACCAACGAGGACTTCATTCCATCCTCAACCGTGACTCTCTTTCATAAGGTCAGAAAGATAATGAGATGTCGGGATTTTTCTGTGACTAGTAATTTGATCTTTCAGAAGCTGTAAACAGGGTCAATAGAAATATTTAGCTATACTATCAGACTAACATCATAAATATCAGTTGAAGTGACTAAAATCATAAGGCCTTTGGATGCATTATATATTTATATTCACTTACTACGAAAAAAGATGCTGTCCACTGTGAAGAATGAAAAACCAAAAGGATACTGAATAGATGCTTCACTCTTGTTTTCAGATTCATTCATTTCCTTTCTCTTTTTGGGTAGTGGGGACTGCTTCAACTTGCTTTGCGCTTTCCTCCTGCGCTGAAGGAGAATTGTTTTGAACGACTGGAACCAGTCATGAAGATTGATAAGATCGCCATGCTCTTGAGCCAGCGTGTATCTGCAAGATAAATAACGAACATGCATAACAAACTTAAAAGTCTATGATCAGAAGCAAACAGCATAAATGAAGTAAATCAATTATCAGCTACAGATGTTATGACTTAAACCTCTTTCTTGCAAACCCTTACTCGTAATGGATTATCAGATCAATTTATCTAGTATCAGCTATCCAGCATTTGACCCATTCACCATCCAAAAGGAAACTCAAAAAAATTTTGCCTAAAGAAAGAAGTTATTCATTCTAGAAAATAATATTTCATAAGCAGATGCATTTCAAGGTCAAAATAAAAGCGCAGGAAAAAAAATTCAAAATATACCATTTCAAAACTACATAATCAGACGAAAAAAACAAGAAAGTTTAATTATGCCTCTGAGGATGAAGGTTCAAACTATGCCTCTGAAAATTATCATGTGTATTAAGATAGTGCAGTGGAAACTTGAGCTAATATGCCTTAACCAACATTTCTCGTTATTTTTCCAACAATTTTAATGTTATAGCTATGTTCATACTCACACAATCGAGGTATCAGGCATGGATGACAATGGAATGTTGCCACTCCTTACGCAGCATCTGCATCGTAGGATTTTTTGGAAATCCAAAAGATCCATTTGAATCTTTTTTCTTGAATCTCCAATTAAAGCCTGCAATAAGTGAGTTAAGAACTGAAAGGAGATTGTCCGTTTGGATTGAAGGATTTGGACTTACATTAGGAATCCACTCATTTCAAATAAATTCATTCCAAATCCAACCATTTGGATACTAAAATTTGACCCTTGAGTTTCAGCTAGGGATGTGAATAATAAGTAATATATAAAAATAACTTATAATAGGGATAAAAATATAAAAATATATATATATATATATAAGAAGAGAGAAAGGAGAGAAAGAGGACAGAGACCGCAGAGGAGGGAGATAGAGAAAGAGGGGTGGTACACGACGAGGAGAGGAAGGGGTGGCAAAGGTAGAGAAGAGAGAAAGGAGAACTGACAGAGGAGAAGAGATCAGGGGAACAAAAAAGATTCGAACAATTTTTTTATTCTAGAGAATGAAATCGATCCAAATTCCTAGCTTTAAAAGTCATTCCCATTTCCTAAATTTTAACTTACAAGGATTCAAAACCAAATCCAAAAATTCATCCAATCATAAGAATTTGATTCGGGAAGCTCAGATCCAAATCCATATTCAAATGCATGGGTATCCAAATGGATTTGAAATTAAATTACAAAGATTCATAAGAGGCAGGCATGATAATCAACAAAAGCTATTGAGAAATAACCTGTCAAACATAACATGCCACCACTGAAATATCTGAAAATCTGGTAGCAATGAAATCCTATATTGATTTCATTATAAGTAACAAGTTTCTGGTGTAGGTAATATTAGACAGAGCAGTCACTGTTCTCCTTACCAATTGAAGTTTCTCAACGTTCCTAAAGCAGACAATTTCATGCAAATTTAAGCACTCAGTCGGCCTCATGAAATACCTGTCATGAAGAAATTAAAGAGAGATTAAAGATGAAATTCATTTACTTGAAGGATGTGTAACATTTGGAAATATGTTAAGAGGAGAAGAGAAAAATCTGTTTCTCTCTCAGTTACTTTAAAATCCAGCTTTCAGGTAAGAAGGGGAGTAAACAGCACAGACAAATCCCGATGTTAAGTAGCTCAACATGAACTTATTAAATTAAATAAAGGAAAAGAAAAAATCAACAATACCGTCATCCTGGACTCACTAAAAAAAAAAAAAAAGGAACCATCATTCCCATTTACAGTTGTTAGAGTTGCCTCAAAATATTCAGATCTGGAATAATTATATGCTTCAGCTCATACTTGGGGGAAAGACGGAAGAAGTCAAAGATCATGCATATCGGATTTCAACAGCTTTGGAATTCCGTAAAGAAAGCCTTTAAATTGATTATAGAAATGAGAACTTATGAACAGATATAAACAAATTCTAACTAAAGCTGTGATTGTATGGCAATAACAAAAACAAAAACCTAGGGGTTGCCTATGATGGTAGCTCAGAACAATCTTCCGAAACTTCAGTAGCATCAACTTCCAAGTCAGTTCATATGGACACGATCAACACATAGCATAAGCAAAGTCATATTGCAATAAAAGAATGAATAGAATTTTTCCACTGAGTCAAGAGTATGGACTTGTATTCTAATGTTGATTAATTTGAAAAAGACAATGGAAAGTGATATAATTACCTAACCATGCAATCAATTAATATAGCAGCCTTTTGACTTATTGATTGTGACTCACCAATCTTTAAGGAGCTGTGAGATGAACGTTTCCTGTCACATGAATGGGGGTTAAAAATAAAAAGTGGGCGGTTCAAATGCTAGTTCACCAGAGAGAGAGAGAGAGAGAGAGAGAGAGAGAGACAGACAGACACAGAGACAGAGACAGAGAAAGAAAGATAGAGTACTTGGATATGCCTGTCAAATGTGGTTTACAACTTAATCCCTCGAACTTCAATAAGGATTGCAGCTCCTTTACCTTGTCATGAATCTATTTCAAGCACATAACTGATGATCATTCAACTCATCTCATGTTAACTTAGAAATCAACTACTATCACTGCTTAAAGCATGTAAGATTAATAGCTAGGTGAGAAAAATGAGTCAACTAGGGTGACAAAATTACAACAAAGCTTATATCTGTAAGGAACACAGAGTACTTCACATGTTTAGCACCTGTAAGGCGCACACAAAGCATTCAGTACTTTTAAAGCTGTTAGATTATATATAGGGTTTATCAGTTTTCATATATGCAAAGGGCACAAGGTATATATTGCGTTAAGGAAAAGGCAAGTGATAAAATGTACATTAGAATTCCAAATGATCAGAATTCAAAAAGAAGCAGCTCTTAGAATTTTTGCTACCAATATGATTCTAGATTATCCACAAGCTCACTAGTCGTTAACAAAATTCATCAAAAGATCCTCATAAACGAATAACTCTATGTCTTTAAGCTCTTAAAAAAAGGAGTAATTGCAAAAAACTGAAAATGCGTGACAAACCGGATTGCCAAAATTTCATTGAAAAGGCTAAACATATGCAAAAGTAAAGTCAAATAATGAATAGTATTCATACTACACTGACAGGGCTCTAGAATTACAGTAACGAAAAATAAAAAAATTTAAAAGGGTATGACACAAAATTTGGAATATCATTTCACCAAATCCCATAGGCTACTTCATTACCAACTACAAAATGCAGTCATACCTCTGAAACATCGACTGTAAAAGCTTCCCAACTATTGAGCAACTGACAGAGCAATGCTGCAGGAAGATCCCTAAATAATTTCAAAGTTTAGAATGTTCAGACAACTTACTATGAAGCAACAAAGAAATTTAAGTTAAATGAAGAAGTAAAATCTCCTATTCCAGTAATTTCATGAAAAAAAAAATGAAACGACATGTACAGAAACATGGAACAGTGGAAATGATACTCATCCAAAATGACTAAAGTAGCATGGTTACACAAAAAATCATACTTCACGGCAGATTTCAGGTAAAGAAAACTTTAGGATTGAACAATGCATCCAATCCATCTGCATTCTTCATTACTCACCTCACTTTACGAACTACCAGACAAATAAGGTGTCCCTTTTGGAAGCTCATATTTTGTTCAAGCGTACAGTAATCACTTGACAAAGATGCAGCAAACCTTTTTCCAATTTCAGTGCTATTATCAATAGCCAATGAGTCAAAAACATCTGGATTAAGAGCCTCACAATATAAGTCTAAAAATTGAATTTTCTCACACTTCCCCGCTTCATATAAGCACTGCAAAAACAATTATGTGTCAAGAAACAAAGAGACCAATTTGATGATATGAAACAAGAAATGTACAAGGCCTTAAAACTCAGCTAGAAAATTCAGCCTGAGTTGCCAGAAACTGTGAAAACGTATCAATATATGCTTCTAAGCTCAAAGTTAGAAAATGTTGAAGGAGTACTAATTAACATCTGTATAAGAAAAATAAAGGAGTCACCAGAACAACAGTGCTCCAGAGCATCTGCAATCTCTTCAACTCTTCCAAACCACGAGATATTTTAATAACAGTTTGTTCAGCCATTTGATCCCTGGTAAGAGATTTCCAACAGATGTCAGAATATTACCTTTTTTACATAACTTTAAACTGCTTCAATAATAATGTGTATTGTTGATTTTTCAGACTACCTTGCATGACATAAAATTTCAGAAGCAGACTTGGTAGCGCTCTCATTCTGAAATCCCTTCAGAGGAAAAATTACATCTTAGTGAAATTATGCCACACGTTGTTGGGGATTCGATGGGGACAGAAGAGAGAAGACTCACTAAGGATGCATGATCCTAGCATTAATAAAATAAATGACAACAGGGAGCTATAATCCCCAAAATCATTATTGTTGTTTTTCAAGAACATTAAAGTGAATATATACATCATACATATGCCCCAAGGAATAAACCAAATTTATCTGTGTAAAGAATTTTCTATGCAAATAAAAGGAAGGCACCATGGGGATCTTTTTCCAATTAACCACTTCATTACAACTACAAGCAAAGAACAAAAAGGAAATTTTTTTTCTTTCTATAAATGAATAATCTAAATAATAGGAAAGAAATATGAATATAAATGTGAGTCTTAGTTATTAACCTTGACGTTAATGCAATTTTTTTTGTAACATGGTAAACATGGCAGCTACAAATAGGACAGAAATATTTCAAGAATGCTACCTTTCTGTCTTCTTTTACAAGCAACCCTCCCAGTATGAAGCTTAAAGGCTCCGTGGAGAAATGTTGAACACATGCAATCTGAAAAAATACATTTGATATCAGCAGGGACCTACTGATGCTGGCAGGAGAACATGAGAGGAAAGGAAACAGGGTGTATACAACAAATGATAACGTGGTCATAAAATTTGAAAAACAACTTAATTACCAACCTTCAAAGCTCTAACAAAAGATGTCAAAGTTCCATCTTGATTTAAGAAGTAGTTTCGCAGAAAAATAGCCACCTTGTGACCAACAGAGAACCCAGAAGACTGCTTCACAAGAGCTGCCTCAACAACGGCATCCATCCTCTCAGCCGGTGATCCCAATGTGAACTTGGATGGGCGTAACTTCTTCAGAACATGTGAAGGAAGTATGTTTCGAGGGGCATCTAATGTTGTTGCAACTCCCATTATTAAAATGAGTGGGATCTTGGCAACCCATTCACTGATAGAAACAATGGTGAAGTTACAAGCCCAGGAAAGCTAAATCGTGCCCTGAGAGAAGATCTGGAACTTTAATGCATAAGCAAACATCAAGTGAGGGTTAGGGGCTAGACTACCTCAGCATAAGAATGAAATCAGACAAGACAGGACCGCAACATCGTTCCATATCATCTATAACGACAACCACTGGAGAACCATAATTTCCTTGCTGGTTGTACCAAGATGCCAATGCGAACATATCAGCTGCCTGCATAAGGGGAAACGCAGAATTAGAAAAAATAATGAAATGAAAGAAATTGAACAAGGTGAAGGTATGCTACTTGTGATAAGACTTAAACTTACATCAAAAGTGCCCAACAAAAACTGTCTCAATAAACTTGTGAGACAACCAGCAATCCCACTCTTGGGTGAAAAGTCGAAAGAGGAAAGGCTAGCCACATGGCATCCGTGGGTTTTCAAACAGAGGCCAAGCTCTTGAAATGTCAAAAATTCATCAACAAACTCCATATTTTCTGCGAGGGACAACTGAATCCAATCAAGTTACAGCAATTATGTGGGTGCAAATTGTAATTACTAAAATTTCAATTATGTGGCTGTGAATTGTAATGACAAATTTTCCAACTCCCTAACAACTTAATTTGGATACATATAAATGTAGGAGATGATGAACATACTAGTAAGAAGGAGCGCAGTGAAGAGCTGCTTTGTACAGGCTGCGTTCGTGAGGGTGACAATGGGAAAAGGGCCAAGACGACGAGGGTTGGGAAGTGGTTTGACAGTGTTGAAGGAGTCGTATACCCAGCTCTGTATGTGATTGAAAACATGAGAATTGATATTCCTCAGAACCTCCTTGATACATGATTCCATTCCTGACCAAGTTAACTCAAAAGCTTTCAATCGCAATCGCAAGGATTCATTATTGTCCGGTTCAATATTTGCTGCTGGGTTTGGGCATGGATCAAGATCAAGCCTTTTTCGGACTTTCCCACTCGATGATAATACCTTTTCTGATGCTTTGTGAAGAACGTAAAAATGCTGTTGAGAAAAATCACACAAAATTACAAAAGGAAATAGAAATAAAAGCCTAAGAAACACAAGGTAAAATGAGACCACCTGAAGGTCGTTTTGGGTAGTACCGAGGGAGCTTGATGGAGGTGGTGAATCATCCGAACTTGCAGATGAAGCCGCCATTGACGCTCTTTTTTTCTCTTCGACACCCACAGAAAAGAGTGACCTAACGCAGTGTACACCCTAATTGGCGGTTTCTAGACGCTCCTAACTATCTTCATTAATGTTGGCGGGAAAAAGTTTATTTTTTTTTCTTTCCTTTTCTATTTTATTACTGGGAATGCAACTTGTCACAAGTAGGAGCAATGAGTTTTGAACTCTTGCTAAAAAAAAAAATTGGATCATTTCTCGATTTATGCGAGTCATTTTTGCACAAGGGTAATGTTAACTAAGAAGTTTTTAATTAAATATCATTTTATACTCTTTATGTTTATCTTTTAATATTTAAATACTAAACAATTATAGAAAATAATATTTTTTGTGAGAATTGTGCAGAATTGGATAGGGCTCGGAATTACGAGAATTTAGGCAACAAATCACCTCAATCGGAGTTGTAACGAAAAAGTTATTATTGAAATAAAAGGAGACCACCAAAAATCACGGAGAAATTTGGTAGCAAGCTACCGAACCCATTTAAAACACCCAGGAAACCATTCGGCGCACGCGTACCGAATTTGGGGTCTTCCTCTCGATGCACGTGTCCCGACAGCGTGAACCCTGGGTCGGAGCGCGTACACCGAACCACTCTGCCCCTTCCTCAGCGCACTTTTACCGAATTTCCATGGCCTTTTTCGGTCAGCGCCTATTGAAACGGCTCCCTTCCTTCAACAGTTTCCTACTGTGTCGTTTACTATTACCATTCCAACAAGCAAACTCCAATTTTCCCTTTTTTTATTAAGTTTTATATTTCCTTTTTAATTAGGATTTGTTTTCCCTTTTTAAATTAGGAGTTTTTTACTTTTTTAATTAAGTTTTGTATTTATTCTTTCATTAGAATTTAGAATACCTTTTATCTTTAGGACTTTAATTTAATTAGTTTAATCCTTTTCCTTTTATAATTAAATTGTGAACTCCTATTTATTTGAGAATTAATTTTCTCCTATAAATAGAGAGACTTAAGTTATTTGTAAAGAGTCACTCATTCTTTGTATCAAGTTCTACTCAACCAATTTTTTCGTTTCATTATATTCAAGATTTCAAGTGTAAGAATAATTACACCATACTTCACCTTCTACACCTTCATCCCTGACTAAGTTGAGGAGCCCTCATTTGTCTCACCAAAGAGTGCACAATCACTTCGCATCCATAGGGAGCCCGGAAGAGAAAAACTGTAATACGACCTCTTTACCTCGTAGTTATTTCTTATATTTGACTATTGGTTATATGAATTGATTTCTAATAATATTTTTGGTTTTATGATTTCTATTGCTTCAATATTCTATGTGTTCTATGATTCTAGTTTTTGTTATGTTTGTGTGTTCGTGACAGGACCCACCCCGATTATCGCCTCGATAATCGGGAAGCATCCTGCTCCCGTCTGACAATCGAATCCAAAAGACCGGAAAACTAATTAATATTACAACACACCCATTGTCAGACCAGAGAGATTAAACGATTACAACCGACTGGACGTCTAGTCCACAGTTTCACAGAGCATAAAATTACAAAACAAGTTAAAGAAACAAATCCTACTCTGTGAACTAACTACTCCGCAACGGAAAACTTTATGCCTCCGCCTCTGCCTCGGCGCTTGCCCCCGCACCTGTACCACGACCTGGAGGGAATTTAAAACAACAAAGTGTGAGTGGACCGAAACATAAGTTTTACAGGAAAAACAGTTTTTCCGAAATCGGGTTCGCCCTCCAGTTTTGTAATCCGCATGCATAACCAAATATTCAAAACTTGTGTATTAAACTTTGAAACTCTTTTTCCGAAACACATGAAAAACGTTACAAGGATCGTCATAACTCATGTAAAACCATTTAATAATACCAGATTCCAGAAACCGTCATTTTGAAACATTATTTGCACAAATCAAGTAAAACGTAAATCAATAATCATGATTATGCCGTTGGATCCATTCGAGTCTTTAAACTCAACATTAGGCCTTCCCCGGATATCAACGAGTCTTTAAACTCAAAACACGATTAGTAGGCCTCGGGGGTATCATAATAATCGAGTCTTTAAACTCACGAGTCTTTAAACTCAATTTTCGGGCCCGCCCCCATCATCAACATACCGGGTCTTTAAACCCAAAACCAGATCCAACCATCAACCGGGTCTTTAAACCCAAAACCGTTTTTAAAACACAATAAACCATGATTCATCACAACCGTTTTCCAACATCATTCTGAAATCATATCACAACATAGTAGGACTTATGTCCGAAGTCACATGCAATTTCCAACACATGCAATTTCCGAAAATTACTTCACAATATGATCAAACATCATAAATCCGACATATGCATATTCATATCCAGGTACTTCATCAAAATCATCACGCATGCATAAGCGAAAACCGTAATCTCGAAATGCGTGAAATACGATAAATATCTCGAAAAACGTGAAAACATGTAAAACCGATATATCATCTCACCATCATAAAATCATATGTAAAACCATGAGATAAATAAGCAAAATAGTCATGCATGCCCAATTTAGAAATCAAAAAGTCCACTCACAGTCTTAGGACGCGTCAATCGCGTCCCACGCGCTCCTCCGTAGCTTCGGAAGTGTCCGGGCCTGTGAAAACGTACAAGAAGGGTTACAAACATCCCAAAATAACTCGTAGGATTTTTCCTAATTTTTCCGGATTTTTCGGCGAAAATAAACTTAAAGACTTAATCTTCCGGACTCCCGAAATTATCCCGAATGACTCCCGATCGATTCGAACTCTAAAGATAAAATGTTAGTTAGACTGAAAGGATTAATTTTCATGTTGACCGTGATCGGAGTTGACGTCACACGCGCCGTCACGCGCCGCCCAAAGTGGCTGCGCGTGAAAGCCACGCGCCAAGCTACAGTACCTTCGTCCTTACCCGAATCAACTGATAAACGGGTCTATTACCCGCGACTCAACCCGACCAGTTCAAGCCCAATTCTCAATCAATTCCTCTCGTTTTTGATCCTATTATCTTCTCTAATCCTTTAATTTAAGGTCTGTATTGAAGATTAACCTCGACTAGTACCCAAACGACCCAACTCAAACTCGAACAGTCGAACAAATCGACTTCTAGAACTCACCCAAACTAACTCCATTCTCAAATTAATTTCACCAGTAGCTTAAGGGGACTTATACGAACACAATGGTACCATCAATTGGTCTCGCCGTTACCTGGAAGTCGTCGTCCTCAAGCTCGAAAATACTCAGAACCAGGGAACTCCGTTCTTGGCCAATTCGTGAGTGTCGTCCTTCGAATTCGACGTGGTTGGTTTCCTTTTGCTCCCAGAAGACTAGAATGGCCCCTGGTTTCGATCAACAAGCCTCAGAAATCGAATTCAATTTTTCCCTCCAACTGGTTCATCTCTGAACCGCAACTCAGGTTCCTGGGCGAAACGGGCTCCAATCCCTTCAGTTCTTGCACCGTAGTGATTATTTCACTCCAAGAAGTCTCACCGTGTGTTTAGATTGATCCCTCGACCCTTAGAATTTGAACTCTGCGATTCCCCCCCCCCTAGAAACCCGAAATGGTTCTTCACTGGTTCACTCAATCTCTCTCAGATTTTCCACAGCAGGAAGGACGCAAATGAGTCTCTAAGCCCAAAGGCATTCAGAGTAATTGATTCAAACGGCCAGCAACTCGTGGGAGACACTCTGAAGTCTCTGAAAACGGTTTCCTACAAGCACAGAGACCACAGCCATTCCTCACTCTCCCGTGCTCTGAACTCTGCCCAAACGTGCACCAAGGTCACTCAATCCTGCTTCCACTGCCTAAATCCACATAAACAAATCGTCTGAGCCCTTCCACTAGCCATAAACAATTGCACGCACAAGACCCACGGCCGTGCACTCTGTTTTTCACAGTGGTGAACAGTAACCACCGTGAAATGACCAAAATGCCCCTCTGTGCAATAATTACCAAAATGCCCTCCAACATCCGTGACCCATAACTCGGTCATCCGACGTCCGTTTCAAGCGTGCCGCCTGTCGTTGTACTCGGGGCGTCGAGACGAACATAACGGTCTTCGAGTCAAATGAATATCAATTGTCAAACAAAAAGTCAACTTTTTCCCCTTATAACGCCCAAATCACGATAATGCCCCTGGACTTCCGAACATCATAACTTTCACTCCGAGCGTCCGAATCGGACGTGCCACCTGTCTATGAACTCGTGACATCCCGAACTACGTCAAGGTCATCACTCAACGTCCGTTCGACCTCCAAATCAAAAAGTCAACAAATTGACCACACAAACACAGGGGTAAAAACGTCATTTTATTCAATATTTTATAATATTACATCTCCAGAACGTCCGGGGCGTTACAGTTCGCGCTTAATGCTTGACTAGATATAGGGAGCCCTGAGTCTAGGTCATTGAAAGTGTTGTCGGGAGCCCGGGCACATACTTAATAGAATATGCAAATAACTCGTAAGATTAAGATTATAGGATTACGTAGATTGAAATTAATACAATCATGAATGAGTTAGGTTAATAGATTAGAATAGTTTAGATTAGTTAATCACGTAGGATAATAGAAACAATCAACTACCCCCTAATTAATTAATCAAACGATAATCATACTTAGGTACCCTCAATCCCCGGTTAAGAACGATCCCAACTTATCAATGCTATAATCTACAAAAAAAAATGGTTTTAATTTGCATATGGTTTGATTAAGTATTGAGTGTGACTTTGTATTTACTTTAATACTTAGTTTTTGCGTATCATTAACAAAATAATTATGTTTTTGTAACTTTGGATTAGGAATTGGTGCTTAGGAGTTCCAAAATTCTGATTTGCTTACCATTTTTTGTAGGCTTATTAATCAAAATACTCAATGAATCAGCCACTTAGTCTCAATTTATTTCCACAATACTAATTATTCCAATGTACAACCAAAACGCTCATTTTGTTACCTCCGTTGCTTTAATCATTACGACTTGTTAATAATAACGTCAATGTTACTTACGTGTAAGAAAATGATTGGATGTTTAATTATTTTTGCAGAAAATTATTAAAAGTAAAGATTTAAAAAAAAATGAAAACGAAAGAGGATGATGAATAATGCATCTGATCTGGTTTTTCCCCAACCTATTCCCAACCCTCCAATCCAATCTGGATTTTTCTTCATCATCATTGTCATCTTCTTTTTCTTCATCTAATCGAAATGAGATGTGCAAAAACCCAATCCGAAATCCCAAATTGGTGACGAAAAACTCCATCTCAGGCAAGGAAGCTGGCTGAACGACACTGCCTTCTAGGACTAGACTGCCTACCTTAAACTTGTTCTTACCGAGGTTTGATGCAAATTTCTCAAGAGCGTCGATTAGGGTCACGTAAAAGACCAGTTGGTCTTGAAAGTTGAAGGACAATGATGATAAAGCCCGCAAAGCAGCTGAAGGTTAGAGCATAGGTCTAGAATCGTCGAGTTTGGAGCTAACAGGCATGTTTCTCGATATCGACTAGTTTGGCCCGGATCAGGTTGCGGCGTGAGGTGAAGAGGAAACATAAAGTGAATGGAATGGGGGCATTTGATGGACTGTGGGGATAGGGATTGAGAAGTGGGGAGAAGATCAAGGGTGGAGATTTGATGATGGGAGGGTGGTGGATTAAGGAAGAGGATATGGGGTTGAGAAGCGAATGAGGTGGGACTTGAGGTAAAGGGCGAGGAGGAGGGCGAGGCGGAGGGCGAGGCGAGTGGTTGTCGGGTTTTAGAAGGGTTTTGTTTTCCAATGAAAATGATGGGATTGGTGGTCTGTAGGGGCTAGGAAAGGTAATATATGTCTTTTTCTGTCACCAGACTTCAATTTTTCGTGAAAGGGAGAAGCTCAGAGTCTTTGACCGCCAAGCATAACTCAGAAGGCAGAGTAGGCATTATAATTTTTTTTTTGGGATTTTGGGATTGGGGTTGGATTTTTGCAGAGCCCAAAATCCCATTTTAATTAGATGAAGAAAATAAAGAAGATGATGATGATGAAAAGGAAAAATCCAAATTGGATTGGAGGGTTGGGAATGGGTTGAGGAAAATAGTTAAATATCCAATTATTTGTTGACACATAAGAAACATTGACGTTGTTATTAACAATTCATAACGGTTGGAGCATGTAGGTAACATAATGGGTGTTCCAACAGTACATTGGAATGATTTAGCGTTGTGCGAGTAAATTGAGATAAAGTGGCTAGTTCAGGGAGCATTTTGAGTAAAAAACATTATATATATATATAAATGTTTAATTCTAATTTTGTTACATACATTTATAAATTTAAAATTTCACCTTCAAATAAAATGAAGTTTATCTATGCATGATCTTTGTTCATATATGACACTAGCTATGGACATATGAAGCCGATCTTAAATCATTTCGTGACATGTTATGCATGCTATGTGTCAAATTTTCGTGTTAGTAAGACATAAGTACCCAAATATTACTGAATTTGTCATAAACTACATGGTTTATGTTCTAATATTTTGAATACCATGTCAAACCATACTCAACTGAACTCATTTTGTTTTTTTAATATAAGTCCAGCCCATTTTGATCAACCAACCCAATGTTAGTGTGTTCATGGCGCGATGATACTATTCTACGCTTTTTCATTCAATTTATAGTTTTTTTTCTTTTCTAAAATTAAAGTGTAAACTCATAGTCAAATTATAAAAGGCGAAAAATAGAAACAAAATTATTAGGTGGCCCAATACAAAAACTATACCTAACCAAACTAAAGCTATTTGGCATCTATTACAACTTATTCCGAAAATTATATTCAAACTTTGGACTTGCCCAAAATACCCCTTTAAGACGAGTTAGACCTTATACGTGTTATTTTACTGATTTGGGCAATTTAATTGGACCTTATTAAGGCCCAAAGTCTAAATCTCCCTCACTTTCTCTAACTCTTATTCTTTCTCTCTCTCTCTTTCTCTCTCTTTCCCTGAGAACTACTAAACATGATAACAACCACCATTGATTATATTGGGTGAACCAGGCTACTATGCTACCACCACTACTACGCCACAACCACTACCATCATCCTCTCCTCACCATGAACTCAACAGTGCACCATTTCAATTCGACGACCACTATAGAAGGAGTATCAAAGAGGTGACTTCATGGCCAATTTCCAACCACTGTATATGTGATCTCGACTCTTTAACCTCATTTTTTAATTCATCTTCACACTATGCCAAAAAAAGCCACTAGACGACACTATAAAAACTATCGTCTAAATGCACTAATAAGTGACGCATATGTGAGTGACGTCTATTTGAAACGAATCATATGATAGTTTCTTTGTGTCGTCAAAAGTCTAATCAGACGACGGTTGTTTTTTTATTTTATAAATTGTCATCTACTATAGATAAAAAATGAATAATTCCTTTAAAATCAAAAGTTTTTTATTTTTGACCATCGTCTATGACAACATAAGACGAATGTTTTGGTGAATGATCGTTGTTTATTGTAGATGAAAAATAAGTAATTCCTTCAAAGTCGTCGTCCATTACCCAATTAGACGAGGTCATTTATTTTTTACCGTCTTCTATAATAACATAAGATGACAGTTTTGGTGAAAGATTGTTGTCTATGAACCGGTAAGACCACGATTTTGAAAAAAAAAAGTGTCGTTTGTGACATCTATGTAGACGACGGTTTTGCTATAAAACTGTCGTCTATGACTATAATGACGATGTTTTATTTGGTAAGCATCGTCTATCTCCTCATCAGACGACAATTTTTTTTCTCAACTGTTTTCTGATCCATCATAAGATAACAGTTATCCATTGTTGCCTGAAGTCTCACAATACAGCGGTTTTGTAATCATTAGATGACATTATTTGTGTGTTATAAATTCTATTCAATTAAACAAAAAGAGTCACATAAAATTATTTTCAATTCAACAAAAGGAATCACTTATAAATATAGCAAATTCATCAAACACAATTCTTATAAATAAAATCTTCTAAAAGTCAAAAGGACTATAAAAAAATACAAGTCTAGCTTTCTAAACACGTCAATGCATATATGCCTCAAAATAAAACCAAAACAAAGACGCAAAATTAATATAAAAGGACATGTTTAGGTCATGCACTCGATTTTACCATGTCATTTCACATGTTACTTAAACTTATGTTACATAGGCTCCCAGAACATTTGCGCACTCACAGCGCACTTCATCAATCTCCTTTTGTGTGTAAGTCGTATTTGTTCTTTTCTCTCACTGTAATATTACAAAAAAATTTAGTCAAACATAAGGCCAACAAAGATGAAATCACAAATCAAATGTTTGGGAAAAAGTAAGGCAACACAATCAAGCGTATTACCATAAGTCTAACCTTAATTTTGTATTAAGACCTATTCATTAGTTAAGAACATTCAGTTTTTTATAGAGAGGAGAAGACAAACTTGTGACTAATATTGTTTCCTTCACAAATCATGACCATAATATTTGTCAATTATTGTGATCTTAGAGATTTAGTTAATACTAGAAGAGTAGACCCGCGTCTGATTGTGTGGCTAATGAACTGATCGTAAACATATATTGTTAATGATTATAGCATATAGCCATGCTATGAGGCTTACTACTTAAAAGTGAGATATATACAAAACAATATGATTATGCATATTATATAAGCTGCAAAAGGAGAGCCAAAATATCTACGTCTGAAGAGAAGAAGTATATAGCAAAAAATAATTATGTGTGGTGCACATATTTATTACTCAAACGTTCATACTTATATCATCTTTATCTCACCGATCTTCAGGTGAACTAAGGTGCTTCCTTGATATGTTCCTCCAGTCGTATCTCCGCCGTCTGACCACCAAAAACCACTATTTTTCTTCTATTACACTCGTCTCTCTCCTAGAAACAAACCTATAACCTCAAAAACACAAAACAAGGGCTGGGATTATGTCAAGACCGGTCCCAAACCCCCCGGGATTAACGTGGGACCCGCCTGATCCCGTCTGACACGAAGTGTCAGACTATGGAAAATTCCAACTTTAGCCCTCGTCGGGGCTATCAGAGTGCGTCAGGATCGTAGGAGGAGGGGAGTGATGTCTCGTCTCTGCTACAGCCCGCATCCGATATCAACCTGAAGGATATTAAAACACGAAAACTGTGAGTGGACAAAATAAACTTTTCATTTAAAAACCTTTTCGCATAAATACATTTATGCCCTTCATTAAAAGCATATGCATGCATTCAAACCATTTATCAAACATTCATAAAAACCATTGAAAACATTTTCTCATTTCACAAACCTTTCAAGGGTTCATGCCCGACTCCATAAACCGTCATGACCCATAAATCCAATTGGGTCCTCGACCTGAAATCACACTTACAAACCATAACTCAAAACATGGGAACTCAGCCCCAAATCATGTCACGTGGGTCTCAGCCCAAAACCATTTCCCAAAATATCAAATAAGGGGTCTCCGCCCCAAATCACTTTCTAAATCATAAAACACAGGGTCTCCGCCCTCAAATCACTTTTCCATAAAATCTCATACGTATCAACATACGTATAACCCATCCGCGACAATTTCGAGAAGATGCCAACTCGGGGCACACAGCCCCTAGGGAACACATCCCCAATGTAGTCCCGATGTCTTCATATCTATCTAGTGTGCACACTACTCGGGGTCTCACTCCGAGTCTTCTCCCAGGAATCTCCATCTGGGAGGCTCAACCACTGGATCTAGTCCGAGCTCTCTCTAGATCTAGTCCACAAATCTCTCCGGAATCTGGTCCAGGACCACAACATCAGTAACCACCACTCCTGGAACGGGATCCCTATGGGGATACACACTCTGGTCTGTGGATCGTGGCTCTCCAAGTCGACGCTAGAGGAGACCATATAAACATATGGAGGGTTTCATTCACATTTTCAAATACTCTTTCTTTCTTTCTCAAAATACATTTCGACTGGGTCTTATACCCGATTCATTTCAACAGGATTCCTCGAATCCGATTCAAATCCATTTCACAGGCCTCGACCTAAATCCATTTCACAGGCCTCGGCCTAAATCCACAGTTCAATAGGGTCTCATGCCCGAATTCTCCTTTCATAAACCGAACTGGGACTCAAGCCCGATTTCACAATCAACAGGGCCCTAAGCCCGAAACCATTGACAGGACGGCCCCCGAAAAGGGCATTGTTAACCGTGTCCGGTCCTGCTCCCGTCTGACAAGACGACTGAAATCCCTAAGTTACCCTCAGTACGTGCCAGACCAGGGATAGCCACACGTGCTTACTCATGCCTCCGCCTCACGATCAGCCTCGACCAACGCGCCACGACCTGGAGGGTTAATAAAAACCAAAAGTGTGAGTGGACAAAATAAATCCGTTTGTAAAAACAGTTGCGGAAAAACGTTTTACCCTCCGCGTAAAAACAATGCATGCATACAAAAATCATTTCACAAACCGTTACATTTTCAACATAAGAGATCCGTATATGAAAATCAAAAACATTTTCCATTTCTTGATCCTCGGGTCTTAGCCCGTAAACGTAAACACAGGGACTCAACCCAAAACCACGAATCAAATCCAAACACACAACATAATCCAAATCTATCAACCATATGAACCGGGCCACTGCCCAACACATCCAAACATCAGAAATTAACAATGAATCACAAGTCAAACAATTTGCTGGATATCAAGTGCGCCCGAGTCTTTAAACTCAAAACCATGCGCATATTCAGGCCTTCCCGGGATATCAACGAGTCTTTAAACTCAAAACATAATCAATAGGCCTCGGGGGTATCACAATAACTGAATCTTTAAACTCACGAGTCTTTAAACTCATTAAGGGCCCTCCCCGTCATCAACTAACTGAGTCTTTAAACTCAAAACGTGCTCCAGCAATAGCACCGGGTCTTTAAACCCAAAACAGTTTTCAGCGGGTTTTTAAACCCAAAACATTTTTCAATCACAACAATGCGGGATCCATCCCGAAATCACATTTTTCACAACAGGACCCATGGTCCGAATTTCCACATTCAATTCCCCAAATCATACTTCACAAACATAATCAAATTATCGTTAAACACGGGGCATGCAAAATCAGACCAAATCACTTTATTAAATCCTTTTTCATTCCCGAATTCAAATTCGCAATAATGATTCCGTAAGCCGGCATCCGGAAGCATCATCCCGAACCCAAACTAAGAATCCCCTTTAAATTTTCGAAAATCGTTCTCTCGTTAATCAAAGTTACTTTTATGCCCCGAGCATCACGCCCGAAACCACCTTTTTCAAAATCCATTTTTAATTCATTGAAATCACTTCATTTCTCAAATCTCATTATCAAGACATCAAAACCACAATTAAATTACCAAAATCACGACCAAATCACAACATACTCGAAATCTCGCAAAACGTGCCAAACCGTGACATTCTCAAAATACGTGTCAAAATCGTAAATCATACTCTCATTCATATTCAAAACATTATTAAAACATGACACGTACAATTCATGTTGGGTCAAATCCCAATACGCAAAATCTCGAAAATCGCAGAAATCTCAAAATCCCGTAACACGTGCAAATCCGCAGAAATCTCGAAAACCGTGTCAACACCGTGAGTCACACTCACAATCATAAAATACATTCATAAGACATTATACACACAAAATATGCAAATTCATTTGTTAAACCATCATCAAGCATAAGAGTGACTATAGTCTCGAAATACGTGCAATTTCGTATGTATAGCAAAATACGTATAAATACGGGAATCGAAATCAATCACAACTTATAATCATAATCATAAAAATCATGGAAATATTTATGCATACATTAAATTTTGAAAGCAACGTCCACTCACACACCGTTCTTAAGGCTAGGTTTCGCGCTGCACGCAGTTCCGTAATTTCTGGCTTTTTCCAGAAAACCCGAATCCTGTCCGAAATCACATTCCCGGGTCATTAAGGTCTCAAATAACAACATACTAATTTCCCACAATTTTTCGGGAATTAATCGTTAATTAAAAACGTAACCTAAACCTTCGGACCCTCGAAACAACATCGAAACGGTGTCCGATAATTTCGAAACCAACGTTAAGATGTTCGTTACAGTGTATAGGACAAAAGTCATGTTGGACTTACCTCAAAAATCGGACCCACGCGCCGTCACGCGCCGCCGTGAGTGGCTGCGCGTGACACCCACGCGCCAGCTACAGTCGTCGTCCTTACCCGGCTAGTTGGTAAACGAGCCATTTCACCCGCGTTTCGACCCGATTTAATCCCTGCGAGAACCCATCTAATTTCTTCAATTGATCCCACAAGTAGACTCGCAATACACTCAATTAGGGGTCTGTAATACTCATTCAAATCGACACGGTCCAAAACTGACAAGACCCATCCCGATTATCCCTCGATAGTCGTGATGAATCCTACTCTCGTCTGACAATAACTAAAAATTTCCAAAAGTAACCAAACTTATATACATACAACACACAACAAATCCCGAAAACATTGTCAGACAAGGGATAGTTAAGTTTTACAGACCAATGACGTCACAAGTTTGACTAGTCAAAGACAATACAGAGCATAGGTACTGTTACAGATAGGGGTCAAATTCCTACTCTGTAGAATGTCTGAGTGCACAACGGTCTATTTATTCTTTTGCCTCGCTTGCCTCGTTTTTAGCCCTCGTACCTGTACACTGGCCTGGAGGGTGCATAAAACAATAAAGGTATGAGTGGACAAAATAACCTCTTATAAAAACATTTGCCAAAATACATTTCTTACCCTCCAGTTTTCACAAACATGCATGCATATCATAAAACACGAGTAATAATAGGAAATCAATTAAATATGTACAGTGGATCAATCAAAACCATTTCCACAAAATCACGGGACTTATATCCATATCTTGTTGCTTAGAGTCACGTTTCATCCCTGCAACGCGTGCATATCAATAGGCTCAAGGACCGCTCAAAATCCGAGCATCCGCCGCTGTGAACACATCACAAGCCGGCAATCCAGATCTAGTGAACACATCACTTACCGATCCATATAATCCAGCACATCTGATCTGAGTCAAGCCTCCCCTGGGCTGCAAGACAAAGATCGTGCTACGTGACCTCTTCGGGGTAAACACTTCCATCCCGAAGGCGAGCGTTATCTCCAGGGTGCACTCCGGGGAAAAACATATTTTCTCCCGAAAGCCCTAAATATCCGCAACATATCACCATCACAAAAACCAGTGAAAAACAGTTGCATAGAAAATCAAATCACATATCGACACAGGGTCTTTGCCCCAAATTAACCAAAGTCCCGATTTACTTTATAAATCCGAAATCATCAATATCATCATATAATCACATGGAAATACAAATCCAATCAGAAACACAATCCCATTGGGTCCCAACCCCAAAATATCAATTTCGCGTAAATCCGTGCAACCGTAAACCCGAGTTACCACGATCACGTAAATCCATAAAATCAATCATTGACTCATAATCCGAGTCCAAATATCATTTTCAATCCGGGCCTAGCCCAAAACATCATTTGCACGTTCCTCGTAAAACATGCCCGAAAGACTGATTAAAATAATCACAAAAATCACGAAAATACCAAAAATCATCCAATTCACATGTAACTCCAAATCCGAGTCAAAATCATTATTTACTTGGGTTCTCACGCCCACAATATCATTTTTAACCAATTTCATGATTTCTCAAAAAGCGTGCCAGAATATAATAATATAATAATCATAAAACCGAGAAAATCGAGAAATCACCGAATCAAAGCATCAATCATGTCAAATCATAGAAAATCATATAAATAAGCATTTTAAACCATATATGCATGCATCACAGTTAGAAAACCAAAAGTCCACTCACACACACCGTCCCGATTGTTCAGCCTCGAGCTGTTCGTTTTCCTCCGAAGTCCCGGGAATATTCCAGCCTGTCAAACAAAGTGATTTAAGGTTACTAGGCTATCATATAATCCTTAAACAGGAATCCCCTAATTGTCGGAATTTTATAATATTATTTTAATATAAATTTAAACGTGTCGGGTACTCGGAACTACACTGAAACCATATCCGATTGACCCGAAACCAACGCGGATAGGTTCGTATCATCGAGAACATCAAGTTTCATGTTGAACACTTTGCCGGAATCCTCCCCACGCGCCGTCACGCGCCACCGCAAGCGGCTGCGCGTGAAAGCCACGCGCCTAGCACAGTACAGCTACAGTGCATCGTTCTCGCCCGTTTGTCTGATAAACGGGTTGAAATACCCGCGATAGGATCCGATGCAATCTCAGTCAATTCGACCTCAAATCGATCCGTTCTTTCAACTGATCTCATCTACTCTAACTTCATTTTAGTTCTGTGAATTCAATTACCTCAGGTAAGGTCCAAATCTTCACGACTCACGATCGAAATTCGACGGGTCTCCTATTCGGGTTTCACGATTCCGTGCCTGATTTTTCAATTAATTCATATGGTTAGCATCGTGAGAGTATAAGGAACAATTTTCCATGATCAATTTCAAACGAGCTTACCTCTAAGTATCTGAACTCAAGGTCGATTTTTGGCAGCCATGGCAGCGTCTGTTCTTCCTCAAATCGACACGAATTCTTCTCGTTTTTGTTGCAAAGCTTTTAGTTTTGATCCTAGCAACTTAATGGAATCCTCAATTGCTCCTCTCCTGGCTCCCAAATCCGAATTCGATTTTCCCCCAATTTTCCAGAATTTTCGAAGCAAAATTCTCTCAGTTCTCTGAACCTCTCGAGTCCCTCTCTCTCAGTTATGCTACTTAGACGTTCAATTGCATAATGACGACGAGTTTGCGGTTTATCACGGGCCAATTGAACATAATCATGGTTCAAGCCTTAATTTGGGGAAAAGTTGTCAAAAGGGGATATCATTGTGTTTCCCTTAAGACCCGATTCTGTGTTTCCTGAGGTGAGAATCAGACAAAAGACAAGTCTGATCAAGGCCAAAAGACCATTTTGCCCCTGGTTGGACAAATTACCATTTTGCCCCTAGCCTTCCGTGACCCGTAACGTTCGTAACCGAACTTCGTTTTCGACGTGCCGCCTGTCGTTGTACTCCGGGCATCGAGTCCTACCTAACGGTCTTCGAATCGTGTGAAAATTAGTTGGCAAACAAAAAGTCAACATTTTTCCCCTTTTCGCCCAAATTACGAAAATGCCCTTGGGCTTCCGAACGTCATAGCTTTTTCCCAGATTGTCGGAATTGGGCGTGCCACCTGTCTATGGACTCGTGACGTCCCGAACTACGTCACGATCATCGGTCAACATCCGTTTGATTCACCAATCAAAAAGTCAACAATTTGACTATACTATTCACAAGGGTAAAAACGTCATTTATTCATTATGTTACAAAATTACATTTTCTAAATTTCCGGGGCGTTACAACCAACTCAACTAACCTCCTGTTCCAATCACGGTTCAACGTTCCTGCTCAGCACCCCGTCACCGTTTTCCTTCAATTAACTGGTCAGGGAGCATCGAAGACTTACTCTGAGGATGATTTTGAAATCAATTTTGAAAGAGCTTACCTTCAAGTCCACAACTCAATGCTCGATTTTCCTCCTGGTCACCAGGTCCGATCAGAAACCGTAGCAGCATCAAGTCACCTCCCAATCGCCCTGGATCGACTCGACTTGATCCCAGGAGGCTAAAGGAGGCCTTAATTTTCCATGGGTCGACCTACATTTCGAATTCAAGTTTGAATTTTTCCAAACACGAGCTTCGGGTTTCTGGGTGCAGTTCCACTCGTTCAATCCACTGCACCCCCACATACCCAACACACTCGACTCTAATCACTCTCTCACCCTGCCTCAAACTCGCACCCGACTTGTTCTAATAGAAAAATGGCCAGCCTACTCTCACACTTTGTTTTTCCCTCAGAGACACCCGCACTGTTTTGAATACACCAGCCCACGAATGTGCACCATCAGACCCAAATACCAGCACCCCCACTTACTCTGATGACCGCACACAACCCCAACACCCGTGGGAAGACATTCTGGTCTCTCTGCACAAAGGGTTTCCCGCACAGCCCAGAAATGCCATTGTTTAACCTCCCCGTGCACTGAGTTTGCACCAGTCCATGCCACCACCTCAAAAACCTTAAATAATTCTCCCCACTCAGCCATTATCAGGTAAAAGTTCCCCAAATTCCTTGGGCAGACTAAACTTTTCCCCCCAGCCTATGCTCTGTTTTTCTGAGGGGAAACCACCCGCGCACGGCTGTCCCACGGCTGTCCCCAATTGTAAATTACCATTTTGCCCTCAGAACAAAAATTACCAAAATGCCTTTCATCTTCCGTGACCCGTAACTCGGTCATCCGATGTCCGTTTCACGCGTGCCGCCTGTCGTTGTACTCGGGGCCTCGAGACGAATCTAACGGTCTTCGAGTCGTGTGAAGACCAATTGTATTTCAAAAAGTCAACTTTTTCCCCTGTTTCGTCCATATTACGGAAATTCCCTTGGGCTTCCGATCGTCATAACTTCCACCACGAACGTCGGAATCGAACGTGCCACCTGTCTATGATCTCGTGACGTCCCAAACTTCTTCACGGTCATCGGTCAAAGTCCATTTGTCCGCCCGAATTAAAAGTCAACGTTTTACCCACGACCAAGGGCAAAACGGTCATTTTGCATCGTTCGTCCGATTCCACCGAACTAATCACTGATTAACCCCCATTAAACATGATTAGTTACTACTCTAATCCCGAATTCCGGGATGGGTCGTTACAACCATAAAGCAACAGGACCTCAAGTCCGATTTCACAACTAACGGGGCCTTAAGCCCGATATCTCAACTAAATGGGTTTCAGGCCCGATATCATAAATCAACGGGGCATCAAGCCCGATAGTACCACTAACTGGGCCCCAAACCCGAATCATAAATCAACTGGGCCCTCGATCCGATCGTATAACACAAATGGACCCTCGGTCTGATTCCTCGTCAATTCAAATGGACTCCAATTCTAAGAGTTCGTAAATCAAATGGGTCTCGTGCCCGATTTCATATTTCTAAATCCAAAATTTGTTTATTAAACGCGCGTTGAAAACCTAGAACGTATATGCATCCTATAAAGCGGTAAATCTCGAAATACGTGCAAATACGTAAAACCTAGGCTACCACAAACAAATGCACTCATGGAATCACAAAAAATATATTAAAACAATTATAAAACATATATGCATGCATCGAATTCGAAAGAAAGGTCCACTCACAAACCGTCTGAAGCCACGCCTCGATACGCGTGCCATAATCGTCTCCCGGGTCAAACGTCGTCTCCGGGACTCCCGAACCTGTCCAAATTAATTTAGAGGGTTACTAACTACTTAAATAACCCCTCACTAAAGTTCCGTAATTTTTCGTAATTTCTAACTATTTTTAAACGCGAACCTAAACCTTCGGACATCACAAACTATATCGAAACGATGTCTGATTGACACGAAACCAGTCCCAAAATGTTCGTTACATCGAATAGATGATTTCGTGTGCTGAACACATCCCCAGAAACCCCACCACGAGCTGCCATGAGCCACCCAAAGGGCCCTGCGCGTGGGCTCACGCGCCACTGTTCAATCGCCGTCTACCTTCGGCTGAACCGGGTTGGCCGGTTCGCGGGTTCGCCTGGACCAGCTTGACCGGTCCGGCCTGGTTCCTCCATCATTTCCGGTCCCTAAATTCCTATTTTCTCATTTCCTACCATTTTCAATCATCAAACCTAATCTAAAACACCTAAAATTCATGGTTCAATTTTTGAACCTCACGGCCCAACTTCCCAGTTTCCTCCCACGGCTCCTCTATCGTCCAACCACCTTCAAACCTTTCTTAGAAACATCCTAGCAGCCTAATTAACATTTCCTAATCACCCAAAACAGTCCATAATGCCCAAATCGAAATATAAAGGAATTTGGGCCTAACCGGGTAACTTTCTCGGGTTTATGGCCGCCGTCCACGGGGGCGTTGATCCTGGCCGGCCACCACCTTCCTCAGTCCTTTTCTCACTCTCTGTCCTCTCAATCATGGTCATGTGGGGATGGGTTTTGGATTGGGGTTGAAATGGGAGATCGGGTTTGGGTTTTGGTGAGGAAGAAATGATCGATGCAAAGGGGGGTGGATGCATGGGTTTGGTTTAGATGGGCAATGGATGGGTGAAACTTGTCACTCATCCATTGGCCTGTCCAATAATATCTGGGCCCCACTTAGGACAAAACTCACGCTGTCTCGAAAAATGTGTAATAGTACTTTTGTACTTCCGTGAACCGTAACTTCTCCGTCGAACGTCCAAATTCGACGTGCCGCCTGTCTACGGATTTGTATCGTCTCGATCTACATAACGGTCTTCGGCCCTCGTCCATCGGACCACCTGGGTCAAAAGTCAACTTTTGGCCTAATTTACCAAATTGCCCTCGAACTTCCGAACATCATAACTTCCTCCTCGAATGTCAGAATCGAGCGTGCCACCTGTCTATGAACTCGTGACGTCACAAACTACGTCACAGTCATCGGCTAAAGTCCATTTGACCGCCTGAATGAAAATTCAACGATTCGCCCATTCTAGTGGCAAAATCGTCGTTTCGCCCAAACGTCCACTAATCCTCGTCTAATCTCCAATTAGTCTCGCTAATCCATCATTAATCCTTAATTAATCCCGCTAATTCGGGATGGGTCGTCTCAGATTACCTGATCAAAATCGATCTTCCACGGCCAGACTTTGAACCACCACCCAGACCTACCCAGCCGTCATTTTCCATCCGTTTTTATCCTTACAAGCTCGTATGAGCTCGACAAAGACAACCCAGGAATCAGAACCAACCCCAAACGTCCAAAACCCAAATTCCAAAATTAAACGGGTTTTTAGGTTTACCTGTTTTCTCAGGTTAGTACTAGGTGATGAAGAAGATAATGGTTTTGGGGAGGGTTTCAAGTAGGATGAAGAAGATGAAAGAAAATGGATGAATGAAGGTGGGATTGTAACGACCCGTCCCGAATTTCATGATTAGATTAGTGACTAATCACGATTAGTGAGGTTAATCCGTGATTAGTAGAGCGAAATCGGACGAACGATGCGAAATGACCGTTTTGCCCCTAGTGGTGGCAAAACGTTGACTTTTCAATCGGGCGGTCAAATGGACTTTGACCGATGACCGTGACGTAGTTCGTGACGTCACGAGTTCATAGACAGGTGGCACGTTCAATTCCGACGTTCAAGGAGGAAGTTATGACGTTCGGAAGTTTAGGGGCATTTTGGTAATTTTGGATAAAAGGGGTCAAAAGTTGACTTTTTGACCAGGAGGTCCGATGGCCGAGGACCGAAGACCGTTACGTAGATAAGGACGATACGAATCCGTAGACAGGCGGCACGTCGAATTCGGACGTTCGACGGCGAAGTTACGGTTCACGGAAGTTCCCGGTTACTATTCACGACGACACGTTTTACGAGACAAAAAGTGCAGTTTGTCTTTAGTGGGTCTAGTTACTTTTCAGCAACCAATGGATGAGTGACACTTGTCACCCATCCACTGGCCAACCTCACCCACTCATGCACCAAACCACTCAACCGTGCATCCATTTTTCCATTTTCCTCCAACCATTTTCCCGACCCCATTCCTTCCATCTGTGCAACCCAAAACCCATCCATTCTTCATTCAAGCAACCAGGGATGGAAGAGGGGACTGAGGAGGTGGCTGGGCGGCCAGAACCGCCATCCACGGCGGCGAGAGGGACAAGAACCCGTGAGGTTCACGGTGAGGCCCTTTTGATCCGTTTTTACATTTTTGATGTTATGATTCATTTCTAATGATTTTAATGAGTCCATTGAGTTGCTAGGGGGTGATTAGTGAGGTTTTGGTGGTTAGGGACGGCTGAGCAGCCGTGTGGGATGATCGGAAAAACAGGGACCGTGAGGTCCATTTTGAACCGTTAGGATTTTGGGTGTTTTAGCTAGTTTGGTTAATTGGGAATGATAGGAAAGATTAAAAGATGAATTTAGGGATTGAAATGGAGGAAAACGGATGAGAAATGAGGGCGTCGGAGACTTGGACCGGTCACGCCGGTCCAGGCGGACCGGACTTGCAGAGAAAACCGGACCGGCCCGGTCGGACCGGTTCGATCGAAGGAGGACGACGGGCACTGTAGCGGCGCGTGGCTCCCACGCGCAGCCACTTCAGGCGGCGCGTGTGGGCGCGTGCTAGGGTTTCTGGGGATGTGTTCAACATACGAAATCATCTATTCGATGTAACGAACATTTTGAGACTGGTTTCGTGTCGATCGGACACCGTCTCGATATGTTTCGGGGCATCGGAAGGTTTAGGTTCGGTATTAAAAATAGTTAAAAATACGGGAAAATTACGGGGCTTTAGTGAGGGGTTATATAAGTAGTTAGTAACCCTCTAAATTAATTTGGACAGGTTTGGAAGTCCCGGTGATGGTGATCGGCTCGGGGAGCCGTATGGCACGCGTATCGAGGCGCGGCTTCGGACGGTCTGTGAGTGGACCTTGTTTTCTAAATTGGTGCATGCATAAATGTTTATTATATGTTTTAAATACTTGTTTGTGATGCCATGAGTGCATTTGGATGTGCGGTTACGTATAGGCACGTATTTCGAGGTTTCGGCCCTATACGGTGCCTATACGGGGCTGTATGTCTTTATTGGTCTAAATGAAATGGTTTTGGATTTCCAAATGGATTATGAATATGATTTTATGATGTTGATTTGGATGCTTGTGAATTATATGGTTTCACGTATTTCGAGGCGACTTGCACGTAAATCGAGTTTTTTCGATTTTATACTGATTTTCCGTACTTATGGTTTTGGATATGATTGCATGAAATGATTTTGGATTTGAAAAGGTAACTCTCGGACTTGAGGTCCATTTGATTTACGGAATCGGGCCGGAGGCCCAGTTGGTTTACGATTCGGACTTGAGGTCCAGTTTCTATGTGGATTCGGGCCTAGGGCCCAGTTATGTATTACAAATGGTTTTTATGGTTCATAACGGTTTATGGGAACTGGCATGAACCCTTGAAATGGTTTTTACAGGTCATGACGGTTTATGGGAACCGGCATGAACCCATGAAAGGTTTTATGGTTCATGACGGCTTATGGGGGCCGGACATGAATCCTGGAAAAGTTTAAAGAATGATTTCAAAAGGTTTTTCATATTCCATCCTATATATATGATTGTCTCCTCCGGGAAGGGTCGTTGGCCTGGGTGGACCCCGGAGTAGTCACGGAGCACTGACTGAGTGGAGTCGCCCCCCAGTTGGGTTCCTTACTCTCAGGATGGGCATGGTTCGTTACCTTCAGGGAGGGTCATTGATCTACGGACATTGACCTGGGTGGACCCTGGAGAGACTTGGGTTTGAGACCCCGGTTAGCACACGTGTAGCTTTATTTTACCGTGACAGGTTCTGGATATGAATATATTGGATAAACATGGTTTCAATTGGTTTGGGAAAACTGTGTTTTATGATGATAAATGGATTTGGGCTGAGATCCCACATATGTTTACTATGTTCTGGTTTTCTGTAAATTGGTTTTGGGCAGGAGCCCGTGAGACTTGTATTTACGGAACTTGGGGTTGTGACCCTATTTATGGATGTTTTAACATATATTATTGGATAAATGGTTTTACTATGCATGCATGCTTTTTAGTGGAGGGTATAAATGTCTTTTATGGAAATGTTTTATAAAATCTTTATTTTTGTCCACTCACAGTCTTTCTGTTTTTAATACCCTTCAGGTTGACAGCGGATGTGGACTGTAGCAGAGATCGAGATATCACATACCTCCTCCGGATCCTGGCGTACTCTGATAACCCGGGAGGGCAAAGGTCGGAAATATCCCTTGTCTGACACTTCGTGTCAGACGGGAGCAGGGTCATCCCGCACTAATCCCGGGGGGATTGGGATGGGTCCTGTCAGGGATGATGCATGTATGTATTGTGTAGACCAAAGGATGGGTGACACTTGCCATTCATCCATAGGTCTGCAGATGATATTTTGAGTCCCACATTAAATTCCCAAAAGTCAACCCTTCTCAATTTTTGTGCAATCGTAAATAGTACGTAAAATAGTACTAAACCCTTATCTTTCCCGTACGATGTCCGTTTTTGACGTGTCACTTGTCTACGGACTTGTATCGTCTCTATCTACATAATGGACCTCGGTCCACGTGTATTTAACCTCCCAGGTCAAAACTCAACATTTTCACCATATAGGGGTAAAATCGTAATTTCACTCCGATCGTCCGATAATCCTCGATTAATCCTTGATAATCCTCAATTAATCCTTAGTTAATTCTGTAGAATTGAGATGGGTCGTTATAATCCACTTTCCTTAAAGAAATTTAGTCCTCGAAATTCACATTGACCCAAATCCACGACGGAAATCCCATTCTACCTTTAACCCGAGGCTCCCTTGTGTGTACATACACGTCCAACGTCTATCCACAGTATGCAACAGAAACTAAACGTCACCCGACGGTAACTACAATCCAACGGTCAATGTTGGAACTCAACTCATCCTCTGTGACCGTATTCGACACATGAGTGATCCAACTATCACTGAAACCCCAAAACTCAATCTCAAGCCTCGCTCGAGATATCGACACTCGTAGAACTCACCAATTCACACAGGTGTACTCGAAATCCAAGCTGACCATCCTGCTCCTACAGAGCAATGCCAAGTCCTCTGCCTCACTAGACGGTTACCTAACGTCAATCACACTCACGACGCACCGTCATGACTAGCCGGTAACTCACAGCTCCACTATTTTCGTTCAAATTCCTTATCCAATCCCACTCGTACCAGAGTCCTCGTACAGTACCTCCTATCACTCAGCGGCCAATGTTGTGATCCTAACTCCTCTCGAGTCTCAAACTGTCATGTCACTCATCCTAAGTGTATCTTGACCCCATCAAATACTTGATCTAGCCGAGATAATCATAATCACAACCGCTAGGGTTCCTCTGGCCCACCATGGCCCTAAGCTCTAGGCTCATACAATCACTGAACCCCCTAAAGCCACTATACGCTAGCGCACAGTATTCGATGTTTGGTCATCAGTCTCAATGTACAATCAATATCAGACCCTGTTCGATTACTATACCATGCCCATCTCGGACTCAATCTGATGATCATAACACATCAATCAGACTGCTCAATACTCAACAATCACATTGTCCAACATGCACTACTCACAAGTGCACACACATCACAACAATCACATCAGCACTACTCATAGGCCTGCTCAAGGACTACACTCATGCAACATCCGACCACGTACCAATATCCACACCTCGGACATAACCCGGATGTCAACGAGATAGCTGACATGCCAATCATGATCCAACATTGGAACCTATCTGTCCCATCTCTTCTTTGGACAGACCGTACACTATACTGAACGTCCTCTCTTAGTTTTCCCAGTCACCCGACCAACACTTGAGATGTGCACAACAAATATTGTAACGATCCGTCCTGAATTATCAGGATTAATTAAGAATTAATGACGGATTAGCCTCGCTAATTGGGGATTAGACGAGGATTAACAGATGTTTATGGCGAAATGACGATTTTGCCCCTAGAATGGGTGAAACGTTGACTTTTCGTTCAGGAGGTCAAATGGACTTTGGTCGATGATTGTGACATAGTTCGGGACGTCACGAGTTCATAGACACGTGACACGTTCGATTCCGACCTTCGAGAAAGAAGTTATACAGTTCGGAAGTTCGAGGGTATTTAGGTAATTTGGTTGAAAAGGAGCAGAAAGTTCACTTTTGACCCGAGAGGTCAGATGGCCGAGGGCTGAGGACTGTTACGTAGATCGGGATGATACGAATTCGTAGACAGGCGACACGTCGAATTCGGACGTTCGACGGGAGAGTTACGGTTCACGGAAGTTCGAGGGCATTATTGCAAGAAGTCCGAGATGAAGGACTTTTATCTTTAGTGTGGGGCCCAGATATTTTGGCAGGCCCAATGGATGAGTGACAAGTGTCGATTTGGTTGGATTCTACAATTTGGTTGTGGAATCGGGTCGATTTGCATTTTGAGGACGTAATTCTTTAAGGGGGAAGATTGTAACGACCCGTCCGAAATTATTGGGATTAATTAAGAATTAATGATGGATTAGCCTCGCTAATCGGGGATTAGACGAGGATTAACGGATGTTCAGGGCGAAATGACGATTTTGCCCCTAGAATGGGTGAAAATTTGACTTTTCGTTCAGGCGGTCAAATGGACTTTGGCCGATGACTGTGATGTAGTTTGGGACGTCACGAGTTCATAGACACGTGGCACGTTCGATTCTGACGTTCGAGGAAGAAGTTATGACGTTCAGAAGTTCATGGGTATTTTGGTAATTTGGTTGAAAATGAGCAAAAAGTTGACTTTTGACCTAGGAGGTCCGATGGCCGAGGGCCGAGGACCGTTACGTAGATCGGGACGATATGAATCCATTGACAGGCGGCACGTCAAATTCAGACGTTCGACGGGAGAGTTACGGTTCACTGATGTTCGGGGGAACTATTGCAAGAAGTCCGAGACGGACTTTTGTCTTTAGTGTAGGGCCCAGATATTTTGGCAGGCCCAATGGATGAGTGACAAATGTCACCCATCCATTGCCCACCTTCCCACATATATGCATCGATCATTCCCTTGTTTTAATCATCCAAATGAACACGATCTCACAACCCACCCCTTTTACCTTATTGATCGACTATGAGCCTACAGGGCCTGAGATGGAGACCGTGAGGGATGAAGATGATGATTGGGGGGCTGTCTAAGCCATCGTGGACGGTGGAGGAAGGCCACGGCAGAGGTAACCCAAGACCTCTCATTTGTAATTTCAAATTCAAATTTTTGTATTGGACGTTGTGGGCTGTTTTGGATGATTGGAGTGCGTTCGTGAGGTTTGTATGATGAATTAGAGGTGGGTTGGAAGGCGGGGGGACGGCTGAGCAGCCCATGGAAGGGGCTGGAATTTGGGCCGTGAGGAACAAAATTGGACGGGTTGGTTTTGGACGTTTTTCCTTGGTTTTAATCGTATAAACAAGTAGATAATGATGAAACAAAGATAATAAAATGAAAATCAAAGAAAACGATCCAAAAACGAGGGAGATATGGGCTTGGACCGGTCGCGCCGGTCCAACCGAACCGAATTGCAGAGACGGACCAAACCGGACTATGAGGCGGAGACCCCGTATTTTATGTTTTGGTATTTCACTAAGAATGGTTTTGGGCTGAGACCCACGTGACGTGATTTGGGCTGAGTCCCTATTGATTTTTTTACCGTGTTCCATGTTTTAAGATTGTGATTTTGGGTCAGGGACCTATAAATGGATTTATGGTTCATGACGGTTTATGAGGACCGGCATGAACCCTTGAAAGGTTTTTATGGTTCATGACGGTTTATGGGGACCGGGCATGAACCCTTGAAAGGTTTTGAGAATATTTTCAAATGGTTTTATGAACGTTTGATAATTGGTTTTCGAATGCATTCATATTCTTTTAGTGAAGGGCATAATATCTTTTGTGAAATGTTTTTATTGAAATGTTTGTTTTGTCCACTCATAGTTTTCGTGGTTTTAATGCCCTTTAGGTTGATCACGGATGCAGGTTGTAGCAGAGACCGACACGTTACACTCCTCCTCTGATAAGTCACAAATTAAGCATCATTTCAACGTTATTTCTTATCCCTTTTACTTATCTTTTGATTATAATCATTCAAACAATTGAAGAAAATGATCTCTTTTGTGAAGTTTGTGCAGATTGCTTAGTTAAGGTTTAAATCCTGTTTTGCAATGAAATGTTATCCTTCCAAGACTAAATCTTTAAGGACTCATCAAGGACTCATAAAGGGCCTCATCATCTCCCATTTACATGACCAAGATCCACCAAGACCCTAAAAGTCACGGCCTAGCCCCTAGAATCCCACAAAATGCGGTTAAGGGTGTTTTAAGGGGTTTACTTGTGCATCAAGCAACTTTGGACGAATTTTCCTACCTTTCTCAATGAGGAATGACATGGATTGACTTGGATAAGAAGACTAAATTATATTCCTAATCAGATCTTGAAGTTAAAGAGGCAAGAAACAAGGAAAAGGAAGTTTCTTGGAAATTAATAAACCATCTTGTACATGGCTAGGGTTAAGTAACTTCCCTAGCCACAATTTATCATGTTTCCTTTATTTTAGGGCATTGTAAACTAATTTAGGATAGCATTAAATGAATTTCTAGTCAAAGATAAAGTCAAGAAGTGGAAAGAAGGAAGGAAAAGGACTCCTTGTACAAGAAGGACACAAAAAACGGTTAACTATGGTTTTTCGCAAAAACAAGGAGTTTTCCTCCTTGTTTTGGGTCTGTTTTCCCTTTTCTTTGAGGGAGATGTTAGGGCAGGTGTTTGGGGTTATAAATAGATGTTTTCTCATTGTTTTTGGACGTCCAATTTACCTCATAAGGTCCCAAAACTCTACAAAAATTTCTGCTCAAAGTTTATACACAAAGTAGCCGCAATTTACCCTTTTGTTCATGCTTTTGGATTCAAGTCTTGCATCTTCTTTGTGACGTGAAGCTTGGGAGAAGAAGAAGTGTTTGTACCACTTCTCTCACACATCATTCATCTTAGTATTTGTTTTTCTTAATCCCTAATCTCTTCAAGTTTTTATGCATTCAATTATGATGTTTGTTAACTTAGTTATGCGTGAGTAGTTTCCTTTAGGATTAGGGCTGTTTGAAGCCCTAGCCATGTTAGTTTATAATTAGGTTTCTGGCTGTTGATTATGGTTGTTATGTATGCCTAGATTTGTTGGATTACTATGCTTCATGAACTCAATTTATGCTTGTAAGTTTGATCACCTTATTTGCGTATAATTGTCGATGTAATTGCTTGACGGATCATCTTGATGTTTGTGTTCACCTTGAAATTTGTAGCATCACGTTTAAGAGGGGGAATCTTATTCGTAATCTAAACTCATGACTTCGTAGGATTGCACATCACTTACTAGGGATAGTGTAGTGTCATTAAATCTTCTTCATGCATTATCACGCACCATCGGTAATAGTTGTTTAAGGGCAGGTACATCACTCTTAAACATGCAATCTAAGAGAAGATAAATGTGTGGGGTGAGCCTTAGCCGGACCCTTTCATGGGCACTTAATTCAGATACATGCATAATTAATCTAATCAACGAAATCTAAGGAGAACTATAATTGGTAAAGGTGGATAACATGTCCTAATTCGTCCTAATCATTCAATCAATTTTCAAATCAAGTTTTTCATCATTTTGCACTTGTTTTCATCATTCAATTTTGTTCTAATCATCACTCAAATACCCACCCCACCCCCCCCCCCCCCCCCAAGAAAAACGTTTTTTGTGCTTTTTCTCAAGTTGTTTCATTCCAAACTAAGTGGATTCACGTTGAACAAGTCCTCGAGGTATCGACCTTTGCAAACCTACTATACTTGTCATACAATTTTGTGCACTTGCAAAGTATTACATTAGGAGTTATCATTCATAATTTCTTGGTTGATAAATCTTCTATCATCCTCCTACGATTCTGGTGTACTCTGGAAGCCCGGGTGAGGGCTAGAGACGGAATTATCCCTGGTCTAACACTTTGTGTCAGACGGGAGCAGACACTTCCCACATTAATCCCGGGGGATTTGGGACGGGTCCTGACAAAGTGGTATCAGAGCGGGTTTGCCCGCAGAGAGTGCACAAGTCGAGGATGTGATGTCTCTGCAGTCGTAACAGCCCGTCATCAACCTGATAGTTAGGGTATTAGTAGGAGGATTTAGTGGAATCAAACCCTAGTTAGGTTGTGTTTAGCATGACGTGCAATGGTTTAGGGTTCGTTTGGCGTAGGATGCCTTGTTTTCTTGGGGTTGGATTCCCATCAGCATCGATCTTCTTGCGAATCTATTGGCTTAGAGCCGTAGTGTTACTGCTGAGTAGGATGCAGTGGACCAGTACACACAGTGTGACGACTCGAGAGTCGAGACCATTGTCGGTCGTGCCATGTCGGATTGGAGAGTGTGTTGTAGAGAGCAGCTGAGGTCATGGTTGCCCCAAGTGAGATTGTTAGGAATAGGAACGTTGGATCCAATTTGGCATGTGTTGCCATGTTTCAGTGTGTCGAATCCCCGAGGGATGTCGACTGGCAGTGGATGCTCGGAGTAGTTATGGTGTGACACGATAGTATACGATTGCGCACGTAGCATTTGTGCAGTGTTAGGCTTGGCATATGGCCAAGTTATTGTGAAGGCCAGCGGCTGGGAGCCGTACTGTTACGAGGGGACAAGGTCCTCAGATTGTGTAGTTACTGGTTGTTCGGACACCAGTATCGGAGTACGATGACTTTTCGGAGTCGAGAACAAGGGATCAGCTAGGATGGTTGGGCTACAGCGGGCAGCCGGGTTTGTTATAACCCTAGTAGGCAATTGAATGGGCAAGTTACCAGGAGTGTGGTACTTGTCCACCGGATCCTTAGGTGGACCGATCGGTGGATGTTGCGTGTGGAGTGGTTGGTACCAGCGGTGAGTCGATCGCATGGATTTGGAGTCTCGATAGCAGAGTGTTTCTGAGTTTGGTCTGCACGAGGTTGTGGCAGAGGCTGCTATCGATGGACGTAGTCGAGTCTTATCGAGTTGGATAGTCTCAAGTTGAGGCAATGAGATTTGTCAGTTGTGATGAGGATACGAAGGTGCGTGAGTGACGCATAGTACGAGTAGTGATTCTGGATTCGACTCGGTTACGACTGAGTGCAATCGCAGAATGAGACTCTGACATTGGGTGTTGGCACACTTGCCACGCTACCTCTATAAGGTGACTGTGACGAGTAGATATACCTGGATGAGTGACAGGTGCCCTAGATATCCTTGGATGGATTACAAGAGTGTGAGTGCTGGAGTTGATCCCGTAGAGTTGGGACGTGCGAACCAGTATGCTGACGGATAGTAGATGTACCTAGTGTGGCGAGCATTTGAGTTTAGTGGGCACTGAGCGGAACTGAGAGGATCCCAAATGGCTCAGTACGAGGCACCAGGAGTACTTGGTTTGGTGACCAGTTCCCTGATGTTACGAGACTTGGGGCACGAGTGTGTGCCCAGGAGTAGTAACGTTAAAAGTTGAAATTCCTAAGTGGAATTCAGATGAAAGTGTATAAATGGATGACATAAGTGACGTCTTATGACGTATGGGTCGGTTTGTCAGATATGGTAGTACGCATAGATTTGGCTTCAGATGACGACAGACGTTGTGATCTGTTTAACCTACCGACCAATTCTGTGAGTCTGAGTTGGATCACGTTGATTAAAGGTACGAGATACGATTATTGGAGGCCGTTTATGCACATCCGTAAATAGTATACAAGGTTTAACCTTGAGTTGCGTGAATTCCACTCAGAATGAGTGTACCTACACAAATGGTATTCACGGACGCGTGGATGGTGTCCAGTTGTGCTAAGGACTTGAGAGTCCATTGCGGATTGGTTTTGGTTGACTACGGTTGACCATACCTCCTAAGTTGGGGACTTGGAAATCGTTGGCCTATAGGACGCGGGAATGCTCGTGTAATGAGTGAGTTCGGTAATTGGAAAGGAAGCATGTTTCCAAACGTGATTGGAACTTCGGAATCAAGAGAAGTTGTGACTGAGACGTTGAGGGGAGTGTTTGATTCCGCATTGGAGATGGATAATCCGAGGTCACTGAGTGTGACTCTTTGGTAAATAGTGTTGGATGCCAGAGGATGACATATGATGAACTTTGATGTCATCATCTTGGATTCTCCTGGTTTCGTCCCTAGGTAGGACGACGAGGAGTGATATGACAGCTAAAGGGTTCAAAGAGGGTGTAAGAACCGAACACCTAGGCTGTGGGTCAAATTTGAATGACTTGACGAGTAGATGGTATTTAGCGTCACAAGATGTGACGAGTGAGTGTCCGAGGTAATGGATTGATGTTCACCTGGTGATGGACGGTTGGGGTTTGAACCATGATTAGAGTGCGGACAATAGTACCCGGTTGGACACTGCCTGAGTACAGTCCTTGAGCAAGCCGAGTAGAGCCTTGATGACTGTTGTGATGGAGTTGCACCGGTGTGTTGTGCGTATTGGACGATGGGATTGACCACGGTCAATCTGTATGTCTGGTTGAGAGTTCCCGAAAGTATACATGTGTTGTCCAATGGTAGAGTCCTAGATGGACATGAGTGGCGATCAGATTAGATCCAATAGTGACAGTTTGGGGACTCGAGGTGAGTCTAGATGTCAGCGGAGATCACTAAGTGATGCGAGATACGATACGAGGACTAGAGAGCGAGTCAAGATCAGAGTGGCACAGCGAAAGAGCAGTGGAGCTGGGAGTTGCTAGCTAGTCATGATGGTTATGAACTATAGTAGTAATGGATTTAATCGACATCTGATGCATTCAGATAGGTATGGTTGATGGGACTCTAAAAAGAGTCAGAATGGGCATAGGTTTGAGGATGACCTATGAGATGGGATTCGAGGCATTATGATGGCAGGATCTGGAGGATGTTGTTTGATTGGATGCTGCGCTAGATGCTAGCTTAGATGTGTCAGCTCTTAGTGGGAATGCATTTTTTAGCCTGGCGATTGTAGGATGGAATGTGTCAGAGTGTTAGATTGAAAAGCCGTTTGAATGTCAGTTTGGTATTGCAGACCTGTCAAGTGAGTGACAGGCGAGATCGACGAGTGTCGACATTTTTTCTCGAGTGAGACTTACGAGCCGAAGCGTGGCTGTTACGGACGTGTAGGTGTACATGAGAATACCCGAGTAGAGGGGACATGGTTGGATTATACAATTTGGTTGTGGAATCGGGTCGATTTGAATTTCGAGGACGAAATTCTTTAAGGGGGGAAGATTGTAACGACCCGTCCGAAATTATCGGGATTAATTAAGAATTAATGGTGGATTAGCCTCGCTAATCGGGGATTAAACGAGGATTAACGTACGTTCAGGGCGAAATGACGATTTTGCCCCTAGAATGGGCGAAAAGTTGACTTTTTGTTCAGGCGGTCAAATGGACTTTGGCCGATGACTGTGACGTAGTTCGAGACATCACGAGTTCATAGACACGTGGCACGTTCGATTTTGACGTTCGAGGAAGAAGTTATGACGTTCGGAAGTTCAAGGGTACTTTGGTAATTTGGTTGAAAATGAGCAAAAAGTTGACTTTTTACCTAGGAGGTCCGATAGTCGAGGGCCGGGGACCGTTACGTAGATCGAGACGATATGAATTCATAGACAGGCGGCACATCAAATTCAGACGTTCAACGGGAGAGTTACGGTTCACTGATGTTCGAGGGAACTATTACAAGAAGTCCGAGACGGACTTTTGTCTTTAGTGTAGGGCCCAGATATTTTGGCAGGCCCAATGGATGAGAGACAAATGTCACCCATCCATTGCCCACCTTCTCACATACATGCATCGATCATTCCCTTCTTTCATTCATCCAAATGAACCCGATCTCAAAACCCTCCTCCTTTACCATGTTGATCGACTATGAGCCTAGAGGGCTTGAGATGGAGACCGTGAGGGATGAAGATGATGACTGAGGGGCTGTCTGAGCCGTCGTGGACGACAGAGGAAGGCCACGACAGAGGTAACTCGAGAACCCTCCTTTGTGATTTCAAATTCAAATTTTTGTATTAGACATTGGGGCTATTTTGGATGATTGGAGTGCGTTTGTGAGGTTTGTATGACGAATTAGAGGAGGTTTGGATGGCGGGGGGACGACTGAGCAGCCCATGGAAGGGGCTGGAATTTGGGCCGTAAGGATCAAAATTGGACGGGTTGGTTTTGGACGTTTTTCCTTGGTTTTAATCGTATAAACAAGTAGATAATGATGAAACAAAGATAAAAAAATGAAAATCAAAGAAAACGATCCAAAAATGATGGAGATATGGTTTTGGACCGGTCACGTCGGTCCAACCGAACGGGATTGCAGAGACGGACCGAACCGGACCGGTCAGGAGGTTGAAGATGATCTACAGTGGGTGTGTGAGGCCCACGCGTAACCCTTTTAGGCGGCACGTGGAGGCACGTGAGACATAATTTGGAGAAGGTTCCAACATGTGAAATCATCTATTCGATGTAACGAACATTTTTGGACTGGTTTCGTGTCAATCGGACATCGTTTCGATATAGTTCGGGACCTCCGAAAGTTTAGGTTGGCGTTTAAAAATAGTTAAAAATTCCGGAAAATTACGGGGCTTTTGTGAGGGGTTATTTAAGTAGTTAGTAACCTTCTATTACATTTTGGACAGGTTCGGGAATTCCGGAGATGACGATTGGCCCGGAAGAGGCTTGTGGCGCGCGTATCAAGGCGCGGCTTCGGACGGTCTGTGAGTGGACCTTTCTTTCGAAATTGATGCATGCATAAATGTTTTATAATTATTTTAATACATGATTTGTGATGCCATGAGTGCATTTGTTTGTGGTAGCCTAGGATTTACGTATTTGCACGTATTTCGAGATTTCCGATTTTATACGGTGCTTATACGTGCTAGGTTTTCAATGAGGGTTTAATGATTTGGTTTTGGATTTGGAAATATGAACTCGGGCATGAGACCCATTTGATTTACAAACTCTCGAACTTGAAGTCCATTTGATTTGACGAGGAATCGGACCGAGGGTCCATTTGAGTTATACGATCGGGTCGAGGGCCCCGTTGGTTTACGGATTCGGGTTTGAGGCCCAGTTGGTTGTAATCTTGGGCTGGATGACAGGACCCATCCCAATCCCCCCAGGATTAACGTGGGATGACCCTGCTCCCGTCTGACACGGAGTGTCAGACAAGGGATATTTCCGACCTTTTCCCTCCCGGGCTATCAGAGTACGCCAGGATCCGGAGGAGGTATGTGATATCTCGGTCTCTGCTACAGTCCACATCCAATGTCAACCTGAAGGGCAGTCAAAACATTAAAAGCTGTGAGTGCACAAAACAAGAGTTTATAAAAACATTTTAACGAGAAGACATTTGTACCCTTCACTAAAAAGCATGCATGCATTCGAAAACCATTTATCCAGAAAAACCATAATGAAATCAAGTACACGGGCCACTGCCCAAATCCATAAGGGACTCAGCCCAAATCAGAAGAAACTAACCAAACGGGCTACTGCCCAAAACCTGTGTAAACACACATCATATATCATATCATATAGCATACATCATATATACATATAATTCACACAACCAATCCTGTCACGGTTTCCAAAGCTACGCGCGTGCTACCCAGGTCTCAATCCGAGTCTTCTCAAAGTCAAGATCAATGTCCGCAGACCACTGACCTTACCCGAGGTAATAGTAATCATAGCCTTCCTGAGAGTAAGGAACCCAACTGGGGGTGACTCCACTCAGTCGGTGCTCCGTGACTACTCCGGGGACCACCCAGGCCAACGACCCTCCACGGAGGAGATAATAGAAGTAAAGGAAGGTATATGAATACATATATATACATAACATAAACATTCATGCCCGGTTCCCTTGAACCGTCATGATCCATAACATCCATTAAACAGGGTTCATGCCGGTTCCCATAAACCGTCATGAACCAGAATGACCTGACAAAGGTTCATGCCGGTTCCCATAAACCGTCATGAACCAGAATGACCTGACAAAGGTTCATGCCGGTTCCCATAAACCGTCATGAACCACAATGACCTTTCCAGAGTTCGTGCCGATTCCCATAAACCGCCATGAACTTGGAAATCCATCTAGGGTCCCTGACCCGAAATCATCAGTGTAAAACAACTAGGTCTCGTGCCCGAACATGTGACTCAACTGGGCACCGTGCCCGATATCTAGGGGTCAGTCACGACTCCGATCATAGTGATGCGTGCAACCATCCATCCAGGACCGCCCTCAATCCTGGTATGTCGCCGTGAACGTATTAACTAACGCGACCACCACAAGGTCATGGTGCACTCATCACCGATCGATATCCTGAACCGTCAGCACTCCGAAGTCGAGCCTCCCCAGGCTGCTTGACCACAAATCGTGCATCGTGATCTCTCCGGAAGGAACACATCCCAATCCAGAGGCGAGCGTCGTATCGTCGATCGCCGTTCACATAGCATCCGTCGCGACCATGATTTAGACCCGAAAGTCGTAAATAGCGTCATATGCCCGAGACAACACCAAATGGGTCACATACCCGAGTTTATTCTTTTAGAAATCGAAAACCAAATCATTTAAATCAATAAAGAAAGATAGACCCGTATAAGCACCGTATAAGACCGAAACCTCGAAATACGTGCTTATACGTAACCACATACAAATGCACCCATGGCATCATCAAACATGTAATAAAACATATAATAAACATTTATGCATGCACCAATTTAGAAAACAAGGTCCACTCACAGACCGTCCTAGCTGCCGCCTCGATTTGTGTGCTATAGGCTCCCCGAGCCGATCACCATCATCGGGACTCCCAAACCTGTCCAAATTTTAATAGAAGGTTAATAACTACTTAATTAACCTCCCATCAAAGTCCCGTAATTTTCCCGAACTTTTAACTATTTTTAAACCGACTCTAAACCTTCCGACACCCCGAAAACTATTGAAACGATGTCCGATTGACACGAAACCAGTCCCAAAATGTTCATTACATCGAATAGAAGATTTCCCGTGTTGAAAAATTTCCCAAATTATGGCCCACGCGTCCTCACGAGCCCTTAGAAGGTCGAAAATACTGTTCATCACCATCAACCTCAGGAAAACCGGTTTTTGTTTCTGGTTTTCCGGTCCGGTCACTGTGCTGAACCGGCGGAACCGGTTCAGCGTCCCTCCGTCCTCATTTTCGGTCAGTTTGCTCCCATTTTAATTCCTAAATTCCTATTTCTTCATTTCCTATCTAACCCAATCATCAAAACGACCTAAAAACCGCATAAACCCATGGTTTAATTTTGAACCAAACGGTTCAATATTTCCAAAACTCACCCACGGCTGCCCAGCCGTCCAACCACCATAGAAACCTTCCTAAAAATATCCTAGCAACCTATTTGATTCATTAAAACCATTAAAAACCAATCATAACAACAAAAATAGAAAAATGGATCAAAATGGGCTAACCGTGAACCTCACGGGTTCTTCCTCCTTCCAGCCGCCGTGGACGGGGGTTCTGGCCGCCCAGCAACCTCCTCAGTCTCCCTGGTCCTCTGCCTGGTCATGGGAGAAGATTGGATGGGTTTTGGTTTGCACGGATGGGAGGAAAAGGGTGAGATCGGGTGGGTGTTTTGTGCTTGAATGGAGAAAATGAAAATGCACGGGAAAAGGGAGATGCATGAATGAATGAAGTTGGCCAGTGGATGGGTGACACTTGTCACTCATCCATAGGGCAGGGATTAAATATCTGGGCCCCCACTAAGTCCAAAAGTTAACTCGTTTCGTAATTCGTGCAATAGTGCACTTGAACTTCCGTGAACCGTAACTTCATCGTCGAACGTCCAAATTTGACGTGCCGCCTGTCTATGGATTCGTATCGTCGTGATCTACGTAACGGTCCTCGGCCCTCGACCATCTGATATCTCGGTCAAAAAGTCAACATTTTTACCCTTTTAACCAAAATTACTAAAATGCCCCTAAACTTCCGAACGTCATAACTTCCTCCTCGAATGTCGGAATTGAACGTGCCACCTGTCTATGAACTCGTGACGTCACGAACTACGTCACGGTAATCGGTCAAAGTCCATTTGACCGCCTGAATGAAAAGTCCATTTGAGGCCCAGTTAGCCGTAATATCGGGCTAGAGGCCCAGTTGATTGTAACATCGGGCTTGAGTCCCAGTTCAGTTTATGAAATGATAATTCGGGCATGAGGCCCTGTTGAACTGTGGATTTAGGCTGAGGCCTGTGAAAGTGGATTTGAATTGGATTCGAGGAATCCTATTGAGATGAATCGGGTATGTCTCCCATCCACTGGCCAACCTCACCCATTCATGCACCAAAACCCATCCCCGTGCATCGTCCATTTTCTTTGTTCCCAAACACAAACCCGATCCCATTTCTCACCCAAAAATCCAAACCCTTGACCTGTGAGCATAACTGAGAGGGCAGAGAGATGTAGAGGACCGGCTGGACGTGGTGGCTGGCCAGGCAGAGCCGCCGTGGGCGGCGGAGGAGAAAACCCGAACGAGGTAATCGGTTTTGTCCGTTTAATCCATTTTCGATTTCTAGTTGTTATGGGTCGATTTGGACGATTGGTTTGAGTTAAATAGGTTGCTAGGGAGTTGTTAGAGTGGTCTTGGTGGTGGTTGGACGTCGGGGAAGCCCTGGGAGGTTTCGGGAAAATTGAACCGTAAGGTTCAAAATTGAACCGGTCGGATTTCGAAGATTTTACGTAGTTTTATTAATTGGGTTAGATAGGAAATGAAGAAATAGGAATTTAGGAATTGGAATGGAAGCAAACGGACCGAAAATGAGGGAGAAGGAGACCTGGACCGGTTACGGTAGTCCAAGTTGCAGGAAAAAACCAGACCGGTCTGACCGATGTAGGGGGATGACAGGTGACATCATCCTGCTGACGTCATCATGTCAAGGGGATGACGTCAGCATTGTCAGATCTGACAATGTCAGCTGACATGTCAGAAAATGGGCCAATAGGAGTGCGACACGTGTCACATGTCAGTGCGCAGTCAGCACTGGACATGTCAGTGACGTGGTCCAATCAGGGGGCTGACACATGTCACTGACGTGGACCATTGACGTGATGACACGTGGCACATGTCAGACTGCCACATGGCACTGACAGCACAGTGACGTGGACCAATGGGAGCATGACACGTGGCACCTGTCAGAGTCTGACATGTCAGACCTGACAGTTGTCAGATGACGTCATGCTGACGTCAGCGATGACGTCAGCAGGAACTGTAGCTGGCGCGTGAAGCCCACGCGCAGCCACTTCAGGCGGCGCGTGAGGGCGCGTGGTAGGGAATCTGGGGAAGGTTCCAACATACGAAATCTTCTATTCGATGTAATGAACATTTTGGGACTAGTTTCGTGTCGATCGGACACCGTCTCGATATGTTTCGGGGCATCGGAAGGTTTAGGTTCGGGATTAAAAATAGTTAAAAATACGGGAAAATTACGGGGCTTTACTGGGAGGTTAATTAAGTAGTTAGTAACCTTATATTACTATTTGACAGGTTTGGGAGTCCCGGGGTGACGGTTATCGGCTCGGGGAGCCGTATGGCACGCAAATCGAGGCGGCAGCTCGGACGGTCTGTAAGTGGACCTTGTTTTCTAAATTGGTGCATGCATAATGTTTATTATATGTTTTTATTACTTGTTTGATGATGCCATGGGTGCATTTGTATGTGGTTACATATAAGTACGTATTTCGAGGTTTCAGCCTTATACGGTGCTTATACGGGTATGTATTTCTTTATTGGTTTTAATGAAAAGGTTTTGGATTTCTAAAAGGATAAACTCCCATTTGGTTTGCTCTCGGGCATATGACACTATTTACGACTTTCGGGTCTAAATCGTGGTCGTGACAGGTGCTATGTGCACGGCGATCGACGATACGACGCTCGCCTCCGGATTGGGATGTGTTCCTTCCGGAGAGGTCACGATGCACGATTCGTGGTCGAGCAGCCTGGGGAGGCTCGACTTCGGAGTGCTGACGGTTCAGGATATCGATCGGTTATGAGTGCACCATGATCTTGTGGTGGTCGCGTCGGTTGATACGTTCACGGCGACATACCAGGATTGAGGGCGGTCCTGGATGGATGGTTGCACGCATCACTATGATCGGAGTCGTGACTGACCCATAGATATCGGACACGGTGCCCAGTTGAGTCATATGTTCGGGCACGAGACCCAGTTGTTTTACACTGATGATTTCGGGTCAGGGACCCTAGATGGATTTCCAAGTTCATGACGGTTTACGGGAACCGCATGAACTCTGGAAAGGTCATTGTGGTTCATGACGGTTTATGGGAACCGACATGAACCTTTGTCAGGTCATTCTAGTTCTTGACGGTTTATGGGGACCGGCATGAACCCTGGTTATGTTATTATGGTACATGACGGTTTATGGGAACCGACATGTTACCTCGATTATGTTATTACGGTACATGACGGTTTATGGGAACCGGCATGTTACCTGATTATGGATATTATGGATCATGATGGTTCAGGGGGGGAACCGGACATGAATGTTTATGTTATGTATATATATGTCCATCTACCTTCCTTTACATGTTCTACTATCTCCTCCGGGGAGGGTCGTTGGCATGGGTGGACCCCGGAGTAGTCACGGAGCACCGACTGAGTGGAGTCACCCCCCAGTTGGGTTCCTTACTCTCAGGAAGGCTATGGTTACTATTACCTCGAGTAGGATCAGTGGTCTGTGGACATTGACCTTGACTTTGAAGAAGACTCGGATTGAGACCCCGGTAGCACGCACGTAGCTTTGGATACCGTTACAGGATTGGTTGTGTGACTTATATGTATATATATGATATATGATATATGATATGTGGTGTGCACAGGTGGTGCACAGGATTTGAGCAGTGGCTCGTATACCTTGGTTTTCTTTATGGTTGTGGGCCGAGTCCCTTATGGATTTGGGTAGTGGCCCGTATGGTCGTTTTCATTGTGGTCCTTTCGACTTGGTTTATATCTGCTTTGGGCTTAGTCCCACATATGGTTTGTTTTTGGATAAATGGTTTTCGAATGCATGCATGCTTTTTAGTGGAGGGTACAAATGTCTTATGAAATGTTTTTATAAACTTTTGTTTTGTCCACTCACAGTTTTTAATGTTTTGACTGCCCTTCAGGTTGACATCGGATGTGGATTGTAGCAGAGACCGAGATATCACATGCCTCCTTCGGATCCTGGCGTACTCTGATAGCCCGGGAGGGCAAAGGTCGGAAATATCCCTTGTTTGACACTTCGTGTCAGACGAGAGCAGGGTTATCCCGTACTAATCCCGGGGGGATTGGGATGGGTCCTGTCAACGTGGTATCAGAGCATAGGATTGCTTATCAAAGTGGGGTTGTCTCTATTCGAGCAACCGTGTAGCTCTTGGTGTATGTATGCAGGTCGAGGATGTGATATCTCAAGTGGATACAGTTCGTGATCAACCTGATAGTTGGGGTGCCGATACGATAGTTAGTAGGATTAGATCGTCTTGGTTCGACATTTGATGCCGGGGTTTACCATAGTTCTGTCAGGGTTGACAGTGTGGAACCCTACGAATGGTGAACGTAGTATTACGTTAGCATTTTGATCGTGAGACGGTTAATTGGGATCCTCTTCACGATGTCATAGGATCAGTTCCGACGACTGGTTGGGAGTTGTGACTATCCGATGATCGGATTTGATTGAGTTAAATGGATTTACTGCAGTCAGCAGTTAGCATTTGGGTTCGGTGGAACTCTAGGTGTGATTGTGGAACCCTACCTTGGGTGTATGGTTCGGAAATGTGAGTTGGAGAATGGTGTGACTTTGACGACTATTCGGATTTGGGGTTCGTTAGTCGGTCTAGTCATATCAGCTTGTGTTGGGACTGCACTTCACAGTCGGATTGTACTTATCAGTTAGACCGAGTTGGTTTTCGTGCTACTCAGTTGTGGTTTGGTGCAACTAAGGTCGCGGGGTGACCTGGTAGACGACATTGGCTTAGTCGAGTTGAGACTTGGTTAGAGTTCGGTTGAACAAGTTATCAGGGTTGGTACTTGTCGATGGAATCCCAGGTTTGGGATACAGAGTAGTTGGTACAGGCGGTTGATTCCGTTAGATGCGGAGTCTGGATATCGTGGTACCTGGTAGTTAGGTCTGCACGAGGTTGTGGTAGACGCTACTATCGATGGACTTAGTCGAGTCTCATCAGGTCGTGTAGACTCAGGTTGTCGTGACGATGATACGAGGTGTGTGAGTAACGCATATGTACGAGCAGCGATTCTGGATTCTACTCGGTTACGGCTGAGTGCGATCGCAGAATGAGACGGGGACGTTCAGGGGACGGAGACTGAGTTACTCCAATACGAGTTGAGGTACGGGATCGTCGTTCGGTATGAGCGGAGATCCAGGGTGGTCAGTTTTGCACACGGTGCGCTAGCGTCAGTACTGATGCTAGTGAGGAGGCTTGTGTGCTGATGCTGACAGGTGATAGTGCTAGTGCTGGTGCCGGTGCCGGTGATTGCGACGACGATGAGTTACGAATCTGGATATGACTCCATCGAGTTACGTATGTGTTCGGTATCTGTGGTCCCAGAGTGGATCTCAGAGAGAGCTAAGTTGGTTAGCGGACACGTGGTTGATGTCCAGGTATGTTGTTTCCAATCTTGTTGGAACTTCGGAATCGCGAAAGGTTACGATTGAGGTGACGAGAGGAATGCGGGTTTTCCGCATTGGTATTGGGTATTTCGAAGTCATTAGGGTGACTTTTCAGATTCTGCTAAGGCAGATGATGGTTGTATCACTAGTACACTGATCGTGTATTGGTTGGTGGACCCGGGATTTGTTTTGGGTCATCAAGTGGAGTTGAGTATATCGAAGTTAGGTGACTGAGATTTCTCATTTCTGCTTGGTGGCAGACAATGTTGGATTACGTGACGTGGTGAGTGCAGCGAGTTTTGGTTGCATTCATGTGGGATGGAATTGGATGTCATTGTTTGGTATCATCTTTGATTTTCCTTGGTGGAATGACAAGGATCGATACGAGGTAATAAGTGAGAACCCACAGTCTCGGTGTGTCTCGTCGTAGACTAATCTGTTTAGATGCGGGAAATGGACGAGGATTTTGGACGTCGTGACGATCGGGGATCGTGACGTCTATGTTCGGTTGACGTAATGATGGATCTGGATCGTGATTTTGATGATCCAGACAGGTGGAGCGGTTATCACTCTTACTTGGATGATGAGACTGAACTTCTTTTCGAAGTGAATGCCACATGGTATATTACTCAAGTGAGTAGTTTTCCGACGTGGTCGGATATGGTCAGCCTTAGGGATGTGCGGATATTGTGATTGGCTTCCCTATGAAGTCAATCGATGGTATTGGAGTAATCGGTTGAGCAGACAACCGATAGGTTCATGATTGATACGTCTCGGTAGACGAGAACGATATTTCAGGTTTTGGAATCAGATTTCTAGATGACGATTCAGGATTTGATTTTGGAACTTGAAAGAGGATTTCTGTATTTGGGTTTTGGAATCGGATTCTGGGTGACGATTCAGGATTTGATTCTGGAGCTTGACAATGGATTTCCTTTTTATGAAATTGGATTCGGAATGGTTATTCCAAATGCTAGCTACGGAATAATAATTTCGGATTCGAATTTGGACATGATTATGGATATGATTTCTGGGTTTGGATTCGGGATTTCTTACGGAATTGCGGATTCGGATTCGGATTTGGAAATAAATAATGGGTCGGAGTTTCAATTTGTCCAGTACTGGATTGGACAAATGGACTCCATAGTAGAAACGTGATTGGCTACAACCTAGATGGGTGTAGACTGATTGATGTGTAGATGTACGTACCTTGTAAGTTGTTCGAGGTACGATACTGGATAGGCTTGGGGTGTCTGGTAGCGGTATTCTGGATATACCAGTGATACGTTGGTGAGCGAGTTGGTAGTCGGATTGGTTCTGATACCATAGGATTAATCGAGGTCGTGAACTAGACATTGGATACTGTGCGTTGGGTCATAGTGTTTCTGATGGGTCTAATTACACACAGGATGAGTAATTTGGTGGTTAGTATAACCACAGGTAAGTATGATGTTAGTTTCTGACTGACCACTGTCAAGTGGTGACAGATTGTCAGAGGTGTCAGCGTGGATCGGTTAGTGAGGTCTGATGACTCCGGGTGGAAGTAGACGTCAAGATAGTTAGAGATTGAGCAAGGAACCGGCTAGTTGTTTATGTCAGCGAAAGGGTAGAGTTGACAAATTGTGTCAATTCGAAACGGTTGACTACTGACATTCGACTTGGTCAAATGTAGTCGATGTAACGAGAGTGTTGGTGGTACGTCTGGGTGCAGACGAGTAAGTATTATTTGGTTAGTTGGTGTATGAGTGTACACGAGTTTCGAGGTCGATTCTACTTTCCACGAGGTGGATGTGGAATCAGGATAGTTGGAGTTTCAAGTACGAAACTAATTAAGGAGGGAAGAACGGTTAGATTAGGTCGGTTGGAATTTCGAGGACGAAATTAATTAAGGAGGGAAGGTTGTAACGACCCGTCCCAAATTCCAGGATTAGATTAGTGACTAATCATGATTAGTGAGGCTAATCCGTGATTAGTTGGGCGAAATCGGACGAACGATGCGAAATGACTGTTTTGCCCTTGGTGGTGGCAAAACGTTGACTTTTCAATCGGGTGGTCAAATAGACTTTGACCGATGACCGTGACGTAGTTCGTGACGTCACGAGTTCTTAGACAGGTGGCACGTTCAATTCCGACGTTCGAGGAGGAAGTTATGACGTTCAGAAGTTTAGGGGCATTTTGGTAATTTTGGATAAAAGGGGCCAAATGTTGACTTTTTGATCGGGAGGTCCGATGGCCGAGGGCCAAAGACCGTTACGTAGATAAGGACGATACGAATCCGTAGACAGGCGGCACGTCGAATTTGGACGTTCGACGGCGAAGTTACGGTTCACGAAAGTTTTGGGATACTATTCCCGCGACACGTTCTACGAGACAAAAAGTAAGTTTTGTCTTTTGTGGGCCCAGTTACTTTTCAGCAACCAATGGATGAGTGACACTTGTCACCCATCCACTGGCCAACCTTACCCATTCATGCACAAAAACCCATCCCCGTGCATCGTCCATTTTCTTTGTTCCCAAACACAAACCCGATCCCATTTCTCACCCAAAAATCCAAACCCTTGACCTGTGAGCATAACTGAGAGGGCAGAGAGATGGAGAGGACTGGCTGGACGTGGTGGCTGGCCAGGCAGAGCCGCCATGGGCGGCGGAGGAGAAAACCCGAACGAGGTAATCGGTTTTGCCCGTTTAATCCATTTTTGATTTCTAGTTGTTATGGGTCGATTTGGACGATTGGTTTGAGTTAAATAGGTTGCTAGGGAGTTGTTAGAGAGGTTTTGGTGGTGGTTGGACGTCGGGGAAGCCCTGGGAGGTTTCGGGAAAATTGAACAGGACGGATTTCGAAGATTTTAGGTAGTTTTATTAATTGGGTTAGATAGGAAATGAAGAAATAGGAATTTAGGAATTGGAATGGAAGCAAACGGACTGAAAATGAGGGAGAAGGAGACCTGGACCGGTTATGCCAGTCCAAGTTGCAGGAAAAACCGGACCGGACCGGTTTGGACCGGTCTGACCGATGTAGGGGATGACAGGTGACGTCATCCTGCTGACGTCATCATGTCAGGGATGACGTCAGCATTGTCAGATCTGACAATGTCAGCTGACATGTCATAAAATGGGCAATAGGAGTGTGACACGTGTCACATGTCAGTGCACAGTCAGCACTGACATGTCAGTGACATGGCCCAATTAGGGACTGACACGTGTCACTGACGTGGACCAGTGCCGTGATGACACGTGGCACCTGTCAGACTGCCACGTGGCACTGACAGCACAGTGACGTGGACCAATGGGAGCATGACACGTGGCACCTGTCAGAGTCTGACATGTCAGACCTGACAGCTGTCAGATGAGGTCATACTGACGTCAGCGATGACGTCAGCAGGTACTATAGTGGCGCGTGAAGCCCACGCGCAGCCACTTCAGGCGGCGCGTGAGGGCGCGTGGCAGGGAATCTGGGGAAGGTTCCAACGTACGAAATCTTCTATTCGATGTAACGAAAATTTTGGGACTGGTTTCGTGTCGATCGGACACCGTCTCGATATGTTTCGGGGCAACGGAAGGTTTAGGTTCGGGATTTAAAATAGTTAAAAATACGGGAAAATTACGGGGCTTTAGTGGGAGGTTAATTAAGTACTTAGTAACCTTCTATTACAATTTGGACAGGTTTGGGAGTCGCGGGTGACGGTGATCTGCTCGGGGAGCCGTATGGCACGCAAATCGAGGCGGCAGCTCGGACGGTCTGTGAGTGGACCTTGTTTTCTAAATTGGTGCATGCATAAATGTTTATTATATGTTTTATTACTTGTTTGATGATGCCATGGGTGCATTTGTATGTGGTTATGTATAAGTACGTATTTCGAGGTTTCAGCCTTATACGGTGCTTATACGGGTCTGTATTTCTTTATTGGTTTTAATGAAAAGGTTTTGGATTTCTAAAAGGATAAACTCGGGTATGAGACCCATTTGGTTTGGTCTCGGGCATATGACACTATTTACGACCTTCGGGTCTAAATCGTGGTCGCGACGGGTGCTATGTGCACGGCGATCGACGATACGACGCTCGCCTCCAGATTGGGTTGTGTTCCTTCCGGAGAGGTCACGATGCACGATTCGTGGTCGAGCAGCCTGGGGAGGCTCGACTTCGGAGTGCTGACGGTTCAGGATATCGATCCGTTATGAGTGCACCATGATCTTGTGGTGGTCGCGTCGGTTGATACGTTCACGGCGACATACCAGGATTGAGGGCGGTCCTGGATGGATGGTTGCACGCATCACTATGATCGGAGTCGTGACTGACCCATAGATATCGGGCACGGTGCCCAGTTGAGTCATATGTTCGGGCACGAGACCCAGTTGTTTTACACTGATGATTTCGGGTCAGGGACCCTAGATGGATTTCCAAGTTCATGACGGTTTACGGGAACCGGCATGAACCTTTGTCAGGTCATTCTAGTTCTTGACGGTTTATGGGGACCGGCATGAACCCTGGTTATGTTATTACGATACATGACGGTTTATGGGAACCGACATGTTACCTGTTTATGGATATTATGGATCATGACGGTTCAGTGGGGAACCGGACATGAATGTTTATGTTATGTATATATATTTCCATCTACCTTCCTTTACATGTTCTACTATCTCCTCCGGGGAGGGTCGTTGGCCTGGGTGGACCCCGGAGTAGTCACGGAGCACCGACTGAGTGTAGTCACCCCCCAGTTGGGTTCCTTACTCTCAGGAAGGCTATGGTTACTATTACCTCGAGTAGGATCATTGGTCTGCGGACATTGACCTTGACTTTGAGAAGACTCGGATTGAGACATGGGTAGCACGCGCTTAGCTTTGGATACCGTGACATGATTGGTTGTGTGACTTATATGTATATATATGATATATGATATTTGATATGTGGTGTGCACAGGTGTGCACAGGATTTGAGCAGTGGCTCGTATACTTGGTTTCTTTATGGTTTGGGGCCGAGTCCCTTATGGATTTGGGTAGTGGCCCGTATGGTCGTTTTCATTGTGGTCCTTTCGACCTTGGTTTATATCTGCTTTGGGCTTAGTCCCACATATGGTTTGTTTTTGGATAAATGGTTTTCGAATGCATGCATGCTTTTTAGTGGAGGGTACAAATGTCTTATGAAATGTTTTTATAAACTTTTGTTTTGTCCACTCACAGTTTTTAACGTTTTGACTGCCCTTCAGGTTGACATCGGATGTGGACTGTAGCAGAGACCGAGATATCACATGCCTCCTCCGGATCCTGGCGTACTCTGATAGCCCGGGAGGGCAAAGGTCGGAAATATCCCTTGTCTGACACTTCGTGTCAGATGGGAGCAGGGTTATCCCGCACTAATCCCGGGGGGATTGGGATGAGTCCTGTCATTTGGTCTCCTCCAACCGTCGACCTGGAGAGTCACGATCCACATACCAGAATGGGTATCCCCATAGGGATCCCGTTCCAGGAGTGGAAGTTATGATGTGGTCCCGGGCTAGATTCCGGAGAGATGTTCGGACTAGATCCAGAGATAGAGCTCGGACTAGATCCAGAGATAGAGCCTCCCAGATGGAGAATTCCTGGGGGAAGACTCGGAGTGAGAGCCCAAGTGGTGTGCACACTATTATAGAGATGAATCGTGACATATATCGGGGATGTGTTCCCTAGGGGCTGTGTGCCCCGAATTGGCATTTTCTCGGAAGTGTTGCAGATGGGTTATACGTACGAGGTTTACGGAAAGTGATATGGGGGCGGAGACCCCGTGTTCCATGTTTTAGAAAGTGATTTGGGGCAGAGACTGACAAAGCCCAAACTACGCATTAAATTAATTTGAGTGTTATGCAATTTAAACCCTTTTTGTATAGATGTAATATTGGTAAATAGGGATCGTTTTTAACCGGAGAAATTAGGGAACATTAATAATATGTTAGTGAGAATGATAATGAATAAAAGAATATTGAATAAATTAATGAATTAAAGAATTAAATAATCAAAGAATTAAATAATCAAAGAATCAATAAATTAAAGAATTAATGAATAAAAGAATAAAAGAATAAAGAATTAAAGGGGGGAGGGGGGGGGGGTGTTTGAGGGAATGTAATCATACAAATACAAGTAAAAACATATATAAACTAATTCTATTTCTACTCTAACTTATGTACAAGTGGACTTCCTTTAAACACAGACTTCACCAACACACTAGCAATTGCATATATTCGAATCAATCAGGAAATCATACATTTACAAACTTATATTTCTTAATACATTTTTCATATTATAAATGCACCGAACAATTTACTTATAATACGATTTACCTTAAGTTTGTGATTTAATGCGCCGAAGAGCGGTCATACATTGAATCTCTTCAACTCTACTCTAAATGCCCCTAACAACGGATCAACATTTAGTTTCGAAATGAAGTTTAAGCTTTAAAATGTAAGAAGTAAATGATTTTTAGAAACTAAAATACATGGAGATTGTATTCAATTTTTACAAAAGATAGGAAGGAAAAACCAATACATATATTGCATTATAAATAGAACCAATAACAAATAAAAGAGTTTGAGAGGATGGAGAGCAAATGTTACACTTTTCAGAATGGATGAGAACAATGAATTGTTTTTCATAAGGAACACCGAACAATGGCTAAAACCTTATGAAGATGGAAAAGATTAAACAAGGGAAATTTGGATTTGAACTCTCAAAATTTGTATTGGAAATATTTTGCCAAAGTTTCTCCTAAGGAAGGCTCAAATGTGTGCCTCTAGGAAGTGTCCTTCAATAAGTGAAATGAACCCCTATTTATAAGGAGAAAAATCAAATTAAACTCTAAAAATAAAATAAAAATTACAATAAAAATATTCCAAAGTGAAATGATGAGGTTGGCTGATTTTGGGGAAAATGTTCTGATTTTGGGGCAAATATGCTGATTTTGGGGAAAATATGATGATTTTGGGGAAAAAATGCTGAAAAATCAGCCAAAATGGTTGAAAATGAGGAAATAGGGCTGCTGGTTTTTGGCTTGGGCTGCTGGATTTCAGCAGCTTCCCACCGAAATTCCAAGCAAATTTCGGTGGTCTCCCTTCTTTTAGTTATATCTTTTTCGTTAAAACTCCGATTGGGATGATTTTTTCGCCGAAATGCTCAGAATTTCATGCTTTATTTATTTCTGCAAAAATCCCACAAAATATATTATTTTCTCCAATTTTTTATTATTTTAATATTAAAAGTTAAGTATAAAGGGTATAAAATAATGCTTAATTAACGACCTATCAAATACCCCCACACTTAAACTTTGCTAGTCCCTAGAAAATACTAAATTTAAACAAGTAACCCTTAACCATTCGTCTCAATATTTCATTATTATAATCATGGCAGAAAAGATTTCCACTTAAAATATTTAAGCATATGAAATTCGAGAGTTGATACATGTTAACAAAATGTTTCAACAAGTAAGATAATGAGTAAATATGGTGAAATGGATCTCTACATGAATAAGAAAAGCATGAATCAATTAACAAGGACATGCACTCATAAATTCACTTAATTTGTAGGGGTTTGTGTTTGCACTCAAAGTATGTGAGAAATACTCACATAATCATATGAAGTACTTTTTCAAAATTTCAAACAAACACCTCAAGATAAAAATTCAACATACTTGCACAAATGAACCAAAACCATAAGTTTACTCAAGTGATTAACTCAACTAATCAAAATTTACCATCTTAAGGATCATAAGGTCTTTATAAAGGTTGTAATAGGGCTAAGTTTAGAGGCAAGGAAAATATAGGACAAGTGGTGCTCAATTCGTTCCAAGACTCAGTAGACTCCCAAAACGTATCATAACTTCCCAACCTTAGTGCAATAATGTCAGTAATCCATCCCTTCGAACATAGGCCTAATTTCATCATTTTGGTTTTTTTTTATATCAAGGTAATAACATGTGTCAACAATACAACAAAGTTTAAGTAGGTAAATTCAAATGATACACATAAAAGTCTTTTCAACATCATCATTTTCTCCTTACACAATCTTTATGTCTTCAACCGAGTCCTTGGAACAAGGGCAAAAGATGTTTGTACTAAGCTCAAGTGTTTAGATAATTATGGTGATGAAAGAAAGGCTTAAGGTGAGCTCAAAAGGGTTAAAACTAAGGGGTCGCAACTTGTGCGTACAAAATAGGGAACATGGATTTTTGAATTTATGGTGTTAACCCTAGTGCCTTAATCATTTCCTAAATCAGAGAGTTTATTGACTTAAAAGTTTTGAAAATCACATAGAATAAGTTTTAGTACTTTAGAGTTCATTATGGTGATGAAAGAAAGTTCTAGTACTCTTGTACTAAGCTCAAGTGTTTAGATAATTATGGTGATGAAAGAAAGGCTTAATGTGGGCTCAAAAGGGTTAAAACTAAGGGGTCGCAACTTGTGCGCACAAAATAGGGAACATGGATTTTTGAATTTATAGTGCCTTAATCATTTACAAAATCAGAGAGTTTATTGACTTAAAAGTTTTGAAAATCACCAAGAATAAGTCTAGTACTCTAGAGTTCATTAAAAGCTATGGCAAGTAGTTATGAGGCATATGTTTATCAATTTAAACAAAGAACTTATGAACCACTCATCAAAGACGTATATAAGGTTCTAAAGCTCACATAAGGTTCAAATGATTCATACGTATCTTAACATGCTCGTTTATGTACCAATTTACATGCTTTATCTACAAGTTATAACACTTAATCACAAAGTATTAACAAACAAATTCAAATTGTAGTGATCATCTTTATATTCATAACATATTTATTTCCCTTCGTTATTATCATCGATAGGTTAAGGGGTAACTTAAGACTTGTAAAACACTAAAGAAAAACAAGAGACTCAAGAAAGCCAAAAACAAAAAAAAAAACAAATTTTTTTTTTTCGGGAGAACTTTATAAAACAATTGAATTGAAAAAATAAAATAAAAAAATGTAAACCATTCCCCCACAATTAAATTCTACATTGTCCTCAATGTAAGCAATTAGAAAGTAATTTGAACATAAAATTAAAGTAAGGAAGTTGATTTACAAAAATGAAGTAAGAAAAACAAGGTAAAAGAGAGTGAAAGGTTGAAGGAAAGCAAATATGCGTTGGACTCCTTCACAACTCTGTAAACACACACCAAAATGCACTCAAGGCATCCCAAAACACATATTAAAACATATATAAAACATTTATGCATGCATTGATTTCAGAAATAAAGTCCACTCACAGACCGCCCGCGCTGCTGCCTGGATATGCGCACCGTATGCCTTCCCGGGTCAACCATCCTCTTTAGGGTACCCAAACCTGTCCAAATCACTTTAAAGGGTTACTAACTAGTTAATTAACCCCTCAGTAAAGCCCACTAATTTTCCGGGATTTTTAACTATTTTTAAACGGGCATCGAAACCTTCGGACAGCCCGAACTATATCGAGACGATGTCCGATCGACTCGAAACCAGTCCCAAAATGTTTGATATATCAAATAGATGATTTGACATGTTGGAAACTTCCCCAAATTCTCCCCTACACGCCCATACGCGACGTCTGAAGTGGCTGTGAGTGGGCCTCACGCGCCTGCTACAGTGCCCGTCTTCAACCTTCAGCCGACCTGTCCGACCAGCTGGTTCGGTCTTTTCCTGCAACTTGGACCGGCGTGACGGGTCCAGGTCCATAACCGGTCCAATCTTCACCGTTTCTTCCTCTAATCGATCCTAATCTTCATTATTTAATCCTAGGAACCTAACCCAATTAACAAAAGCCCCTAAAATCCACGAAAACAGCCCGGTCCAAATTTTGGTCTCCACGATTCAAAAACCCAAAACTCCCCCAGCCTTCCTCGACGTCTAGAGCCTCCCAAAACCTTCCTATTGACCTCCTACCAATCTAATTAGTTCAAGACAATCACCCAAATCGGCCCATAATACACGAAATGGAAATTGGATCGAAAAATGGTTAAACCGATTACCTCGATCGATTTTCTTCCTCCGCTGTCCACAGCGGCTCTGCCTAGCCAGCCACCACATCCTCAGCTCCTCTTCTCACTCTCTGGGCCTCTCAATGAAGATCACAAGTTAAGGGTTTGGGTTTTGGGTGATAAATGGGATCGGGTTTGGATAGGAAGAAATGGAAAAATGGATGCACGGGGAATGGGTTTGGTGCATGAATGAAAATTGAGGGTGAATGGATGAAGGACATCTGTCATTCATCCATTGGGTCTGAGAGAAAGGTGGGGCCCACTAAAGTCCAAACAAGCTCCCGTCTCAAAAAACGTGCAATAGTACGTTCGAACTTCCGTGAACCGTAACTTTACCGTCGAAAGTTCGAATTCGACGTGCCGCCTGTCTACGGATTCGTATCGTCATGATCTACGTAACGGTATTCGACCCTTGGCCATCTGACCTCCAGGGTCAAACGTCAACCGTTAGCCCCTTTTTCCAAAATTACCAAAATGCCCCTGATCTTCCGATCGTCATAACTTTTTCCACGGATGTCGGAATCGAGCGTGCCACCTGTCTATGAACTCGTGACGTCCCGAAATACGTCACGGTCATTGGTCAAAGTCCATTTGACAGTCCGAACAAAAAGTCAACATTTTGCCCATTCTAGGGGAAAAATCGTCATTTTGCCTTGAACGTCCGTTAATCCTCGTCTAATCCCCGATTAATCTTTGATAAGTCAGGCTAATCCGTCATTAATCCTTAATTAATCCCGCTAATTCGAGACGGGTCGTTACAAACTTCCCCCCTTAAAGAATTTCGTCCTCGAAATTCAAATGAACCCGATTTCCACAACCAATTGTGGCAATGCAATCGTGTCTCTGCACACGGTCACCCTCGTGCACAAGTACACGTCCGTCACTATGTCGTACTCATCGGTACGTACCGTCACCGAAGCTCCCAAGTTCCATCTCTACTCTCAATAGCTGCATTCCGATCGTTGGCTCTCTAGAGCCATCACGTCGACTTTTCAGCCTGATGGTTCTTCTCATTTGACAATCGGAACTGATGTCCTTATCAGCATCCGATCCGACAACTATCCTCATTGCTCCCAAGGAGCGATACTCAACCTTCGTCACTGTCATTAAGTCCACGTGCGTGATCGTGTCTATCCGGTAGCGCTCGGCTCCATTGTGCTCTCGCTGCACACTCTGATCTCGACTCGCTCTCGAGTCCTCGTACCGTATTGTATCTCACATCAATCAGCGATCTCTGCTGACATCTAGACTCACCTCAAGTCCCAACCATCATACTATTCATCCTGTCGATCCACAATCGACGTCTCACCCATCTGGGTGTACCCGAAAACCAATCGAATACTTGTCTCAGTAGAAAGCACAAATAGACACTAGGGTTCCACTGGCCCACACGACCTTGAGCTCTCGGCTCACCGACTATCCGAACCCTATCTGTCACTTCTGCTCAAGCACACAGCATTCAGTGTCCGGTCACTATACCAATATGTCAGAATACATCCGATCATAGTACTTGTCGGCCTGATGTTCAATCGTGCATCACAAGCCAACCTCAATCCAATACAATCCCTATTCTCAAATCCATTTCGAGGCATCGGCTATTCATCTCTTCCTGATTGATACCTACGTATCGTCCTCATCTCACCTATGTATCCCCACTTTCAAGCTCTGCCATCTCACCAACTATGCTAAGGGATCCTTAAAAGTTCTCTTCTATTCCTAGGTTAGCATAATCAGCAAGGCATTTCACTCCAATGACGACCAGGCCTCGGTCTGAATACCTCATGGTCGTCACAATCACTTTCGTCATCTCGATCATCCTCACGTTACTCAATCTGTCTCGTGTTGGGTACTCACATGTCACATCACTGGACGTGACACCAAGAATCATCTTATCTCCAAGTCAATTCAATTTGACATCATCTTCGTATTCCTTCCTCAACAATCCACCTGAGGAAAGTTGAAGAAGATGACATCAAAGTCATCCAAGTCAGATATGGAGGAGAATACATGTTGCATACATCAACGTCATGCAACACCAAATACTCCCTTCTCCTTAACTCCAACAAATTTGGCCCACAACCTGGATGTTTGTCTCATAAATGACTAAAAGATTCAACCTTTCATCCAATTTATCACTTGAAAACGAAAAATCCAATAAACCCAAGAACCAGTAAACATCTTGGTTCATCCAAGTCATCCTCCATCAACCAACATGATCTGCTAAAGAGCAGAAAATGAAAAGTCTCCTTCACCGATCTCTAAGTCGAGAGTAGTTGCAACCATGTTGGAAGCATACCTAACTTTTCCAACAGTTCTGTTCCTGAGCTAGAAGTTCTTCTTCCCGACTAAGAGTATACTCTAATAATTAATGTAATGGTTAATCTTTTCCTTCAGGACTAAACACTTTCGGCTTCTCCCTTTGTCGTTCACCTTGGTAACCTAAGTCGCACTTCCCAATCCTTATGGGATCCAAATCCAGCACCTAACACTCGTACCATCCGTTCATCACAATCTAGGGTACTGAGCCACTCTGAATCCTCTTTATCCCGCTCAGTGCCCACCAAACTTGCACGACTACCAACTCGATCACAACAACTAACTCGGACATCATCCGCATGTCCGAAAACCATCCAATTCACCTATCCATTTAATACCGTTTATGTACATCCAAAAGGATATCAATTCATCCTAATCCAATGTGCCATCTAACTAACGAGTCACAACAAGAGCCCTTACGTGGTCCAATCCTCCCGACCAATGACAACTGTCGATAACTATTGTAGTAACCCATTCTATTTCTCACTATCAAATTCTCCTCAAACTCGTGTATACGACACTCAGGAGGTATGGTCAACCATAGCCAACCAACCATCACCATTGCCAAGACAAATCTATATTATCCGACGAATCCTTCTCGTCGCGTAATGGTAGAACCTTACCATGAGCATCTCACGACTGAGCTATCTTCAGCTCGTGGCTCGTCGTCTACTCTCGTATCCTCGTCACGACTGACGAATCCCATCGTCACAATCGTCACGGCAACTTGAGCCTATCCAACTCGATATGACTCGACCACGTCCATCATGTCCATCTCAAGTTATCCCTCGCCTCGACTCTGAAGGGTCGTCGTATTCCGATGCTGATATCCCAACAACTAGTAACCACAACATGAGGACCTCGTCCTCTCGTAACTCTACGACTCTCCACCGTTGGCCTCCATAAGAACTTGACCATACCCCGCGCCTAACACTGCATAACGGCTACACGTCGTAATCATATTATATCGTGTCACACCACAACTACACCAGAATCTCTTGCCAGTCGACATCACTGTGGGATTCGACACTTCTAAACGTGGAAACTCTCGCCAACTAGGATCGACGTCCTACTCCAACCAGTCTCAACTATAATCCTCGCTTGTCTGACTGCTATGAGCAGTACAATCTCGATCGTTGCGGTTCCATCGTGGACGATCCCAAAGTTCGTCCTCCACGAATTTCACTATGCTTGGTTCCATGTTCATCACGACGCCTTGGCAGTCCTGACTCTCAGGTCGTCCTACTGCGTCACCTGATCCACTGGAATAGGATCCAATAACTACGCGGCTCTAAGCCGTCGGATTCACACAGATCACGATCCTACTTGAGATTCCGACCTCTCGGAAAACACGGCTCCTTCTGCCAAACTGACCTCACACAATCGCATCGCGTCACAAACGTACACGAACTAATATCTATTCGACCGAAACCTCGTACTAGTACCCTAACTATCAGGTTGATGATGGGATGTTAAGATTGGAGAGACATCACATCCTCGATCTGTGTGTACACTCTGCTCTGATACCAAGTTGACAGGACCCGTCCCAAATCCCTCGGGATTAGCATGGAATGTGCCTGTTCCCGTCTGACACAAAGTGTCAGACCAGGGATATTTTCGTCTTTTACCCAACCGGGGCTATCAGAGTACGCTAGGATCCGAAGGAGGAATGCGATGTCTCGTCTCTGCCACAGCCACATCCGTGATCAACCTGAAGGGCATTCAAAACATTAGAAGTCGTAAGTGGACAAAACAAACATTTTATAAAAACCTTTCATAAAAGAACTTTATGCCCTTCATTAAAAACATATGCATGCATTCGAAAACGATTTCTAAGGTTCATGCCCAGTTCCCACAAACAGTCATGCATCGTCAAACCATTTGGGCCTTAGCCTGAAATCTGTCAATCAACCATGGGACTCCGCGCAAACCAAAAACACATGGGAACTCGTCCCAAAACCAACTCATATGGGTCTCAGCCCAAAACCAAAATGCGAGGGTCTCAGCCCAACGCCATCTTAGTGAAAACTCATCCACATATACATATATACATATATAACCCATCCTAGGCACTTCCGGAGAAGATGCCAACTCGGGGCACACAGCCCCTAGGGAACACATCCCCTATATAGTCACAATGTCATCTCTATACTAGTGTGCACACTACTCGAGGTCTCACTCTGAGTCTTCTCCCAGGAATCTCCATCTGGGAGGCTAAATCTCTGGATCTACTCTGAGCTCTCTCTCTGGATCTAGTCCACATATCCCTCCGGAATCTGGTCCGGGACCACAACATAATAAGTAACCTCCACTCCTGGAATGGGACCCCTATGGGGATACCCACTCTGGTCTGTGGATCGTGACTTTCCAGGTCGACGACTGGAGGAGACCAATCAATAATCTCGTAAGGCGGGTATATACATACTCGTATACAAAACCATGAAATGGGGACTCATGCCCGAAACACAATTCCACTGGGCATGTTGCCCGAACATAAGACCTAACAGGGCCTCTAGCCCGATTTCACAATGAACTGGGCATCGAGCCCTAACTCGAATAAACTGGGCATCTAGCCCGATATCTCAGGTTCAGTCACAATCCCGATCATAGCGATGCGTGCAACCATCAATCTAGGACCGCTCTCAATCCTAGTATGTCACCGTGAACACATCACTGCCGCAACCATCTCTGGACCATGATGCACACGTCGCCGATCGATCCTCTAACCGTCAGCACTCCGAAGTCGAGACTCCAGTGGCTGCTCAACAACGGGACGTGCAACGTGACCTCTCCGGAAGGAACGCATCCCAATCCGGAGGCGAGCGTCACGTCATCCGTGGCCGTGCACACAGTACCCGTTGCGACCACGACTCCGACCCGTCGGTCATCAATAGGGTCTCATGCCCGAGTCAAAACCAAATCCAAATGGGTCTCATACTCGAGTTAAAATCAAGACCAAATGGGTCGTTTTACTTTTCCAAATCATTTCATGAAAACTGAAAGCGTAGCATGACGGTTTTGCCCATAGAACGGGAGGCTAGATTGTAACGACCCGTCCCGGGAGTCGGGATTAGCGACGAATTAACTGAGTTAATCGGTGGTTAGTTGGTTACTTTGGACATTAGGCGCAACATGATGGTTTTGCCCCTAGAACGGGCGAAAATGTTGACTTTTAGTTTGGGTGGTCAATTGGACATTGACCGATGACCGTGACGTAGTTCGGGACGTCACGAGTCCATAGACAGGTGGCACGCCCGATTCCGACATCCGAGGAGGAAGTTATGAAGTTCGGAAGGTTGAGGGCACTTCCGTAATTTTGGTAAACGAAGGGGAAAAGTTGACTTTTCACACGACAGAGTTTTTACGCATGGACCTAGGACCGTTAGGTAGATCTCGTCATCCTGAGTTCAACGAAAGGCGGCATGCTTTCATCGGACGTCGGACGAACGAGTTATGGTTCTAGAAAGGTGAAGGGAAAAATGGTAAGGTGGACTTGCAGAGGTATTTTGGTCTTTTGACATCTAGGGAAGTGTGCCCAGCCAGATAAGGACACATGGGCTAAGCTAATTGGATATGTTGGGCTGTATCCATAGGTTGTTTGACACCTGGAGTGATCCTAGAGGGTTCTTGTCAGGACCCGACCCTCTTCTGTCAGGTCCCGATTCATCTAGCACGATATTGTCCGCTTTGGGCCTCCTTGACCTTGCCATCACGGTTTTGTTTTCGGGAGCTCACGGTGCAACTTCCCAGGGGGTCACCCATCATGGAATTGCACCAGCCTCAACTCGCTTAACTTTGGGGTTCCAATCCCCCCCAAAGCCACTGAGCTCCCAAAAGGCCTCATGCTAGATAGGTGTGTGCCTACACCTTTAAGGCACACCACCATTCCCTTCCCAGACCATTCCCCTCGCAGGAATGTGGGATTGTTCACCGTTCCCTCCAGGACACGGGTCTTACACCGAAACATATCGAGACGATGTCAGATCGTCTCGAAACCAGTGCCAAAATGTTTGTTACATCAAATACTTTAAAAGTCGTGTTGGAAGATTCCCCAAAGTACCCTCCACGCGCCACCACGCGCGCCTGGAAGCTTCTGCGCGCGAGACCCATGCGCGTGAACAGTGTCGTCGTCAACCTTAGGTGAACTCGGTTCACCTAGTTCAAACCGGTCTGGTCCAGGCTAAACCGGCGTTCACGGTTTTCCCTCATTTCTCCATGATTTTTCATTCTAATTTTCCTATTAGGTTCGTCCCATCCAGCCTAATCGATTTAACCAAATAAAACACAACTTAAAGATCCAAAAAAATTACCTTCATGAAGCAAACGTACACCCAGGCTCTGCAACTATGTCCGTCTTCAATTCTAACCTCCTCCAACCTTCCTTTCCATTCCAGTCGACGTGGTTTCCTTCCATGATCGTGTTCCAATCGTTAGTTGCATCAACAAAGTCTACAAACCCATAATCAAATTTGAAACACAAACTTACCATATCGGGTTCGCTGGCCACCGTCCACGGCGAGCCATCCGATCAAGTCCATTTGACTCCCAGGCACCTTAGAATCACGATGTCGTATTCAATTGAGCTCCTTAACCCTTAACTGTAACGTCCAAATTTGAAGGTAGAAACAGAGGACTTGCGGGTTCCTCTCAATTCCGCCATCGTCCCTTACCGTCGAACCTCGCCGTGACCACCTATCATCCTGTCTAAGCTCCCTCTCTCCTTTCCTTTCAGATCATAAGGGTAAATAGATGAAGGATTGAGGGGCTTGTCTGAGTCGATTCTCACGGTCTCAGTTCTGCTCTGTTTTTCCTTCTCTTTGCACGATTACAAGCCATTTAAAATTGTAGCCGTGAAGGCTAGAACTGTAAGACCCGTGTCCTGGAGGGAACGGTGAACAATCCCACATTCCTGCGAGGGGAATGGTTTGGGAAGGGAATGGTGGTGTGCCTTAAAGGTGTAGGCACACACCTATCTAGCATGAGGCCTTTTGGGAGCTCAGTGGCTTTGGGGGGGATTGGAACCCCAAAGTTAAGCGAGTTGAGGCTGGTGCAATTCCATGATGGGTGACCCCCTGGGAAGTTGCACCGTGAGCTCCCGAAAACAAAACCGTGAGGGCAAGGGCAAGGAGGCCCAAAGTGGACAATATCGTGCTAGATGAATCGGGACCTGACAGAAGAGGGTCGGGTCCTGACATTCGGGATACCCGAAGGTTTTAGGCCTCAGTTAAAAATAGCTAAAAATACGAAAAAATTTCAGGGCTTTAGTAGAAGCTTAATTAAGTCGTTAGTGACCTTGTTATGGGACTTGGACAGGTTCGGGAAAGCCGAGAATAACGAACTGGCCGGGAACGGCGTAAGTGCGCGTGTATCGAGGCGACGTCGAAATGGTCTGTGAGTGGACTTTGCTTTCTAACTCTTGATGCGTGAATATATGTTTTTATATGTTTTCTATACTTGATTCTATGATTTGATTTATGATTGTGATGGTTTACGGTTTGTGTACGTTTTTCGAGGAAATGACGGTATTTCACGTTTTACGATATTTGATGGATATTGTGATTTGAACCTGGTTTTAACGATTTGATTTCAAAAGAGAGTAAAAGGATTTCGGAAAAGTGTTTTCGGAAAATGGTTTTTGGGCTTGAAGCCCAGTTCAAAAAGTGGTTTTGAGAAACGAGATTTCAGGTTTTTGAATCGCAATTCCGGATGACGATTCGGGGTTCGATTCGGGACTTGGAATGTATTCCGGTTTTGGGTTCGGAATGGTTATTCCGGATGCCGGCTTACGGAATGATGGTTGCGGACTCGGATCTGGAAAAGAGATGGATATGAGTTCTGGATTTGGATTCGGGATCCTGATGAGATTGCAGATTCGGATTCGGAAATGGAAAATGGTTTTCAAATGGTTTTGGATTGGATTTGCTGGATCTGGTTATTGGGTTTAAAGACCCGGATTATGTTTGACGGGGGACGGGCCCGGATTGGGTTTAAAGACCCGGATTGAGTTTAAAGACTCGGGAGTTTAAAGACTCGGATATTGATATTTTCCCCCGTAGGCCTGTTGAGTTTAAAGACTCGGGAGTTTAAAGACTCAGATTATATTGAGGCCTGGATTGAGTTTAAAGACTCGGGAGTTTAAAGACTCGGATTATTGAGGCCTGGATTGAGTTTAAAGACTCGGGAGTTTAAAGACTCGGATATATCCAGCAAGTTCGATGGTTGGAAATGTGGTTCATATGTTATGGTTTTCTCTGTGATGAATGATGACGGTTTTCAAGGACGGTTTTCGTTGGTGGTTTTGGGCTGAGGCCTGGGATTTGAGAAAAAGGAAAATGTGTTTGGTTTTTCGTACATGGTTTTGTGACATGAACTGGATATGCATGCATTGGTTTTTGAAACGGAGGGTATAAATGTCATTGTTTTATGAAATGTTTTTGAACTTAAACTTTATTTTTGTCCACTCACAGTCTTTTCGTGTTTTCGATACCCTCCAGGTTGTTGCGGTGTGGGCTGAGGCCCGCAAATCACCGACCGTTCAAAACTTCCCAGAGTGCGCAAAGCCTACTGTGGATCGTGCGTGTGATGTCTCCATCTCTCTCGACCAACAGCCCACACCGCAACAACCTGGAGGGTATCGAAAACACGAAAAGACTGTGAATGGACAAAAATAAAGTTTAAGTTCAAAAACATTTCATAAAACAATGACATTTATACCCTCCGTTTCAAAAACCAATGCATGCATATCCAGTTCATGTCACAAAACCATGTACGAAAAACCAAACACATTTTCCTTTTTCTCAAATCCCAGGCCTCAGCCCAAAACCACCAACGAAAACCGTCCTTGAAAACCGTCATCATTCATCACAGAGAAAACCATAACATATGAACCACATTTCCAACCATCGAACTTGCTGGATATATCCGAGTCTTTAAACTCCCGAGTCTTTAAACTCAATCCAGGCCTCAATAATCCGAGTCTTTAAACTCCCGAGTCTTTAAACTCAATAATCCGAGCCTACGGGGGCAATATCAATATATCCAATTTTTTAAACTCCCGAGTCTTTAAACTCAATCCGGGCCCGTCCCCCGTCAATCACAATATCCGGGTCTTTAAACCCAATAACCAGATCCAGCAAATCCAATCCAAAACCGTTTGAAAACCAATTCTAAATCCGTATCTGAATCCGCAATCTCATCAGGATCCCAAATCCAAACCCAGAATTCATATCCATCTCCTTTCCAGATCCGAGTCCGCAACCATCATTCTATAAGCCGGCATCCGGAAAAACCATTCTGAACCCAAACCCCGAATCTACTTCAAGCCCCGAATCGAATCCCGAATCGTCATCCGGAATTCCGATTCCAAAACCCAAAATCACGTTTCTTAAAACCACTTGTTGAACTGGGCTTCAAGCCCGAAAACCCTTTTCCGAAAACACTTTTCTGAAATCCTTTTACTTTCATTGAAATCAAATCGTATTTCAAATCCCGAAATCAATTCATTAAAACCAGGTTCAAATCACAATATCCGTCAAATCTCGTAAAATGTGAAATACCGTAATTTCCCCGAAAAACGTGCACAAACTGTAAACCATCGCAATCATAAATCAAATCATAGAATCAAGTATAGAAAACATATAAAATCATATATGCATGCATCAAGAGTTAGAAAGCAAAGTCCACTCACAGACCATTTCGGCATCGCCTCGATACGCGCGCACTTGCGTCGTCCCTGGCCATTCCGCTATCCTCGGCTTTCCCGAACCTGTCCAGAGTCACTAACACGTCCACCAAGTTTCTCCTAATTTTCCCCAATTTTCCCCGGACATAAAACGTAGCTAAACGGAACCCTAAACCTTCGACCACTTAGAACTAACCCGAGACGACATCCGATTGTCCCGAAACGTGTCCCAATAGATTCGTTACAACATTTAGACCAGAAACCTAGTTGACCACTTCCCCGGAAACTGCCTGCACAGAAACACTGTTCATCGTCTTCCTCAGCCGTTCGACTGGTCTGAACCTGCGAGGGTGGTTCTTCGCCGTTTTCCATCCATTTTCACTCCTTTTGATCCCCCTAGTTTCGTCCATGTCTAGGTAGTTGATTCCACTAATTAATTCATGACAATCACTATACAAAACTAACAACCAAAGCTTGATGAAAACCCAGAAATGTCCAGTTTCTGTCTCCGGCCACCCACTGCCACCGTAGGGCTCTAGGTCGATGCCTAAGATTCCCAACACCTTCCTAGAGATACTAGGGTCACTAGAAACCGTCAACACTCCTCTAAACGTCACAACATTCAAATTGAAGCAAACGGTAAAAACAGAGGACTGTACAAGCTTACTCGGCCACCAGGTTTTCCCCCGGTCACGGCTTCACAACCAAACGATTCCTAGGGACCTACTGAGTCGACTAGAACCTACCAAACACCTCGACTCAGCCCCAAACCTCACGACTAAACGTTTGAAGCAAAACGGCAAAACAGAGCACCCAAAAGGGATTGAGGAGTTACCTGCGTCCCGGCCGCCACCGTGAGCTCCGGCGTGCCTACTCGACTCCCCTCAGGCCTCTCGACACCACCACGGGTTCAATTTGATGGTTTGGTCACTGGAAGTGCACAACCGTGCATGGTGGTCCTTTGTCCTCTTCTTCATGGTTTTCCTCACTTCACACACACACCCCTCGACTCTCAATCCCTCTCAACCAGTCCCTGCACTCTCAGCCTCCCTCTTATCACACTCCCACACTCACAAGACTCACACCTCCTTGCAATTTGATCGATTCCTCCCTCAATCTCAATCTCTGTTTTTCTCCTCAGTGCACGGGTTAAACAAGCCCAAACAGAATTAAACTGAACGATGAAAGTGGCTAGAAGCGACTAGAATGTGGCCAGGTGTCACACACCTGATGGACCCCTCCCAAAAATATCCAATTCACTTTGTCCACTTTTCCTTATCAAATTGGCACAATTCCCAATGTGCCAAAAAGACCAAAATGCCCCTCTTGTTCCATTTTACGGTTTTACCCCTCACATTCTAGACCCGGATCTCGCTCGTCCGACGTCCGATGAAAGCATGCCGCCTGTCATTGAACTCAGGACGACGAGACCTACCTAACCGTCCTCGGTCTACGTGTAAAAATCCTGTCGTACAAAAAGTCAACTTTTGCCCCTACGTTTACTCAAATTACGGTAATGCCCTCAACCTTCCGATCATCATAACTTCCTCCTCGGATGTCGGAATCGGGCGTGCCACCTGTCTACGGATTCGTGACGTTCCGAGCTACGTCACAGTCATCGGTCAATGCCCAATTGACCGCCCGAGATCAAAGTCAACAATTTTCCCAAACCATGGGCAAAATTGTCATTTTGCGCCCAAAGTCCAAAAGTAACCAACTAACCACCAATTAACTCAGCTAATCCGTCACTAATCACTTCGCGAATCCCGACTCCCGGGACGGGTTGTTACAGTGTGAATGGATCCCTTTCCCTAAACTCATTTTATAATGCTACTTACTTGTACATTTTACGATGTTTATATTTATGGCACATGACAAGTATGCATGATTTACTATTTGGGCTATTTGTAGAATATAATTAAATGCTTATCTCACAGTGATTGCTTGATTGTATTACTTGTGCTTTGATTGATTTTTATGCATGGTAAGTACCTAATTGAGTCACATGTTGCATTTGCATATTAGTCTCTAGGGCATTGACGAGATTGAGATGTTTGAACCCACTTAGGAGTCGCTAGTATCTAATACCCGTTTATATGGCCACAGACTAGCCACCACGTAAATTTTCACCTGCCCAGCTCGTAATACTAGTTAAAAATGTGCCAACTTGTTGCCTGAGCTCTAGGGGACATGAGGTGGCAGTGCATGACACCCAGCTTTCACGTGGTTGAGGTACCGAGTAAAGATACTTAATTTTAGTCATATACGAATGACCAGAGCGACTCATAAGCAAGTGATTAGTGGGTAGGCATGTGACATATTTATGATTTGACATGACTCATTTCAGTATAATGATTTATGATTATTTTATTATTATTTCTCGTAGAACGTAATGAATTACTGTTTTGTTTTTGGGAAAAGTGAGGGGTTAAAGTTATTTTACTATAAATGGGTTTACACTGAAATAAGCTTTTGGTCCACTCACCCTTTGTTTTTGAACTTGTCAGCTATCGATGGGTTACACATTTATCGAGGAGGTTTGGATGGCTACTTTGACATCCGCTCCCGAGGCTTGGAGTGACGTGACGACGATTGGGTACTTCAGGTAGTAAGGTAACGGAATGATCATCAAACTTATGTCCCATGTAAAGTCTCGAAATTCGTACAAGGGGAAAATAAAAAAAGTTGGATGAAATAAACCACTTTTCCCCTGGAAGTCAAAGTTGACTTTTTGGTCAAAGTCAAAAGGTTGACTTTTTTTATCGGGATGATTTTTTTGGCGATTTTGAAGATACCGTTAGAAAGGTCGCGGGCTCCCAAGTATGTCGGCAGGTAGCATGCCAAAATCGAAGCTCGGTAGGATTTGTTCTTGGTCTAAGTAACATAGGGATATTTTGGTAGTTTGTGTTATGAGTGACATTTTTATGAAGGAAATTTTTGTAATTTTCCTTTTGGGGATATTTTATGTGGTTGAATAGGAGAGTGAAAAGTGTCACATTATCTCCTAAATGTGTAAGCCACCAACTTAGTTATGTGTATTAGTGTTTATATGTGTTGTTAATTGTGGTGTGTGGTTTTCGGCCAAAAAAAAAACAAAGAGAAACTGTGAGGAAGGAAAACCAGAGAGGAGAGGAAGAAAAAGAAGAAGAAGAGGAAAGGGAGAAGAGGAGAACAAGGGGAGAAAATGAGAGGGGATTGGTGGTTTCAGACTCGAGATCCCAAGGTGGAACCCTTGAGCATAAATATTGGGTTTGGAGTTGTCTAATCTATTTGATGACCTAAAACTCGAAACTAAGATTCCAGACGACATTCCTGAGTTCCTATGACCTAAACTAAGCTTTGGTTCGAATCTGGGGAAGTTAAAACAGCTCGGAAACTGAAAACACAGTTTGGCCGAAACTTGATGGTGTTGAGCCATGATTTTAGGTAAGCTTCTTCGCATTTTGAACTTGTAGTTATCTTGTTGGGTAAGTATAAAATAGATTGGATGAAACAGGGATGAAAATGGGTGAAGAATGAGTAATTTAAGGTCGGGTTGGGTGACCAAAAAATCGGAGATATGGGTTGCAAGAAGTTATGGGTGAATGAACGTTGTTTGGCGAGTGGCTCCCACGTGTACCCACCTTGGGAGTTACAAAGTTAATCACGGCTAGTTTATTAATCAGTTAGGCACAAAATTATTCTATGATTGTCCTCAGTTTTCCTTAACCCAATTAACTAATTATTAGAATTTCTTCATGTAACACTATGTAACCACATCAACGTATTTGATAAACATCTAAACAATCATTAGTTCATAAATCAATCATAATTAAGAGACAGTTTAAGAGATAATTAAAGAATAATTAATTTATAAACAAACACATTAGAAATACAAAATTATGCCCAAATAGTGTCCAATAATTCCAGAAATTATATAATTAAATTCATAAAATTAATAGAAAAATATTTCATATTGACCGAACTACCCAGAACGACCGCTCGCGCCCCACGCGCCACCCCTAAGGCTGCACGTGGGAGCCACCCGTTGTTACAGTGTCGTCGTCTTCCTCGCAGTTTTGACCAGGTTTCCTGCAGCCGGGTCACCTGCAACCCACGACTCGACTCAACTATTTCTTCCTTATTTCTCAGTCAATTTAGCCAATGTAAACATCAAAATTCATTTTTCTAATCCCGCAAAGAGATCTATAACATCAAAACTAGAAAACCTTACCTCGTAGTCATATCCTAAAATTCCCAGTTCTTTAGCCATGGGGTCCCAGAGTGGTTCAGCCGCTCTACCATGTCCTAACTGTCTCTCTTTACCTCAGAAGATTTGCATGGCCTCCAAGAACTCACTAGGGTGGTATGTTTCACGATTCCTTGCCCTAAAACTAAAACCAGATCAAGGAACCTCACGGGTTCATCCACCTTCCTCACTGTTTCTTCATCCTTTCAGGCTCTAAACCTCACTAATTTCTCGCTTTCCTTCTTTCTTCACTCCCCATATTTCTCTCTGTGTTTCCTCCCCTCAAACCATTATTCCTTTCATCTTCTTCCATTTTTCTTTTATTTTTCCTCTTATTCAGTCCTTCCCAATCGAATTTTCTTATAGTACACACACCTCTATATATAGACTTGCATGTCTATAGGGAATTGTGGAGGGTATAATGGAGAAAATTAGGGAACCTTCTAGACGTAATTCATATGAATCACATGCCTAAAATGTGAAATTACCAAATTGCCTTTTATTTCAAAATTACCATATTATCCTTAAACCTTCTAGACCCATATCTTTCTTACCCAAGCTTCGATTTTGGTGACACGACCCAACCCAATCCCCCCGGGATTAACGCGGGATATGCCATGCTTCCGTTTAACCCACGTGTGAATGGAAGGGCCAAACAAGGGATAACAAAAACCTTAGCCCACCCGGGGCTTCCAGAGTGCACCAGGATCAGTAGAGGACTATGATGTCTCGATCTCTGCTATAGCCTGCATCAGCGATCAATCTGAAGGGCATTGAAAACCATAAAAGCTATGAGTGGACGAAAATAAATAATTTAGTAAAACTCATTTCACAAAAGACAATTATGCCCTTCACTTAAAAACCATGCATGCATACGAAAACCATTAGCTCAAATATAGTAAAAATGTTTATAAAACCAAAGTCATTTCCTTCCTCAAATCATTAGGGCCTTAGCTCAAAACCATAAAACCAATCGTGAGGGAACTCATCCCAAAACCGTAAATCCAAATCCTAAAATCTAGTAAATCTGTAAATACGTAAATCCAATAAACCGTTTATGCTTGTAATGACCCGTCCCAAATTCTTGGCATTAATTAAGACTTAATTATGGATTAGCAGGACTAATCGAGGATTAGGCGAGGATTATCAGACGTTTAGGGCAAAATTGCGATTTTGTCCCTAAACGAGGGCAAAAAGTTAACTTTTGATCTGGGAGGTCCGATGCTCGTGGACCGAAGACCATTTCGTAGATCGAGTCGATACGAGTCCGTAGACAGGCGGCACGTCAAAATCGAACGTTCAATAGGAAAATTACGGGTCACAAAAGTTCCGAGGTACTATTGCACATTTTACGAGATGGGTAGACTTTAGTCTGGAGTGGGCCCCAGATATTTTCCCCAAAACCAATGGATGAGTGACAAGTGTCACTCACCCATTGCCTATCACCCCACATACATGTACCCACTCTCCCTCTCTGTTTCATTCGACCATCCAAACCCGAGAAACCCAAAAACCAATCTTTTCCCTGTAACGACCCGTTCCTGATTTTAGAGATTAATTAAGACTAATTATGGAATAGTGAGGCTAATTGGGGATTATCTGAGGATTAACAGACGTTCAGGGCGAAATTACGATTTTTCCTTTGAACGATGGCTAAAAGTTGATTTTTGACTCGGGAGGTCCGAGGGCCGAGGATCGTTACGTAGATCGGGTCGATACGAGTCCGTAGACAGACGGCACGTCAAAATCGGATGTTCGATGGGAAATATACAGTTCACGGAAGTTTCGAGAAACTATTTACGACAGCACGTTTTACGAGGCAAAAGTGGACTTTTGTCCTGAGTGTGGGCCCAAATATTTGTGCAGGCCCAATGGATGAGTGACAAGTGTCACTCATCCATTGCCCATTATTATTGCATACATGCATAAGTTTTTCCCTTTCTTCTTCATTCGACCATCCCACCCAAACCGAAACCCGTTGAACCCAAAACCCGTTGAACCCAAAACCATACCTCTTCACCACATTTGATTATGTGTGAGGATAGAGTTAGAGAGGGACTGAGGATGGTGGCTGAGTGCGGTTGAGCCGTCGTGGACGGCGGAGGAAAGGTATACCCGAACCCAGTTTTTGTCTTTTGAATTCAAGTTTTTCAATTTGGACGTTGGGTGTCAGGACCCGTCCCAAATCCCCCGGGATTTAAGTGGGACGTGCCTGATCCCGTCTGACACGAAGTGTCAGACCAGGGAAATTCTCTACCCCCCTCGGGGCTTCTAGAATGCGCCAGGATCTGGATGAGGAGTGTGATGTCTCGGTCTCTACTAAAGCCCGCATCTGCGATCAACCTGAAGGGCATTCAAAACATCAAAAGCCGCGAGTGGATAAAACAAATAATTTATAAAAAACATTTTCACAAAATGACCTACATGCCCTTCACTAAAAAGCATGCATGCATTCGAAAACCAATTATCAAAAAATTCACAAAACCATTTATGCATGCATCGAATTCATAAAACAAGTCCACTCACAGACCGTCCAAAGCCGCGCCTCGATACGCGTCCAAATCGTAATAGAGGGTTACTAACTACTTAAATAACCCCTCATTAAAGCTCCCTATTTTCTGGGATTTTTAACTATTTTTAAAGTCGATCCTAAACCTTCAGACGTCCCGAACTATAATGAAACGATGTCCGATCGACTCGAAACCAGTCCCAAAATGTTGGTTACATCGAATAGATGAAATTTCATGTTTGAACCATCCCCAAAAACCTCCCCACGCGCCACCCAAAGGGCCTTCCGCGTGGGCTTCACGCGCCTACACAGTCGTCCCCTACCTTCGGCGGACCGGGTCTGACCAGTCCACCTGTAATTCTGGTCCAACCGGACCGGCGAAACCGGTCCAGTCCATTTCTTCTTCGTTTTTCGTCCATTTCCTTCCCTTTCAATCATAATCTATTTGTCTCATCAAAACCTACCTTTCTACACAATTAGAATCATGAAAATCGATTAGAAATCGATTATTCAAGCCCCTCTTCACTGCCCTGTTATTCCCGGCCACCCTCAGGGCTGCTCAGCCCTTCTCCTCCGTCTAAAACCCCTTCTAAACGTCCCTACTAACTCAATAAGCCTTCCCCAATTCTCAAAAACATCCCCTAGCATTCAAAACCCGAAATGGAAATTTTAAACGGAAAAAAGGCTTACCTTCACGGTTTCACGGCCACCGTGCACGGCGGCCCTCGATCCTACCACCGCCCAGGTCTCCTCTCCTTTTTTCCTTCATGGTTCAAGCTCATCAAGTGAGGTTGAGGGGTGTTTGTGAGGGGTGGGTTGCACGGTTTATGGGTATCAGTTTGGTTTGGATGAATGGAACAGATAAGGGTGGTGGTGCATGAATGTAAGGGAATGGGAAATGGATGAGTGACACTTGTCACTCATCCATTGGGCCTGTTCAAAAGATCTGGGTCCCATTTAGGACAAAAGTTCACTTTTTGCCTCGTAAAATGTGTCGCCGTAAATAGTTCCTTTGAACTTCCGTGAATCGTCTTTCCCGTCGAACGTCTGATTTCGACGTGACACACATCTATGAACTCGTATTGAGCCGATCTACGTAACGGTCCTTGGCCCTCGTGCGTCGGACCTCCCGACTCAAAAGTTAACTTTTTACCATCATTCAGGGGCAAAATCGTAATTTTACCCCGAACGTCCTTTAATCCTCTGCTAATCCCCTATTAGCCTCGCTAATCCGTCATTAAATCTTAATTAATCCCAATAATTTAGGATGGGTCATCACAATGGGGGCTATTTTTGATGTTTGGGGTAGGTTTATTGGGTTAGTATAGATGTCTAGGGAATGGTTTAGACGGTGGATGGTGGTCGAACGTCGAGGGAGAACGACGGGGAGTTTGGACCGTGAGGGGAAGTTTAGAACGAATAGGTCTTAGGTGTTTTTTCTTAGTTCTAAACACATAACTAGGTTGATAATGATGAGACAAAGAGATTAGGATTGAAATGGAAGAAAACGGACTGAAATCAAGGGAGATAGGAGCTTGAACCAGTTCCATCGGTTCGAATGGACCGGATTACAGGGTTAGACCAGACGGGCCGGTTTGTCGAAGGACAAGGATGACTGTACTTGACAAGGATAAGGATGACTGTGCTGGGCGCGCGTAGTTTGGAACCGTGACATTGGTGTGTTTGTGACATCTCGGATGTTAGGCATCAGGGATGTCGAGGATTGGTTTTGGGTTGAGTCCCACTTGTAATGGTTTTGGGCTGAAACCCACATGTACCGTTTTGGGCTGAGACCCACGTGATGTGATTTGGGTTGAGTCCCCACATGTAATTGATTTAGGTTGAGTTCCCATATGGTTTGATTTACAGTTTTGGGCCAAGGCCCTAATGGTTTGATAACTGGTTTTCAAATGCATGCATGCTTTTTAGTGAAGGGCATAAATGTCTTCTTTTTTGTAAAATGATTTTATAAACTGTTATCTTGACCACTCACAGCTTTCAAATGGTTTTAATGCCCTTCAGGTAGATCGCGGATGCGGGCTTTAGCGGAGACCGAAACATCACACTCCTCCTCCAATCCTCGGGCACTTTGGAAGTTCCGGTTGGGGGCTAAAGTCGGAACTATCTGTTGTCCAGACGACTGGAGGAGATTATCAACATATAAGGATGGCATATAGAATGCATTTTATGAAATCATTTCTAAACCTTTCAAATGGGCCCTTGCCCAGAATTTCCAAAAAGCACCGTAAATCCAAAAATGGGTCTTATGCCTAAAGTATACTTTTCATAAACCATTTCCATAAATCCATGTCATAAACCCCAAATGGGATTTATGCCCGATATCGTATCAATTGGGCTTGTAGCCCGATAATGTAAACCAAGCGGGTCTCAGCCCGACACTTCATTAAATCAAATGGACTACAAGTCCGATAGTTTCCAAATAAAATGGGTCTCATGCCCAATTCCATATTTACAAATCCAAATCATACCATCAAACTACAATTGGAAACACAAGCACGTCTAAAACATGTATTTAAAACATGTAAAACAGTTATGCATGCATCATATTTAGAAAGAAAAAGTCCACTCACAGACTGTTCTTCCTGTGTCTGGATACGCGTGCCATACGCCTCCCCGAGGTAATCCAACCTCTCCGGGTCATCCGGACCTGTCCAAATCACACTCAAAGGTCACTAACCATCTGAACAAGTCCTAAACATAAACCCCCAAAACTCCCGGAAAAGTCAAAGTGCCCCTGACACGTTTCCCTAGGTTAAAAACCTCAACTTGACCAACCTAACGATCTCCGATCGACTCGAAACCACCGCCATTGGATTTAGATCGTTGAAACCTTGACTCGAAACCACCGCCATTGGATTTATATTGTTGAAACCTTTAAAATGACATTGGTCCTATCTCAAAATTCATGCCCATGGACCCCTACAAAGTTAACGCTGACGTCAGCAACAGTCAACGTTGTTGTTAGCAAAAGTCAATGCTGATGTCAGCATGACGTCAACCTGACAACTCTGACCGCTATCAGATTTGACAATGCCACGTGTCAGCCAGCCACTGGTCCACATCACTAACATGTTAGTGACACGTGGTGGCCCGTGATTGGGCCATGTCACTGACATGTTAGTGCTAACTGGGTACTGACATGTGACACGTGTCGCCTCACAATCGGTCCAACTCTAACACCTGTCAGTCTGTCATGTCAGAACTGACATAATGATGTCATCACTGACGTTACTTCATCTTCAACCTTGGGCGGGTCAACCCGAATACCTACAATCGGGTCGCGTAGACTCGCGACCTAGACTCGCGACCTTGACTCGGCCCTAAAATGCCCATTTCTAACCCGATTTCATCCTAGTTTGTTCCTACACAATCCTCCTCAACCTAGGAATTGATCTATCTACTTACAACCATGAAATTTGACCTGAATCATACCTGCTCGAGGATTAACAATAACTGGCCACCTGCAACTCCGTTCTGCCATCTACTTCGGCCACCGTTGCCCTCAATTTTGACCTCCATGAGCTCCTCTCACTCCATAGAACATCATCCCAACAACCAAATCAATCAACCAACCCTAAAATCCAATTTTGAATTTTGAACTTAAACCTCACCGTGTCGAGTTACCAGCCACCGTGCACCGCAGTCCATCCCATTAGCACCGTCACAATTGTCTCCCCCCACTCTCTCACTTTCATTCACAAACCAGGTTGGCGATGGAAGGGTGTTTGGAGTGGGATTGGGTAATACGAGGTATGGGTTTCAAGGGTTAATGGAACAAAGGAGATGAATGAATGATGAAGATAAAGACCCAATTAATTGGGGTTTGGGCCAACCAGCTGGGTGGGACTTGTCACTGATCTAGTGGGTCCTCCCCAGATATTTATACAATAAAAACAGTCCACGTGTCCAATTTCTCGATTTACATGAATAGTTTTGATTTCCGTTTTAAACCCGTAACTTTCCCATCGAACGTTTGATTTCGCCGTGCCGTGTGATGACCCGTCCCGAATTAGCGGGATTAATTAAGGATTAATTATAGATTAACGAGACTAATCGGAGATTAGACGAGAATTAGCAAACGTTCGGGCGAAATGACGATTTTACCCTTGAAATGGGCAAATCGTTGACTTTTCGTTCAGGCGGTCAAATAGACTTTGGCCGATGACCGTGACGTAGTGACGTTACGAGTTCATAGACAGGTGGCACGCTCGATTCCGACGTCCGAGAAGGAAGTTATGACGTTCGGAAGTTTAGGGGCATTTTGGTAATTTTGGGAAAAAGGGGTCAAAATTTGACTTTTTGACCGCGAGGTCCGATGGCCGAGGGCCGAGCACCGTTACGTAGATCACGACGATACGAATCCGTAGACAGGCGGCACGTCGAATTCGGACGTTCGACGGCGATGTTACGGTTCACGGAAGTTCCTGGATACTATTCATGGTGACACATTTTACGTGGACCGTTTGACTTTAGTGGGCCCAGTTGCTTTTCAGCAACCAATGGATGAGTGACAAGTGTCACTCATCCACTGGCCACCATCCCATATTCATGCATCCAACCTTCCCGTGCATCGTTCATTTTTCTTTGTTTCCAAACAAGCCCAACTGATCCACTCTTCACCCCAACCACTACCATGGACCCTAGGACCATAACTGAGAGGGAGGAGATGACTGAAGGAAGTGGTGGCCGGCCATGGAAGCACATCCGTGCACGACGGAGGCCCAAACCAAAACAGGTACCCGGTTAGACCCAAATCTCCCATTTTGTCGATTTTTACATTATGCTTCGTTTTAGTTGATCAGGGAAAATTTATTAGGTTGCTAGGGACATTTTAGGAAGGTTTTTAATGGGTTTAACGGCTGAGACGCCGTGGAGGTTGATCGGAGAAGTTTGAACCGTATGGTTCAAAATGAGTTCACGGGTTTTAGTTGGTTTTAGATGGTTTAATTAATTGGGAATGATAGAAAACAATAAAATAGGAATTTAGGGATTAAAATGGGACCAAACGGACGAGAAATGAAGATGGGAGGGCCTTGGACCGGTCACGCCGGTCCAGGCGGACTGGATTTGCAAGAAAAACCGGGCCGGCCGGTTCGACTGCTGAGGAAGATGAACAGTCGCCGACGCGTGAGGCCCACACACAGGCAACTTCCAGAGGCGCGTGAGGGCACGTGGCAGGGAATCATGGGAGGGTTCCAACATGTAATTTTATCTATTCGATGTAACGAACATTTTGGGACTGGTTTCGTGTCAATCGGACATCGTTTCGATATAGTTCGGGTTGTCCGAAGGTTTAGGTTCGCGTTTAAAAATAGTTAGAAATTCCGAAAAATTACGGGGCTTTAGTGAGGGGTTATATAAGTAGTTAGTAACCCTCTAAATTAAATTGGACAGGTTCGGGAATCCCGGAGGCGACGATTGACCCGGGAGACGATTATGGCACGCGTATCGAGGCGCGACTTCGGACGTCTGTGAGTGGACCCTTCTTTCGAAATTTATGCATGCATAAATGTTTTATAATTGATTTAATATATGTTTTGTGATTCCATGAGTGCATTTGGTTGTGGTAGCCTAGGATTTACGTATTTGCACGTATTTTGAGATTTTCGATTTTATACGATGCTTATACGTTCTAGGTTTTCAACGAGAGTTTAATAAATGAATTTCGGATTTAAAAACATGAAAACGGGCGTGCGACCCAATTGATTTATAAACTCTCGGACTTGGAGTCCATTTGATTTGATAAGGAATCGGACCTAGGGTCCATTTGAGCAATACGATCGGACTGAGGGTCCAGTTGGTTTACGATTCGGGTTTAAGGCCCAGTTAGTAGTAGTATCGGGCTTGATGCCCCGTTGATTGATGATATCGGGCCTGAGACCCATTTAGTTGAGATTTCGGGCTTAAGGCCCCGTTGGTTGTGAAACCGGACGTGAGGTCCTATTGAGTCATGGTTCGGGCTTAGGGCCCTGTTGATTGTGAAATCGGGCTTGATTCCCAGTTTGATTTGTGAAATGAGAATTCGAGCATGAGACCCTGTTGAACTGTGGATTTAGGCCGAGGCCTGTGAAATGGATTTGAATCGGATTCGAGGAATCCTGTTGAAATGAATTGGGTTTGAGACCCAATTGAAAAGTGATTTGAGAAAGAAAGAAAAGAGTATTTGAAAATGTGATTGAACCCTCCATGATTTATATGGTCTCCTCCAGCGTCGACCTGGAGAGTCACGATCCACAAACCAGAGTGGGTATCCCTATAGGGATCCCGTTCCAGGAGTGGTGGTTACTTATTGTAACGACCCATCCCGGAATTCGGGATTAGATTAGTAACTAATCATGAATAGCAGGGTTAATCGGTGATTAGTTGGGCGAAATCGGATGAACGTGGCAAAATGACCGTTTTGCCCCTAGTCGTGGGTAAAACGTTGACTTTTTATTCGGACGGTCAAATGGACCTTGACCGATGACCTGACGTAGTCTGGGACGTCACGAGTTCATAGACAGGTGGCACGTTCGATTCCGACGTTCGTGGTGAAAGTTATGACGTTCGGAAGTCTGGGGGCATTTTCGTGATTTGGACGAAATAAGGGAAAATGTTGACTTTTTGATCGGGAGGTCCGATGGCCGAGGGCCAAGGACCGTTAGGAAGGTCTCGATGTTCTGAGTTGGACGACAGGCGGCACGTCGAAATCGGACTTCGAACGGGAAAGTTACGAGTCTAGATTGCATGAGGGCATTTTGGTAATTTTTGTTCTGGGGGTAAAATGGTAATTTGGGTTGCAGGGGAACTGTTTGATTACCGCGGAAACAGATTCTGATACCCACGCCGTGAGTGACTGCCCTAATTGTTTTGTTCTATGAATTGTTTAACAAATTAACTTAGAAAATAGGGTTAGTGGCTGTTGAGTGGGGAGTGAGCGTGCTGGGTGAGCAGCACGGGCGCCATTGTTAATGGTTCGGAGTACTTGTGGGGGGCATTGAGCATTGGGCTGGAAATTGTTTAAGCAATTGGGAGTATTGCGCAGAGCACGAGTAATTGTTTAGGGAGTTGAGTGGTTAGAGCAGTGCACGGTGTGTGTTGGTGTGCGTGGAACCAGTGCGGCGTCAGGAGCTGGAAATGGTTGCTGGGTGAGTGTTTAGGAAAAAAATGAAAACAGAGTTTGGGCAGGAGTGCGGGTGAGTGCACGAGTGAGGTTGGGAGCACCGTTGCTCTTGTTTTGTTTACACTTTGAGTGAGGGGACATGGTCAGAGGCATTGCACGGGTGTGTTCTGGGTGAAGTGGAGTGGAATTGGGACTGGAAACTGAGTGGCGACATTGAACTGTGGAACAGAGCATTGGTTGGTTGGGTGTAACAATTGGAGGGTTTAATCGACTCAAGGATGTGTTGAGAGGGACAGAGAGAGCTAGTGAGAATCAGAGAGATGAGCTGGGAGGAGAAATGTCTGGTCTGGGTGAGAAATTGCGCCCAGAAACCCGAAACTATGTCTAATCAAATTCAAAAGTTCAAATCAAAATGTAGGCCAACCCAAGACCAATTATGGATCAATTCTGTCTTCTGGGACCTCCTTTAGTCGATCCAGATCAAGGGATCGAAGCTTTAAGCCCTGGGAAGGCTTGGACAGTCACGGCGGAGTTCAGAGAAATTGAGGATGGGGTCGTGTAAGTGGGGGAGTTAGAAGACACAATTGAGCTTGGAAGCTAGCTTAGATTGATCAGACGAAACTGTTGGCTGGATCAATTGATTGAAATCGGACAGCAATGATGGAATTTGATGAAGGAGCAGTACATAGGTGTTCTTCGATGTTCGTCGTCGAGTCGTTTGATTTTAGGAAAGTGATTGTAAAATTAATGTCCCAGAACTGTAATTGAACTTGTAACGAAGGTGTTCAATTTCTCAATTGAAAGACTTAGGGTTGATTCGACAGTGAACTAAACGGGTCATCAGACGGGTTGAACGGCCCGTTTAACCGTGAGTCGGGTGAAGATGGTGACCGTTGGGGTTACTGTAGCTGGCGCGTGACGGCGCGTGGGGCCGATTTTCAAGGTGAGTTCAACACGACTTTTAACCTATACAATTTAACGAATATTTTAACGTTGGTTTCGAACTTATCCGACACTGTTTCGATTTGGTTCCGAGGGTCCGAAGATTTCTATTACGTTTGTAATTAATGATTAATTCCCGGAAAATTATGGGAAATTAGTATGCTGTTATGTAAGCCCTTAGTGACACTAAAGTATGTTTTCGAACAGGATTTGGAATTTTTGGAAAATATCGGAAATTACGGAACCGGGTGCGGCGTGAAACCGAGCCCTATTGGACGGTGTGTGAGTGGACGTTGCTTTCAAAATTTAATGCATGCATAAATTATTTCTATGATTTTATGATTATGATTATAAGTCGTGATTGATTTTGATTTCCGTATTTATACGTATTCGATTCCCGTATTTATACGTATTTTTACTATACATGTGAAATTACACGTAATTCGAGACTATGGTCACTCGTGTGCTTAATGATGGTTTAATGAAAGAAGTTATATGAAATGGGCGTAAAATGATTTAAGAAGGTTGTTTATGATTTGCGAGTGTGACTTACAATTTTGACACGTTTTTCGAGAACGTTCCGGATTTGCACGTTTTACGAGATTTCGAGTTATTGTGATTTGATCACTGTTGATGTTTGAATCTGGGAATTGAAATGAGACTTGTAATTTTGAGGATTTTAAAAATGGGTATTGAGTATGTTTTGATTGGATCGTGATTTTGGTGATTATGATTGTGGTTTTGGTGTGTTGAAAATAAGATTTGAGAAAGAAGTGATTTCTAAGAATTAAAATGGATTTGAAAAAGGTGATTTCGGGCTTGATGCTCGGGGCACAAAAGTAACTTGATTTACGAGATTTCGGTTTTCGGAAATAATAAAGCGGATTCTTGGTTTGGGTTCGGGATGATGCTTCCGGATGCCGGCTTACGGAATCATTGTTGCGAATTCGAATTCGGGAATGAAAAAGGATTTAAAAAAGTCATTTGGTCTGATTTTGCATGCCCCGTGTTTCATGATAATTTGATTATGTTTGTAAAGTATGATTTGGGAAAATGAATGTGGAAATTCGGACCATGGGTCCTGTTGTGAAAAATGTGATTTCGGGATGGATCCCGCGTTGTTGTGATTGATAAACGTTTTGGGGTTTAAAGACCCGTTGAAAACTGTTTTGGGTTTAAAGACCCGGGTGCTATTGCTGGAGCACGTTTTGAGTTTAAAGACTCGGTTAATTGATGACGGGGGAGGGCCCTTAATGAGTTTAAAGACTCGTGAGTTTAAAGACTCGGTTACTGTGATACCCCCGAGGGCTATTGATTATGTTCTGAGTTTAAAGACTCGTTGATATCCCGGGAAGGCCTGTTTATGCACATGGTTTTGAGTTTAAAGACTCGGGCGCACTTGATATCCAGCAAAATGATTTACTTGTGATTTATTGATGATTTCTAATGTTTCGGTTGAGTTGGGCAGTGGCCCGGTATATGGTTGATGGTTTTGGATCATGTTGTGCATTTGGTTTTGATTCGTGGTTTTGGGCTGAGGCCCGGTGTTGATGACTGCGGGCTAAGACCCGATGGTTGGGATAGGAAAAATGATTTTGAGGTTCATACAAGTTTCTCCTTATGTTGAAATTTGATACACAGTTTTTCTTATGGGAAAAATCTTAACCGATTGCGAAATGATTTTTGTATGCATGCATTCGTTTTTATGCGGAGGGTAAAAACGTTTGTTGTAACTGTTTTGCTAAACTGATTTATTTTTGTCCACTCACACCTTTTGGTTTTTATTGACCCTCCAGGTCGTGGCGCGTTGTTCGAGGCTATACGAGGGGCGGAGGCATGAGCAAGTACGTGTGGCTATCCCTGGTTTGGTAAGTACTGAGGGTAACTTGGGATTTTCAGTCATCTTGCCAGACGGGAGCAGGACCGGACACGGTTATCGATGCCCTTTCGGGGGCGGTCTTGTCAATTTGGTATCAGAGCGATAGGTTGCTAATTCTGTTGCCACGTCATGCCTCCGAAGCATAAGCCTCGTGCACGACCTGGTAGTGAGACGAGTAGGCGAGGGTGTTTGGGACCTCGTGTTAGATCTCGGGTGAGATTGACCCTTGTTTGAAGGTCAAAGGTAGGGTAGTGGACGCTGCGAACTGCAATTTGTTAGACATAGAATTGTGTGGGTCGCAAGGACGAGCGAGACCGGTGGCTGGAAGGCCGCGTTTTTGGGCAATTGTACTTTCTCTTAGGCCCTATTGGTGTAGTGGAAGTGGTTGAGCATTGGATATTGCTCGGGGATTAGGTATGTCAGTGATGACATGATTGGTTTGGTATGAGATTGGACTCAGGAGGAGTCAAGATGTGGATGTGAGACTCACGATGAGTCAGGACTTTGGGTTAGGAACGTGAGGTGAGTCATGATATGGTGTCAAGGCTTGAGTGGAGCCAGAAAGGCGGAGTGAGGAACGTTTGGCATTTAGGATGCCAAGGACCGATTTATGGTCATTTATTTGATGAGTTAGGAAATTATGGCTTGGTTTTGTGGAACGGTGGTTTTGTGGAGATAGCTAATTGTCGTGGGTGCTTGGTGTAGTGGTAGTGGTTGAGGACCAGGGAGCGTTCAGGGAACGTTCATTTTTTTTATGATGTGGATTGTCAGAATGGTCGTACCCATGGTTGGGGGGGGGGGGGGGGGGGGTACAAGTAGTGATGCGGGATCGTCGCTCGGTATGAGCGGAGATCCAGGGCTACCCACTGTGCACACGGTGTGCTAGTGTGGATGTTTGTATGTTGGCGTTGGTACTAGTGCTGGTGCTGGTGTCCTCGAGGGAGATTGTGTGAGCCACGATTTGGGATGTGACTCTATTATGATGGGCACCTGTTCGGTATTTGAGATTCGGTAGTGGTCGAGTCATGGGCTGGATAGGATCCAGCGGAGATTGTGAGGTATTGGGGTAAGTCCCAACAGTGACGAGGTAACAAGAGTTGAGTAATTCCCAGTCGGAATTGGTGTATGTGCATAATTAGTCATTAATTGACATGGGGTCTGAGTATTGGGCTGATTATGGACGCGTGGTTGTCCAAGAGAGTTACGGATGAAGGGAGTCCGGCGGTTGGACTTGACATCTCATGGGGAGTGTGTCTGATCCCAACATGGGTGGAATCTTAGTTTCATGGGGAGTTGTGTTTGCACTCACATAGGATGGATGTTGGTGACATCGTATTGGATCATCCTTGGTCTCTCCTAGGTGGAGTGGCAGGGATCGATGTGAGGTAAGTGGAGGGGATCCACAGAGTGGATGTGTTACGTGTTGAGTGAATGATTGGATGTGAAAATAATTGAGGGGTGTTGTGTGATTGACAAGAATTCTAGAGGGTGTGAGACCCTATTATCGGGTTCCAGGTGGATTGCCAGCTGTGAGCATGTGCGGATCATAGGTGGATCTGGTTGATGAGGTTGTGGGCCTTGGACGTGGTAACAAACTTGGACTGTGATCACCTTGATCGGGCTAGGTGGAGAGCTTATCGCTCTGTCATAAATGTTTGGATATGGGAATAGTTGGACCGAACTTCTTTTCGAAGTTAATCCGTACTCGAGCGAGTGGGAACGTTTATGTTTTGGACTCGAGGCTTGGCCTGCGGATGAGTGGATATCCAACAGGGTCTAATTGGTCAGTCATAGAGTTGGGCGATTGGGATTGGCTTCTTTTCGAAGTCAATCGGATGTGATGTGGTAACCGTTGAGCGATTATAGATTCGGGGTTGGTGCGCCTCGGTAATTGTGAGGAAGATTAGATGCCCTTTCGGCATGACTGTACACACCTTGGCGAGCGGGCTTGGATTGGTACATCTTGGATGACGTGTTTGGGGGTTGATTTTGTGTTACTGGTCGGGTGACCATGGGATCCAGAATGGATGACGAGTTAGAATGATCAATTTGTCTAGAATGAGATCAGACAAGAAACCCCAATGTCAGGTTGTGATCGACTGTGAACCTTGTAGTGGACTTGTTGGAGATGGGTGTGCGTACCCTGTACGGTGTACGAGGATTGGTACCGGACAGGCCGAGTGGTATCTAGTGACGGTACGTGGGAGGTACCAGCGGTGTGGTTGTACGTGTTGGCATTCGGCTTAGTTCCGACACACCTGGGATTTGTGTGAACTGGACTTTGAGCTTGATATATGCCGCAGGGTTGGGCTTGCCCTGCGAGATGAGAACGTGTTATTGATCTTACGCTACTTCAAGTGATGCCCAGTGGCTGTGATTGCTGCTTTATTAGGGAGGTTTAGTGATGACTGTTAGGCTAGTAGCGTCAGCACGGACTGACGAGTGAGAGTTGGTGACTCCCAGTGGGAGCAAACGTCAAGTGATCATTTTCACTCGAGGTGGTCGAGTGTGGTAGGTACTGGGACGTCTGGGTACAAATGAGTTAGTTGGTGTACGGGTGTACACGTGTTGCGAGGTCAAAAAGTTTTCCACGTGGTAGATGTGAAATAAGGATAATTGGAAATTTCGAGAACGAAACTGGTTTTAGGAGGGAGAAACGGTTGAGTTTTGATCGGTTGGAATTTCGGGGACGAAATTCTTTAAGGGGGGAAAATTGTAACGACCCATCCCGGAATTCGGGATTAGATTAGTAACTAATCATGATTAGCAGGGTTAATCGGTGATTAGTTGGGCGAAATCGAACGAACGTTGTAAAATGACCGTTTTGCTCCTAGTCGTGGGTAAAATGTTGACTTTTTATTCGGACGGTCAAATGGACCTTGACCGATGACCTGACGTAGTTTGGGACGTCACGAGTTCATAGACAGGTGGCACGTTCGATTCCGACGTTCGTGGTGAAAGTTATGACGTTCGGAAGTCCGGGGGCATTTTCGTAATTTGGATGAAATAAGGGAAAATGTTGACTTTTTGATCGGGAGGTCCGATGGCCGAGGGCCAAGGACAGTTAGGAAGGTCTCGATGTCCTGAGTTCGACGACAGGCGGCACGTCGAAATCGGACTTCGAACGGGAAAGTTACGAGTCTAGATTGCATAAGGGCATTTTGGTAATTTTTGTTCTGGGGGCAAAATGGTAATTTGGGTTGCAGGGGAACTGTTTGATTGCCGTGGAAACAGATTCTGATGCCCACGCCGTGAGTGACTGCCCCAATTGTTTTGTTCTATGAATTGTTTAACAAATTAACTTAGAAAATTGGGTTAGTGGCTGTTGAGTGGGGAGTGGGCGTGCTGGGTGAGCAGCACGGGCGCCATTGTTAATGGTTCTGAGTACTTGTGGGGGGCAGTGAGCATTGGGCTGGAAATTTTTTAAGCAATTGGGAGTGTTGCGCAGAGCACGAGTAATTGTTTAGGGAGTTGAGTGGTTAGAGCAATGCACGGTGTGTGTTGGTGTGCGTGGAACCAGTGCGGGGTCAGGAGCTGGAAATGGTTGCTGGGTGAGTGTTTAGGAAAAAAATGAAAACAGAGTTTGGGCAGGAGTGCGGGTGAGTGCACGAGTGAGGTTGGGAGCACCGTTGCTCTTGTTTTGTTCACACTTTGAGTGAGGGGACATGGTCAGAGGCATTGCACGGGTGTGTTCTGGGTGAAGTGGAGTGGAATTGGGACTGGAAACTGAGTGGCGACATTGAACTGTGGAACAGAGCATTGGTTGGTTGGGTGTAACAATTGGAGGGTTTAATCGACTCAAGGATGTGTTGAGAGGGACAGAGAGAGCTAGTGAGAATCAGAGAGATGAGCTGGGAGGAGAAATGTCTGGTCTGGGTGAGAAATTGCGCCCAGAAACCCGAAACTATGTCTAATCAAATTCAAAATTTCAAATCGAAATGTAGGCCAACCCAAGACCAATTATCGATCAATTCTGTCTTCTGGGACCTCCTTTAGTCGATCCAGATCAAGGGATCGAAGCTTTAAGCCCTGGGAAGGCTTGGATAGTCACGGCGGAGTTCAGAGAAATTGAGGATAGGGTCGTGTAAGTGGGGAAGTTAGAAGACACAAGTGAGCTTGGAAGCCAGCTTAGATTGATCAGACGAAACTGTTGGCTGGATCAATTGATTGAAATCGGACGACAATGATGGAATTCGATGAAGGAGCAGTACATAGGTGTTCTTCGATGTTCGTCGTCGAGTCGTCTGATTTTAGGTAAGTGATTGTAAAATTAATGTCCCAGAACTGTAATTGAACTTGTAACGAAGGTGTTCAATTGCTCAATTGAAAGACTTAGGGTTGATTCGACAGTGAACTAAATGGGTCATCACGCGGGTTGAACGGCCCGTTTAACCGTGAGTTAGGTGAAGATGGTGACCGTTGGGGTTACTCTATGGGAAATTAGTATGCTGTTATGTAAGCCCTTAGTGACACTAAAGTATGTTTTCGAACAGGATTTGGAATTTCTGGAAAATATCGGAAATTACGGAACCGCGTGCGGCGTGAAACCGAGCCCTATTGGACGGTGTGTAAGTGGACGTTGCTTTCAAAATTTAATGCATGCATAAATTATTTCTATGATTTTATGTTTATGATTATAAGTTGTGATTGATTTTGATTTCCGTATTTATACGTATTCGATTGCCGTATTTATATGTATTTTTACTATACATGTGAAATTACACGTAATTCGAGACTATGGTCACTCGTGTGCTTAATGATGGTTTAATGAAAGAAGTTATATGAAATGGATGTAAAATTATTTAAGAAGGTTGTTTATGATTTGCGAGTGTGACTTACAATTTTGACACGTTTTTCGAGAACGTTCCAGATTTGCACGTTTTACGAGATTTCGAGTTATTGTGATTTGATCATTGTTGATTTTTGAATCTGGGAATTGAAATGAGACTTGTAATTTTGAGGATTTTAAAAATGGGTATTGAGTATGTTTTGATTGGATCGTGATTTTGGTGATTATGATTGTGGTTTTGGTGTGTTGAAAATAAGATTTGAGAAAGAAGTGATTTCTAAGAATTAAAATGGATTTGAAAAAGGTGATTTCGGGCTTGATGCTCGGGGCACAAAAGTAACTTGATTTACGAGATTTCGGTTTTCGGAAATAATAAAGCGGATTCTTAGTTTGGGTTCGGGATGATGCTTCCGGATGCCGGCTTACGGAATCATTGTTGCGAATTCGAATTCGGGAATGAAAAAGGATTTAATAAAATCATTTGGTCTGATTTTGCATGCCCCGTGTTTCATGATAATTTGATTATGTTTGTAAAGTATGATTTGGTAAAATGAATGTGGAAATTCGGACCATGGGTCCTGTTGTGAAAAATATGATTTCGGGATGGATCCCGCGTTGTTGTGATTGATAAACGTTTTGGGGTTTAAAGACCCGTTGAAAACTGTTTTGGGTTTAAAGACCCGGGTTCTATGGCTGGAGCACGTTTTGAGTTTAAAGACTCGGTTAATTGATGACGGGGGAGGGCCCTTAATGAGTTTAAAGACTCGTGAGTTTAAAGACTCGGTTACTGTGATACCCCCGAGGGCTATTGATTATGTTCTGAGTTTAAAGACTCGTTGATATCCCGAGAAGGCCTGTTTATGCACATGGTTTTGAGTTTAAAGACTCGGGCGCACTTGATATCCAGCAAAATGATTTACTTGTGATTTATTAATGATTTCTGATGTTTCGGTTGAGTTGGGCAGTGGCCCGGTATATGGTGGATGATTTTGGATCATGTTGTGCATTTGGTTTTGATTCGTGGTTTTGGGCTGAGGCCCGGTGTTGATGATTGCGGGGTAAGACCTGATGGTTGAGAAAGGAAAAATGATTTTGAGGTTCATACAAGTTTCTCCTTATGTTGAAATTTGATACACAGTTTTTCTTATGGGAAAAATCTTAACCGATTGCGAAATGATTTTTGTATGCATGCATTTGTTTTTACGCGGAGGGTAAAAACGTTTGTTGTAATTGTTTTGCTAAACTGATTTATTTTTGTCGACTCACACCTTTTGGTTTTTATTGACCCTCCAGGTCGTGGCGCATTGTTCGAGGCTGTACGAGGGGCGGAGGCATGAACAAGTACGTGTGGCTATCCCTGGTTTGGCAAGTACTGAGGGTAACTTGGGATTTTCAGTCATCTTGCCAGACGAGGGCTAGAGATGGAATTTCCTTGGTCTGACACTTCGTGTCAGACGGGATTAGGCGGGTCCCACGTTAATCCCAGGGGATTCGGGGCCAGTCTTGACATGCTACATGTGTAACACCCCGGAAATTCGAGGATTCCCATATTGTAATTTAATGTGTGATTTGACGATTTTACCCTTGTGAATGGTATGGTCAAATTGTTGACTTTTTGATTGGTGAACTAAATGAACTTTGACCTATGACCGTGACGTAGTTCGGGACGTCACGAGTTCATAGACAGGTGGCACGTCCAATTCGGACGATCAGGGTAAAAGTTATGACTATCGGAAGTTCAGGGGCATTACCGTAATTTGGACTCTCGGGGGAAAATGTTGACTTTTCTTTTGACAACTAATTTTCAGTTGACTCAAGGACCGTTGGGTAGGCCTCGACGTCCTGAGTCCGTAGACAGGCGGCACGCCGAAATCGGACTTCGTACGAGGAAGTTATGGTCAGAAACGTGAATTCGGGAAGTTCGTGTCTCGGTTTTCGTGTCGAATATTAAATTCAGGAAATCTGATTGGAGGACACCTGGTGAGTGACAAGTGTCACTCACCCATTGGCTAGATTGGATCAGATCCACTATTGGATTAATTAGCATTTAAATCAGCTTTAAATTCCAGCCTTTAGATCTGAAATCCCTTGATCTGATCTCAGCCTTTGATCTCATTCTGAGATTCAATCCTGGCCCTTGATTCATACTCCTATTCAGTATTAAACCTCATGAGATCATGCACCCATGTGTTCATTCTCTCAACCGTGTGTGTTCGATTTCTCCCTGGAACCAGCTCATCAGCCATCACCACTCAACCCCACGCCTCAGACAACCAGCAGCCACATTCCTGACGCCGGCCACCGCTCCACGGCCACCCTGCACGGCGGCATTCTCTCAAACCCGTGAAGAAAACCCGAGCGGCCCAAGTCACCAAATCATCCAAACCTTCAATCTGGAACTTGAACCAACGTACGGTTGGAACCACCGTGACGACAGAACGGCAAGGAACTGATCCTGACGGTGTACGGTGGCGACACGGCGGCGATTGGACGATAAACCCGTAGGTAACCGTTTTCCTTCCCGGCTTCGAAACGCCTGTTTGTGACGTTGACATCATTTGGTTTTTGTTAGGACTCGTCTAGGAGACCTTGACGACCAATTTGGACCCAGGACCGAGACTGAACAACCGTCGACTCGCCGGAGAGGATTACCAGAACCGGCAACCAAGCTTTCCGTCGATTTTCACGTAACCTCTTAGACCTAAAACCTAATTCTAGTCACACAGAACCATTCTAGGGTTTAAGACGAGTAAATACGAATTAAAAGGAACGAAAATGGTCAAGAGCTGATGAAATGGTAATCGGGTCAGGATCGCGGGTCTGATCGACCCGAGTTACAGGAACACGGGTCAACCCGTCTGAGGACAACGGTGCTAACGTGGCACCCTGTCAGTATGTCAGATGACATGGACCAACCGCGAGCTGACACGTGTCACATGTCAGTGCACAGTCAGCACTGACATGTCAGTGACGTGGACCAGTCAGGGACTGCCACGTGTCACTGATATGTCAGTGACGTGGACCAGTGCCGTGCTGACACGTGGCACATGTCAGATCCGACACGTGGCCTGACAGATTAGTGTGGTGGACCAATCAGATGTTGACACGTGGCACCTGTCAAAGTCTGACATGTCAGACCTGACAGCTGTCAGATGACGACAGCATGACGTCATGCTGACGTCAGCAGTGACGTCAGCGATGACGTCAGCAGGAACTGTTCCTGCGTTGACCGCCGCGTTGACCGGCGCGTGGGGACGCGTGTGAACAGTGTTTCTGGTGGGACCACCACCATTCTTTAGGTTTCGACGATCCGGATCCAATGGCGGTGGTTTCGGGTCGATCGGAGATCATTAGGTTGGTCAAAATAAGGTTTATTGCCTTGGAAAGCGCATTCGGGCGGCTTTTCCGGACCGGTTTCGGTCTAGGGCTTCATGGTTGAATGTTAGGGGTTTAAATTGACCTTTGCATATACTTTGGATATGACAGGGGTTGTATAATCGTACCAGAACGAGGGTATACGTTCGGTTTTCGGCAGGACTGTACTGTGAGTGGGCCATTTTCTTAAACCCTTGTGTGCATAAATGTTTTCTGGTTTTATTATACTTATTCACATGCTAAAACAATAATGGTTTTGATGATATGGAAAATATGGTTATGGCACGTTTCACGGTATTTGGGCTTGAGACCCGTCCGATGAAACTGAATGATTGGTTCGGATTCTATCTATGTATATATATGTTTGCATGTGGATATCAATAAAATGTATTTGTTACTGCACTGTATAGATCCTTCCATATTATATTGTCTCCTCCGGATGAGGTACCCCGGAGAGGTCACGGACGTCTAGAACGTCCAGCGTCTATGACGCTAAGCATCGGGGATGCTGTAACCGAACGGGGTTCGGGGGTTGAACTCGGAATTGAGACCCGAGTGGCACACGTAGCCTTGTGATTGTGACCTTATTGGACGTCAGGGACGTCAGACATCAAGGATGTCGGGATTGGAGTGTATAGTGCAGTGGCTAAAATTATGGTTATGGTTTTATTATATGCCTTATGGTTCATATTATATGATTTATGATTTTGAATTATGATGCACGCATGTTTGGAAAACGGAGGGGTAAATTATATGTTTTACTTATCAAACGATTTCATAAACTTGAGTTTCGGTCCACTCACCCTTAATGTTTTGATAACCCCTCCAGGTCGGGAAACTGAGGTAGAGGAGGAACCAGAGGCTGAGGCATAGATCTACTTCTGCGTACCTGAACCCCTGCTGGGCGGTGTACCCACAGGTTTACTTTAGAGTCGTGCTCGCAAATTTGTAATTTTGGATTTCATCCCTTGTCTGACATTCGTTTAATTCGGATTTGATGTATGACTTTAATTTGGTTATTTATGCTTTTAAATGTTTTGAGGTTAAGATTGGTATGAATTATTGGGTGTCAGACGGGAGCAGGGCACGTCCCCTTGTGGTCCCTGTGGGATCGGGGCGGGTCCTGTCAACATGTCTACGGACTCGTAACATCCTGATCTATGTAACGATCATCGGTCCTCGTGCATTTGACCGCCCTGGTCAAAAGTTAACATTTTGTCCAATCCTAGGGACAAAACGATCATTTTATACAGGTTTTCAGAAATCCCTCGACTATTCAGGGATTAGTCACGATAATCCTCAATTAATTATTAATTAATCTCGAAATTGGGGACAGATCGTTACATTTGGTGTGCCTCTTGTCTATGTGCTCAAGAGGCCAAGACCTTCATAAGAACCTTCTTGGTTTACTTAAATGAGGCCTTGGTAAAAAAGTCAACATTTAACTTCCAGGGGCAAAACGACCATTTTCTATTTCTCGAATGTTCGGGGTGTTACAGACTGTCGATTGTGACTGTGACCGTCGATTGTGATGTGGTGACTGAAATTGTGCTTGTGCTTTGAGGATGGTTTGAATGTGGTCAATTGTGTATGAGTGTTGTGTTGACGTTGGGATATCTACATGGAAAATATGTGGTGATGTTAGATATGGATTGACTGTGTGGATTTGATGTGATGATTTGTGTTGGATGATGTAGTTATGCCTATTAGTAGGTGAGTCTCGGACGTCGAGCAAGGCTCATTTCCTAAGACTGACACGACTTGGAAGCCGAGCTGGACTCCTTTTTCTGAGTCGGCCCCCCACTTGAACGTCGAGCTGTACTCATTTCTTGGGTGGTGTACCTATTAGTAGTGTATTGATTTGATGATTGATGTGTTGACTTTATATTGATGGTTGTGATCTTGTTTGATGGTTATAGCGATTTATCGAGGTCCTATACAGTTTGATGTTTATGTTGATTTCATAACTCTTTTCACGTATTTCGAGATGATAAACTGCATTTTGTTCTAATCGAAGTGAAACGGTTTTGAAATGATTTTCGTATGCATGCATGGTTTTGGAAAACGGAGGGTAAAATCTATATGATTTCAAACAATGTTTTAAACTATTTTTTTTTTGTCCTCTCACACGTTTTCTTGATTTTGTGACCCTCTAGGTCCGTTGCATGGAATTCGAGACTCGAGAGGCGAAGGCATGAATTAGCGGGTTATGTGTGTATCCCTTGTCTAACAAGGTGCCTATCAGACGAGAGCAGGGTCCGATTGTACTTTTGTTGTGTAATAGGGTGGGGTCCTATCATCCCCGCTCTATGCTTCCAATGTGGGGTGAAATATAATCGGTTCTGACTTGTTATTTTTCACTCGACTCATAAAACATATTGTTTTATCCAATTGGCTTTCGTCATCTGGACATCTTCGTCCAAGTGTCGGCCATCACGCTTTGACCTCTGTGCCTTAAGTGGACTTTCCGAGTTGAGGTGTGTCAATAAATACCCATAGGAGGCCTCATATAAAAATGCAGAAATTAGATGGATAAAAAATTATATCAAATGATGTAATGGGTAGTATGAGAGTTTATTCATAGGTACTGAATAGAAATTAAAAATGCATGCATTATCCATCATTCAAATTAACTGATATTAGTACTCAATTTGACATATTTGACAATAATATTGATGTTTAGGTTGTTGTTAATGATGAAAATTAACTTTCATAAACATCTTAACTATTTTGTTTTAATGTTATAAAATTTGAAGTTGTTATGTGAACTTGTAATTTTGTAATATTTTTCAAATTTATGCAAAGTACAAGAAAACTAATGTTATTTATAAGAATTTTGGGAATGTGTTTTTATTGTCTTCCAATAAAAAAAAAGAAAAAACCAAAAAAACCCAAAAATGGAACGGGGGTAAAAGAACCATGAGTAAATGGGTAAGGAGGTAATATGGCAATATGGCAATATGGCATGGCCCATCTATGCTCATGCCTTTGATTTTGACTATTCATAGAGCCGTTTATGTGGATGTCGTTACCGATCTGCAAAGATCTAGGAAAGCCATCGATCTCTGCGAGACCAAAGGAGGCCAACTGATGGAGTGGTCTCTGGGAAGTACTGACGGAGGTGTTTCCCATTTCTCAAGTTAATTGTTTCTGCAAGAACATGATTATTCACAAATATTCTATCACCGTTAACTGCAATTCGAACCGAAGGTTTATAGTTTTCATTTTTACTATGAATTCGGAGCGTGATTGCTCCTTCAATCCGAACCGCATGAATGGCTAATTGAAAATTTAATATTTTGTCCCACAAAAGAGAAAATTGCTAAATCAAATACCATGGTTTTGAAGATTGAAGATTATTTTTGGAGGTGATAAACCCATATGAAAGTATTGCAGCCATGGCTACGAGTGAAATTAGAAATATATGAGACGTTGGGAAAGGCAAAGGAGGAGAGATCAGCCTGTGAGGAAGAATAAGGAAGGGAAGATTGAGCCTGTTTGGGTTCTGGGCAGAGAGGAAAGCAGCAGGCAGGCAGGCTTATGGGTCTCTTTTAGGAGCGTCTTTCATTCACTTTTCACTCACTAGTCCGAATTTAGTCGGAGAGACATTATTGTTTTCTTTTATTTTCTAATAATTATTTTAATTAATTTATTATTATTTTTATTTTGAAAAAATTATAGCATTTGTCTCTGAATTTTACTCCCTCCGTTATAGAATACGTTAAAAAATAGCACGAAGTTGAGGGCAGACATTTCAGCCATTTTCTCTCCTCAATGACTTGTTTGGCTTTCAATCATCTTCCTGAAGCGAGAACTAAGCCTCCGACCGAGACCCATCGGCACCACCACCATCGATATCATCAAGCCACTCTTACCGGTAGTCTCTCTCTTTCTCGATTACTCTCAAGGCCTCTCCCTCCTTCGTAGGCTCCTTTTTCACACAGGCACGGTCGAAGACCACTGAAGCAGCTCACGATGTTCTCTGTCGCCACCCTTGATGGGGTTGGAGTCCACATTTAGCAGCAGCCTTCTCAATTCATATCGTACTTTGGGTTCTTGTGAATCGGGAAAGCAGATTCATGGGATTATCGTAAGTCTCTGTTTCAACTTGGATATTCAAGTTTCCAGCGCACTTGTTGACATGTACGCAAAGAATGATGACATAAGTGATGCTTGGAAGGCCTTTGATGCAATGCTAGTCAGGAACGTTGTTTCTCGTACCACTATAATCGGGGCATGTGGAATTCATCGAGAATTGATGGACTCACGGTGACTCCGAGACCGAATGCGAGTGAAGGTGGTGGCTGTGTTTTGGTGGTTTTCTCGATCTTCTCTTTTTATTTGTCTAGATTTTTTTAGAATTTTCTTCCTTTTTCCAATTATTGCCAACAGATTTTTTGTTTTTCTTCTTCTTTCAAATTATTGGTCCTTTCAAGTCCTTTACATATTCAAAATCATCAAAGCAATCATCAAAATCAGACCAAGAACCAAAAATAAATAAATTATATGCTTGAAGTTTTACCCAAATCTTTATAAATGACGAACGGAGGATGGTTTTGAGCCCAGCAAATTGATGTGATGTAGGACATATTGAATTTGATTCTTAGAATTAGCCTAGGATCCTTTCGTGAAAAATTGTATTTCTAGATTGAATTTTCTTGGGTTATTGAAATTTTGAAAGGAGGAGAGAGGAGGTAAAAACAAAATAGAAAGAAAAAGAGAAGAAAGATGATTCGGAAGTAGCTCTAGACATGGTTTGATACAGTTAGGTATGAAAGGTGATACTGGAGCTATATTAAGTAATTTTAACTGGTTCGAAACAATATGATATTTCAAAATATGAAATTGATACCATACGGTACCAATTGAGTTCGGTACGATTTCAGTTTTTAGCCAAAATTACTCAACAAAAAATTGAGCCAAAATTTATGCAAAAAAATCTAAGTAGTATATTCATACGAAAGAATTTTGTACTAAGGAATTTGTGCCAAGACCTGCTCATACATGTGAGTAGAGAATTTGTATATGAATTGGTACAATAATCCATAATGCATAACGAATTCATATTTCATTAATACAATTCCATTATGAATTTGCAAGCTATATTTCATAATTTGTACCAAGACTTGCTCATAATTTGTACTAATTCATAATTCATATATTCCATAATTTGTATCAGTTCATAATGAATTCATACAATTCATAATGAATTCATACAATTCATAATGAATTCATACAATTCATAATGAATTCATACAATTCATAATGCATAATTCATATAATTCATATAATCCATAATTCATATGATCCATAGTCCAAACAATTAGAATCCATATAGTTCATAGCCCATTAAACTCATATAGTCCATAGTCTATACAATTATAATCCATAATTCCATACAATCCAAGATTATAAGCAAACCACAATCACATAGCTACATATATATGGCTTGCCACAATGGATTATATTAGATTTGATACTAAACTGATAACATGGATTGCCACAAATGGATTAGATTAGATTTGATGAAGTGGATGATGATGATGATGATGATGATGATGAAGTGAATGATACATATATATATATATATATATTCTGTTTTACCCATGATGATGACGATGAAGAAGTGGATGTATTAGATTTGTCACACATTTTCCACACTTAGACAAACCCATCTTGTTAGTACTAGATACGTCCTAAACTAGCAACCTCCTCTATATTTGGCTTAAGGGTGAGGATAGCCAGCACCCAATGCATTCCATTTTTTTTTGTTAGGATTTTTATTTTTATTATTTTTTAGATTTAATTAAAATTTAAAATTAATTAAAAAAATCAAACCGATTCGGTTTCAGTACCAGACGGTATTCCCCAACACTGAAACCGATCCCGTATCGGTTGGAAATGGTACGATATCGGTATCATACCTATCATCTATTCAGTTTTACTATTTGATTTTTTTTTCCGGTTTGCTATGATACGAGACGTGATAGTTTTGGTATTTCGGGATAGTTTTGGTATTTCAGGATAATATGCCCACCCTTATTCGGAAGGATGGAGGAAAGAAGAAAACCAGAAACCAATAGTGAGGGAAAGAAAAAAACCAGGAAGTCCACTGAATGAGCATTTTTGCCCTTAATTTTAATGGATTCCATTTGTAATTTTAACAGAGGGACGAATTCTACTATTTCGAACAACTTAAAGGACGATAGAATCTAAAATACAAGTTTAGTTGTAACGACCCGTCCCGAAATCCATGATTAGATTAGTGACTAGTCACGATTAGTGAGGCTAATCGGTGATTAGTTGAGCGAAATCAGACGAACAATGCAAAATGACCGTTTTGCCCCTAGTCGTGGCAAAACGTTGACTTTTCATTCGGTCGGTCAAATGGACTTTGACCGATGCCGTGATGTAGTTCGTGACATAGACAGGTGGCACGTTCAATTCCAACGTTCGAGGAGGAAGTTATGACGGTCGGAAATTTAGGGGCATTTTGGAAATTTTGGTTAAAAAGGGGTAAATGTTGAATTTTTGACCAAGAGGTCCGATGGCCGAGGGCCGAAGACCGTTACATAGATAAGGACGATACGAATCCATAGATAGGCGGCACGTCGAATTCCTACGTTCGATGGCGAAGTTACGGGTCACTGAAGTACGAAAGTACTATTTATTGTGACACATTTACGAGGATCGTTTGTCTTTAGTGGTCCCAGTTACTTTTCAGCAACCAATGGATGAGTGACAAGTGTCACTCATCCACTGGCCACTAGCCTAAATTCATGCATTTACATCATCGATCATTTCTTTCTATTTCAAACCATTCCACCCGATCTCATCATTCAAACCAATCCAATCCAAACCCCATTTTATCAAGCCTGTGAGGACCAGGGAGTGAGAGGAGGACTGAGATGGTTGGTGACCGGCCAGGAACGGCGCCGCCGTGGACGGCGGAGGGGCAAGGCACGGTAAGCCCGATAAACCCATTTTTTCTCCTGTTTTTCGATTTGAGCATTATGGTTGGCTTTGAATGATTAGGGAATGATTATTAGGATGTTAGGAAGGTTTTAAGAGGATTTTGGTGGTGGTAGACGGCTGGGACGCCGTGGAGGTTGATCGGGGAAGTTTGAACCGTATGGTTCAAAATGGGTTCATGGGTTTTAGTTGGTTTTAGATAGTTTTGTAAATTGGGATTGATAGAAAACATTAAAAGAGGAATTTTAGGATTAAAATGGGACCAAACAGACGAGAAATGAAGATGGGAGGGCCTTGGACCGGTCACGCCGGTCCAGGCAGACCGGATTTGCAGGAAAAATCGGACTGGCCGGTTCAGACCAGCTGAGCGAGGAAGATGACGGTACTGTAGCCAGCGCGTGAGGCCCACGCGCAGGAAACTTCCAGGGGCGCGTGTCGGCGCGTGAATGGGAATTTGGGGGAGGTTCCAACATACGAAATCATCTATTCGAGGTAAGGAACATTTTGGGACTAGTTTCGTGTCAATCAGACATCGTTTCGATATAATTCGGACTGTCCGAAGGTTTAGGTTCGAGTTTAAAAATAGTTAGAAATTCTGAAAAATTACGGAATTTTAGTGAGGGGTTATATAAGTAGTTAGTAACCCTCTAAATTAATTTGGACAGGTTCGGGAATCCTGGAGGTGACGATTGACCCGGGAGACGGTTAAGGCACACATATCGAGACGCGGCTTCGGACGGTCTGTGAGTGGACTTTAATTTCTAAACTGTGATGCATGTATAAATGTTTTATGTGGATTATGAATGTGATTTGATGATGTTGATTTGGATACTTGTGATTTATATGATTTCACGCTTTACGAGGCGATTTACGTGCTTGCACGTAAATCGAGGTTTCCCAATTTTATACTGATTTTCCATACTTATGGTTTTGGATATGATTTCATGAAATTGTTTTGGATTCGAAAAGGTAAACTCGGGTTCGAAACCTAATTTATTCACAGAATCGGGCCGGAGGCCCAGTTGGTTTACGATTCGGACCGGAGGTCCAGTTTGTATGTGGATTCGGGCCTAGGGTCCAGTTATGTATTACAAATGGTTTTTATGGTTCATGCCGGTTTATGGAACCGGCATGAACCCCTTGAAATGGATTTACGGGTCATGACGGTTTATGGGAACTGGCATGAACCCATGAAAGGATTTTATGGATTATGACGGCTTATGGGGGCCGGGCATGAATCCTGCAAAGATTTAAAGAATGATTTCAAAAGGTTTTTCATATTCCATCCTTTATATATGATTATCTCCTCCGGGGAGGGTCGTTGGCCTGGGTGGACCCCGGAGTAGTCACGGAGCACTAACTGAGTGGAGTCGCCCCCCAGTTGGGTTCCTTACTCTCAGGATGGGCATGGTTCGTTACCTTCAAGGAGGGTCATTGATCTACAGACATTGACCTGGGTGGACCCTGGAGAGACTTGGGTTTGAGACCCCGGTTAGCACACTGTAGCTCTATTTTACCGTGACAGGTTCTGGATATGAAATATAATGGATAAACATGATTTCAAGTGGTTTGGGAAATTGTGTTTTATGATTATAAATGGATTTGGGCTGAGATCCCTCGTATGTTTACTATACTATGGTTTTCTGTAAATGGTTTTGGGCAAGAGCCCGTGTGACTTGTATTTACCGAATTTGGGACTGTGACCCTAATTATGGATGTTTTAACATATGTGTTTGAATAAAGGGTTTTACTATGCATGCATGCTTTTAAGTGAAGGGTACAAAGGCCTTTTATGGAAATGTTTTTACGAACTCTTGTTTTGTCCACTCACAGTTTTTAATGTTTTGACTGCCCTTCAGGTTGACATCGGATGTGGTCTGTAGCAGAGACCGAGATATCACATACCTCCTCCGGATCCTGGTGTACTCTGATAGCCCGGGAGGGAAAAGGTCAGAAATATCCCTTGTCTGACACTTCGTGTCAGACAGGAGCATGGTCATCCCGCACTAATCCCGGGGGGATTGGGATGGGTCCTGTCAGCGTGGTATCAGAGTGGGGTTGTCTCTATTCGAGCAACCGTGAATATCTTGGAATGTACGCAGGTCGAGGATGTGATATCTCAAGGGGCTACAGTTCGTGGTCAACCTGATAATGGGATGCAGATACGATAAATAGTAGGACTGTATCGTGAGATGTCTTGGTTCGGCACAGGATGCCGGGGTTGCCATAGTTCTGTCAAGGATGACTGTGTGGGACCCTACAGAAGGGATGACGTAATTGGTACTTTCTAGTTTTGATCGTGAGACAGTTAGTTGGGATCGTCTTTCACGATGTCGTAGGATCGGTTCCGACGACTGGTTGGATGTGTGACCAACCGTTGGTCGGATTGGTTGAGTTAGATAGATTTACTGCTCCAGGCGATTAGCAGTCGGTTTCGTGGAATCCTAGTTGGATTGACGGTAGGATTGAATTGAAGTCTTTAAGATGTCGGGACTGTGGGGTCGGTCAAATTGTTGATTTTACTGCTTTCCGCAGTTGGATTCAGAGTGACTCTAGGCGTGATTGTGGAACCCTACCGTGGGTGTATGGTTCAGAAAGGTGAGTTGGCGAGTGGTGTGACTTTGACGACTATTCCGATTTGAGTTCGTTAGTCGGTCGAGTCATGTTAGCTTACGTTGGGACTGCACTTCGTAGTCGAGGTTGTATTTATCGGTTAGACCTAGTTGGTTGTCGCGCTACTTTAGCTGTGATGGATTATTGGTGCAGCTAAGGTCATGGATGACCTGGTAGACGACATTGGTTTAGTCGAGTTACGAATGGATAGAGATTGGTTGGACATGTTACCAGGGTTGGTACTTGTCGATGGAATCCCTGAGTGGGATACAGAGTAGTTGGTATGAGCGGTTGATCCCGTTGGATGCAGAGTCTGGATATCGAGATGTCTGGTAGTTAGGTCTGCACGAGGTTGTGGCAGACGCTACTATCGATGGACATAGTAGAGTCTTATCAGGTCTGGTAGACTCAGGTTACCGTGACGATTGTGACGATGGGATTGTCAATCATGACGATGATACGAGGTGCGTAAGTAACGCATATGTATGAGCAGTGATTCTGGATTCGACTCGGTTACGGCTGAGTACGATCGCAGAATGAGACGGGAACATTCAGGGGACGTTTTCTTTTCTCGTATGAGTTGTCAGGGTGACTGTACCCAGAGTTGTTGGGTATGAGGGAGGCAGAGTTTCTCCTATTCGAGCAAAGGTTCAGGGTCGTTGCTCGGTATGAACGGAGATCCAGGGTTGTCAGATTTGCACCCTGTGTGCTGATACTGATACTGGTGTTAGTGTGCTACTACTAGTGTGGATGCATGTGTGCTGATACTAGTGCAGGTGATAATGCGTTGGTGCTGGTACTGGCGTTGGTGCTGGTGCTGGTGATTGTGATGACGCTGAGTTACGAGTCGGGATGTGACTCCGTCGAGATGGGCATATGATCGGTATCTGTGGTTCGGGAATGGATCACGGATAGTGATGTATTGGATAGGATCCAATGGTAATTGAGACGTAAGGATCGATCTGTCATGGGATTTAGCGACCAGTTGGTCAGTGCTGGCTAGAGTTGGTCAGGATTGGTTAGATATGGTGGTTTGCAGAGATTTGACTGCAGATCACAGCAGGTGTCTGTTGTGACTCTTCAGTCGAGCGGTACGTCAGATTAGGATGAATTGACATCCTTTTGGATGTGCATAAACGGTGTAAATTGACAGTCGAAGTTGGTAGTGAGTTAGACTGATTATGGACACGTGGTTGATGTCCGGGTATGTTGTTTCCAATCTTGTTGGAACTTAGGAATCGCGAGATGTTGCGATTGAGGTGACGAGTGGAATGCGGGCTTTCCGCATGAGTAATGGGTATTTCAAAGTCATTAGGGTGACTTCTCAGGTTCTACCATAATTGATGATGGTAGATGATGTTGATTATGTAGATGTTATTGGTTGCCACTAGTATCATGGATGACCTGGTAGACGACATTGGTTTAGTCGAGTTACGACTGGATAGAGATTGGTTGGACAGGTTACCAGGGTTGGTACTTGTCGATGGAATCCTTGAGTGGGATACAGTGTAGTTGGTATGAGCGGTTGATCCCGTTGGATGCGGAGTCTGGATATCGAGATGTCTGGTAGTTAGGTCTGCACGAGGTTGTGGCAGACGCTACTATCGATAGACATAGTCGAGTCTTATCACGTCTGGTAGACTCAGGTTACAGTGACGATTGTGACGATGGGATTGTCAATCGTGACGATGATACGAGGTGCATAAGTAACTCATATGTACGAGCAGTGATTCTGGATTCGACTCGGTTACGGCTGAGTGCGATCGCAGAATGAGACGGGGACATTCAGGGGACGTTTTCTTTTCTCGTATGAGTTGTCAGGGTGACTGTACCCAGAGTTGTTGGGTACGAGGGAGGCAGAGTTTCTCCTATTCGAGCAGAGGTTCAGGGTCGTTGCTCGGTATGAGCGGAGATCCAGGGTTGTCAGATTTGCACCCTGTGTGCTGATACTGATACTGGTGTTAGTGTGCTGATACTGATACTGGTGTTAGTGTGCTGCTACTAGTGTGGATGCCTGTGTGCTGATACTAGTGCAGGTGATAATGCGTTGGTGCTGGTACTGGCGTTGGTGCTGGTGCTGGTGATTGTGATGACGCTGAGTTACGAGTCGGGATGTGACTCCGTCGAGATGGGCATATGATCGGTATATGTGGTTCGGGAGTGGATCACGGATAGTGATGTATTGGATAGGATCCAATGGTAATTGAGACGTAAGGATCGATCTGTCATGGGATTTAGCGACCAGTTGGCCAGTGCTGGCCAGAGTTGGTCAGAATTGGTTAGATATGGTGGTTTCCAGAGATTTGACTGCAGATCACAACAGGTGTCTGTTGTGACTCTTCAGTCGAGCGGTACGTCAGATTAGGATGAATTGACATCCTTTTGGATTTGCATAAACTGTGTAAATCGACAGTCGAAGTTGGTAGTGAGTTAGACTGATTATGGACACGTGGTTGATGTTCGTGTATGTTGTTTCCAATCTTGTTGGAACTTAGGAATCGCGAGAGGTTGCGATTGAGGTGACGAGTGGAATGCGGGCTTTCCGCATGAGTAATGGGTATTTCGAAGTCATTAGGGTGACTTCTCAGGTTCTACCATAATTGATGATGGTAGATGATGTTGATTATGTAGATGTTATTGGTTGCCACTAGTACATTGGTCGTGTATCGGTTGGTGAACCCGGGATTTGTTTTGGGTCATCAGGAGGAGATGAGTATGTCGAAGTTAGGTGACTGAGATTTCTCATTTTCTGCTGGGTGGAAGATGATGTTGATTACATGGCGTGGTGAGTGCAGCGAGTGTTGTTTGCATTCACGTAGGATGGATTTTGATGTCATTGTATTCGATCATCCTTGGTTTTTCCTCGATGGAATGACAAGGATCGATACGAAGTGATTGGTGAGAACCCACAGTCTCGATGTGTCTCGTCGTTGACTAATCTGCTTAGATGTGGGAATTGGTTTAGGACTTTGGGTATCGTTATGGATCTGGATCGTGATCTCGATGATTCAGATTGGTGGAAAGTTTATCACTTTTACTGGGATGTTTGAGTGGAGCGTGATGGGACTGAACTTCTTTTCGAAGTGAATCCCGTTTGGTATATTACTCAGGTGAGTAGTTTTCCAACGTGGTCGGATTTTGGTCAGCCTAGATGTGTTGATATTGGGATTGGCTTCCCTATGAAGTCAATCAAAGGTATTGAGGTAATTGTTTAAACGGGTAACCGATAGGTTCGGTTTTGATGCGTCTCGGTAGACGTGAACGATATTTCGGGTTTTGGAATCAGATTTCTGGATGACGATTCAGGATTTGATTCTAGAGATTGACACTAGATTTTCTTTTATGGATTTGGGTTCGGAATGGTTATTCCAAATGCTAGCTTACGGAATAATGATTTCGGATTCGGATTTGGAAATAGATGATAGGTTGGAGTTTCGATTTGTCTAATGCTAAATTGGACAAGTGAACTCCATAATTGAACCGTGTTTGGCTATGACCTAGGTGGTTGTAGGCTGATTGATGGGTAGATGTACGTACCTTGTACGTGGTTCGAGCTACAATACCGGGCAGACTTGTGGTGTCTGGTGACGGTATATAGGTTATACTAGTGGTATGTTAGTGAGCGTGTTGGTAGACGGATTGGTTCCGATACCATTGGATTAGTCGAGGTCGTGAACTAGACATTGGATACTGTGCAGTGGGTCATGGTATTTCTGATGGGTGTAGTTACACACAGATTGAGTGAAATGCTTTGTGGGTAAGTGTTACCCATAGTTGAGTGAGTTGGTGGTTAGTGTAACCACAAGTGAGTATCGTGTCAGTTTTCGACTAACGACTGTTAAGTAGTGACAGTTTGTGGGAGGTGTCAGCGTGGATCGTTGAGTGATTTGGTGACTCCCAGTGGGAGCAGACGTCGGGATAGTTAGTGATTGAGAAAGGAACCGTCTAGTTGTTTATGTCAACGAAATGGTAGATTTGACAAGTGGTGTCAATTCGGAACATGCAATTACTATCATTCGATGTGGTCGAATGAGATCGATGCAATGTAAATGTTAGTGGTACGCTTGGGTACGAACACGTACGATTCTAGCTAATGGGTGTACTAGTGTACACGTGTTTCGAGGTCGATTCTACTTTCCACGTGGTGACGTAGAATCAGGATAATTGAAGTTTCGAGAACGAAACTAATTAAGGAGGGAAAAACGGTTAGATTTAGGTTGGTTGGAATTTTGAGGATGAAATTAATTAAGGAGGGAAGGTTATAACGACCCGTCCCAAAATCCATGATTAGATTAGTGACTAGTCACGATTAGTGAGGCTAATCGGTGATTAGTTGAGCGAAATCAGACGAACGATGCAAAATGACCGTTTTGCCCCTAGTCGTGGCAAAACGTTGACTTTTCATTTGGGCGATTAAATGGACTTTGACCGATGACCGTGACGTAGTTTGTGACGTCACGAGTTCATAGACAGGTGGCACGTTCAATTCTGACATTCGAGGAGGAAGTTATGACGGTCGGAAGTTTAGGGGCATTTTGGTAATTTTGGTTAAAAAGGGGCAAATGTTGAATTTTTGACCAAGAGGTCTGATGGCCGAGGGCCGAAGACCGTTACGTAGATAAGGACGATACGAATCCATAGATAGGCGGCACGTCGAATTCGGACGTTCGACGGCGAAGTTACGGGTCACGGAAGTACGCAAGTACTATTTATGGTGACACGTTTTACGAGGACCGTTTGTCTTTAATGGGCCCAGTTACTTTTCAGCAACCAATGGATGAGTGACAAGTGTCACTCATCCACTGGCCACTAGCCTACATTCATGCATTTACATCATCGATCATTTCTTTCTATTTCAAACCATTCCACCCGATCTCATCATTCAAACCAATCCAATCCAAACCCCATTTTATCAAGCCTGTGAGGACCAGGGAGTGAGAGGAGGACTGAGATGGTTGGTGACCGGCCAGGAACGGCGCCGCCGTGGACGGCGGAGGGGCAAGGCACGGTAAGCCCGATAAACCCATTTTTTCTCCTGTTTTTCGATTTGAGCATTATGGTTTGCTTTGAATGATTAGGGAATGATTATTAGGATGTTAGGAAGGTTTTAAGAGGATTTTGGTGGTGGTAGACGGCTGGGACGCCGTGGAGGTTGATCGGGGAAGTTTGAACCGTATGGTTCAAAATGGGTTCATGGGTTTTAGTTGGGTTTAGATAGTTTTGTTAATTGGGATTGATAGAAAACATTAAAAGAGGAATTTTAGGATTAAAATGGGACCAAACGGACGAGAAATGAAGATGGGAGGGCCTTGGAACGGTCAGGCGGACTGGATTTGTAGGAAAAATCGGATCGGCCGGTTCAGACCGGTTGCGCGAGGAAGATGACGGTACTGTAGCCAGCGCGTGAGGCCCACGCGTAGGCAACTTTTGTCAGGACCCACCCCGGTTTCACCCGAAATCCGAGGTAAATCCTGCTCACGTCTGACGAAGGAGAACTATATAACAAATCCCGAAGTCAACAGTTTGACAGAGCATAGTACCACTACAGAAGAAAATAAACCCAAAAGTTAAGTACACGCACAACGGAAAATTTAATACAGTTCGGGATCGCTCTCGTGACTTCTATGCCACAGACGCTGCCTCGACGCCAAAACCCCGCGTTAGGTCCACGACCTGGAGGGCAAGTTAAAACAGAAGGTGTGAGTGGACCATAAATAAAAGAACAATTTCCAAAACCATTTTATAAGAAAACCGGGTTTAGCCCTCCGTTTTGAAACCACATGAATAACCCAGTTATTAAAACAGTTATCAATCAATCGCAATAAAACATTTACAGAAACATTTTAGAAACCAGTATAAGTCACATAACCTCATCATAAGAACAGAAGATGAAGGTTTAGGGTTTAAGTTCGTTTCGTTTAGGATTCGGGGATTTTTGGGGAAAATTAGGTGGACCTTCGTAGATGTGTTAGTAACGTACTTTGGCGGTTGTTGACAGGATCGGGACTTCCCGAGGAAGCGGAGGAACGTACGAGACGTTCGGGACGTGATTGAGGGCTCGGTACTGTGAGTGGACCCTTTCCTTAAACTCGAACATGCATAACTGTTTTTCTATATTTGTTTGATGGTTTTACATGTGGTTTTATGATTATGGATTATGCTATGTTGGTTTTACGTAATTGCTCGTTTTTCGAGAAAATACGGTATTTGGCACGTTTTACGAGAACTGTCGATTGCTGGAATTAATGCCATGGTTTTGGGGATGAAATGGATTTTGGAACATGATTTCGATGATCAAGGGTTTTCGGTTTTAAAATCGGATTTCGGAGAGCGGAATTTGGTTTTAAAGTTGGAAAGTGGATTTCCGGATTTGGGTTTGGAATGACAGTTCTGGATGCCGGAAGGGCATCAGACCGGTGATTTCGAATTCGAGTTTGGCTATGGATTTAGAAATGGTTTTAAAATGGTTTTGGATTGGATTTGCTGGATCTGGTTATTGGGTTTAAAGACCCGGATATTGATTTGACGGGGGACGGGCCCGGATTGGGTTTAAAGACCCGGATTGAGTTTAAAGACTCGGGAGTTTAAAGACTCGGATATATTGATAGTTCCCCCGTAGGCCTGTTGAGTTTAAAGACTCGGGAGTTTAAAGACTCGGATATTATTGAGGCCTGGATTTGAGTTTAAGGACTCGGGAGTTTAAAGACTCGGGTCGATGTCCGAACAACCCGAAACCAATTCCATTAGACTCGTCACAACACTTAGACCAAAAACCAAGTTGACCATTTTTCCAACCACCGCCGCAAGCGCCTCCACGCGCCGCCCAACGTGGCTGCGCTTGGCCCTCATGCGCCAGCTACAGTACCGTCGTCTTTCTCGCGTCGACCCGATTCGACACAGTTGCTGCAATTCGAACCGGCGTCAGTGGTTCTCCGCCTTCCGTCCACCAGATCGACTCCTTTCTTCACCCACTATTTCGTCCAGACCTAGGCTACTCTTTCCCCTTACTCAGACACCTTAACTCACCCTAAAACCTATGGACTCAAGCTCAAACAGAACCCGAACACCTACCCTGTTTCCTTCTCCGGCCAACCTGATCACCTCTCGTCACGGTAACCACCGTAGACGGTTCCAAAAACCTCCCTGAACCTCACCTCACTCACCAAAACCGTCGACTCTCTCCCTAAGTCCACGACTCTACGTTTGAAGAAAAACGGAAAGACAGGGCACACAGGGCACCTTCCGTTGTCTAGCCTCCACCGTGCACTTCCCCGTCACGGCAACACAACCAGAAGACACCCAGGACTCAACTGAGTCCTCTAGACCTCCCTAGACTCTTCGATTCAACCCCTAAACTCACGACTTTCGATTTGAAAATTGACGGAAAAAACAGAGCATCGAAGGAAAGTTAAGAAATTACCTGCCCTCCTGTCGCTGTCGTGAGCTCAGCCGTGAGACCGTAGCTCCTCCCGTCCTCCTCCAGCCTCTGGAAACCTCCACCGGCCACAATCGATCGACTACGGCAGCACCACCGCCCAAACTCTTCTCTGTTCTCTGTTTTCCCCCCTGGTTTCCCGTGGCTCACAAGTCACCCACACACAACCACCACACCATCTAACCTTCTCACTCTCTCCCTCTCAGTCTTTGATCACTTCACACCAACACTCCCGACCACCGTCCAATGTGCCCTCAATCTCCCCCTCTGTTTTCTGTTCTTCGAACACACACACACCTTCACGGTTGCCCCAAATAATTGGACCGTGTATGCTAGAAACCTCTAGCCCTCCTACACGTGTCATCATCCCAAAACTCCTTCTCCCTAATGTTTCAATCTCAGCCTTCCATCTGTCCCTCTCTGTTGCACCAGGCCCAAAGCACAAAGACCAAAATGCCCTTCCTTTTAAGTTAAAATTACAACTTGCCACTACCTTTCTAGACCCGTAACTCTCACCTCGTAAGTCCGATGAATACGTGCCTCCTGTCATCGAACTCAGGACGACGAGATCTATCTAACGGTCCTAGGTCAACATACCAAAACCCAATCTTACGAAAAGTCAACTATTCCCCCTAATTTAGCCCAAATTACGGTTATGCCCTCAACCTTACGAACATCATAACTTCCTCATCGGATGTCGGAATCGGGCGTGCCACCTGCCTACGGATTCGTGTCGTCCTAAACTACGTCCCAGTCACCGGTCAAAGTTCAATTGACCGCCCGAATTAAAAGTCAACTTTTTTCCCGAAATAGGGGCAAAATCGTCATTCTAGGCACTCGACCTTCTCAGGACCAACTAACCCCCGATTAAGCTCACTAATCCCAACTTAAACACTTACTTAACCCTAATTTATGGGACGGGTCGTTACAACTTCCAGGGGCGCGTGACGGCGCGTGACGGGGAATTTGGGGGAGGTTCCAACATACGAAATCATCTATTCGAGGTAACGAACATTTTGGGGACTAGTTTCGTGTCAATCGGACATCGTTTCGATATAGTTCGGGTTGTCCGAAGGTTTAGGTTCGAGTTTAAAAATAGTTAGAAATTCCGGAAAATTACGGGGTTTTAGTGAGGGGTTATATAAGTAGTTAGTAACCCTCTAAATTAATTTGGACAGGTTCGGGAATCCCGGAGGTGACGATTGACCCGGGAGACGGTTATGGCACGCATATCAAGGCGCGGCTTCGGACGGTCTGTGAGTGGACTTTGATTTCTAAACTGTGATGCATGCATAAATGTTTTATATGGATTATGAATGTGATTTGATGATGCTGATTTGGATACTTGTGATTTATATGATTTCACGCTTTACGAGGTGATTTACGTGCTTGCACGTAAATCGAGGTTTTCCGATTTCATACTGATTTTCCATACTTACGGTTTTGGATATGATTTCACGAAATTGTTTTGGATTCGAAAAGGTAAACTCGGGTTTGAAACCCATTTTATTCACAGAATCGGGCCGGAGGCCCAGTTGGTTTACGATTCGGACTGGAGGTCCAGTTTGTATGTGGATTCGGGCCTAGGGCCCAGTTATGTATTACAAATGGTTTTTATGGTTCATGTCGGTTTATGGGACTGGCATGAACCCCTTGAAATGGATTTAGGGGTCATGACGGTTTATGGGAACCGGCATGAACCAAGGAAAGGATTTTATGGATTATGACGGCTTATGGGGGCTGGGCATGAATCCTGGAAAGATTTAAAGAATGATTTCAAAAGGTTTTTCGTATTCCATCCTTTATATATGATTGAGTGGAGTCGCCCCCCAGTTGGGTTCCTTACTCTCAGGATGGGCATGGTTCGTTACCTCCAGGGAGGGTCATTGATCTAAGGACATTGACCTGGGTGGACCCTGGAGAGACTTGGGTATGAGACCCCGGTTAGCACACATGTAGCTCTATTTTACCGTGATAGGTTCTGGATATGAAATATAATGGATAAACATGATTTCAAGTGGTTTGGGAAATTGTGTTTTATGATTATAAATGGATTTTGGCTGAGATCCCTCGTATGTTTACTATATTATGGTTTTCTGTGAATGGTTTTGGGCAAGAGCTCGTGTGACTTGTATTTACCGAATTTGGGCTAATTATGGATGTTTTAACATATGTGTTTGAATAAAGGGTTTTACTATGCATGCATGCTTTTTAGTGAAGGGTACAAAGGCATTTTATGGAAATGTTTTTACAAACTCTTGTTTTGTCCACTCACAGTTTTTAATGTTTTGACTGCCCTTTAGGTTGACATCGGATGTGGTCTGTAGCAGAGACCGAGATATCACATACCTCCTCCAGATCCTGGTGTACTCTGATAGCCCGGGAGGGCAAATGTCGGAAATATCCCTTGTCTGACACTTCGTGTCATACGGGAGCAGGGTCATCCCGCACTAATCCCGGGGGGATTGGGATGGGTCCTGTCATTAGGGACGTTATTAAAATTAGTGTAAAGTTTCGGGACGTTTACTACAAATTTTTGCAACGACTCGGATCTTAGGGAAACGTGAAATAGGAAACTTTAAGGAGAAAATGACACGACCTACCCCGAATCCCTCGGGATTAAGGGCTAAGCCATACTCCCGTCTATTTTACGTGCGACATGAAGGCTAAACCGATGACCAACCTCCACGTAACACGTAAGCCGAACAAGGGATTCCCAAGCGAACCGTCCAAAAATTTCCGAACTTCCCAGAGTGCGCAGACTCTACTGTGGATCGCGTGTGTGATGTCTCCGTCTCTTTAAACCCAAAACCAAGTTTCAACGGATCTTTAAACTCAAAACCAAGTGAAAATCATAGAAAATCCATATCCGAATTCGCAATCATGATTCCGTAAGCTAGCATCTGGAATCATCATCCCTAACCCAAATCCAAAAATTCACTTTCAAAAACCAAATCCCAAATCATCATTTCCGAAATCCAGTTCCAAAACCTAAAATCACGTTTATCAAATCCCTTTTCTAAACTGGGCTTCAAGCCCGAAATCTCTTTTCCAAAATCCAATATAAATCATTAGAATCAATTCATATTTCAAATCACAAAATCATCGTATCAAAACTATGATCAAATCACAACATAAATCGTAAACGTGCAAAACGTAAATATATCGAAATACGTGCAAAAAAAAATCATAAAGATCATAATCATAATCATAGAATCACGTATAGAAAACATATACAAACATTTATGATGTCATAAGTTAGAAAGCAAAGTTTACTCACAGACCATTCGCGTCGCTACCTTGATACGCTTGCAATTTCGCTTTCCCGGCTAATCCACTATCACCTGCTTTCCCGAACCTGTCCAAATCCAATAATAAGCTCACTAACTACTTCATAAAGCTTATACTAAAGCCCCGTAATTTTTTTAAATTTTTTAACCGAGCCCTAAAACCTTCGGACATCCCGAAACATATCGAGACGATGTCCGATCAACTCGAAACCAATCCCAAAATGTTCATTATATCGAATACTTTAAAAGTCATGTTAGAAACTTCCCCAAATGGGGCCCCACGAGCCCTCACGCGCCATCCAAAGGGGCTACGCGTGGGAGCCACGTGCCAAGCTACTGTTCATCTTCAACCTCAGTCTAGCCGGTCTGAACCGGTTCGAACCGGCCCGATCCAGCCGAACGGGTGTCCCTGGTTCAACCTCCTAAACCATCCAATTTTGATCCGTTTTCAATTCTAATTAGTTCTATAGTCTTGTCTGAGTGTTTCTGGTCGATCTCGAATGTCCAAACATGAAAAACAAGTCTAGATTTTACCTCCCAAACCAAGGATCGAATCAAGTTCTTCCTTCTCTCTGTTCGTGTGATTTCGGCCGCCACAACCCTTGGTTTTGGTCCCAAAAGATTCCTACAACCTCCAAGAATGACTTTCCATCAACAAAATCGATTATCAATCACCAAAAACCAAAGTGCCTTTTTTTTTGAATTTAAAGCTTACCACGTCGGGTTTTCCGGCCACCTGCCATGGCAGGCCTCCAATCCGGGTTCCTTAGACTCCTGGCAAGCCCAGAATCATCATCCAATTAATCAATTTGTTCAATAACCTCTCAAACTCAACTTCAGCATTTTTAAAACTCAACGGGAAACTCACCGGTTCCACAAGATCCTCACCTCACCTCACCACCGTGGTCGTCGACCTTCTCAGCTCAACCTCCCTTTCCTTTCTTGTTCACAACTTAAAGGAAAAAGATGAGGATCAAGGGATGAATCGGGGTGGGAGTTCATGGTTTACTTTGTTCTTCTGTTTTCCTCACACTCAAACCCGTGCAACACCACTTTAACGATTGTAAACATATGTGAGGACCATTGTGTGTTCCGTTGAAAGATGATGGAAGGAAGCTGAGAAGGAGTGACTATAACTGATCGATATGAGGTTATTGAAGAGAACCCACAATCTAGACATGTGGTATTCTAGATTGATTTAATTCGATGTGATGATCTGATGGTAAGGGTTGTATGGACGAGAAGTGGGATCTACTTAGGAGTGAGTGGATCGGGATTGGATCATTTTTGGCTCAGGTTTGAGTTGTTGTGGATCAGGAGGATCGTATGTGAGACATAGGTTGGATATCTTGACCATCTTGGAGTTGTGCAGGACGTGTGTGGTCTGTTGTTGCATATGTATAGGTAGTGGACTTGGATCTAGTGATGAGTCTGCCCTGTGTACGTAGTTGAGATGTGATTGGATTTCATATTGGTCGAGTGACCTAGGAGATTGGGAGACTCGGAATAGATTTGAGTTGGTTTTCCCTGGCAGATATGTAGTTCAGCCGGGAGGTAAGATTGGACCGAAAAAGTGAAGCGTGATTGGCTTGTAGGATGACAGGACCCATCCCAATCCCCCCGGGATTAGTGCGGGATGACCCTGCTCCCGTCTGACACGAAGTGTCAGACAAGGGATATTTTCGTCCTTTGCCCTCCCGGGCTATCAGAGTACGCCAGGATCCGGAGGAGGCATGTGATATCTCGGTCTCTGCTACAGCCCACATCCGATGTCAACCTGAAGGGCAGTCAAAACATTAAAAACTGTGAGTGGACAAAACAAAAGTTTATAAAAACATTTTAACGAGAAGACCTTTGTACCCTCCACTAAAAAGCATGCATGCATTCGAAAACCATTTATCCAAAACAAACCATATGTGGGACGAAGCCCAAAGCAGATATAAACCAAGGTCGAAAGGACCACAATAAAAACGACCATACGGGCCACTGCCCAAATCCTGTGCACACCTGTACACACCACATATCATATATCATATATCCATCACATACATATATATAAGTCACACAACCAATCCTGTCACGGTATCCAAAGCCACGCGCGTGCTACCTAGGTCTCAATCCGAGTCTTCTCAAAGTCAAGATCAATGTCCGTAGACCACTGACCCTACCCGAGGTAATAGTAATCATAGCCTTCCTGAGAGTAAGGAACCCAACTGGGGGGTGACTCCACTCAGTCGGTGCTCCGTGACTACTCCGGGGTCCACCCAGGCCAACGACCCTCCCCGGAGGAGATAATAGAAGTAAAGGAAGGTAGACGAACATATATATACATAACATAAACATTCATGACCGGTTCCCCTGAACCGTCATGATCCATAATATCCATAATCAGGTAACATGCCGGTTCCCATAAACCGTCATGTACTGTAATAACATAACCAGGTAACATGCCGGTTCCCATAAACCGTCATGTACCGTAATAACCAACAAGGGTTCATGCCGGTTCCCATAAACCGTCATGAACCATGATACCATAACAAGGGTTCATGCCGGTTCCCATAAACCGTCATGAACCTGGGAATCCATTTAAGGTTTCCTGATCTGAAATCAAAACCGTAAAGTGACTGGGTCTCGTACCCGAACATAGGACATCAGTTGGACACCGTGCCCGATATCTGAGGTCATATGCCCGAGACAAAACCAAATGGGTCTCATACCCGAGTTTATCCTTTTGAAATTCAAATCCAGTTCATTTAAATCAATACAGAAATACAGACCCGTATAAGCACCGTATAAGGCCGAAACCTCGAAATACGTGCTTATACGTAACCACATACAAATGCACCCATGGCATCATCAAACAAGTAATAAAACATATAATAAACATTTATGCATGCACCAATTTAGAAAACAAGTCCACTCACAGACCGTCCGAGCTGCCGCCTCGATTTGCGTGCCATACGGCTCCCCGAGCCGATCACCGTCACCGGGACTCCCAAACCTGTCCAAATCGTAATAGAAGGTTACTAACTACTTAATTAACCTCCCACTAAAGCCCCGTAATTTTCCCGTATTTTTAACTATTTTTAATCCTGAACCTAAACCTTCCGATGCCCCGAAACATATCGAGACGGTGTCCGATCGACTCGAAACCAGTCCCAAAATGTTCGTTACATCGAATAGATGATTTCGTATGTTAGACACATCCCCAGAAACCCCACCACGCGCTGCCACGCACCGTTGAACAGTGCGTCGTTCCCAGCGATCGAACCGGTCTGGGCCGGCCGGTCCGGTCCGACCTCTGCAACTGGACCGGCGTAACCGGTCCAGGCCTTCTTCTCCCTCATTTTTGGTCCGATTTCCTCCATTCCAATTCCTAAATTCCTATTTTAATGTTTTCTATCAATCCCAATTAACAAAACTATCAAAAACCTACCGAAACCTATGGTTCCAACATGGAGCTCACGGCCCTGTTTTTCCCGACCACCCTCACGGCTCCCTCCGCCGTGAAGCACCCTCCAAAACCTCTTAAAATTATCCTAGCAACTCCCTAATCATCTTCCAATCACCCATAACAACCCATAAAGTCATATTCGAAAATAATGGAAAAATGGGCATTAGTCGGGTAATCGGGTTACCTGGGCCTTCACGGCCGTGTGCGGCGGTCCAGGTGCTCCCCGCCACCGTCCCTAGCTTCCTCAGCCTCTCCCTCACTCTATGGTCCCATTCAAGATCGGCTGGAAAGATTTGGATGGGTTTGGGTTCAAACTGAGATCGGGTGGGTGTTTGGATGAATGGAAAACAAAGAGATGATCGATGCATGTATGGGAATTAAGGGCCAGTGGATGGGTGACAAGTGTCACTCATCCATTGGTTGCTGAAAAGTAGTTGAGCCCACTAAAGACAAATGGTCCTCGTAAAACGTGTCGCCGGGAATAGTATCCCGAAACTTTCGTGAACCGTAACTTCGCCGTCGAACGTCCGAATTCGACGTGCCGCCTGTCTACGGATTCGTATCGTCCTTATCTACGTAACGGTCTTCGGCCCTCGGCCATCGGACCTCCTGGTCAAAAAGTCAACTTTTGACCTCCTATTCACCCAAATTACCAAAATGCCCTTGGGCTTCCGAACGTCATAACTTCTTCTACGAACGTCAGAATTGAACGTGCCACCTGTCTATGAACTCGTGATGTCACGAACTACGTCACGGTCATCGGTCAAAGTCCATTTGACCGCCCAATTAAAAAGTCAACGTTTTGCCACCACTAGGGGCAAAACGGTCACTTCGCATCGTTCGTCCGATTTCGCTCTACTAATCACGGATTAGCCTCACTAATCATGATTAGTCACTAATCTAATCTAGGAATTTGGGACGGGTCGTTACATAGGAGGTGGCCATCAGTATAGTTACGAGGTTTTTATGTGCCCTGGAGATACACTGTGAGGGTGACGGGTACGCTATGGTGTTGTTGGATGGACTCATGGGTATATCGAAGCTCGGTCGATACCGATATGGTTGATTGATGGACTTACTGTAAACGTCGTTAGAAGTGCTTGAGGATATACTCTACGATCGCTGTGATTGAGGTATTCTAAAATATCACTGTTTGATTCAAAGTTCGTAGGGTTGTTATTGCGTGTGTTTGGTGCATGTTTTTGGAGTGTGTGTGTGTGTGCTGGTTATTCAGTGGTTAGAACCATTCCGATGCGATTGGATGTGCATCGTGATATTCTGGTAGAGGTGTTAGTGATCGACTTGGTGCTGAGAATTGTTGATGGTCGTATCACTGATTGGAGCAGGTTCGATGTGATTGACTAGTTGAGATGTGGACGGGATCAGGGTGATCCTGAGTGATTTGATTGGTTGTTGCAGGATTCAGTGTTGATGTAAGCTGGATGCTCAGAGCCATGTGTGGTTGGTGAGACCCCGACATTGAGATGTTTGATCACGGTTAAACCGGTTTGTGATAAGGTCCAGTTACAGAGAGATAATATGGGATATGGATAGTGTTTCTACAGGATTGACTGTGTTGGTGGTTAGGGGAACCATCGGTGAGATGATTTGTTACGTAGTTGTTGAGAGCGGGACGTTGTGACTCCGGTGAGGTCGGCGCGGGTCACTGACGGAAGTTGAAATGTTGAACGAATATCGATGGATACGAGTATCGAGGCTATTGGGTGCATACGTAGTGAGACTCGTTCCTGCTAACGGTAGACTCGCACGATGTACTAAGACGTTGGTACGGAAGTATGAGATTCAGAATATTCTTTTAAGGGGGGGGGGGGGGAGATTGTAACGACCCGTCCTGGAAATTGGGATTAGATTAGTGGTTAATGACAGATTAGTGAAGTTTATCGGTGATTAGTTGGGTGATCTCGGACGGACGGTGCGAAATGATGATTTTGCCCCTAGAATTGGCCGAACAGTTAATTTTTGGTTCGAACGATCAAATGGACTCTGAGCAATGACTGTGACGTAGTTCAGGACATCACGAGTCCGTAGACAGGTGGCACGTCCGATTCCGACGTTCGAGGAAGAAGTTATGACGTTCGGAAGTCAAAGGGTATTTTGGTAATTTGGTTAAAAGGGGCAAATTGTTGACTTTTCATACGACATGGATTTTTCATGCATTTCGAGGACCGTTAGATAGGTCTCGATCTCTTGAGTACAACGACAGACGGTACGTTGTCATTGGACGTCGGATGGTTCAGTTAATAGTCTAAACGTGCAAGGGGTATTTTGGTAATTTAGCCTCAAGGGCATTTTGGTCAATTGTCTTGCATTGGGATTGGTGTCCAGTGATCAGGGGACACTTGGCTACTTTGGGGAATTGTGCCCACCAGATTGACGACACTTGTCCCATACTGGAAGGCTGTGGAACTTTTGTAACCGCCTCACATATGTTTACAATCGTTAAAGTGGTGTTGCACGGGTTTGAGTGTGAGGAAAACAAAGGAACAGAGTAAACCATGAACTCCCACCCCGATTCATCCCTTGATCCTCATCTTTTTCCTTTAAGTTGTGAACAAGAAAGCAAAGAGAGGTTGAGCTGAGAAGGACGACGGCCACGGTGGTGAGGTGAGGTGAGGATCATGTGGAACCCGTGAGTTTCTCATTGAGTTTGAAAAACGGTGAAGTTGAGTTTGAGAGGTTACTGAACAAATTGATTCATTGGATGATGATTCTGGGGTTTCCAGAAGTCTAAGGAACCTGGATTGGAGGCCTGCCATGGTCGGTGGCCAGAAAACCCGACGTGGTAAGTTTTAAATTCAAAAATGGAACTTTGGTTTTTGGTGACTGATAATCGATTTTATTGATGGAAAGTCGTTCTTGGAGGTTGTAGGAATTTTTTGGGACCAAAACTAAGGGTTGTGGCAGCCGAAATCACCCAACTAATCACCGATTAACTTTACTAATCTGTCATTAATCACTAATCTAATCCGGATTTCCGGGACGGGTCATTACAAAAAATGACGATTTTGCCCTTGTAAAAGTCAAAATGTTGACTTTTAATTGGGACGTCGATTGAGGGTTCCGAAAAGACGATCACGATGGCCTCGAGATTCTACGTCCGCAAACAGGCGTCATGTCGAAAATAGAGTCCATTTGAATTTGTTCTTGGTCTAAGATGAGTAAGGTTATTTTGGTAATTTGTTCACAAGGGCATTTTGGTAAATTTAATGTGAGATCTTTTTAATAGTCCAATTAGACAAGGACAAGTGTCCCTTATCCTATATGATTGTGTGCACTGACTTGTGTGTGTGTGTGTGTGTGTGTGTGTGTGTGTGTGTGTGTGTGTGTGTGTGTGTGTGTGTGTGTGTGTGTGTGTGTGTGTGTGTGTTGGTATATGTGTGCGGTGTGTGGTTATGTTTGTATGGTGGATCGGCCGAAAAAGGAAAAAAGAAGAAGAGAAAAAGAGTGACCAAAAAGATAGAGAGATGGGGAGAAAGATAATGGGGTGAGAAGAGGAGTTGTTTGGGAAGGAACTTGTGCAGGAATGTTGAGGGAACAATGCAAGGAACCATGAACCCGTGAAGAGTTACTTCGGGTTTCTCGTTTTAGGGCCTTGAAACCTAGAACTAGCTATCCTATTTGCTTTATGGGGTTCATTTGGTGTTAGAGGAAGGGAAAACCGTGAGTTTTTACGTGGAAGAGGTGTTGGGTAACTCGAAGACTCCATGGCCGCAAAGGTGGAGGTTTGAGCTGGAAAATTGAGGTAAGGTTTTGATGTTTTGGGGATTAAAGATCCATTCCTGGGCTTGATTAGGTAAAGATTAATGTTTAAACATGAGAAAAAGAAGTAGAAATGAGGTAGTTTGAAGCGGGTCAAACCCGCGGGTCTGCGAAAGGAAAACGAAGGTGAACAGTACCCTGGTATTGTAGCAGCGCATGGCTTCCACCCGCAGCCACTTTGGGCAGTGCATGGGGGCACGTGGTACATGTTCTCGAGATACGTGCAACATGAAAGTTTGAGTATTCGATGTTACGAATTCAATGGTACATGTTTTGAGTCAATCAGACACTGTTTCAAGGTAACTTTGGGTGTTCGAAGGTTTAGGGTTTGTTTTAATTACGTTTAAAAACCCCGAAAAATTATGGGATTAAAATAGAAGTTATTTGAGTTGATATGTGAGCTTCAGATGTGAATTTTGGCAGGAAGTGACATTCTCGGAACTTACAGAGTTGTGTGCCAAGGTGAATTCGACGATTCGAACAGTATGTGAGTGAACTTTCTTCCCTAAACTTTCATGCATGAATACTTACATGATTTAAATGTGTTTCTATTTGATTTTGATGATATTGAAGTGATTGAGATTTTATATGAATTTTTGGTGATTTTATGAATATTATATTAATATTTTATTACGCATTTTTTTTTTCGGATCTCCGCAAATTCGATTTTGGTTTCTGATTTGAATGTGATTTTTATTTGAATGAGAACATTGACATGAGATAACGTGATTTGGGATATTTGTGGATTTCATATGTTTTCTGGACGGTTTTTAAGAAAGTAGCCTTAATGGCACGTTTTACGAGAATTGGCATTTGAGTTGCATTTGGGGCTTAGGCCCAAGATTCTGTTAATGGTTTGATTTGTGGTTTGAGTTATGATATGTGGTTTCTCAGTATTCATGATGTAAGATTCTGTGAAGATGTGTGATATTGGGTTGTAATATATGTATGCGTTTGTCGGAACTTGTGATGTGTGAAATGTTGTTGTGATGGTGTTGATTGGATGTGAGTCTCAGGCGCTGAGCTCGAGGCTTCGAATCCTGAGGATGTATTGTAGTGGTGACTCATACGTCGAGTCGGGGCTCCGAATCCTCAGTTGGATTTCAGCTAGACGTCGAGCTAGGGGCTCCGAATCCCGAGTGACTATGTGATGGCCTACTGATAGTGCCTTGTGATGTGATAATTGATGTTGTACATATGTATTGATGATGAGTTGACTATATGCGAGTTCTGTGCTGATGTTGGTTATGTATTGATTGTGTGGATTGACGTGATAACTTGTGAGATTGTGTTGTGATGACTCGAACATCGAGCTGTACTTCGAATCCCGAGAGAGTTTGTGGTGTACCTGCCAGTGGGGTAGTGGTTTCATGTGTGACATTGTGATGATGATGCGTTGATTGTTTGTGGTTGATGTGCTAAATTCTTTTAGGGATGGTTATATCAACTCCGAGGTTTTAGCTAGTTTGATGACTTTTGATTTTTGAATTCTTTCCATGTATTTCGAGGTGATAAATTGGATTTGTTTTAATTGAAAAGTATGGTTTTGAAATGGTTTTTGCATGTATGCGAGGTTTTGAAAAATGGAGGGTAAATTCAGAATGTTTTCAAATTATGGTTTTAAATTATTTATTTTTGTCCACTCACATGTTTTCTTAGTTTTGTGACCCTCCAGGGCCGTTGCATAGGAATTCGAGGTTCGAGAGACAGGCATGAACTAGCAAAATTGCGTCATCCTTTGTTTAGCAGAGATTCTGTTAGACGGGAGCAGGGCCCGATGGTACTTTTGCTGTGTATCGGGTGGGGTCCTGCCATTTTTTTTTCTTTTTTTACCACGTTTCACTTTTTTGTCACTACATAAAAATAAATAGTGGGTCTCGGCGTGTTTATGCCAGTAGCTAACAAGTAAAATTTGTCTATATCAACACTGAAGGGTTAAATTTCAATAAAACAGTCATTAAAAGTGGTACAACTCTATTTTCTCTCATTCTAGTCCCAAAGAAAAAGCAAACTAAGAAGGAGGATCTTTTCCCTCCTTCTTTCAATTGTTTTTGCTCTTTTTCTTTTGGGTATTAATAAGAGTCATTTTGTGGTGACTATCTGATTTGACTTATTCTCAGGTTTGAGTTCCTTACCATGTCATTTTGTTATTGTTTCAATCCATTTCTTACCAAAAATCTTCCTTTAAAACTTTTTCTTCCTTTAAATCTTGTTCTATCTTACTGCTAGAAGAGTTTACTACTTGTTCTGCCTTATTGTTAGAAGAGTTTCCTGCAATATCTCGCATTAGTTTTGGTCATAATAGTTAGATTATGACTTTTTGTCATTTATTCACTTTTTTTCCTAACTGGATTGTAGGAGATCATACCTTCTTCAGATCCGCATACTCTTCAAGTTTTTCAAGACGAGATGTGACGTGTTAAATGATGATGATTTTTTTTAGTGGAAGTAGTTTGTTTATGGTTATATGCGCCATTAGGACTTTAGTTGTTTTGAGCTTTGTGATATTGATTTGTAATTTTGTATAATTTAAGTGATGTGGGTTTGTTAGTTGTTAGTGCGCATTTGTTTGCGTTAGTATTGTCATATTCACTTGTGAGTTTTACTACCATAGTTTGATTTTGATGGTATGGTTGTACCATTTCTTTATGATATGCAATAATATTAATTTTGATTAAAAAAACATCATCACTTAATAGTAAATTTATCGGAATAATTAATAGATGGTCAATATCATAACATTTTAAAGAGGTATGAGATAGTAATGTGCATTTGGGCTCTGTGGCCGACTTGCTCTAACTCTGACACAGGTTGGTTGCTTTCGTGTTCCTCGTTCCACATCGGTGTTGGCAGCTTCATTGCATAGGAGGCGGGCTCGATCTGCGATTAAGGCGATGTAAGAAGTTCGTAGTAGTTGCGGCTTTGTTTTTGGGGATGGCGTTGCGGCTGCAACAAGGCATGACGATATGCTACTGAGGTTGAGACTACAGTTTAGGCCAACATTGATTGCGGCTGTAACAACTGGTCCCAGAAATTGGGGCAGTTTCGTAAATTAATTTGAGAATTGACAATTTTACCTTTATAGGTCAAAAGTTGACTTTTTCTCAGGGTATTTTTTGGAGTTTTCGTGAGGACCGTTAAATAGGTCTCCGAATCTTCAGTCAACATACGGACGACATGCGAAAAATGGAGACATATTTGGGTTTGGACGCCCAAGGGGTATTTTAGTATTTCAAGTACCATGGGTATTTTAGTAATTTTATGTGGACATATTTGGGTGATCCACTAGTTGCTATGTAATAACCAAGAATTTTGAGAAAATAAATTATGATTTTGCTCTTGAAGGTCAAAAGGTTGATTTTTTTACCAAGATATTTTCTGGGTGAACGGTGATGACCATTTCATAGGCCTCAGCATTCAGAGTTTGTAGACAAGTAGTATGGAAAAATTAGAGGTTGAATGGTTTTGATGCGGGTCTAAAAAAGGCAAGGGTATTTTGATAATGTTGGCAAAAAGGGAAATTTGGTAATTTTACAATTACACATGTGATTCATGTGGACTTGTGTCTAGAGAAATCTGGACGTTCCCCTCCCATTTTCCCCACGGACCTATAAGCCCATAAATTGGTGGAGTGTGTGCATGTGTGGGCATCAGTGGGTGGTGGTCGAAGGAAAGAAAACCATGTTTACCCACCACTGTGAAAGAGAGGTGAGACAGGAATGAAAGAAGAAGGAAAAGGAAAGAAGAAAAGAGGGTGAAAGGGAGAAAAACAGAAGGAAATCAACGAAGGAAAGGAGAAACATTCAGGGGAACCAAGTAATCGTGAGTTCCTATATCAGATCCTTAGTTTTGGGCCATAAGGCATAGAAACATGTACGCTAGTGTCTTTCTGGAGGCCTTAAGGTCGATTTAAACGAGAAGAATGACGAGTTGGATGCAGAGGATAGCCCAGGGCAACGATGGGATTATGATTGAAAGCATGAAGGTATGAGTACTCACTTCCTAGTTGTATTTATCTAGTTTAAGATGGTAGACTTGTGTTTGAGATGGGATAGATGATATTGAACGTTAAACGGGTGAAAAAGGTGGGAAAATGGACGCTAGATCTGTTGCTCTTGGCCTTTCGGGTGTCTTGGGCCAAATGGTTGGTCTAGCCCATTGGGCTGGGCGTGGTCTCTTTCCTATTCTAGTCTTTGGACTGGAATGTAGTTAGTTTTGCTTAGTATTGGGTTGAGTTCACGCTTAATTTAGGCTTTCTGGGCTCTATTCCGGGCCTAAAGTAAGTTTTAGGATTATGGTTGTTCTATGATCTTTAATTGCCATGTTTTTCTCATGTTCTGTGTTGTAGTTATTTGAGATTTACTGTAGGTTTTTGCTTTTTCTGGAGAGTGCCTTTATAAACCTGTAATGTTTTTTTTTAATAATCCTTTTTGACCTATCAAAATAAAAAAAAATGTGAAAGTATATTGATAATCGTGTAATTGTGGTAAACCATAAAGTAGTTATAAACGAGAAGTTTAGGGAAGATGGGACTGTAGTATTTCTGTTTTATCATTGTGGCGGGCTAGTTAAAATGAAAATAATATAATCTACAGATATTTGTAGATACGGGTATTTTACAATGTACAGATATGTGGCACGTGGCATCGCGTAGGGCTCGTCCTCGGTGCTCCTCACCGACGTCCGCTTTTTCTCCCGCGACCACCAAGCATCTGTGATGGATGAGTCACCAGAGTGCGCGTGTCTCGGTGCCAATTTTAGGAGTAGGACCGTAGGAGTACTAGCCGCTTCAATAATTATAAATTTAAATTGATTTATAAATGACTAATAATAATGAATTTAAATTGATAATATCTCCAAATTGAGATTTAGAACTTTCGAGTACGTGGAAGGAAAATGGTAGACTCTTGGGACAAGATCCGGAAGGTGGTGGGATTGGGGTTCTGGGTGCAGGGTTTCAGATGCTTCCCATGGATGGCCGTCAATTTCTTCCTCAAGGACGGCCTCCATGTTGACCCCTCCACTCTCCAGTTCCTCCAGAACTCCGCCAACCTTCCCATGGCTGCCAAGCCCCTTTACGGCATTGTTTCCGACGCCGTCTATATTGCTGGCCAGCACCGTATTCCCTACATCGCCTTCGGAGGTACCTGTAACCTACCTATCTACTACACCAATTTCCCTCTTAGGTTTTTTTTTTTGTTTGGTTTCTTTGCTGAATTGCTTTATCTTATTCACATTTTGGACTTCCTTGCCTTGTCCGTGTATTTTTTTTTTCTGTTTCTGTGAGTGGCAATGGCTATGGTAGTTCTAAATACTTTCTTGGGTATCATTTTGTCAGCATCTTTAGTGTAAAATAATAATAATTTGATTCTAAGGAATCAGTTTCTCTGGGGAGGGCTGTCTCCCTATGGCTCTAAGTATCTAAGGAATCAGTTTCAATGACTATGCTTGCACCTCTTGAAAGGAGTGCAGAATACAAGAGGGAATCCCTTTTTCTTCTTTACCTGGAATAAGTTAGATTCACTTGGAAAAATCTCAATCCGCTTCAAAAGTTCAATAACTTCGAAATAAAAAGCAAAAGTAGCAGATATGCAATACTTCTCCTCAGCTTTTTAAATTCAGCTTGTATATACTGTTTCTCATCAAATTACATTAAGGCTCCGTTGTGATAGAATCGTAGATTACACACATTTTCGAGTCTTTTGATTGTGTGCCAAATGGACGATATGCCGTTATCCATTACACAACTCAATTTTAAAGATCGTGTCTGATTATTGATTCGTATTTAGTAAGAGAGTGCTAATATTTACAATCATCCTGCACTCTCAAGTCTTCAACAAAACAAAATGAAAAAAAAAAAGGGAAAAATGGAGAGGTTCGACTACAACTCAGGCTGCGCATTCATCCACCAATATAATTATAGTTTTACCTCATTTTTGACACAATCATATGTTGTTGCAGCATTCTTACAGGCAGTGTCATGGGTAGCTATAGCAATCCTTTCCGAACCAGGCATCTCAATTGGCACCATGTCACTATATCTCCTCCTCAGTAATCTTGGCGCTTCAATTGCTGAGGTAGCCAATGATGCCATTGTTGCAGAGGCAGGTAAACAGGTTACTTCCTCAAAAGATTCTCAACCATCATCCTCGGGAGATCTCCAATCTTTTTTCTGGATGGCTTCAGCTATGGGTGGAGTCTTGGGATTTCTCCTAGGTGGTGTTTCCATTGAAAAACTCTCTCCCCAAAAGATGTTCCTGTTCTATGGCCTTATCCTTACTGTCCAGTTTTTCACAACAATTGGTGTTGAGGAGAGCTCCTTAAGGCTTCCAAAGAGGACAGCCAATGTTGGGATTCGTGAGAAGTTTTCCGAGCTCATGGTCGCATTAAGAAAGCCTGAGATTGCTTACTCAATAACATGGTTTGCGGCATCTTATGCCATTATTCCAGCATTGACAGGTACCATGTTCTTTTACCAGACGCAGTATTTGGATATTGACTCCTCAGTTTTGGGAATCTCAAAGGTGTTTGGCCAGGTGGCAATGCTTCTATGGAGCGTCGTTTATAATCGTTACTTGAAATCAGTCGCTCCAAGGAAACTAATTTCTGCCATTCAGGTTACAATGGCTGTATTTATGATTTCTGATGCGTTGTTTGTCAATAGGACTTATCAAAATTACATCGGGCTGTCAGCCAAGATCTATGTTGTACTAGTATCTGGCCTTTCAGAGGTGCTCTTGTTTCTTAAGATTTTACCCTTCAGCATTCTTATAGCCAAACTCTGCCCTCCAGGATGCGAGGGATCTCTAATGGCCTTTGTGGCGTCTGCAGTCGCGGTTGCATTCATAATGAGTGGATATCTTGGTGTTGTGCTTGCATCCTATTATGTTGAGGGGGTCACGGAAAATGATTTTTCAGGGCTTCCACTTGCCCTACTTATACAAGCATTTCTCACACTGTTGCCACTATATTGGTCATCGTATGTCCCTGATGATGTAACATCAGACTCCATTCGGAAAAAGGACTAGCTGAATAGATTACAGGTGAAAAAGGGCTAGATGTATTAGTATATTCTTTATGTTAGATTCATTTTGGATCCCTATTTTCTTTTGACTTCTACTGCCCCTGCAAATTCATGTACGGATGAAAATTTTGATTTGCAGAATGGTAGTGGAGCTATTATCCACGTTTGGTGTTCGAATTGACAAGTCAATTTTGATTACCCGTCAAATCCAATGTATGATGATGGTAAAATTGAATATATTTTTGCTATAAGGTAAATTTCTTAAGTCATTATAACGTGCAAAATAGTTTGATAAGTTTTCATTTTGTTGGGAATGTAAAGACCATTTTTTTTTTTAGTGAAATTGATATGTAGTCTAGGCTCAGTAAGTGAATGATTTTGGTGGCTTCCGCTGGTTGTAGGTCAGTGGCAATGCCTCAACAGTTGAAAAACCTCCGAGGTTCATTGAATCTTGATTGGGCTAAAGAAATGTTGAAATAAAATGAGATTTGGATCAGGACAACATCTTACATGGTAGCAACGGAGCTGATTTCCTTGCTCCGGTAGGTCGGACCATTGCCTTGCTCTCGGTGTGGGACTAGCTCAAAGCCTAGTTCCATGGTCAGGGGTACTTATCAGTTTAAATTAGCTAGTAAGCTTAAGCGAGTTAAGTCGGAGCTGAAATGCCTTAATCGAGATCCATGTAAGATCAGAAGTATGCATAGTGCCTTACTCGCGCAGAAACCTTCATTCTCCGAAAGTCAGGCAGAATCAATTAGATGAAGGAAGGAGAGCGTAACACTCCCTTCTTTCACAAGTGTCTCAAGAAGAGAACCAATCGGAATCGTATTGCCAACATTTGTTGTAGTGATGGTATGGTGACTACGAATGAAGTTGAAAGCAAGGATGAAGCCCTTAGTTATTTTCAAAACCTTCTGGGATCTCCGAGCAACTGCAGTAGATTGAATGGTGATGTTCCAAGAGGTCTTTCGCTTTTTGATGCTATTGCCCAGAGGATGTCTACAGATCTCACAGACGAGGAAATCTGTGCGGTTTGCTTTCGGTTGAATGCCAATAAGCCGCTGGTCAGGATGCTTGGTCTTTTGCAGAAGGCTTGGCCTATTATTGGAAATCTTGTGGTTTTGGCAGTGAAGGAATTATTCTCCACTGTCTACTTATTGGGTGAGTTTATTCATACCAGTATTGCTCGTGTCTAAGATGCCTGACCCTTCTTCTATGAATGATTATCGGCCTTTTCTTGTTGCAATATGTTGAATACGATTCTTCCAAACTGTTGGCTGGCCAGTTAAAGTATGCACTTCTGGAAACTGTTGGACTTCCCCATTCAGCATTCATTGGTGGAAGAAGAATAGGTGATGCCTTTGGTATAGGAATTATTATTGGATTACCATCTCAACGATGGATCTCCCCGGTGTTTCTTAGGATTTTATTTCAGATGTGCTCGAGTGGTTGAATTTCCCTAGTAAGCTTATTGGATGGATCAAAAATTGCCTTCTCAATTTTTCTGTTGCAGTCAACGGTGAGTATTGTATTTTCATTGTCTTTCGGGGTGTTAGTGCACAAAATGTTGTCGAACCGGAATCTTGGGTCGATGTTTGATGGCTCACTTCCGAAGGAGTGGGTACATAAGTGTTTGAATGAGTATAAGTGACTAGGGCTAATAGGGTGAAGGCTGAAAGCCCTGGGCTATGATGTCGCAATCTTATCTTAGGTGGGTTGGTCCAACTGACTTGGCTTTCTAGCCGCCTTTAAGTTTAGGCGTGAGAGTTAAAAGTTGGTTTTGAATTGCGGCTCATGAACCATCGTTTAAATAAAATGAAAGTGGTGTAAGCGGCATCTTACTTCATTGTTATTTTCTATTCCTCTTGCGAGGACTTTAAATATTTTCTTTTGCACCTAGTCCACATTCAATGTTGGTGTGTTCATGCAACGTGTAATTCAGAGTAAAGATGCTCTCAACCTTTTCTAGTTAGACTGCTGGAATATTGAACCAGAACACGAAGTTGCTTCTACGACCTATACAGTAATAGAACTCATTGGTTGGTATATTCCAGTTATCAGAGTTAGACTTGAAGAAACTGATTATAGAGAGGGAGAGGGGAGAGGCAAACACTTAGAACATAAATTAAATATTAGAGTTGTGAATTAAATTACAAATGCGTGAAGTAAACTATCTTTAGATAAGCCATGAGATGACGTTTGTGGTCGAGAGACCATCAACTGGAAGAACATCTGTTGGAAATCATATCAAAGGTGTCTGCAGAGCAGTAAAAACACATGATGATGTTAAGGAATGAGGTAGTGAGGGTCTAAAAGACTAGTTAGATGCAGTCGAAATGAGGAAAGTGGCCTTCAAAACATGCTGCCGAAGCAAGTCGAAATGAAGTGTGGTGGTCGAGAAGTCTTCAGAAACGAACTTGGGATGCCAATCAGATGATTTGCTTAAACTAGGTCTTTTTATTAACACTCAATTTATGCATTGCCCAATTTAAAACTTTTTTTTTGTGTAGATGTAGTATTGGTAAATAAAGATCGTTCTGGACTGGGTAATTGAGGGACATAAACAACGGTTCGTAGAAAGAATAGAGAAAATGGGGGTTTTGAAAGTGTGTAGTCGAAGCTACAATTTACAACCTAAGAATTGAAATGCGAATGCTCATACTAATTTGAACATACAAACCATAGATTAGTTTTATAGACAAAACCGACACTTTTACGTAAGCAAATTCAAACCAACAATCACATTATTTAATCTACTCATAACTTACATATACACAGGCGACACTATCATCCACTTATCATGTCCACATATTAAACCAATCACGAAATTTCACCTTCATTACCTTGATTATCATCATAAGTCTTTCATATTATGAATGCTCCGAATATGCGGACAAGCCATTCACAATATAATTCACCTTTAGTTATTGCCTTAATGCTCCGAATCCGTAGACAAGACACTAAATCTCTTCAACTGAAATCTAAATCCTCCCAATACGAGGACAAAACACTTGGCGTTAATTTGAAGACAAAACACAAAAATGTATGAAGTAATTGAGATTCAGAAAGTACCAAACATGGAGATTGAATTATATGGACATCCAAGATTAAATTCGAGAGTTTAGGTGAAAGGATATAGTTACACTTTTGGGATCCAAGAAACTCTTAAAGACACCAAGGTGGATGGAAGGATGGATCGTTTTCCACTAGAAACTTTGAATCGCATAAGTGACCTACTAAAGCTGGAGAATAACGAAGAACATGGCTTTAAACTTTTTATTGAAATCAATGGAAGAGAGGCTAGGTTTAATCCTTAGGTAAACAATAGTTTAGAAATAATGAGTGGCAACCCTAAAAGTGAGAATGACTTCCCTTTATATAGGGTTACAACTTCCTAAAAACCTAAGGAATTAAAATCCTAATTAAAACTTAGCCACAAATGTCAGGACCCAACCCTCCTCGGTCAGGACTCGGCTCATCTAGCATGATATTGTCCGCTTTGGGCCTCATTGCCCTTGCCCTCACGGTTTTGTTTTCGGGAGCTCACGGTGCAACTTCACAGGGGGTCACCCATCATGGAATTACACCAGACTCAACTCGCTTAACTTTGGAGTTCCAATCCCCCCTAAAGTCACTGAGCTCCCAAAAGGCCTCGTGCTAGATAGGTGTGTGCCTACACCTTTAAGGCACACCACCATTCCCCTCCCAAACCATTCCCCCATCGCAGGAATGTGGGATCGTTCACCGTTCCCTCCAGGACACGGGTCTTACAAAAAATCTTCTGTTTCCTTGTATCATAAGGAACCCTTTGTTTGTTCCTTGCACGACATTAAGTCCTAGTCTTGGTTGGAAATCTTCAAGTCAAGAGGCACTGAGAACCTTCCTTACCGCGAAAAGTCTGAAAACACGCTAACCATTCCTTATTGCAAAAGGAGTTGCTTAGAAATCCTTATCGCAAAAGGTTTTGAAGGTGTTGGGCCTAGCCGAGAAACTTGGTGACATGTCACTGGCACACGAACTGTAACAAAACTGGAACAAGGCCTGGTACACGGTTGGGCATTAAGAAAGAACACGAGATGGTGACATGCCACCATTGACACATTATTGGCATGGGTACTGGAACACCGCATGGAACTTGGATTGGAACATGCATCTGGAACTCGATATTGGAACAAACCTTGGAACATGGTTGGTGACATGCATGTCACTAGTGACATGCTACTGGTACATGGCATTGGCACACAGTAGGAACACGAGAGATGCACCCGTCATAAGCACACGATTAGTGACATGCTGAAGTCTAGTGACTTCGGTTGGGTCTCTGTGTCATGGTCTGAAGTCCAGTGACACGGTCTTGGGTCCAGTGACATGGTTTTTCATTTTTCACCAGATTTTAACTTTAAATCCTCCATTCTTGAGATTAGTATCTGAAATGCATAAAATGAGTTAGAATTGACATATTTAAGGTTCTAACAAGGCTAAAAATAAAGAAAATTGATTAGAAAAAAAAATGATCAAATATGTGCTTATCATTTGTGACAGGACCCGTCCCAATCCCACTGGGACCACCCGGGGACGAGCCCCGCTCCCGTCTGACAATGACTCTAAACATACCAAAATTACCCTTAAATAAAAACCGAATATTCCAATAGATATATAACGTGCAACAACAGTGTTTAAAGCGATACTGTCAGACAAGGGAAAGTAAAATAACAACACGTGAGCACAATAGTTAGAGTACATTATTCGGTGCTCAACCTACCCACAAGTGGGTGTACAGGTGCACAGCTAATCAAACTAAGCCTCTTCCTCCTCCTCCTCCGTGTCCTCCTCTATTTCCGTGTCACGGTCTGGAGGGGTCAGTAAAACAAAGAGTGAGTGGGCCAAAGATAACAGTTTATAAATCAATTTAATCATAAAATAAATCATAAGGTTTTATCCCTCCGTTTTCCAAATCTTGCATGCAGTGAAAACATAGCTTTATAGTGAAATCGTAACCACAGAATCATTAAAATAATCGAAAGGAGAAACTAACATATCAGTGCACTGTAAAACCCAACCCAAATGATGTCACGGTTCTAAGGCTACGCGTTGCCACTCAGGGTCTCACACCCAAGACTCTCTAGGCACATCAGCTCCTGGTATCCCAGTCACTGCCCGAGGTATATGAACATGCCTTCCTGAGAGTAAGCAGCCCAACGGGGGTCAACTCCACTCAGTCAGGGCCCCGTGACTACTCCAGGGTCCACCCGGGCCAACGATCCTCCCTGGAGGAGACAATATAGACAGGTAGGAAAGTACATCACAATAACAGTATAGTTTACCCTATGTCCCCCCGGAGATCCCAGAAAAAATTCACATATAATCCAGACGGGTCTCATGCCCAAAACATTGTAATAAGAGATATAAATAGTTCATATAAAATAGTTTATGCATGCAAGCCTTTTATAAATCAAACAGCCCACTCACGCTCGGTCCTTGCTGCTCAACGATCTCTAAAACCTGTATTAACATACCTGAGAGTTACTTAAGGACCCTATAACTCCAATACGAAGACCCTAGAACAGATCCGCCTCAAATACGCATCCCGGGCACTATTCCCGAGGCTTCAAACCCCATTTTGACTAACCTAACGATCTCCGATCGACACGAAACCACCACCATTGGATCCGTAACGTCGAAACCTTGAAAATGGTACGGGTCCCACCAAAAATACTGTTCACATGCGCCCCCACGCGCCTGGTCAACGCGTGGGTCAATGCTGCTACAGTGCTGCTGACGTCAGCATGACATCATCACTGACACTTGTCAGGTGACACGTGGCACACTCTTGTTGGCCCCTGATCTGACAATCTCTGACAGGATGACGTCATCATGACGTCATCACTGCTACAGTACCGGGTCACCCCGTTTACTGGAACCAGGTCGCCGTTGACCCACGGCTTGACCCGATTCCACAGTCCGTTTCCGCCCACCATTTTCGACGGGGTTCATTCCTATAGAGTCATCTAGGTCTGTTCTATGGCTTTGTAACCTTAAAACTAGAAGAAAACTAGAAGAAACTTTCCAGAGCTTCAATGAACTTCACGGCCAAAGTCTGATCGTCGTCTCCGGCTACCCACCCCGTCACAGTCGTCCAAAATAGTTCCTGCGTGTTCGTCTTTGACCCTAGAGCACGTTCCTAATCAAAGAATCGAACCCTAAACGTTAAAATGGGTTGGTTCGAAACAGGGAAAACAAACGGGTCTCTCAGGTTTTGGGCCTTACCGCTGCCGTGTCGCCGCTGTGGCCTTCGTCATCCGTTCAGTCGTGTTCCTGGGGTCCTCAAAGTGTCGACTGGAGCTCCACTCGAGTCGAGATGGTGCGAATGTGGGGTTTTGCTTCCTGGACCCGATTCCTCTGTGTTTCGGGTCTGTGTTTGCACGTGTTTGTTCAGGGCAGGGGGATGGATAGTGGTTGCTGGTGGTGCACGGTAGGGTTCAGGGGATGATGGTGGTGCTGAGGATGGTCGCCTGGTGGTGTGAGGGTTGCCGGTTAGTCCGTTTGGGTTGAGAGAAAATCGAAGGGAAAATGGTCGCACGGTTTAGGAAATATGGCTAAGTGTTTGTGTGTTGTTTGAGAGAAGGGAGATGATCGTGCATGAGAAGGAAAAAGCAGATGGAATGGAGGGCTGGGATGGCTTTGACCAGAAATCCAATGGCTAGGATTCAATGATGACAATTTAATTAGTATAAAATGGACTAATAGGCTATAGGGTTTCTTTATTGGAATAGTGTGCCTTTGGATGTGTGACACTTGTCACTCATCCGCTGGATTGATTTGAATTTAGGGTTTGCAAAGATTCCCAAATAAAATATTATTTTAACCGTTTGCGTTCGGTTCGTAAACTTCGCTAAAATACGTCTGTGACCATAACTTCTTCATACGAACTCCGATTTGGGCGTGCCGTCTGTCTACGGATTTGTGACGTCCCGATCTACGTCATAGTCATGTGTCAAAGTCCAAATTATTTCCCGGGTCAAAAGTCAATGTTTCCCCCCTCAGGGGTAAAATAGTATTTTTACATTAAAATATTAATATTCTTAGTCCGGGTCGTTACAACCTACCCACCTTACAGAAATTTCGTCCTCAAAATTTACTCAAACAAATGTGGGTACTGCCCTCTCATCAATTCCTCGGGTTCCCATGTCGCTTCCTCCACATCGTGGTTCCGCCAAAGCACCTTAACCAATGAAATTGTCTTGTTCCTTAAGACTTTTTCCTTCCTATCCAGAATCTGCACTGGCCGTTCCTCGAAGCTCAAATCTGTCATCAGTTCCAGTGGTTGTTCCGGCAGTGCGTGAGAGTCATCCCGAAGATATTTCCGTAGCATAGATACATGGAATACGTCATGTATTCGGGAAAGCTCCGAAGGTAGTGCTAAACGATAAGCCACCGGACCAATCCGCTCGACAATCTCATAAGGCCCGATATAACGGGGACTCAGCCTCCTACGTCATCTGAATCAGAGAATTCCTTTCCATGGCGATAGCTTTAAAAAAACAAAGTCACCAACCTCAAACTCCAAATCTCGGATCCGTCGATCCGCATAGCTCTTTTGACGATCCTGGGCCGCCTTCAATCTCTGCCGAATAACTCGAACTGTCTCCTGGGTCATATCCATCAAATCCGGCCCCACTCCGGTTCTTTCCCCGATCTCCATCCAGCATACAGGTGTTCTGCACTGCCGACGATACAGTGCCTCATAGGGTGTCATCCCTATACTCGCATGGTAGCTGTTATTGTAGGCAAACTCCATCAATGGCAATCGATCAGCCCACGAATCCTGGAATTGCAACACACAGGCTCTCATCATGTCCTCGAGAGTCTGTATTATCCTTCAGACTGTCCGTCGGTCTGTGGGTGGAATGCCATACTGAAGTGCAAGTTCGTACCCAAAGCAGTTTGCAGACTCCTCCAAAACCTGGAAGTGAAATGCGAGTCCCGATCCGACACGATCGACTCCGGGGTACCATGTAGTCGGATGATCTCATTAATGAATAGCTGGGCCAAACGGTTGGGCTTGTACGTCTCACGTACAGGCAGAAAATGCGCTGATTTGGTCAACCGGTCCACAATCACCCAACCCCATCAAATCCACTCCTTGTCTTCGGTATCTTGAAGACAAAATCCATTGTAATATGATCTCATTTCCATTGCGGGATTGGAAGTGGCTGCATAGCCCCATACGGACACTGCCGTTCCGCCTTGACCTGCTGACAGATCAAACACTTGCTGACATACTCAGTTATCTCCCTCTTCATCCCTGGCCACCAATAGTGGTCCCGGAGAGTACGGTACATCTTGGTCCCCCCTGGATGCATAGCAAAGGCCGAACTGTGTGCCTCGTCTAGAATCTCTCTCCTCAACTCTGGTATCGCTGGTACACAAAATCTCCCAAGCTTCACTAATGCTCCATCGCCCCGGATGGAGAAATCCTGTCTCTGTCCGGACTCAACCTCGTTTCTGTAGTCACAGAGTATCTGGTCCTGTAGTTGAGCCTCGATGATCCTGTCGACCAATACCGGTCGCACATGAAAGCTAGCCAGCAAGGCTCCCTGATCGTCCATCCCTAACATAACTCCGCTCTTCCGGAGTTCCACTAATAAGGGAAGGTACACCACCCTCAGGTGCGCAACTGATCCCGCCGATTTCCTGCTAAGCGCATCAGCCATAACATTCGCCTTGCCAGGATGGTACTCAATTGTACAATCACAATCCTTTAACAATTCTAACCATCTCCGCTGCCACATGTTGAGTTCCTTCTGAGTGAACAGATGTTTAAGACTCTGGTGGTCGGTGTATAAAATGGAGGGCTGGGATTAACTTGGGCAGAAATCCAATGGCTAGGATTAGATGAAGATAATTAAATTAGTATAAAATGGACCAATAGGCTATAGGGTTGCTTTATTGGAATAGTGTGTCTTTGGATGAGTGACACTTGTCACTCATCCGCTGGTTTGATTTAAATATGAGTTTGGCACGGATTCCCATAATTAATCAATATTTTATTCCGTTGTTCTCGGTTCGTAAATTCCGTTAAAACGCTTCCGTGACCATAACTTCTTCATACGAACTCCGATTTGGGCGGGTCGCCTGCCTACGGATTCGTGACCTCCCGATCTACGTCATAGTCATGGGTCAAAGGCCAAATTATTTCGTGGGTCAAAAGTCAAAGTTTTCCCCCCTCAGGGGCAAAATAGTCTTTTTACATTAAAATATTATTATTCTTGGTTCGGGTCGTTACAATCTACTCTCCTTACAGAAAGTTTGTCCTCGAAATTTACTCAAACAAGTGTGGGTACTGCCCTCTCATCAATTCCTCGGGTTCCCATGTCACTTCCTCCACATCGTGGTTTCGCCATAGCACCTTAACCAATGAAATCGTCTTGTTCCTTAAGACCTTTTCCTTCCTATCCAGAATCTGCACTGGCCGCTCCTCGAAGCTCAAGTCTGTCATCAGTTCCAGTGGCTGTTCTGGCAGTGCATGAGAGTCATCCCGAAGATACTTCCGTAGCATAGATACATGAAATACGTCATGTACTCGGGAAAGCTCCGAAGGTAGTGCTAAACGATAAGCCACCGGACCAACCCACTCGACAATCTCATATGGCCCGATATAACGGGGACTCAGCCTCCCTCGTCATCTGAATCGGAGAATTCCTTTCCATGGCGATAGCTTTAAAAAAACAAAGTCACCAACCTCAAACTCCAAATCTCGGATCCGTCGATCCGCATAGCTCTTTTGACGATCCTGGGCCGCCTTCAATCTCTGCCGAATAACTCGAACTGTCTCCTGGGTCATATCCATCAAATCCGGCCCCACTCCGGTTCTTTCCCCGATCTCCATCCAGCATACAGGTGTTCTGCACTGCCGACGATACAGTGCCTCATATGGTGTCATCCCTATACTCGCATGGTAGCTGTTATTGTAGGCAAACTCCATCAATGGCAATCGATCAGCCCACGAATCCTGGAATTGCAACACACAGGCTCTCATCATGTCCTCAAGAGTCTGTATTATCCTTCAGACTGTCCGTCGGTCTGTGGGTGGAATGCCATACTGAAGTGCAAGTTCGTACCCAAAGCAGTTTGCAGACTCCTCCAAAACCTGGAAGTGAAATGCGAGTCCCGATCCGACACGATCGACTCCGGGGTACCATGTAGTCGGATGATCTCATTAATGAATAGCTGGGCCAAACGGTTGGGCTTGTACGTCTCACGTACAGGCAGAAAATGCGCTGATTTGGTCAACCGGTCCACAATCACCCAACCCCATCAAATCCACTCCTTGTCTTCGGTATCTTGAAGACAAAATCCATTGTAATATGATCTCATTTCCATTGCGGGATTGGAAGTGGCTGCATAGCCCCATACGGACACTGCCGTTCCGCCTTGACCTGCTGACAGATCAAACACTTGCTGACATACTCAGTTATCTCCCTCTTCATCCCTGGCCACCAATAGTGGTCCCGGAGAGTACGGTACATCTTGGTCCCCCCTGGATGCATAGCAAAGGCCGAACTGTGTGCCTCGTCTAGAATCTCTCTCCTCAACTCTGGTATCGCTGGTACACAAAATCTCCCAAGCTTTACTAATGCTCCATCGCCCCGGATGGAGAAATCCTGTCTCTGTCCGGACTCAACCTCGTTTCTGTAGTCACAGAGTATCTGGTCCTGTAGTTGAGCCTCGATGATCCTGTCGACCAATACCGGTCGCACATGAAAGCTAGCCAGCAAGGCTCCCTGATCGTCCATCCCTAACATAACTCCGCTCTTCCGGAGTTCCACTAATAAGGGAAGGTACACCACCCTCAGGTGCGCAACTGATCCCGCCGATTTTCTGCTAAGCGCATCAGCCATAACATTCGCCTTGCCAGGATGGTACTCAATTGTACAATCACAATCCTTTAACAATTCTAACCATCTCCGCTGCCACATGTTGAGTTCCTTCTGAGTGAACAGATGTTTAAGACTCTGGTGGTCGGTGTATAAAATGGAGGGCTGGGATTAACTTGATCAGAAATCCAATGGCTAGGATTAGATGAAGACAATTAAATTAGTATAAAATGGACCAATAGGCTATAGGGTTGCTTTATTGGAATAATGTGTCTTTGGATGAGTGACACTTGTCACTCATCCGCTGGTTTGATTTAAATCTGAGTTTGGCACGGATTCCCATAATTAATCAATATTTTATTCCGTTGTTCTCGGTTCGTAAATTCCGCTAAAACGCTTCCGTGACCATAACTTCTTCATACGAACTCCGATTTCGGTGTGTCGCCTGCCTACGGATTCGTGACCTCCCGATCTACGTCATAGTCATGGGTCAAGGTCCAAATTATTTCGCGGGTCAAAAGTCAAAGTTTTCCCCCCTCAGGGGCAAAATAGTCTTTTTACATTAAAATATTATTATTCTTGGTTCGGGTCGTTACAATCTACTCTCCTTACAGAAATTTTTTCCTCGAAATTTACTCAAACAAGTGTGGGTACTGCCCTCTCATCAATTCCTCGGGTTCCCATGTCACTTCCTCCACATCGTGGTTTCGCCATAGCACCTTAACCAATGAAATCGTCTTGTTCCTTAAGACCTTTTCCTTCCTATCCAGAATCTGCACTAGCCGCTCCTCGAAGCTCAAGTCTGTCATCAGTTCCAGTGGCTGTTCCGGCAGTGCATGAGAGTCATCCCGAAGATACTTCCGTAGCATAGATACATGAAATACGTCATGTACTCGGGAAAGCTCCGAAGGTAGTGCTAAACGATAAGCCACCGGACCAACCCACTCGACAATCTCATATGGCCCGATATAACGGGGACTCAGTCTCCCACGTCGTCCGAATCAGAGAATCCCTTTCCACGACGTTAGCTTTAAAAAAACAAAGTCACCAACCTCAAACCCCAAATCTCGGATCCGTCGATCCGTATAGCTCTTTTGACGATCCTGGGCCGCCTTCAATCTCTCCCGAATAACTCGAACTGTGTCCTGGGTCATATCAATCAAATCCGGCCTCATTGAGGTTCTTTCCCCAATCTCCATCCAGCATACAGGTGTTCTGCACTGTCGACCATACAGTGCCTCATAGGGTGCCATCCCTATACTCGCGTGGTAGCTATTATTGTAGGCAAACTCCATCAATGGCAATCGATCAGCCCACGAATCCTAGAATTCCAACACACAGGCTCTCATCATGTCCTCGAGAGTTTGTATTGTCCTTTCAGACTGTCCGTCCGTATTAAAGTGCAATTTCATACCCAAAGTAGTTTGTAGACTCCTCCAAAATCTGGAAGTGAAACGCAGATCTCGATCCGACACGATCGACTCCGGGGTACCGTGTAGTCGGATGATCTCATTAATGAATGGCTGGGCCAAATGGTTGGGCTTGTACGTCTCACGTACAGGTAGAAAATGCGCTGATTTGGTCAACCGGTCCACGATCACCCAAACCCCATCAAGTCTACTCCTTGTCTTCGGTAACTTGAAGACAAAGTCCATTGTAATATGATCCCATTTCCATTGCGGGATTGGAAGTGGCTGCATAGCCCCATACGGACGCTGCCGTTCTGCCTTGACCTGCTGGCAGATCAAACACTTGCTGACATACTCAGCTATCTCCCTCTTCATCCCTGGCCACCAATAGTGGTCCCGGAGAGTACGGTACATCTTCGTCCCCCCTGGATGCATAGCATAGGCTGAACTGTGTGCCTCGTCTAAAATCTCTCTCCTCAACTCTGGTACCGCAGGTACACACAATCTCCCAAGCTTCACCAATGCTCCATCGCCCTGGATGGAGAAATACTGTCTCTGTCCGGACCCAACCTCGTTTCTGCAGTCACAGAGTATCTGGTCCTGTAGTTGAGCCTCTATGATCCTGTCGACCAACACCAGTCGTACATGAAAGCTAGCCAACAAGGCTCCCTGATCATTCATCCCTAACATAACTCCGCTCTTCCGGAGTTCCACTAGCAAAGGAAGGTACACCAACCTCAGGTGTGCAACAGATCCCGCCGATTTCCTGCTAAGCGCATCAGCCACGACATTCGCCTTGCCCGGATGGTACTTGATTGTACAGTCATAATCCTTTAACAATTCTAACCATCTCCGCTGCCTCATGTTGAGTTCCTTCTGAGTGACCAGATGTTTGAGACTCTGGTGGTCGGTGTATATCCGGCATGTCACACCGAACAGGTAATGTCTCCAGATCTTTAGAGCATGAACCACCGCTGCCAATTCCAAATCATGAGTAGGGTAGTTCAATTCGTGCGTCTTCAGCTGCCGAGATGCGTAGGCAATCACTTTCCCATTCTGCATCAATACACAACCCAAGCCCTGCAGCGATGCATCACTATAAACCACGAACTCTCCACTACTATCCGGTAATGCAAGGACAGGTGCAGTGGTTAATCGGGATTTTAATTCCTGAAAACTTTGTTCACATTGTTCGTCCCACACAAACTTCACCACTTTCCGTGTTAACTGAGTCAATGGTGCGGAAATCTGGGAGAAACCCTCCACGAATCTCCGATAGTAGCCTGCTAACCCAACAAAACTTCGCACTTCCGTCACCGTGGTCGGTCTTGGCCAATTTGTCAAAGCCTCCGTTTTCTGAGGATCCACGCTTATCCCTTCGGGTGATATGATGTGACCCAAGAATCCAATACTATTTAGCCAGAATTGACATTTGCTTAACTTGGCATATAGCTGCTCCTGTCGTAGTTTACCCAATACCAGCCGTAAATGCTTCTCATGGGCCTTGACACTCTTGGAATACACCAAGATGTCGTCGATAAACGCGATCACAAATTTATCCAAGTACGCTCGAAAGACCCGATTCATCAAGTCCATGAATGCAGCTGGTGCATTCGTCAGTCCGAAAGGCATCACCAAGAACTCATAATGCCCATACCTCGTCCGAAAAGCTGTTTTCTGAACATCTCCCTCGGCTATTCTCAGCTGATGGTATCCTGACCTCAGATCTATCTTTGAGAAGTACCGTGCTCCTCGTAACTGATCGAAAAAATCATCGATCCTGGGTAAGGGATACTGATTCCTTACCGTAGCCTTGTTCAACTGCCAGTAATCCACACATAACCGCAAGGTACCCTCCTTCTTTTTCACAAATAAAATCGGCGCTCCCCATGGTGATGTACTGGGTCGGATAAAACCTAAATCCACCAGTTCCTGTAGTTGGATTTTCAATTCTCGTAACTCTGCCGGTGCCATACGATAAGGTGCTTGCGAAATCGGTCGAGTCCCGGGGAGTAATTCGATCGTGAAATCGATCTCCCTGGGTGGTGGTAATCTAGGTAAGTCCCCTGGAAAGACATCAGGAAATTCCCGCACAATCGGAATATCCTCAATCCTCAAAGATTCATCCGTAGACTCTACCACATAAGCAAGATAACCCTGAGACCCCTTCTGTAAAATTTTTGTAGCTGTGAGTGCAGATATTACCTTGGGTGATGCGTCTCCACTCTCTCCCTGGAATATCACCTTCGGTAAACCCGAACCTCTCAAAGTCAACCGCAGGTTGCTACACTCGATGAGCGAATTGTACTCCGACAACCAATCAACTCCAAGTATCACGTCGAAGTCGTGCACACTCATAAGGATCAAATCCGCTGGAAACTCAACTCCTTCAATTTCCACTGGGCAATCTCGTATCTCCTGGTTCACTCGGTAGGTCACCCCCATCGGTGTACCCACACCCATCTCGTGCTCAAGTGCGGTCACCTCACGGCCCAAAAGACCCGCACATCGCGGTGAAATAAAAGAATGAGTTGCCCCCGAATCCATCAATGCACGAACAACAATACCATAAATGTGTACAGTACCTGTCAACACTCCCGCCATGGATCTGGCCTGCTAACGTGTGACAACATAAACTCGAGCCGTAGACTCCGTCTGTCGCTCCCGTCCTCTACCTCCTCTGTCACGGCCACGCACAACACCGCGTGCCCGACTGCTGGCAGTCTGAGATGCTGAACTCTATGCTGGCACAGTGCTGCCCCGAATCAGCGGACAATCAGAAGCATAGTGTCCCAGCTCACCACAAGCGAAGCATGTGACCTCCCTCGGTCGACCCGAGTATCCTCCTAGTGAGGTGCTCATCGGTGAATACGGCTGCTGCCAAGCCCCAGAAAGCTGTCCAGACCGCTGAGGACTTCTGAAATGACCAGAACGTCCTCGGCTGCCCGAAGATGAAGATCCGCCAGAATGTCCTCCCTTCGAGCCCCGACGGCCCGAGAATCCCAAGTGTGGGCGATCACGTCGCCGTGTCTCCCCCTCAGCTCGCTGACGTGTCAGAATACTGTTCTCAACCCTAGTCGCCGCATCAGTCAGATCCCTCATGGTAGCAAAGGGAGTCGAAGTTATCATCGCTTGTATCTCAGGTCACAGGCCCCACTCGAATCTGCGACATCGATCGTCCTCGGTGATCACAAAGTTCTCAGCAAAGCGAGACAACATCACGAAGGTCTCCTCACACTCTGCTACAGTCTGGTCTCCCTGCCGGAGTTGCAGGAACTCTGCCTCACGGGCGTTGCGAAACGACCGAGGATAAAACTGGTTGAGAAACCGCTCCCGGAAAGTCTCCCACGGAATGGTGTGAACGGTCCAGCCGGCCAGGACAAAGTTGTGCCACCATCGGTAGGCGCTCCCCTCCAGTAGGAATGTTGCCAGTACTACGCGTTCCTCAGGTGGACAGTGCATGACCTCGAAGATCCTCTCCCAGTGGTCAATCCACTAGTGTGCCTCTTCGGGGTCTGTCCCCCCACTTAAGAGCGTGGAACCCAGGCGCTGGGCCCGCTCAATGCTCGCAGTGTCTCCATTTCCTCCAGTTCCGTCGTCAGCACGTACACGGGGATCACGTCGGGGAGGCATATCCAACTGTTAAGAGGCAAACAGGTTAAAAGACGTCGAAAGCGACCATGTACAAAGTAAAAACAGCTAAGCTAGTACTCTGACTGCTAATCCTAATGCTCTGATACCAAGCTGACAGGACCCGTCCCAATCCCACTGGGACCACCCAGGGATGAGCCCCGCTCCCGTCTGACAATGACTCTAAACATACCAAAATTACCTTTAAATAAAAACCGAATATTCCAATAGATATATAACGTGCAACAACAGTGTTTAAAGCGATACTGTCAGACAATGGAAAGTAAAATAACAACACGTGAGTACAATAGTCAGAGTACATTATTCGGTGCTCAACTTACCCACAAGTGGGTGTACAGGTGCACAGCTAATCAAACTAAGCCTCTTCCTCCTCCTCCTTCGGGTCCTCCTCTATTTCTGTGTCATGGTCTGGAGGGGTCAGTAAAACAAAGAGTGAGTGGGCCAAAGATAACAGTTTATAAATCAATTTAATCATAAAATAAATCATAAGGTTTTACCCCTCCGTTTTCCAAATCTTGCATGCAGTGAAAACATAGCTTTATAGTGAAATCGTAACCACAGAATCATTAAAATAATCGAAAGGAGAAACTAACATATCAGTGCACTGTAAAACCTAACCCAAATGATGTCACGGTTCTAAGGCTACGCGTTGCCACTCAGGGTCTCACACCCAAGACTCTCTAGGTACATCAGCTCCCGGTATCCCGGTCACTGCCCGAGGTATATGAACATACCTTCCTGAGAGTAAGCAGCCCAACGGGGGTAAACTCCACTCAGTCAGGGCCCCGTGACTACTCCAGGGTCCACCCGGGCCAACGACCCTCCCTGGAGGAGACAATATAGACAGGTAGGAATGTACAACACAATAACAATATAGTTTACCCTATGTCCCCCCGGACATCCTAGACAAAATTCACATATAATCCAGATGGGTCTCATGCCCAAAACATTGTAATAAGAGATATAAACAGTTCATATAAGACTCATCGAAATCATAAGTGGAAATAGTAAAATATTTTATGCATGCAAGCCTTTTATAAATTAAACAGCCCACTCACGCTCTGTCCTTGCTGCTTAACGATCTCTAAAACCTGTATTAACATACATGAGAGTTACATAAGGACCCTATAACTCCAATACCAAGACCCTAGAACAGATCCACCTCAAATACGCATCTCGGGCACTCTTCCCTAGGCTTCAAACCCCATTTTGACTAACGTAACGACCTACGATCGACACGAAACCACCACCATTGGATCCATATCGTCAAAACCTTAAATATGGTACCGGTCCCACCAAAAATACTGTTCACACATACCCCCACGCGCCTAGTCAACGCGTGTGTCAACGCTGCTACAGTGCTGCTGACGTCAGCAGTGACGTCAGCATGACTTCATCACTGACACTTGTCAGGTGACACATGGCACACTCTGGTTGGTCCTTGATCTGACAATCTCTGTCAGGATGACGTCATCATGACGTCAGCATGATGACGTCATCACTACTACAGTACCGGGTCAACCTGTTTATTGGAACCGGGTCGCCGTTGACCCACGACTTGACCCGATTCCACAGTCCGTTTTCGAGCACCATTTTCGACGGGGTTCATTCCTATAGAGTCGTCTAGGTTTGTTCTATGGCTCTGTAACCTTAAAACTAGAAGAAAACTAGAAGAAACTTACCAGAGCTTCGCTGAACTTCACGGCCAAAGTCCGGTCGTCGTCTCCGGCTACCCACCCCGTCACAGTCGTCCAAAACAGTTCCTGCGAGTTCGTCTTTGACCCTAGAGCACATTTTTAACCAAAGAATCAAACCCTAAACGTTAAAATGGGTTGGTTCAAAACAGGGAAAACAAACGGGTCTCTCGGGTTTTGGGCCTTACCGCTGCCGTGTTGCCGCCGTGGCCTTCGTCGTCCATTCAGTCGTGTTCCTGGGGTCCTCAAAGTGTCGACTGGAGCTCCACTCGAGTCGAGATGGTGAGAATGTGGGGTTTTGCTTCCTGGACCCGATTCCTCTGTGTTTCGGGTCTGTGTTTGCACAGGTTTGTTCAGGGCTGGGGGATGGATGGTGGTTGCTGGTGGTGCACGGTGGGGTTCAGGGGTTGATGGTGGTGCTGAGGGTGGTCGCCTGGTGGTGTGAGGGTTGCCTGTTAGTGCATTTGGGTTGAGAGAAAATCGAAGGGAAAATGGTTGAACGGTTTAGGAAATATGGCTAAGTGTTTGTGTGTTGTGTGAGAGAAGGGAGATGATCGTGCATGAGAAGGAAAAAGCAGATGGAATGGAGGGCTGGGATGGCTTTGAGCAGAAATCCAATGGCTAGGATTCAATGATGGCAATTTAATTAGTATAAAATGGACCAATAGGCTATAGGGTTGCTTTATTGGAATAGTGTGCCTTTGGATGAGTGACACTTGTCACTCATCCTCTGGATTGATTTGAATTTAGGGTTTGCACAGATTCCCAAATAAAATATTATTTTAATCATTTGCGTTCGGTTCGTAAACTTCGCTAAAATACGTCCGTGACCATAACTTCTTCATACGAACTTCGATTTCGGCGTGCCGCCTGTCTACGGATTCATGACGTCCCGATCTACGTCATAGTCATGGGTCAAAGTCCAAATTATTTCCCAAGTCAAAAGTCAACGTTCCCCCCTCAGGGGCAAAATAGTCTTTTTACATTAAAATATTAATATTCTTGGTTCGGGTCGTTACAATTTGTGACAGGACCCACCCCCAATCTCCTGGGATTAAGGGCTAAGTCCTGCTCCCGTCTAACTTACGCATGACACGAAGGCTAAACCAACGTCCAACCTTCATGTGACACGTAAGTCGGACAAGGGATTCTCGATCCGACCGTCCAAAAAGCTTTCGGACTTCCCAGAGTGCGTAAAATATACTGTGGATCGCGTGTGTGATGTCTCCGTCTCTCTCGACCAACAGCCCGCACCGCAACAACCTATGGATCGAAAACATGAAAATACTGTGAGTGGATAAAAATAAAGAATAAGTTCAAAAACAATTATCAGAAAACACAATTACATTTATACCCTCCATTTAAAAACCAATGCATGCATATCAAATCCATGTTATGAAACCATTTCATATTCAAAACCATCAATGTAAACCAAAATCGTTTCTTTCCTCAAATCCGCAATTCAAAACCTCACTTGAAATCTTCGATAATCGTAAACCAGAATCATATTTGATCGAAATGGGACTCACGCCCGAAGTTCCTTCCAAATCTCAAATCATATCCACAAAACTTAAGCAAAACAGAATACGTATAAACACAAATCATCCATTCAAAACCATCATCAAAAGTATAACAAAAATCATATTCTCAAAAATTGTGCAAAACCGTAAACCATCAAGATCATAAATCAAATCATAGAATCACGTATAGAAATCATATAAAAACATATATGCATGCATCATAAGTTAAAAAGTAAAGTCCACTCACAGACCATTTCGCCGCTACCTCGATACGCGTGCACCTATGCCGTTCCCGGCCAATCCACTATCACCGGCTTTCCGAACCTGTCCAAATCCATAATAAGGTCACTAACTACTTTATTAAGCTTATACTAAAACTCCGTAATTTTTCCGAATTTTTAACTATTTTAAATCAAGCCCTAAACCCTTCGGACAGCCCGAAACATATGGAGACGATGTCCGATCGACTTGAAACCAACGCCAAAATGTTCATTACATCGAATACTTTAAAAGTCAAGTTGAGAATGCCTCGAAAAGAGAGCCCACGTACCCTCACGTGCTGGCCAATCACCTTGCGCGTGAAACCACGTGCGGTTACTGTTCATCGTCCCTGTTCTCAAGAAACTCGGTCTGAACCGGTTCTGTAATCCAGTCCATCCGTGAACCGGCGTTCACGGTTTCTGTTCATTTTGATCTGTTTTTAAACCCGATTAATTCTCCTAGCTTCGTCCTTCCATTTCTAAGTGATCTAACTACCCAACTTGTACAATTAGGGCCTGAAACTTACCTTCCCGATTCAAACATACAACCAAGCTCTGCAACCATGTCCATCCTCGATTTTGACCTCCTCCAGCCTTCATTTTTGTTCCAGTCGACGTGTTTACCTTCCATTATCGTGTTTCAATTATTAGTATGAACCAACAAGGCCTACAAACCATATTCATTTTTTGAAACCAAATCTTACCGTGTCGGGTTCGCTGGCCACCGTCCACGGCAAGCCACCATCCCAGGTTTAATCGATTCCTAAGCACCCCAGAGACATCATCCAATTAGTCAGTTGTACTTTGAAGCCCTATGCTTTGATTCCACCCAACTCGAACTGAAATAGAGAACTCACGGTTTCACGAGTTCCCCATCTCCTCACACCGCCGTGAGACGCCGTACCAGCACCAACCCTCTCGTCTCACCTTCCTCTGACCTCCCTTAGTTATCTTCTCATGTTTCACACACAAAAAGAATAAAGATCAGGCAGTGATGGAATATTTTCTTACGGTTACTCTGTTTTGTTCTACACTGTGCACGACTTGCACAATTGATTTTAAAACCAACCAGTGAGGCGGTAGGGAGGTTCTACAACCATCCTGATAAGGCCACGTGTCAAAATCTCTGTGGGTACCATTTCCAACAACAGCCAAGTGTCCACTTCTCACTGGGCATAGATCCCAATGCAAAAATGACCAAAATACCCTTCCTTCACCAAATTACCATTTTGCCCCTCATGTTCCTAGACCCAAACTCGATTCATCCGAAGTCCAATTGACGCATGCCGCCTGTCGTTGTACTCAGGGCATCAAGACCTATCTAACGGTTCTCAAAATACGTGGAAATTCCTTTTCTTCCAAAAAGTCAACCTTTTACCCCTATTTGACAAAATTACCAAAGTACCCTCGAACTTCCAAATGTCATAACTTCCTCCTCGGATGTCAGAATCCGACGTGCCACCTGTCTATGAACTCGTGACGTCCCGAGCTACGTCACGTTCATCGATCAAAGTCTATTTGACTGCCCGAACAAAAAGTCAACATTTTGCCCATTCTAGGGGCAAAACTGTCATTTTGCACTATCCGTCTGAAAATACCTACCTAATCACCAATTACCTTTACTAATCTGTCATTAACCACTAATCTAATCCCGATTTCCGGGACGGGCTGTTACAATTTGGATTGGGAGGAAAGCTTGGTGTTCTTACAAAAAACTGAGAAGAGTTGAGAGGAGAACTGAATCTTGATCCTGGATCGAAGAAACAAGTTTTGCAAAGAGGGCGAGCTTTTGGGTAACAAAGAAACTTTTGAGGTTTTGCAGTTGTTGTAATTGGTTAAGCTTAATCAATTGTTTTCTCTTTCTAACGGTTTCAGCACCGTGTTAGTGTAATTGTGTGATTTACGCTCGCGCTTCTCTATGAACCAGTTGTGAATATGAGCTGAGCTTGAGCCAAAAGTCGGATTGGGTCTTTAATTTCTTAAAAATCCTCCTCAAGTTTGTAGTGGTTTAATTCTAGCATAAATATTTCCCCTTAATTCGAAAGCTCTTGGGCTAGAAGGACTTCGGATTCAAGTTACCCTACTAGTCGCGATTTTGATGGTCCCACCATCCGTGTTCAAACACGCTTCCCCTTTTATAAGATGCCTTTCCTACGAACAAAAAAGATCATCTTCTTTCTTTGTAGTTCCCAAAGGAGCTTTTTGTTCCTGAAAAGTCGATGGCCTCTGATTTAGTTTCTAGAAAGAGGAATAAGGAGAAAGATCTCCTTGTAGCCCTAAAACTAGGTGCCATTTTTCGATGGATTTGTTGCCTGGATTTCCAAGATTATTTCACCATTCCTCAAAATATTCTCTTTTGTCTTGAAGGCGATGGTGACATCATCCAAGATCCATTTTTCATGATTGATTGACGACACCTTTTTGCTCTCTGTCATTGTGCCCCTTTTTCAAATGAGGTTGTTCCTCTCAATTACTTATCCCAAGAACCTCGAGCCACTCCAAACTACACAAGGGAGTCATGCGTTATGCCCTCTTCTCGGCTTAGAGCTGGATTGGATTTCGGATCCTTAGTTGTATGGTCACCCTTGCGAGTTCTTGCTTTGTCTCCCCTTCGTCTATCTCTGGATATTCTCCACCCTCTTCATAATAATGGTTTTCTCTTGGCGGGGAAAATTCTTCAGAGATTTAGACCTTGCGAACATATATTGGGATGCACTTTTGAAAAAATTCAGACCCACAGTGTGGTATTTGATCTGGTAGAAATTTCCTTTGTTTTTTCAAATCTTCACTAAGCGACCTTTTTGCTGCAATCCGTATGTGAGGGCTTGGTTGTTTTTTCGTGGCGACTGAGGTTTGTGGCGAGTATAGGTTTTATAAAGATCATGCGTGTTGGCTAATTTGATAACTTCCTTAAACTTTCTGCCATCCCTTTCGGTTTGGGAGATGGGCTCTTACAAGCGTCTTTATTAATCTATTTCACTACTAACTATTCTTTTTATCATTAGTCTCCAGGGTACTTCCTTGTCAAACTTTTGGTGGAGATTTCAACCAATAGTACAGAACATGCCTCACTCCAAATAAGAAGTATTTGGCCCAAAAAATGTTGATCTATGTCCTTTGAAGAAAAAAACTAGAGATCCAGCATGCTCTCAATGAATAAGCCATCCCGAAGTTCGTATCTTCGCCCTTATGGAAATATTGTGTACTTGTGATAAGAGCCTTAAGAAGGTTGCCCCTGTACCCTTAAGAATGGAGATGTTGGAGGATACGTGGCCCAAGCCTCCAACTGTTCTCATCCTAACATATGGTCTAATGAGAAGTAGATGGCAGAGGTTTCGACTTGCTTGTGTTTTATTATGGTCGTTGAAGATGATCAACACCGAAAAAGTTTACACTCTAGCGATCCTTTCCTTACCCTTCGTCAAGAAGTCCTTCTGCCCCCACGATTTCTAACAAGTCATTCTCGTGCTCTTAAAGCTCTCATTCGGTCATGTCATGGCCGTCACTTAGTTGGGTATTGTGGTCGGAACTTTGACCTGTTTTCGGGATGTGAATATTCTTGGACTAACCGTTTAACAACTCCTCTTCAGCAGAGTTTCCAAACATGATCTTCCTTTTGGCTCCTACAGGAGTCTCAAACACAAATTTTATGAGGGATACATTTCTTTGAAGGATGATTCCATCCTTCCCTTTTCTCCAGTTTTCCTCAGGAGAACATATCGACTCCCTGTTGATTGCTAGCAGGGTTGACCGCATGTTCACATGGGCTAGTTCACCTGAGCTAGTTTGTAGGTTTTGAATTTTCTTTGAATCCTGCGCTTAGCAGTCTGTCCTAGTTCCTTGCCTGGATTTCCATTCTTGCCAACCATACACCATTTCCCGTTTTGGAAGAAGGCTTTGTCTAGTTGGGATATTGATGGTCCCATAGAAGTACCCTTTCTACCATTTGCATCCCACTAGTTAGTTAGAAATTTTTGACTGGCTGGCCATTTCCGTTTCTTGATATCCCCTAACCTTTGGACAACACTTTCAGACTATGAAGCTTGTAGCTGGTTTTAGGATAGTTTAGGAGGTCCTCGTTTCGTTTGTCTTTTAACCTTTCAAGTTCTAGGTCTATGTTCAAGCCTGAGGCAGGGATTTTAAGCACATAGTTTATCCTGCAGTTGTCACACATGACCAAAAGCCCAATGATCGTTGCTAGTAATCCTTCAGGCTCCTAAGTTTCCTTGGGAGCCCTTGGCTAACCCTCTTTGGTCACATTGCCTTTTTTAGGCTGTGATTATTGTAAGTCGACAAGGTTAGTTAATGCCATAAGGAACGGGTTAGTGTCCATTGTCATTGGTATCTATCGTATTGGGGTAAGAGTGATATGCCCTTGACACGACCCATCCCAATCCCCCCGGAATTAACGTGGGATGTGCCATGCTCCCGTCTGACACGAAGTGGCACATAGTGTATGAATCGAACAACCCTGCGTCGTTACTCATACCGAGCAACAACCCCGTGCCTTCACTCAGGTTAGAGGAACTCTCCCTCTCTCGTACCCCACAACTATGGGTACTACTATTCTGACAATCCACAACAAGATAATGAACGTTCCCTGAACGTCCCCTGATTCTCAACTACCACTACTACACCAATCACCCTCGATAGCCAGCCATCTCCACACGACTGTCGACCAACAGTCATCACTATCGAGATCGGTATCCACACATCACCCTATTATTCGGTCCAACTCGGGATTCCATATATTATCTCATAACCATACCCGTGGATCGAATCCCATCATTTCATTTGGTGTTAGGCCAACCAACCTCTATAGTTCCGATTAAACTCACTAGAGTTATACACGTGGTCATCCACGACCTCAGCCGCTCTTTGCAGCACAAGTTCCAAGCCATCAGTCACAATCTAGGGTTTGACTCGACAGACCACCCCGAATTCTAAAAGTCGTCCAATCCACAACAACTACAGACTCACAATTCCAATTTATTAATCACAATTAAGGTTCACCTTTCCAGTCCATCCATCATAAATTAGGGTTCCATGATCACACCCTAGGGTTCCTCTGAACCTAACTGCCCATTGCAGGATAATCCACAATCTGACCGATCCTGCGGTCCTGACATCGTATGGACGTCAAATCAAATCCTACCATCAACGCGACTGTGTAATGACCCGTCTTGAATTCCAGGATTAGATTAGTGAGTAATCAAGGATTTGTGAGGTTAAACGGTGATTAGTGGAGCGAAAGCGACCAGACGGTGTAAATGACCGTTTTGCCCTTAAAAGTGGGCAAAATATTGACTTTTGACCCGGGAGGTCCGATGGCCGAGGGCCAAGGACCGTTAGGTAGATCGGGGCAATACGAATTCATAGACATGCGACACGTCGAAATCAGACGTCGGACAGAGAAGTTATGGTCAAGGGAGCGAAATTGGGAATTTACGTTTCGAAATTCGTAATTAAATATTATTTTAATCCCATCGGCTGATATTTTGAGTTGGGCCCTTGGATGAGTGACAAGTCCAGTGCTGAATTTTCCCTAAAAAGGGGATCTCTGATTGGTCCATTTACATAATATAAAAAGAAATCAACCTTCTCTCTTTCTCCCTCCCGCGATCACCTTCTCTGTTTCCTGCACAAACCCGAACCTTCAACCAAACAATAGACACTCTAAACCTTCCCTATTGCTGTTGGAATGTAAATTGAATTGAGTGAGTGTGAGGAGACGAGTTGATTGGTGGCACGGACGCCGACCGTCATGCACGGTGGCACGGACGCCGACCGTCATGCACGGTGGCACGAGACGGCGGTGAACATTTGAAACAGGTGAGGCTTGGGTTTTTGAATTTGAACGGTGGTTTCCTTTGCTTATTGACCGATTCCATTATTTAGTGAAGGTTCCTAGTGATCTTAGGGATGGTTTCAGATTGGAAATTTGGCTAGGAGTGGTCAAAATTGGGTGGACAGTGAAGAAGAAAACTGGGCCGTGGAACTCCATTTAAACAGGTATGTTCTAGGACTGTTTTCCTTGTTTTGAAATGGTAGAACGATAGGATTGGAAGGGACAAACCTGTAGGGACTAGAAGGATTGAAAAACAAGTTGAAAATGGAGAAAACCAGTGTCACCGGTCCGGTCAGGTCGAAACCAGTGAATCAGTTCAGAACCCGGCTCACTAGAAGTTGAAGGTGACACTGTTCACCTGCACATGAGGCTCATGCGCAGCGCCTTTGGACAGTGCGTGGGGCGCTTGAGGGGTATTTTGGGGATGACTTCAACATGATGTTTAATATATTCGATGTAACGAACATTTTGGGACTGGTTTCGTGTCGATCGGACACCGTTTCGATATTGTTCGGGACGTCTGAAGGTTTAGGATCGAGTTTAAAAATAGTTAAAAATTTGGGAAAATTACGGGGACTTTAGTAGGAGGTTAATGAAGAGGTTAGTAACCATCTAGTGTGATTTGGATAGGTTTGGAAGTCCTAGTGATAGTGATGGGGCCCAGGAGGGCTTTTGGCACATGTATCGAGGCGACAGCGTAGGACGGTCTATGAGTGGACTTCATTTTCTAAACTGTGATGCATGCATAACTATTTTATATGTTTTACATATGTGATTTCTATGGTGATGATTGTGGCATTGGTGGATTATACGATTTCACGTATTTCGAGGTACACCCGTACTTACACATTTTTCGAGATTTACGAGTTTATGATATGGCTATGTGACTATGAGTCTAATTATGATTCTATGGCATGGTTTTGGTTTTGGAAAGATGAATTCGGGCTTGAGACCCACTTGAATTATGTGATCGGGCCATGGGCCCAGTTGGTTTACGAAATCGGGCTAAGACCTTTCTGAGTCTTGTGATCGGGCCGGGGGCCCATTGGGTTACCAAATCGGGCATGAGACCCCAGTGGGTCTGGGACTCTATGTTTCATAAAAGTGATTTCGGTTTGGGGACCTTAAATGAATTTGTGATGTTTTATGGAGATTTCGGGCAGGGCCCATTGAGATGTTTTGAAATGACTTTGTAAAACTGTTTTCCATATACCATCTTGATACGAGGACATGTGATGGTCTCCTCCAGGTGTCTGGGACATTGGTGAAGTCACGGTGCATTGCCTGCGAGGGGTCATTATACGAAACTACCAGACCATATTGTGACTCGGGAGCAAGAATGCTATGATTAGACGTCTGGGACGTCAGAAGTCTAGGACGTCAGACATCTGGGATGTCAGAGATATTAACCCGGAGTGACCCTGGGTAGCACGCGTTGCTTATTACCGTGAGATATGACGTATGGGACGCTAGGCATTTGGGAAGCCGAGGATGGTTATATGGTAAATATGGATGATTAAAATCTTGAAATGGTAATTCGGTATTTGTGGATTGTGGTTATGGATTTGGGAAATGGCCCACTTGTTTTTGGATCTACCGATTTTGGTATTCTTCAGTTTTGGGCTGAGTTCCCACACTTAGTTTTGAGATACGGTTTTTGGGCTAAGGCCCTAATGGTTCATTTGAGTAAATGTCTTGATTACTGATTTTACGATGCATGCATACTGTTTAGTGAAGGGCATAAATATCTTTATGAAATGTGTTTTTATAACTTATTGATTTTCGTCCACTCACAGTTCTGAATGGTTTTAATGCCCTTCAGGTTGATCACGGATGCGTGCTGTAGCAGAGACCGAGACATCGCACTCCTCCACCATTCCTGGCGTGCTCTGGTAGCCCCGTATGGGCTATGGTATGTAATATCCATTGTCTGAAACTTCATGTCAGACGGGAGCATGGCACATCCCACGTTAATCCCGGGGATGTTGGGATGGGCCGTGTCATGTGGTATCAGAGTGAGGTTGTCGGGATTAAGTAGTTCTTGTGGTATGCGCAGGTCGAGGATGTGATTTCTCTACGTGGTCAGCCCGTTATCAACCTGATAGTAGGATGCCAGTTTGATAGTTTTGGGTTTAAATAGTGGATAAAGTGTGATTGGCCCGATACGCCGTGTGTTGGTATGATTCGAGCCAAGTGGGATTGTATGTGACGATTGATAATGTGGGACTGTTGGTTCGGTCATGTGATGTTAGATTGTGGTGCTGCTGGGAGCAGCTGGGTTCGGGGAGCCCCATTTGAGTAGTGATCTAGAAATGTGAACCTCAGTTGAGTGGTGGTCTGAGAATGTGAACCCTAGTGGTGATTGCTGGTATGTGGAATGTTTGTACATGAATTAGCTTATGACCTTAGTGGTGGAACCCCCGTTGAGTTGATGGTAAGATTGGAGCGACATCCATACGATGTCAGGACTGCGGGTTCGGTCAGATTTCAGATTTATTGCAGAAATTAATTTTGTTCAGAGGAACCCTAGGGTGTGATTGTGGAACCCTAATTTATAATGGATGGACTAGAAAGGTAAACCTTAGTTGTGATTGATGATTTTGAATTGTGAGTCCGTAGTTTTTGAGGATTGGACTACTTTCCGAAGTCAGGGTGGTCTGTCTGGTCGAACCCCTGATTGTGACTGTTGAATTAGATATTGCGCTGCAAAGAGCGGCTGAGGTCGTGGACGACCTTGTGCATGACTTTAGTGAGTCTAGTCAGAACTATGAAGACTGGTTGACCCGACACGAAATGAAATGATGGGATTCGATCCACGGGTACGGTTATGAGATAAGATATGGAATCCTGGGTTA